>JASUUL010000116.1:7922500-8645000 GCA_030449875.1 Aegle marmelos
TTCAGTATTATTGTCCAACTTCTGTACAGTTCCTTGGCTAAAAGGCTCCAAACTTATTCCTTATTGTGCCATTGGATAGTGGTAACAGGGCAGAAAATGCATGTTGAATGGTGTTCCTAGCCTTTGAATAACTTGACACATTCAATTAGTGACGTTTGTTGATCATGTCCTGTACCGTGCATGATTCCTATTGGGGAACAGTTGCTGACATTTTAAATTATGAAATATTGGTTACCAATGCCATACACCATTCATCGTCCTTCTGTGGGTGAAATTAGTTTACATAGGAGGAGTCTAGAAGTGGGAAAGAGGCTGTTATATTTCTGAATTACACATTAGCTTCATTTTTTCTGATGTTGTATTCACCATGCTGTGATGAACAGCCACTGTTATGATGGAAGATAAATTCAAATGCATATACTTACAAAAAGATTTGTTCAAGCAGGAGGAGTTGAAATCTGTTGAAGATGTTCAGCCAGCTTCTAGGTGCTGCAAAGAGTACGTCTGGCTGCTTTACTGCATTGTGTAACTTATGGTTGATTTGATCAAATAATTGTAAAATCCCCTTTGTATTAATCTTTAGGCAGTTTTGCTGAAATGTTCTTTTACGATTCCTTTTGAGCTTAACTTTTCATTTACAGGGTTGATGACTTTGTAGGGGCCAAACCAGATCCTTTTGTTGCTATGTATGACTACTGAACTTAAGCTTGTTAGTTTTTGTATATTGACTCGTTTATAATGAAAATTTTACTTTATTAATACTGCTTATCGTTGACTTCTGAGCAGAAAACAGGAGAGACATAAACTCAATCCCTTCTGGAAGAGACTCTGGTACTTCATTTGGCCCTCCTTTTGGTTAATTTACTGATTTCTGCTTGATCTTTCCTTGTTTAATTTTTAATTTCCCTTGTTTTTGGATCAAAATGTTTAGTTTGATGAGCATTTTTGTTTCATTTGTTGAACATTTATGAACTTCAATGTTACTCTGGTAGCACCAAATAGAAAAATTCTATTAATACAAAATCCATATAGAGGCACAACTGCTAGACTAGTTGCGTAAGAACAACACTATTATCCACTTTTTTTGTGGCTCTACCTGCACTGCTTACTTGCAAGAAGAATTTGTAATCATTGAAAATAAAATTCTAGTCTAAGTACTGAGTTTAATTTTGAAGTTACAATTCGCAGAAGCTGTTGTTATCAGTCTTTGAGTTAGAAATAAAACCTCCTCACTTAAGACTTTGGTGCCTTATTTTCAACTCCATACTATGAGACAGGCTGCATTTTAACAATGTATTTTCTTCTTGCTGTGAATAAGTTGCATAGTCCCTATAAGAATTGGTAATCATTGACAATAAAATGCTGTTTGCACAACTATTTAGGATCTGATATATTTCAAACTCTTTCCATTTGGTACTTGTCATTTACAAGTCGGTGAAAGCAATGCTACTGATTTTTCTGTCTTTAAGAAATTGCATGTTAGGATGAAATCAATGAGTTATGATGAATTGATAATGAAATCAATGAGTTATGATGAATTGATAATAAGCATTATTTCTTACCAGGGGAAAGTTTTGCTCCAGTCTCATGAGGGTTTGTTGCTCCAGTTGTTGCCTGCATCACCTACAAATTCTAAACTGCTGTATATGCCATGTGCCATGTCACCCCCAATGTCACATCTGCATTTGCCCAGAAAAGGTCACTTGTCAAGACTGGCGCAGCTGCATGGGACTTTCATGCCTGCACAATGCATGCTGCTGTTTTAAGACTGGGCACAATTGTACAAAGGTGAATCTTTGTTCTAATTTAGCAAAATGTTTCAGTAATTCTTGTTGTCTATAATTATCTAAAACTCGGTATTCCATCCTGCCTTTCATCAAGCTTTTATATAAATAGTTATAGTCAGCAGAAGATTCTCGAATAGATTACGTAGAATATTCCCTTCTGTGACCAAATTTCAATAAAGTGCCTCTACCAAGATGATGAAAACATTCTCATTGACTTAGCTTGATTATATTATGTTGTTAACTTGTTCCTCTGATAACATGCACCATGATTAAAGTTTAATCAATTTGAACCATGGTGTGTCCTAGAGCAGCATGAGGTGGGGCTTCCATTGATTGGATTCCTGCACATGCTAGTCGGTAGATCAGATCTTATCAATGAAGATGCACGGGTTAATTTGTGTGTCCTCACAAAATAGTAGATTGTGCATCTTAATTTTATTTTGGATGAAATACCCTGGCACGGGGGCACTAAAAAGTGTCACCATTAGTTGTACCGTATGAAGGAAACATGAGGGAACGAAAAAGGGTTAAGAGAATCGGATTGAAAAGGAAGTGAATCATCATTGGGTTAAAAGATTTTCTGTTCTTGTCAATCCATATATTTGATTCTCATGGAACTTTTAATGTTAGGAAAATGTTAAACATCTTGAGCCCTCTTGTTTATTTGATGGTAAAGAATAATATAATATGGTTTGAGTAATACGCCTATCTTTGTGATTACTTGTCCAAGTAGGAATATTTTATAGAAGTCTTCACATCATTTACAAGGAAAAGAGCATCTCCTTGTGATCAGTTTGTCTTTTGCCTTGAATTTCTTTCAAAAGTCTGCATCACATGAGATGATTTTCTTTCATTGTTAATTAAAGTGAATCCACAGGCTAGAGTGGAGTTTTCTCTTACTATTTATTAGCTTAGTTTTGATGATTCCTCGAGGATTCTGAATTGGTAACTCCTCCTACATGGATGATGGATTCGGAATCTGTTCATTGATCTCAACAAAGAAGCCGGGCCTGTGAAGTAGAGTGCTGCAGTCTTTGTCACTAGAAAAGGCCCTTCTGGTCCATAATAACGTAAAGAATCGGCTAAGTTATGTTATCTGATATAAATTACGTTAAACGTAATTTGGCTAAATCTATATCGTAAATAATTTGAATTTTGGAATGGTGGTTACGGCTCATTTGGCACGAATAAGTTGAAAATTTTGTATGTTGGTCACTGTAGCATGTCCTCTTCTGTCGGCCCTAAAGATTGTAAATACGTACATCAATAAATCCCATCACGAGGCCACTATTCCCATCCTTCAACGGATGGCGGGCCGCGTGATCCCCTTCTCAACGTTTTAAGCGCCAGATAGTCAGCAAAGGTCCATGTACTACTCACCTACTAATATGATTTACTTTTGTTTCTTTTTGCCCTTTTGAGGTGAACTTGTTTAATCTTACTCCGATGAGTTCAAGTATTAGCTTATACCAAAGGATAAATATCTCCTTCTCAAAAAAAAAAAAAATGATAAATATCTCACGTTTATGAATAATGGGACCTACATCATTCAAACGGGTCCCATACCTGTGTAGCACCTAGTTCAAGGTCCTATTCATTTCCCATAAGTCCATATTTTGCGGGTCATTTTCGTAATAATAAAGAAAAAGAAACGAAAATCAAATCTTAAAATCAGGGGCTCGCCTGCGTTGCAACAGTTGGAATGTACCACGCTTTTTGTCTTTTTGTGTGGTTTCAACTCTGCACCGTCGGATTTAAACGTCAGTCGGCATCCATGGTATAAAGGAAAGCAACGTCCATGGTAAGGACGTGTCTATTGGTAATTAACATTACGGTCTCTATTTTTTTATTTTTTGAAAATTCAAAAAAAATTAGAGTTAAAACTTTTAATGCATAAGCCCGACTTCTTTTAAATTTGTAAATAATTAGACAATTAAAATTAGGAGAATTTTCATTGTAAAAATAGAAAATAAAAAATAAGAAAATTTAATTTTTGAATAAAATTTAATTTTAAAATATTAAAATTAATTAAAAAATCATTCATAATTTCTTCATCTCATCCATCTCATGTACAATGAACTGGAAATGGAAGTAATTAAAAAAAGGGTAAAAAAATTATAGAATAAAATAATAAATATCATCAATTCAAGTTAGAAAAGGAATAACCAATTACTCCTTTTCACTAGCCTAATCCCTTGATTCGGTTTAATACTTGGAGGTTGGAACTTCAGCGTCAAAAAAAAAAAAGAAGCAATTTCATGTTACTAATTTAAGTCTCAACCCAAATTGTAGTGAAGTTTATTAATTACTACTATTTTTAATGATATTATATTAGTATATCAACGTTAAATAGTCAAAATAGTAAGAATACGTTTAACATATTAATATTTGCAAAAGAATAGAAGAATAAAATTCATAATTATGATGCTTTGATTCTAATGAAATCGTATTGATATGAATTAATTCAATAAGCTTATATACCCAAATAAGCTAAAGATTAGGAGCTTTACTATTCCTAAGTACATTATAGATTATTATAACAATCGTAGATTATTATAACTTTGTTAATTAACATAACATTCTCAAATAGTTAATTTAAAACTCTTTTTTCCATCAAAGTCAGTAGAAATAATCGAATCCCAATCAAAATCCCAAATCTTGTATCAAATGATACATGATACAATATATAATTTTAAAAAAAGATTAAAAATAAATAGAAATTTGAGATTAAATTTATTCTTATTAAAACTCACGACTGGTCAAGACTTCAGTTGGGATCATGGAATGCTAATTCTACCAAATTGTTTTAGTTTTCTAATTTAACTAAAATGTTAAAAAAAGTTAAAATTTGGCTAAAACTCAAATTCAAGTGATCCATTGTTAGCTTTTGTATTCTCCAGCTTAATCATTAATAGGTTATGGTTTATATTTTATAATTTATTAGTTTAATTTTAATTAAAATTAAAATTAAGCAAATAATAATAATTAGAATACAATTCTTAAATAATGTAAAGTTGTCTCTTGTTGATTTTAATTCGTAGATTAATGATTTGAAAATAGAAAAAAAATTGGGCTACCTATGAAATAGAGGGAAAGAATGAGATAGGAAAATAAAATTACAGTTAAAAATAAATTGAAAATAACAAGGAAAGTAAGTGGTCAAATGAAATTTAACCCAAAAAAAAAGGTTGTGGTACCTGCAACTGTTGGAGGGTCGCTGGATCCATCAGATCAACATTAACTTTGATCATGAACCGCACACGAATCCCAAGCGCAGGCATTTTGTCGTCTTCATTCCCCTTTGTTTTCAGCGAGAGCAAGAAACATGTGCATCTGAGGTGTTGCCAACAACCACTATTAATTAAGTAAATTACGACCCATCAAAATAAATACATAAATAAATCACCAGTATATTTGGTTAACTAATTAGGCTATAAAATATTTTTTATAAGAAAATAATTTAATTGTAGAGGATATTGATAACATAACTAGAGCGCACAGTTTATTATTATTTTTACACATAAATATAGTCCTAACGCACATGAATTTAACAAACAGTGCCAACAACTCTTTCTCTCCTTCGTACTCTGATAATTTCATATGAAATCTACATTTAAAAAATAAAAATATTATTAAGTTATAAATATCATCTTAATTTAAAAACTCACAAAAAAAAATGAATTATCCTTGTTGGTCACTTCCCTCCAAAATTTCACTATCACCAACTTCCTCTCTCTACGATAACACGTTTTAAAGACTTTCTCTCTTTCAATCTTTTTATCCTTTTTAACTAATTATGAATGCTCTTTTTTACTTATTGTTATCATCTTTTAGTTTGTGTTTTAAAGATTTTATTTATTTTTTTTAATTTTATGAGATTAATATTCAGACAATAACTCATATTACATAAAAATATAATTAATATTTATAAATTAAATTATTACTAAACTTTTATATTAATCTAAATTTTTAATCCTCACTAATATTTAAAAAATATTAAACTTTTATATTAATCTAAATTTTTAATCCTCACTAATATTTAAAAAATATCTACTCTACTTACACTTATTTAATAAAAAATAAGACTATTTTCACTCAATTATATATTATAATTAAAAAAGAAATTTATCTGCATAATATATTTACGAGATTTAAACTGCCCTTCAAATTAAGGGACAGTAACCTTAACCACTAATTCAAAGGCCTAGTGATATCTAAATAATTTTTTTGTAGATTCAAAGTGTTGTAAAATTTAACGTACACAAAATATCTAATTTTTAATTCTATATGATGGGTTTCATTTTCTTTGTTCCATTATGCAATAGATTTGAATAGGGCTAAATTTATTAATTTTCGTAAAAATTTCATTTATTAATTGCAATAGTTACTTTGATAAGGATTTTTTTATTACACGAGGCTATTATTTAATATTAAAACTTATATTATATGATATTACAATTGATATTTATAAATTAGACTATTATTGAGATTAATTTATATTAATTTTTATGAAGTATACTCATATTTTAATTATCTCTAATATTCAAGGTGAAAAAAAGGGCATGCAGGAGCCGCATTCTAGAAGGTGGGCCCGTGCTAATTTTGAAGCAAGAAAATTACTTCCATCTTTGAATAGAACAAAATAAAAAATAAAAAGAAGAAGAAAAAATAAAGTGTCGGGTCGAAAAAGGAAAGAAAAATAAATAGAATAATAATACACAGTAGCTCAATTTTGCCTATATAAAGGAACAATATTTCTTTATTTTCAGCACTCAATTCTTCAGTATCTTTTCTTTATTTAGAGAGTTTTAAAGAGTTTATTGATTTAAGAGTTTAGGTGTATTGAGATTTTGAAAAATGAGTTTAAATATCACAATACTTATAATTTCTTTTTACTAGTGAAATTATTTCCTTCTATCTTCGCCTGTGGACATAGATTAAAAGCCAAACCACGTAATTTCTAGTATCCTATATGATTTTGTTATCTCATTATTTTTTAATTTTATTTTTAGTTGTGTATCTGCTTCACCCAATAAATTTTTTAATAGTGGTATCAAAGCAATTAGTTGTAATTTTGAAGTCGGAGTATTGTTCACGCGAGGGTATTTTTACATATACAGTAGAGTGTACATATACAATTACTCTACACGTATACAATAACTATTCACATATATAGTTAATGTACACATATACAGTTATTATTCACATAGATGGTTACTGAACACATATATAGTTACTATTCACACATACGATTACTATTCATGTGGAATGGTGGCAGCAATCTAAGAATTTTACTATGTAAAGTAGGGAATAGTGGTGTGAGTAGAGCAATTGTATGATTTTATACATGTTTAGGAAAGTTATATCATAAAGGCGATAAGAGTCTAAAGAGTCTGGATTTTAAGTGTGACCGTTTATGACCCCTCCATTTTCCTGAGAACTTTTCTGGGGTGCATTTTCATATATACTCGCAACTATTCAAGGAGGTACACTAGCTTGTGTGCGGTAAAAAAATGGCGATAAAGTTTGAAATTGAGAAGTTTATAGGAATAATTTTTTATTATGGAAAATAAAGATGCAGGTAATTTTGTGAAAAAATAATTGCTTGGCAACAATTAGGGAAAGACTTACAAAAATCACTAATGATAAGTAAAACGAGATGGACGACAATGCAATTGTTGATATACATTTGCCACTTACAGATGGGGTATTATCTAATGTGACAGAGAAAAAAATAGTAAAGGAAATTTAGGATACTCTTACAAAACTGTACGAGGCTAAGTCACTACACAACAAAATCTTTTTGAAGAGAAAATTGTATACTCTTCGAATGGTGGAATTTACAACGGTGATTGATCATATCAATACTTTGAAAATTCTATTTTCACAACTCACAACGCTGAGTCATAAAATAGAAGAAAATGAATGTGTGAAAATTTTACTTTAAAGTCTTGTAGATTCGTATGATCAACTTTTCATTAATCTGATGAATAACGACCAGACAGATAGTCTAGTCTTCGATGATGTTTCAGTCTCTGTATTAAATGAGGAGAGCCGACAGAAAAATAAGGAAGATAGACAAGTGAGTTCGCAACAGGCAGAAACATTATTGATGATAAGAGGGAGATCAATGGAACGAGGCCTTAATGGGAGTCAAAATCATAGTAGATCAAAATCAAAGAGTACGAAGAATGTCAAGTGTTACAACTGTGGTAAGAAAGAATATATCAAGAAAGAGTATTAGAGTAGCCAGAAGAGAAAAGAGAGTAAAGACCTTAAGTTATCAAATACTCAGGGGTGTGTAGTATCTCAGATGATGTTAAATTCTCTATAGCGAGGCAATAACAGTTACAGAAGGCAGAAAATGGCTATCTGATGTCTAACTTATAGATTCATGAGCTACCTAGCATTTGATCTCTCGGAGAGAATGGTTCCACACATATGAACCAATCTCAAGAAGATCTATATACATAGAAAATGATCATGCCTTGGAGATTGCTAATAGTAGTACTATCAAAATAAAAATGTTTAATGGTACAATTCGCACAATTGAAAAGGTACGACATGTCAATGACCTAAAGAAAAATCTATTATCTTTAAGACAAATAGCTAATTATGAGTGCAAAACTCATGTCAAAAATAGGATTATGAAAATTGCCAGAGGCACACTTGTTTTGATGAAGGAAGAAAAATTAGTGTTAATTTATTCATGCTTAAAGGGGAGACACTACAGGAAGTTAATGCGTGGGTCGCGTCAAATGAAGAAGATTCAACAATGATGTGACATCTCAGACTCAACCATATAGCAGAACAAGATTTAAAGATTCTCTCTCATCGAAAACTGCTTTTAGGATTTAAATTGGTTAGTTTACCATTTTGCGAGCATTGTGTTACAAATAAACAACATAGATTAAAGTTTAATAGATCTGTTGCTAGAAGTAAATATATTTTAGACTTAATTCATTCTGATGTTTGGGAATCGCCAAATATATCCATGGGAGAAGCAAAGTACTTGGTAACTTTTATAGATGATTATTCCAGAAGATGTTAGACGTATCCAATCAAGACAAAGTCAGATCTATTTACAGCATTCAAGCAGTACAAAGCGCTAGTAGAACTTAAATCCGAAAAGAAGATAAAATGTTTGAAAACAGATAATGGTAGAGAGTTTACAGATAGCGAGTTTCTTATTTTCTGTAAGTAAGAAGGTATCCAAAGACAGTTTACGGTGGCATACACTCCTTAGCAAAATGGAGTGGTAGAGCAGATGAATAAAACTCTTACAGAAAGAATAAGAGTTATGTTAAGGACTGCTGGTCTACCCAACTCATTTTAGGTAGAAGCAGTTAAAACTACCTGTTATGTGGTTAATAGGTCTCCATGAACTGCAATTGAATTAAAAACTCCGACGGAGATATGGACTGAAAAGCAAGTAAATTATTCTCGCCTATATACATTTGAATGTCCTATGTATGTGATGTATAATATCTAAGAAAGAACAAAACTGAATCTAAAATCTAGGAGGTATATTTTCTTAGGAAATGCTGAGGAGTAAATGGGTATCATCTGTGAGACCCAACTGTTTATAAGATTGTCATCGGCATAGCTGTTATCTTTGTAGAAAATCAACTGTAAATGAGAGATGGAGATGATAGCACTGTAAAAGAAAAGTCAGTATCTATGCCACTATATATGGTAAATAATTCAGAAAAAGTAGATTCTCCTAGAACAACATCAGAACATAAGAAACAAGATTCAGTTGAGTTTGAGACTCTAAAAGTTCGTCAGACAACTCAGAAAAGACGATCACCAGTGTGGTACTCTGGTTATGTCACAGAAATCAATGTTGCATACTGTCTTCTAACAGAGGATGGAGAGCTATCAACTTTTCATGAAACTTTAAACAGCTCAGATGTTACTTTGTAAATAATATAATGCAGGAAGAAATTGAAGCTATACTAAAAAATAAGATATGAGAACTTGTATTACTACCAAATGAAAGAAAAGCCATCAGAAACAAATGGATCTATAAGATTAAATGTGATAGCAATGATGAAGTGGAGCGGTATCGTGCGAGATTGATGGTAAAAAGATATGCTCAGAAAGAAGGAATTGATTTCAATGAAATATTTTTTTCGGTGGTTCTACTTACAACAATGAGAGTGGTCTTGACAATGTGTGCTATATTTGACCTACATTTAGAACAATTAGATGTGAAAACTGCATTTTTTCATGGAAAACTTGAAGAAAAATTTATATGCTTCAACTAGAAGGTTTTGCTGAAAAAGTAAGGAGAACTTGGTTTGTAGGTTGAACAAATCTCTATACGATCTCAAATAGGTACCAAGCTGTTAGTACAACAGACTCAGCTTAGACCATTATGCATATTCTAAGAGGTTTAAAAATAATGATTTCATTATTTTGCTGTTATATGTAGATGACATATTAGTAGTAGGCTCCAACAAAGATTCAAAAATTGAAGGTACAGTTCGCTAAGGAGTTTGAAATAAAAGACTTAAGACCAGTAAACAAGATTTTAGAGATGCAAATTTATCAAGACAGAGATAACAAGAAGATTTGACTTTCTCAAAAGAATTACTTAAAGAAAATCTTACGACACTTTAACATGCATGATTATAAGTTAATTTTTACCCCACTTCATGTTAATTTCAAATTATCCTCAAGTATGTGTCATAGTAATAAAGCAGAGAGGAAGGAGATATCTTGAGTACAATATGCATCAGCAGTGGAAAGTTTGATATTTGTTATGATATGCACAATAGCAGACATTGCACAAGCAGTGAGAGCAATTAGTTGATACATGACAATTCCTGGTGACGAGCATTAGAAAGCTGTGAAAAGAATTTTGAAATACATCACAGGAATCTCAGATGTTGCATTATGTTATAGAGGATTAGAGTTTACTGTTAGGGAATATGTGAATTCAGATTTTACAGGAGATCTTGATAAAAAAAATCCACTCTAGCTATGTGTTTACACTTGCAGGAGGGGCTGTAAGCTGAGTTTCAAAACTACAGACCGTTGTGGCTCTATATATAACAGAAGCCGAATACATGGCAACTACACAAGCTTGCAATGAGGCTATTTGGATCCAAAGATTATTAGAGAAACTCAGACACAAGCAACAAAAAATTTTTGTGTTTTGTGATAGTTAGAGTGCCTTACACATTGTAAAGAATCCAGCCTTTCATTTCAGGACAAAACACATAGGAGTTCAGTATCAGTTTGTTCGTGAAGTAGTGAAAGATGATAGTGTGGATTTACAGAAAATTCATACTAAGAAAAACTTAACAGATGTTTTAACTAAGCCGATCATTATTAACAAGTTTGTATGGAGTAAATTCTCTTGTGGCCTAGCAGAGACATAAGTAACATGACAATGGCGCAGTAGAAAAGATGATGTAAAGATTGATTGGTTCCCAATCTAATCTCTAAGTAGGAGAATAAAAAAAAATGATATACGGGTGCCACCTTCTAGAATGTAGGCCCATACTAATTTTGAAGTAAGAAAACTATTTTTATCTTTGAATAGAAAAAAGAAAAAATAAAAGGAAGAAGGAAAAAGGAAGTGTAGGGCCAAAAAAGAAAAAAATAAATAAAATAATAGTGTATAGTAATCTAATTTTACCTATATAAAAGAGCGACATTTCTTCATTTTCTATATTCAATTCTTCAGTTTCTTTTTTTTCTTAGAGAGTTTTAAAGAGTTTAATGATTTGAGAGTTTGTGTATACTGAAATTTTAGAAAGTGAGCTTAAATACTATAATACTTGTAATTTTTTTTTATTAATAAAATTATTTCCTTATATCTTCTTCCATGGACGTAGGTTAAAAGTCAAACCATTTAATTTTTTATATCCTGTGTGATTTTATTATCTTATTATTTTTTAATTTTACTTTAATTATATATCTCTTTCACTAATAAATTTTTTAATACGAAAGTTCTTTACCCATATTTTGAAAAAAAAATTATATTTATTTAAATTAAGAAAAAAAATTAAATTTCTAGAGTGAGGGCTCGAACTTATGAGCTCACAATCGCTAAAGTCCAGTGGCTCTGGTTGAGAAAAATTTTAGCCGCGGGAGGGAGGAGGAGGAGGAGGAGGAGATGAGGATAAAATAGAGCGGTATTCAAAAAGTATTTTATTAAATATATTTATAAAAACAAAATTTTTATTAAACAAAGTGTATGGTGTAAATTCAAATAATCCGCCCATTCCGAATTGATTAGATAGACCATTTATATAATATTATATTAACTTATCTCACGATGAATTGATCACCACCAATCAAATTTTTTCCTGTCTTGTGCTGACGTGGTAGTATATGGTTGCCTTCTGCCTTGCTTTACCCCTCAATTGCCTCTCCAACTTCAAAGGAGCCACACCAAAAAATCTCTCTCCATGGCAATTTCCTCTGTAATCTGTCCCTTCCTCTTCCTCCTCTTTCTCACCCCCACAATCCTCTCCTCTGTGCCATCAGACGCCCCACAAACGTTCATCATCTACGTGTCGAGATCCCACAAGCCAGCACTCTTTTCCTTCCACGACGACTGGTACAACTCCATCATCCAATCCCTGCCCCCGTCACCTGACCACTCCCAACAATACAAGCTTCTGTACACGTACGGCAAAGCCATCAACGGCTTCTCTGCTCGCCTGACGCCATTCCAGGCGGAGATTCTACGTCAGCGCCCTGGAATCCTCTCCGTAATCCCCGACCAACCGCGCCACCTCCACACAACCCACACCCCGCACTTCCTAGGCCTCTCCGACAGCTTCGGCCTCTGGCCCAACTCCAAATACGCCGATGACGTCATCATCGGCGTTCTTGACACCGGCATATGGCCCGAACGCCACAGCTTCTCAGACTCTACCTTGCCCGACGTTCCTCAGAGATTCGAAGGCATTTGCGAGACTTCAAAAGACTTCCCAGCTTCAGCCTGTAACAAAAAGATCATTGGCGCCAGAGCTTTTTACAAAGGCTACGAGTCTTATATACAACGCCCTATTGACGAAACTGAAGAATCGAAATCTCCACGAGACACTGATGGCCACGGCACGCATACGGCCTCGACCGCGGCTGGTTCTTTAGTTTCTAACGCGAGCCTTTTTGATTATGCGAGTGGGGAAGCTCGCGGCATGGCTGTAAAAGCTCGGATAGCTGTGTACAAGATTTGTTGGAGTCTTGGTTGCTTTGACTCTGACATTCTTGCAGCTATGGACCAAGCTATTGCTGATGGGGTTGATATCATTTCTTTATCTGTTGGCGCCACCGGTTATGCACCTCAGTACGATCAAGATTCTATTGCTATTGGATCATTCGGGGCGGTTCAGCATGGTGTTGTCGTGTCTTGTTCTGCTGGTAATTCTGGTCCCAGTCCTTACACTGCTACAAATATTGCACCCTGGATTTTGACTGTTGGTGCTTCAACGATTGACCGAGAGTTTCCTGCTGATGTGATTCTCGGAGACGGGAGGATTTTCGGCGGTGTCTCGTTGTATGCTGGTGAGTCTTTGCCTGATTTTAAGCTTCGTTTGGTTTATGGTGGCGATTGTGGGGATAGATTTTGTTATATGGGGAGGTTAGAGCCATCGAAAGTGCAGGGCAAAATCGTTGTGTGTGATAGAGGAGGTAATGCTAGAGTTGAAAAAGGTGCTGCTGTGAAATTAGGTGGTGGGTTAGGCATGATATTGGCTAATACAGATGAGAGTGGTGAGGAATTGCTTGCGGATTCACATCTTATACCAGCGACAATGGTGGGTGCTATTGCAGGGGATAAGATTAGAGAATATATCAAATTGAGTCAGTATCCTACAGCTACTATAGTGTTTCGTGGCACGGTGATTAGTCCTTCGCCGCCCGCTCCCAAAGCTGCTGCCTTTTCCAGCCGGGGACCCAATTCTTTGACACCGGAGATTCTCAAACCAGATGTTATTGCTCCTGGTGTCAACATCTTGGCTGCTTGGACTGGTTCCACTGGACCAACGGACTTAGAAATTGATCCTAGAAGAGTTGATTTCAATATAGTTTCAGGCACATCAATGTCTTGCCCGCATGTTAGTGGCTTGGCTGCTCTGCTTCGAAAAGCATATCCAGATTGGTCACCTGCTGCAATCAAATCTGCGTTGATGACTACAGCTTACAATTTGGACAATTCAGGGGAAAACATTAAGGATCTTGCTAGTGGTGAAGAATCAACACCATTCATTCACGGAGCAGGACATGTTGATCCTAATAGAGCACTTAACCCGGGGTTGGTTTATGACATTGATGTTAGCGAATATGTTGCATTTCTCTGCTCAATTGGGTATGATGGTAAGAGGATTTCGGTCTTTGTTCGAGAGCCTGCTAGCTCAGATACATGCATTGGAGCATTGGCTACTCCAGGAAATCTTAACTACCCTTCATTCTCTGTTGTGTTTAATTCAAACAATGACGTCGTGAAGTACAAGAGAGTGGTGAAGAATGTTGGGAGCTCGGTTGATGCAGTTTATGAGGTTAAAGTGAATGCTCCACCCAATGTTGCCGTCAATGTGTGGCCTAGTAAGCTAGCTTTTAGCGCTGAAAAAAAGGCATTGGCATATGATATTACATTCTCAAGTGTTGGATTGGATGGACTTGGTGTTAGCCCACAGCAATTCGGGTCAATTGAATGGAGTGACGGGGTTCATCTTGTGAGGAGTCCCATTGCTGTTAGGTGGCTTCAAGAATCAGTGAGTTCCGTGTAATCTGCAACCGGGAATGCCGTGATGTTCACTCCAATGCAGGATTGAGAGCAGTAGTCTTGTGTTGATTCATCTACTTATTAGTGTTAAATGTGCAACTTCTCAGATTCTCGTAGAGGGTAGAAAATCTTTATGTTGGCTTTTCATTACCCCAACATTTTATGTTTGGTACTTGAGGGTGACTTATCTCAAAGCAATAAAAGTAATGATGTACTGGGACTTCACTATGCTCTTGCACTCCAAGTATGCCTGATGTGGCAGTGATAAACATGGCTAAAGATCATCGTAATGAGCTGATAGTTTTCACATTTCAGGACAAAATTTACAAGTTAGTTGCTTTGTTTGGCATTTGCCAAGAACATATTTTAATTGATATTGGATTGACGTGTAACGACGCTTTGGCCGAGTGGTTAAGGCGTGTGCCTGCTAAGTACATGGGGTTTCCCCGCGAGAGTTCGAATCTCTCAGGCGTCGTCCTTTTTTCAGTTATGGCCACTCATCCTTTAGCAATTCACGTGTATGACTTCTTTGTTTTAATAATTTTCCATCAGAGTCCATCCTGGGGGGTAAGGAAACTATGAACGAGATTACAATTTACAACTTCCAAGACTAGCCAATCTGAGAGCACGAATGTTTCATAAACCTTTCTTACTCGTAAGATTGGCTGTCATAATCTGAGAACTAAACAAATAATAACATGACAGAACTGTGCAAATAACTCTTCAAAATTCATTCATTAATCAACTAGCAAACATTTACAAGCTGGGTGGATAATGCTCTAATGGGGGGCTAAATTGCTTAAAATTAGAATAGCAAAAAGTATGTTGCAAATTTGTCTAAAGACTAATGAGGAATTGATCCAACGGCCGCTGCTCCTCTTGTTGCTTCTGGCAGAACTCTAGTGCCCATACTTTTGGTATTCCCACACACTGTTATCTGCAATAAAGAAGAAATCACCCAGTTAAGTGATTGATGAATTAATTTGAGTGAAATTATGCATGAAATAATAAAGATGCAAACCACATATCAATGGAAGTAATGGTCATTAAGTGTTGTCAAACAAACCTAGAGGGCACACTTGGCGAGTCTTGAGCCATCGACTGATGCAGTGGAAGTGAAAGGCATGATTGCACAAACCTGACCGAACACAAACACAGAGTAGATAAATAGGAAACAGACCATAATAACTGAAATTTAAAGACGAAAAAAAATGATAATAAAACATATGGTTTTGGTTCATAAAGTATTATACCCCAAGCAGCTGTGCAGTCCTGGCTAGTAAAACTGGCTTGATTCGCTTGACACTCTATGCCTACAACAAAAATAACAAGAAGAATATTAACCATAAGTAAAAAATTAATCCCAATAAATAGACATATATTCAATTAATTCATACAATAAATAAATAATCAGGTTACTTACAAAGATCCATGATGTGGTTCCTGCAAATAGCACACGTGTCCACAACAATATCTGCTCATCGAATTAACAGCATCGAGGTTAAAAAGGGTCTTGTGAAGATAACATTCTTGCACGAAAACCAACTTAAAGGACAAGAAACATACCCCACTGCCAGAAAGCAACCGGATTCCACTTCTTGATTTCGAACGGTTTGTGTTTCTGGTTTGAATTTGAAGGGCAGGGACAAGAATCATTATGCCTCGACATCAAGGCTGCTGGTTAATTGACTAATCGAAAGAAGAAAACAACCTTCGTTTTGTGTTGTGTGTGTGTGTGTGTGTGTGTGTGTGTGTGTGTGTGTTATTTAAAGAGTTTGTGTGTGTATGCTCTTTTCTTAATCGTTTAGGATGCGGAATATATATATATATAACTCAAAACTTAGTTATTTGATATTGATATTCTTGTAACTCAAAACAAATAAAGAGATTAAATTTTATAGTTTATAGGAAATAAATATGTTTAGTAGGAATACCATTGGGATATAGTATTTATTTACATTTAAACTTTTTTATTAAGATAAAAGTTATAAAAATTTATTTTTTTCTATTTAGTGTAAATGTCTACAAATTGGACATAAATTACAAACAAACACAATTTAAAAATCTAAAATTAATAAATTTCAAAGTTCGGACAATTAACAAAAAAGTTCCTACTCAAGAAAGGAATATAAGCATAAAAGAATAATTAATTAGATTTTTCTTTTTCTATTTCATTTTTTCGGTGGGGCGAATCAAAGTCGTTTTATTACAGTCACCGCATGTCCGTATAATGACAACATTTTGTATAGTTATGACAACATTTTCTGGATTTTTATTTTCAAACTTTCTCTAGAATCTTTTTGGTACGCAAATTTTTAAGAAAATGGTTTATGATATAGGAATTAAGTATTACATACGAAAGATGGGAGAGAGTCGGTATGAGATTTGAACTTCGGCCCTCAACCTCAATGATCAGTTTAGTAATGTTATAATATTTAAAATAATTATTGTTAATTGTGTTGTAAAATAATTAATTATAAAAATAATCAATTAAATATTTATTAAAATTTATAATTTTTTTTGAAAATACTAAGAATTTTAAAATAAGTTGTTTGTGTTTAGTAAAATAGACATAATATTAAATAAAATTTACTTGTAGTTTTACACACACACACACAAAAAAAATTGCACATACATGTATATAATTTTTTTTTGTGCAATTTTTTTTTTGTGTATATGTAATAAATGCTAAATAAACAAATATTTATATGTTATCAATTTTATTTCTTATACTTTGTTGTCTTTGATGGTACTAGTAATAATCTATTTAAATTTAATTATTTTTATTTTCTAAGTGAATAAATATAAATTTGTGTTTCTATAATATATGTAAGGATTTATATATAGTTTTATTAAATATAAGACTTATTCTCAAAATAAGATCTTGAAAAGCTACTCATTCCATTTTTTTTTTTAATCTAATATAGAATAGGTTGATTTTGTCAATGTAATTCTTAAAAAAAAACAAAAACCACATACCAGAAATAATTTTTAGTTTTTTTAAATCATTTTAAGCTTTGTAAAAATAATCTCAAACATATCTTAAGTTGAAGATATGAGTAGGGATGGCAATAGGCATTGTCCATAGTGAGTTTACAATTTCCAAACCCGTATCTGTATAAAATTTAAATTACGAAACCCACCCACAAGCCATTGCCCAATATATTTTTTGTAAGTTTTCACATTTAAAATCACAAATGTTCAATATGTAAATTTATAATAATAACCTAACTTTCACATAACTTACTTAATTCTAAATTTAACTAATATAAATGAAAAATTAAAATTTCAATATTAATCTTACACAAATATGCAAATTTAAGTATAAAAAATATACAAATCCAAGAAGAAAAGCTGTAAACTAGTAGCTAAAAATGATAATTATTTTTTCATATTATCATTCAACATAAACATTAAGAGAAGAACTTTATTTCATCATCACCATCAGTACCCGTCCAACATGATTCTTAAAATAGAGATTAAGATTAATATTTTTCAAAGAATAATACTTTTTAAATATTAATTTGAAGAATAAAATTATAATAATGAAATAATACATGCATAAGAAAATTTAATTAAAATTATAATAAATATATAAATGTATTTTTAGATTTAAATATTTTTTCAATTAAAAATAATTAAAAGAAGTTGTGGTTCGGCAAATACCTACCAATATTTGGCTAATATTAAATCCATCTACAATCTAGTGCAAGTTTTAATTTATAATACTAAACTCACTTATAACCTACAAATTACCCATGGTGGGCAGGTTATGGTGGGCGAGTTTGGACAAATTTGCAAGTACTAAAGAAATTTAGATCTATTGTAAATAGATGTAGGCAATTAAGACTCTTAAATTAACAGCTTAATTTGTTTTTGAAATTATTATTTACAGTTATTATTTATAGTTAATATTCACAATTACTGTTCATGAGGATAAAATATATTAATTTTTCCAAAACACAATAAATTGTAAAAATTAAATGACACATAGATTTTTGTGTAGTTTAGATTAATTAATCTTACATCAATGAGGCCACACCCAAATGAAAAATAAGTTACTAAATTGAGATGTTATAATCTGTAGATTTATTAAACTCAAAATTCTCACTTATAGTTTATTATCATACAACTTATTCAACTTTAAATTAAATATGTTTCTCTTAAATAATTGCTACCTCTTGATTCATGATCTTCAAGGCACTTTATAAAGTTATCAATAATAATTCTTCAATTTTTCAACATCTAATGATCTAAGATCTACATAACTCTGTATAGAGATGAAAAGAATATAAGAAAAAAATCAATACAATATTATGCATCAAATCTGGATTCTCTAAAGAGAATGCCGAACTTTGCTTCTCTACTTTATATTTTATGTTGTGTTCCCTCAATTGTGAAATACCTCTTTTTATAAAGACACTGAGGTATCACAAAAATTGTATATCTTAAAAGATTTAAATTCTTTCTAAAATAAGAGTTTTTTCCCTCTTATAATTATTATATATCTGAACAAATCTAATCTTTTTGCATTACTTATTTCTTAATAAATATCTAGAGCATTTAATAAACTTCTTATTTAAACCAACTTCTTATTTAAACCAACTTCTTACTCTAAATAGATTAGAAAATTAGAATCTCATCATTAATTGACTTACTGAATTAGACATTTAACTAAATTAAGAAATAAATATTTCTAATAAATTGAAATCTCACTAAAGTATGCAATTAATAAACTAATCCATATTACAAGATATGCAATAAATAAAATTCTAATTTACTTAAACTTACCCTAAAATGCCGACTTTATAAATAATAGACTCAACAGGTACGGTTGTCATCTTTAGATATGAGCTAGTGTTAGGCTAATGTAGCAATAAACTTAATTACAATACGATGCCTAATTATACTCGCCATTTTATATTTTAAATATTAAATTATAAGCATCCTATTTGTGTATTAATTAATAACATGCACTAAAACAAATTTTATTTTACAAAAAACCTAAGTAATTCCTTTATAAATTACCTCACATAGCTAGCTAGCATCACAATGGTAACTTTGTGGTAAAGTACAATAATCTCTTCTAATAATTAATTTAAAAATTAAATTTATTAATTGAACAATTAATGATATGTTTTAGTGCCACGTTTCAGGCCTTAAAATTGATGTCACTATACACGTCATACACATTGTACTGACACTAATAAATTATATGTATAGGCGACCTTTCTTGGAAAATTGTCTCTCATCGTTACTCTTTCTTATATATTTTCTGATCAACAAACAAAAATTGAAGTTTTTTTTTATTTATTGAAAAAAAAATACTTGCAATAAAAGCTATATAAATCATATTGTTGGACGAAATTGATTTATTTTTCTTTACGAAGTAGGGTCAGAGTTAGAATCCAAATTCTGTAATTCTTACAAATAATTTTTTTTACCTTAAATAACATTATTTTACATTTTATTATATTGAATCTGGTTTTTCTCCAATTATTACAACGATCTATATATGAAAATCTGTGCATGATCTTTATATTTTGATGCCCAAAAGGAAAAAAATTTCAAAAAAAAAAAAAAGATATACGCAAAGTAACTCTGCGAACACGATCCCGTACAGTCAAGGTGCACAAATCGAAAGATGCCTTTGTCCATATATGGTCAACTCTTTAATAGTTTATAATTCACCCTCTTATGTTTATTTGTTTATATATATTCCTTCCTCCGTTTAATTTCTTCTCAACATAACCCTCCTAACATGGCCACTCCCATGGCACTGGACTTCCCCGCCAGACCCCTAAACCCAAGTCACACTCACTGGGCCGCCCTTATCCGACGGCCGGGCAACCGGAGACTCCTCCTGAGGCGGCGCAAGCCACAGGTAATTCGGCTTGGGGGCAAAAAGCCGCGGCGCGGGATCTTCCTAGCGAGGATTCTGAGGAGAATTAGGCTGAGGTGCCTAAAGCTGCATTATGCATGCATGCTGAGGAAGCTTAAGAAATATTACAGCCAGTTGGTTAAGGATATTAGGGACGCAAGCGCAACTTTAGGGAGCTTTCAACAAAGGCTCTCCATGGAAACAACTTTTGGTGTCCCTGTTGTGACTGCTTTTTCTTTCTCAAGCTTCGTTTCTGTGGATCGGCCTGCGCCTAGATCCTCAATGTTCATGTAAAAGCTTTTAATAATTATTTCTTTTTCTCTTGTAATTTGCTTTTTTTCAACTTTTTGCTTTCTGTTAACGAATCTTTAAGATAGTTTTACATTTTATGTTGCATTTTAATTCCTCTAGATTTATGTAAAAAAGTGAAAGAAATTGTACAATGTAATTTCAGCTAGTGGTGTCAACCTTTTCGTTTTGTGTACAATTTTTTTTTTTTTGGTTTGATTGTTAGATATTTGAAAATATAGATTCTTTACAAGGCTGTTCTAATTTTTTTTTGTTTTTTTCCCTTAAATAAAAGCATGGATAAATACAAAAGAATTAGGTGAAATGTGCTGTTGTGATGAGATTAATTGTTTTTGTGAAATGGAAGTTAGCAGGTCACACTCTCGCGTGATTCATATATTAAATTGGTTTTATTTAGAAATCAGTGAGTGCCAAAAAAAATTAAATATTCGTGAAATTCCAAAAGTGATTTTCATTAGCAGTTTCGGTTCGTCTGTGACACATAGTTAATGTCTTAATGATAATGTTAACAAAGGTTGCCCATCCATCATGTGACGTATGATTTCGTTATCTAGGAATTGAGAATCGTGCATATAACTCCAACTTTCGATGCGTGTGCGCTGTGGGTAGTGGGGTTCACGGTCACACCAATGACATGAGACACCAAAAGCTGACTGCGTTAATAATGATTAGGATTAAATTAATTTTTTAAATGAATATAATTAAGTTTGCTGACATAGTGTCCGCTCAGCAAACTTAATTATGAATGACTTGGGCAGACCATGGTTGTTGCTTATCTATTAATAAAGATTGTAATATTTCAATAACTTGAAACGTACGATGTCCATTTATCTTTGAATATTAATATAATTATAAATTTTTATATAATTTAATATAATTAATTTATTTAAATATTTTTTAATTTATATAATTTATTTTAATTATTTTATATTTTTATTTAATTAATAAATTAATAACACGTCCGTTTGTATAAAATAAATTTATATAAAAATTTATAACTGTATATCACTCTTTACCTTTATATTGGACTCAAAATAGATTCAAAATTATATTTTACTATTAAAGAAAAAGAGAAAGATAACGTTACTAAAATCAAATTAGATTTGACAATAATTTTTGGATAACTTGGAATCATAATTTTTTTTTTGGTTAATTTATCTTTATTCAGAAAGGTATTATGAATATTCGAAGAGTAATGAATACTAAAAAAGTTTATCAACACTTTAATGGATTTTTTCTTTTTTATAGTTTGCTACGTACTAAAAAGGATGAGTATGATATTTGGTGTTTTCTCATCTCGTTTTGGTAATTTGGTATATTTTTGTAAATATTTGAAGACCCCTTGTTGTTCCGAATATTCTGTTAACTAGTCAAATATTTGCATACTTAACGGTTTTATCCTTTGATTATTTCTAGACATTCGGGCCCGCCAGAATGACTCGGCCCAATTCGAATCCTCATTGTTGTGTGCCTTGCAAAAATAAAATTAAAATGGCGGTGAAATCACAATCGTAGCATTTCAAAAAATTAGGAAGTTATAAAACTATTTAAAGGGATGTCTTATCATTAATTTTTTAAGCATTATTATAAATAGGGTCATTCTATCATGCATAATTAAAGTCATGGTATTAATACTATAATTAAATATTAATTATATAAATGAAACAGAAGACATGTAAATTTAATATGAAACTTGTAATACATTAAATATAAAATAAAATATAAATTATATAAATGGAAAATAAGAATTGTAAGTAAAAGATAAAATAAGTAAATCAACGTAAGAATGATATGTTGGTATATTATTAGTAAATAAAATAAAACTAATAAATATAACAGCAAACTTGCAAATCAAGTGTAAAACAAAATATAAATGATGTAAATGGAAGATTAAATAAAAGTGAATTAATATATAAGTGTCAAATTGGTGTATTAGTTGTAAACAAAACAACAACATACAAATATAATATAAAGCTTGTTAATTAACAATAAGTATAAAATAAAACATAAATTAAATAAATGAACTATAAGACTTGTAAATGGAATATAAAACAAGTAAATTAATATAGGAGTGGAAAATTAGTGTACTAAACGAAATAAAAATTTATAGATGTAATATAAAACTTGTAAATCAATAGTAAGTGTAAAATAAAATATAAGATATAAATAAAATATAATACTTGTGAACAGAAGGGAAAATAAATAAATTGATATAAGAGTTATTAAAAAAATAAAAACTTACAAAAGTAAATTAAAAACTCATTATAATAATGATTGCATTATATATTTTTTGATTTTATTTATAAATTGAAAATGATAGCTCTGAATTTTTGTAAATGCAATGATTTATGTGAAATTATGTCAAGGATAAAATTTGTCTAAAAATTGGATTTTGAAAAAAATAATCTTTTCATGTTTTCAAATCGATTTATAAGATAAAATAATTTGTACCATTATAAGACTCCTCAAAAACAATACCAAATAATTTTTAAATACAAGTAAGAAGTAAAGTTTGAAACTATTTTGAAACTATAAGAAATATGTTTAAAATTGAAATCTATATCCAATTTTATAGATATATCATACATGTCTAGTAATATAATAATATATTTTTATTTTGTTATAATTTGATTTGCATCAATAAAAATATTTTTTTCTTAATTAACATATGTAGTAAAAAAATACTATGATAGACAAAATTTTTTTATAAATTTCCTAGGATAAATATAGAATTTATGGCTATGCTGATTCAATAAAACTTATTCTAATTGTTCTTAATACATTTTTATTTTTAATTAATGAGTGCTTTTTTCTTTGCGTAATTAAATTATAAGAATAAAATATTTTTAATTAAATTTTTATATTGATTTATAATATTTATGTTATTTTTATAAGTATTTCTTGTATTTGTATTTTAAATAAATTTATTTACCACTCTTATATTAATTTACTTGTTTCACTTTCTATTTGCTAGTATTGTGTATAATTTACAAAATTTATATTTATCACTACAATGATACCATAATTTTAATGATGGTGTTATACAATTTTTCTTATAAATAAATTATAAAGCTTGAGAGTGTTGGGAGTTTGCATCAACAGAAATATAAGAAAATTTTTATTTTCACCTCATATATCAAGACTCAAACTCTCAATTTCAATGATAAAACAAAGGGATAACAATTATTAGATAAAAGAAAGAGTTGAAAATTTATTATTTTTCTTTTGGGTTATAATGCTCTCATTAACAAAATTGTAAAACAATGATTGGAAAATAGATAATAGTTTTATTGGACAAACAAATATATATGTTTTCTCACACATGAGAAGATTCGAATTATTAACTTCAACAAAAAGACAAGATAACAAACACACTTTTTTTTAAAAAAATATTGCAATACAATTTTACTCAACTCTATTATGATTATAATCTGAAATTTGTTGATATTTAAAAAGAGTGATAATTCTTTACGGAATTGTTGAAAAACGAACTCTTGAATTCAATATAAGAGCTCGCACAATTTATTATATGAAACAAAAAGTTTTGCTGCCAACGATAAGAACGTCAATTGACAAAGAAGTGTGAATTGATAATTTGGAAATATTTTCCCTCCGATTCATATGTTTCCATCCACCACATATTTAAATCTGGACGGTGGTTGTACGATTGGACTTTGGAAGATGATCATAAAAAACTCAAAGTCAATACCGAGTGGGTCCTTACAATCACTATGGATACCAACCAGGCTGCAACAGCCCATGGCCCCGTATATGTCCTACCAGACATGGCTGGACCTGCCCACAAAATGTATTAAGGTAAAGTTTGGTTTAAAGAAAAATGAGAGGAAAAAGAATGGAATTGAAGGAAAGAGAGAAGAAAATAATAGAGGAGAATAGTGAAATTAAATTTTATTATTTTGTTTGATATAAAATTTGATAAGGAAGAGAATTTTAATTTTTTTGGATAAATTTATTGTGATTAAACTATTTATATTAATATAATAAACTATATGAATAAAAAAAATGGTGGTCTAGTGGCATCGGACAACTTTTCAATGATATCTGACGACTTTCCGAAGATATTCGATGGAGTTCCAGCAGCATTCGATAGAAAGGTCGGTGACTTTTCAATGACAGTTAATTTATATTTTTATATTTTCATATAAAATAAATAAATGAATAAATTTATTTACTTTGTTAAATTATTTATTAAATTATTTATTAAATTTAATTAATATATTTTTATTTATAATATTAAATTAATAAAATAAAAACTACAAATAATCATTATTAATGGTAGTAAATAAGTTAAAAAGGTGAAATGTAATTTTGAAAACTTTAGTTTTCAACATAAGAGAAATTTAAATTCTTTACTACTTACTGTGGAATTAAAATTTTACAATATGATAGATATTAAATTCTAATAAAAATTAAATTATTATATATTTTATCCAACCAAACAATAGAAATAAAAATGGAAGTTAAATTACTTTCGTCTTTGTCCAAGCAAACAATGGAAATAAAAATAGAGGTTAAATTACTTTCCTCTTCTCCATTCTCTCCCCCCAACCAAACACTACCTAGGAGTATGTTTAGCATAATATATTGCATTATAACATATTGTAATATTTAATGTAGGATGTATTGCATTAATATTATATTATTTTAATATTGTGTGATGTTTGGTATTACATTGTATGACATCATGTAATAATATTTGCATTATTTTTATTATTATTAATGTTAAATTATTTTTTATCATTATTAATATCTTAAAAGTGTTCATGTATATTTTTGTTAAATCATTATTTTGATTTTTTAAATAAAAATATAAGTACCGACCGCTACCGCCTGCGATCACATTTTGACATTTTTTGACATAATTTTGTTGTAGCTCTGAAATTATCATCGCCGAATTTATGCAACGATACATGTATTATAGGAAGCGGAGTTTTCAATAGTCATAACATTATGTCAAAACTTTGATATTTAAAATTTTGGTCGTAAATCTACATAAGATAGAAGCATTATTTCCACTCATTTATGCACCGTTAGGTAGCTCCGGGGATGCAGATTCCAATGATACCAAAATCGGTTTCAATAGGTACTAAAATTATGCCGCGGACGTTGAGTTGTTATGATGGGTGGTGTTATTATGATTGTCGTTCAACTTCACTGCTTTATTAATTAATTATAAACAAACTAAATAAGTTTAATTGATTAAATAAATTTTATATATTGATATACTATAATTAGAGTTTTATTGATATTATACAATTACAAATAAATCGAAACTCTCTTATATTACTCTATTATAATACAACTCAAAAAATAACTCTCACTGTAATAATAGAAAAAAATTTATAATCTTCGTTCTGATATTAAAAAAAAAAATTTGTTAAGTTACAGCCGCTGTAACTTATAATTCTGTAACTTATAACTTATCTAAAAGTTATATAAATAATATACACAATTACCTTATTTATATAATTTTTAGATAAATTATAAATTATAATAAATATAATTTAGTAGTTCCCATAAAAAAAATCTATATTATTTCTAATATATAAAATTAAATAAATTCCTATTCGTAGAAGCAGCGAGTCCTATGTTATTTTGTATTTGAACCTAAGGCCAGGCGGTTTAATTTCGAGGGGATCATGGGTTTCGAAAATTCGGCAAAAGCTGCGCTGGTCGAATAATTTGGTGGGCCAGGCATTGATTGTAACGCGTTTGACAAAATGAATGGAGCGCATTACACCTCGTTTAATCGACGGAATAAATATCTGTCCGAATGGGCGGAGGATATTTGTTGGGCAAATTTGTTAAATGACTGCTGATTTATTTTCTGGTTATTATTTCACTTTTTCCCATTTTTCTCTGGGGGTTTCTGATGGTCGGTGCGCAATTTTATGTTCGGTAATGTTTGATTTTCTGGCCATCAAATTATTTAATGTGGTCCTCCTTTTCAATAAAGACCAAGGGGTTGTGCGAATTAAGAATGTGAGTCGATCGTGTGCTGCCGTTTTTCCTACTAATAGAAGAAATTGAAAATTCTGAAATAATTACATGATAAAAATTACCCAATATATATATATATATATATAAAGAAAGATTTGGAATACTTCTGGGGGCGTATGTACTTGATTCATGTCTCGTTTACCTTTAATTATGTAATAAAAATATAATTAGTGGTGAAGAATATTTGAGATATATACAACTTTCTAAATGATAAATATGATCAAGTGAGCACCGTTACACATGTTATTGTGTATGTTATGTGTGATGGATTACGTGTCACTTAATTACTAAATTACATTTTATAACCAAGATAATTTTAATCTGACTATAAAATGCAATTTAAGTGACATATAACTTGTTTCATATAATAACACGCGCAATAACATATATTTATTTATGAGTCTTTTACATGAAAAAAAATTTATAAAAAGGGTGTTATCATACTTTCTAATATTCAACCTTCCAGATTTTATAATCACCACAATTTTAATACCACAATATAAGTGTATTAGGATGCCAAATACACTCTATCCACTACAAAGAGATCCTATGAATTTAGCAAATTAGCTCTAGTAAATTTTATCTATTTTAAATGGGAATTAATTGGTTACTAATTAAAGAGGGTGACCACATTTTTTCTGCCTAATAATTCGCACATCCTCACATCATTCTTGAGGCTGACTGGTTAATTCTCCTCGTAAGATTTTAAGACTTGGTAGATTAGATGAGGGCAAGACTTAGCGGATTTTTGATGGATTTTTTTACCTCTCAATTTATGGATGCCACAGAGCATTTGACATTATTGACGACTTAATTACGAAATCACCCTAGATAATACATATGCGTACTGCAGGACTTGACCGAGGGCTCGCTGGATTTTTCTGATCATGAATTTATCGACCTAACTTAATGAAAAAGAATAATTAAAATAAAATAAAGTAACGGTGATGTTCTGTACACGCAACGACCATAATATACCTAATTAGACATGTGCCTCGTAAGTTTGACAATTGACACCAGCGATTAAGTGATGCCTACATTTTAATTGGACCGGGGACGAAATTTTGTCAAATACTGAAATTATTTGAACATGATCAGTCAATTCTTTACATTGTCCTTGGTCAGAGTTCTATGGGACTGAAAGCTGCTGGTCAATTGCTAGCTATGACACTCAAATAGAGATGTTAAGATTTGAATTGAACTGAAATATGGGTTTATTTAATATTCTACAAGAATTCTGTGGTCACAGAATTCTGTTGGCAGTTTTGCAAATTGCTTCTAAAAATTTTGGTTCCGTTGAAGAGAAACATCATCTTAAGTCTACTTGAATTTTTCTTCATTTTGAGGTTACATGATACATGCCCCAGAATATTTTCTGGATAGTTT
Source organism: Aegle marmelos (assembly GCA_030449875.1). NCBI lineage: Eukaryota > Viridiplantae > Streptophyta > Magnoliopsida > Sapindales > Rutaceae > Aegle > Aegle marmelos. The sequence continues at coordinate 7,950,633 of JASUUL010000116.1, forward strand.
TATTAATTTATTATTAATTACTTTTTGTGTATTATACTGTAATTTTTTTTAATTGGTCAGCAACTGGTTTGTTGATTCTCTAAATTTGTGAAGACATGAACCAGGGAATAGTAGTATGAGAACATACTTTTTTTGTTATTTAATTTATTGACTATTTTTATGATTAATAATTTTCAAGTTGGCTTTATTTAACATAATTTACACACAAGGGGACATTGTTAATTTAGTTCGTATTGAAATCAAAATATATCACTTACCTCTTTACTGTTTTCATAATAACTAATAACTAATTTGGTCGTATAATTTTATAAATTTATATTTATTCTGAAATATACTATTTTTCATATTTATTATAAATTAAATAAATCATATAAATAAAAAATTAAAATAAAAAATTTAAGTACTAAAAATAAGAAATATACATAGATATTTTTTAAAAAATATGTAAGGTATTTTTCTTACACTTTTTATTATTTTTAAACATTAATTTTTCTTAATATACATGTATTCCCAAGATAAATTATCAAACAAATAACTCATTTGTCCTTCTTGTTCTTTTAAATATTTTGCTGCCAAAAGAGTTTTTTTGAATATTATGAAAATAATAAGCAGCAAATGGTCTATGTTGATTTCAATAGAAAAGAAATTGACAATCTTCTATAGTAATAGAATCGTTTGGATGAAAATACTATATGACTCACGTAAATATTTCTATTGTTTTGTATTATCATTCTAACTTTAAAATATACTTTCATTCAATAAGTGTCGGAGTATTAATTTTGTGCAATCGAAGTTGTATTTGACAAATTTAATCCTGAATTCCATGCTCCAACAATCTCTTCGAAACGCCTGCATTTCATTAATTAACCAGTTCTCATATCCGAACGTTTATGTCTACTAACATAGTACAAATTTCCTATGTAAAACTTCACCATTGCCAAACTTGATGGATGAATTTTTGGCAATACAGACTTGACTGCTAATTAGATTCTAAAAAGGAAAATAAAAATAACCCATGATGAAATGATCTATTTCAAAATTATTAACTACGTATATGTATGAGAATATCATGTTGAAATGTCTTTTTTTTAATATTAATTACATATTAAATTATTATATTATATAAATATTTATAATTATTATTAAATCAGATATGATATTAATATTTATAATTAAATATGTATAATTAAAATTTATATTATTATTATAATTTTATAAAGTATATATTGAGACATATATTAAAATATACATTTAATAACTCATTTAGCTGCCAAACTGGCGGCACCTTGGTGAGGCACGAAGGCCTCTCGTAATTTCCTTTCATACACGTGTGTGCAGAGGAGGAATTGAATTCCCGCACGCCACAATTTTGCTATTGTGTTTTTTTTTTTTTTTTGGGTGCTTTTCTACAATGCCCTTGGCCTCGACTTAATTTATATTCCCAAAAGCATCCATGCAACATAGATAAAGCTTTGGAAAAGAAGTTTGAGATTTTTTTTTTTTTTTTGGTAAAGGGTTATTTATTATTAGATTTCTTGAAGACGATCGACACTGCAGATAATTCTGTCATCACAAACATGGCTTTGACGCCAAAACGAATCCCTTTTTACATTTATACAATTTTGAGTTTCCTCCGCCATTTTAGAGCAAGTATAGTATTAGAGATCAACTCATTTCTACAGCAGCAAATCTCTTTTTTTTTTTTTTCGCCTTTTCCACAAATCTAAGTTAATGTTCATTTTCACTCTTGAGGCTTAAGCGTGTGGTGATTCAGATTATACCACAAATATGTAATAGATGACTAATAGTGTATAGCCACATACATTTGTACATAAGCAATTCGTTTATTATTGATAACCGGTAGATTATGCTACATTGAGGACCAATATTCAAACCATAACTAAACAAATCTATCGAAGTCACAGTCCAATTAAGAAATAGAGACATAGTTAAAAAAAAAAATCAATAGATAAAAATAGCATACTTGGCAAGTATATATTCATTTCTATTTTTCAAAGATGAAAGAAGAAAAGACCGAGATATACGAAGGGTTCGGGATAATGAAACTGAAGCGCATCATTAGTAGACAAGCGAAGTAATTCCGTATAAAAAAAACAAATAAGTGCGTAGATAAACTGACATGGGTTATTTTGATTTAATTAAGGTTCTTGATTTGAGACTTAGGAATGTAAATGCCTTTAAATATTTGTTGGGAGAGATTTGCTACCTTAGTGATCCTACCCGATTCGAATATGGATTAGTCAGGACTCAATATAGTCTTCGCATGCCAGATAGTTTAACTTAAAAAAAATAAATAAACAAAATGGTTAGAATGCTAACAATTATTTTTAAGGTGCTAGATAGGCTAGCAAATATTTGGTTCATATATTCGAGAGTAATAATATAACTACAAACTTTTGTATAATTTTTTTTTATACAAACTAATGTAACATGATTTAATTAGTTAAATTATATATCTCTTGGCCCGTATGATTTGTTTTAATTATTTTATATTTTTATTCAACTAATGAGTTAATGACACATCAATTTGTACAAAATAAATTTGTATAAGAGTTTGTGGTTGTATCATCACTCTATATTTTAAGAGAGCGAGATTGTTTAAATTTTAAAATTTACTTTAAATACTCTAATTTTAATAAAATATTTTATTATCATATACATATTATGTAAATTATTACTAAGGATAATTTATTATAAATAAATATTACATAATTACTTTTAACACTCATGCAGTGCACTCATTGTGTAATGTATAAATCTTATTCCTCAAATCCTAAAACTTTTATTTATAATATCTTGATTAATATTTAGACATATAATGATTTTTTTTTTAAAATTTGACTCCAAAGTAGATGTCATACTTTGAAAAAAAAATTAAAAGAAAAACATTTTAAATAGTCATTTTTTTGGTTGGTTTTCAACCATTTTTGTTCTTATTCTTCATAGGAATAATGTTTATAGGATATTTTTTTATTACTGTATTCTCATTGCAAGTTATTTCCGGTGCAAAATCTAAGATGGAACATTGTTTAGAATTTAACTCGATGATATTGTTGTAAGTATGCGTTAAATCTCTTAAAATTTATTGTGTTAAATAACTTTATTAGTCTTTTAAGTAAATAAAGTTAATTAATTTAAATAGTTTATGTAAGAAATTTCTTTTGATTTAAAGGAGTTTAAAAAGTAAGAATTAATATTTTAAAATTATTATATGAGTTTAAAAATGTAACAAAGTACTTAAAATAATTTCTATCTTGTAAATAGCTCCATCCTTTTCAATATGATGTCTTGTAAATAGCTCCATCCTTTTCAATATGATGTTTGATTTAGTGGGTGGTTTGGCAATTAAAAAGGTAAAATGAAATCTCTTGTGATGAAAAAAAAGAAGTTTGAGATTCAAACATTACCTACATGATTGGAGAGGAAATCAAATTGTTGTTAACCTAATGTAAAGAAAAATATAGTGTTTAATAATATATCCCTTATTTTTTCAAATTATGATAAACAATTCCAGTAAGATTGTATACCAAAAAGTCCAATACTCATTTCTTAATTATTATTACAAGATTTTTCTATTTGCCAATATTCAAAAGCCTATAATTTCAACCGTCCAAAAAAAAGAAAAAAGGAAAAAAGGGGGGTTCTAGTATAGATCTTGTAGAAGCATAAAAATCTAGCTTCTTTAAGGACAGTTTGGGACTGCAGAGATTGATAAAATAAATAATTTATATTGTGTGGATAAAATAAGTTACTGATTAAAAAAGTAACTTACTGTTTAGTAAATTATGTTATTGCGGTTGTTGTGAATTTGAAAAGTAAAGTATATGCATTTTAGTAAATTCAATTATGAAAGTGTTGTTTTATTATATAATAACTAAAATAGATATAGGTCTAAATTGTCTTTTTATTTTCATAGTATGTTTAATAAATTATTTAGATATATTTTTTTCTTAAATATGTAAAATTATATTAAAAACTCAATTAAAAAAATCTAAATAACTTATAATCTATTGCATAAAATATGATAAAAATTTATAATATACAAAATTCAAATAAAATAAAAAAGTAATATGTATTACATTTATATTAAATTTTTTACAATAAAATTTCTCAAATTGTAGTGGTATTATGACATTTAATGATTTATATATTAAGATTTAAGAATAAGTAAGATATAATTATTTTTTATTAAAATACTAAAGTTATAATAAGAATTTTAAAAAGATACAGTAAATTATTAAATAAGCTATTTATAAAAAATAACCTCCTACTTACTTTTAAATATTGCTTATGAAATAAAAAAATTATGTAATAAATTATATTTATAAAATTTATCAAATATTATTTTTATAAAAAATTATAAAATAAATAAATTATTAAATTTTAACTTCAATACCAGACTAAAGCTAGCTAGCATGTGGATTTTCTGGTGCCTTGAAACAACAAAAAATTATAGCACCAACTTAAGTGTATATGGAAGTGATTAGCTCGAAACTGCCCTCTTTTTACTCGGTTGGTACTGTCGATCATGGGCGACCATGATTCTTTGCATTTGCGATGAAAGAGGGCAAGCCAAAAAATCCCACTGAAAGTTGGTGATATATTTTTATTTATTATAGATTAGCAGAGGTCCACAAAGGAAGTTGAATAATTTGTGCTTAGGTTAAAAACAAATCGAGCGGGCCTTTGTGGTCCAATTCTACTTTCGACTTTTGAGTTGCCACTTCTTGTTTGGTCAATTGAATCCATTTTCATCTATAAGCATATTAATTTGCAAGACGCTTTCACGTCATCACCTATCTAAATAGATGATATAATACATCCATTAAAGTTCTTCCTTCACTCAATTACTTTATTTTAGCTTAAATTTTAAAAATATTTTTGACTTCAACTAAATCAATGTGTAAAAATCTTATTTGTTTAAAAGACTTTCTTAAATTTTAGAAAATAAATTTAACGAATTATTTCAAAATTTTAATGCTACAGACTATAAATCTGTTTGGATTAAAAGAAAAAAAAAAGAGTCCAACTATAATTATTTAATTTAAAGCAAGAATTTACACGGTCGTAATGTTACGAAATTTTATTAAATATAATTTGAATTCACATGGTGCATTCGCAGCATATAAGACTTTCTCTAAAATTATTTTCGTTTTATTCATTTATGTCTTCGGTAATTCACAGGTCATGCCATGCAACATGCTAAAGGAAGAGGGGCATTATTGCCATGTTAGTAAAAGACAAGGACATTTGATGTCCTTTCAAGGGTTATTTATATGTACAAACACACACACAATAGATCCCCCGAGGCCCAAGCACGGACTTTCCCTTTGCCTTCCCATTATTATTATTGTTATTATTATTATTTGGTTCAATTGCAACCGCGTGCTTTACTCGGAAACCAGGAAAACTCGTATTTGACTCAGCTACCTGGGTGTCATTTTATTTCTCATGTCAAAATTCAAAAAAAAAAAAAAATTTCAAAACAATAAAAAGATGTTTCATGAAAACACAGAAAGCAAATCAGGGATGTAAAAAGCAAATGACAAATAATAATTTGAAAAACGTGTGGACGGTGTGATGACCAATTTACGCATCTTTCCTTATAAATAGCTATAAACACATACCCATACACAAATTACTTTGATCCAAAAGCCAGCTTGCCTCAGTACATAAAAGGTCCATCCCTTAAAAGCTCCTGCACCTTATTCAACTTCTATTTTCAGAGGGATAATAGAAAAGGAAAAATGAAATCGATGGCACTGACTAGGGAATACATGGGTGCTTTTTCAATATCTGAGAGATCATCATCGTCGTCGTCGTCGTCAAAAGTGCTTTTAAACCAAAGTACTTTATGGCAAAACAAGCTGCTGGAACAAAAGCAGTTTTTGGTACCCCTGCAACAGAGAAGAGTGCATTCGAGGAAAGCAGGAGCAGCAGGTGTGAGGAGGGGGATTAATAACCCTGTGGCTGCTCTAAGTGAAGATTTGGTAAAAGGAGCTGCTTCCTCTGCCGTGCCCGGGGCTCCTGAAAAGCCAGTGAAGTTTAAGGTGAGAGCTGTGCTGACAGTGAGGAAGAACATCAAAGAAGATTTCAAAGAGACCCTTGTTAATCAATTCGATGCTTTAACTGAAAAGATTGGCAGAAATGTCGTTTTGGAACTTGTCAGCACTGAAGTTGATCCCAGTAAGTGCTTCTGCAGCCTATGCCGATAAATTAGTTTTTGTTCTTTAGCCAATAGCAGCCATTTCCGTTTGGATCTTTGCTGCATATGATCCTCATGGGCTAATATTTGTCAATTTTGTTATTTATAATGTCTTTTATTCTTATAAAAGGAACAAAGGGACCAAAGAAAAGCAGAGAAGCAGTTCTGAAGGATTGGTCAAAGAAATCAAATGTTAAGGCTGAAAGGGTCCATTACACGGCTGAATTTCCAGTGGACTCAAATTTTGGGTCGCCTGGTGCAATCACAATTACCAATAAGCACCAAAAGGAATTCTTTTTGGAAACTATTACCATTGAAGGTTTTGCTTGTGGCCCTGTTCATTTCCATTGCAATTCTTGGGTTCAATCCACAAAAGATCATCCTGGAAAAAGGATATTCTTCTGTAATCAGGTAATTTTTATTTTATTTTTAATTTTTGTATAGTTCATTTTTTTAATATTTTTTTGGCCTTTTGTTAACTGTTCTGGACAATGCTTGCCAGTTAGATTTTTTCAATTTGTTCATTCATGGCAAAGTTGATGTAAAAGTCAAAGCCATATAATTTAGTCTTTGAATTTTGTCAATGACAAAGAAGTTGAACAATTCAGAGTCAGGATAAGGCAGCTCAGCAGTTGTACATAGAAAGCTTATGTTTTGAAATTCCTATCCGGTGAATAAAAAAAAAAAATCATTATTCCAAACCCAATTAGAAATAGAGAAAAAAAAGAAAATAGCAACCATTAAGTTTAGTTATACTATTATTAATATTTCTCGGATAATTAATTAGATGTGGCAATATAGCATAACGGGGGACCAGTCGTGAGTCGATATCTTTTATTTAATTATACATTTTGTTTGTTTTGGAGGCATGGTGACATGACACACCCCCCATAATAAATAAACTTAGGCGACCACTAACCAATAACCACCTGCACATCCCACACATGATTTAACACGCACGGTATTGCATTTGTTTGAAGTTATTTTATATTTTTAAATTTAATTTTATATGATCTTTGAATTTGAGCAGCCATATTTACCAAGTGAGACGCCAGCTGGGCTTAGAGCACTAAGGGAGAAAGAGCTGAAAGACATCAGAGGCACTGGCAAAGGAGTTAGAAAATTATCAGACAGAATTTATGACTATGATGTGTACAATGATCTGGGAAACCCAGATAGAGGGAGTGAATTTGTTAGACCAACACTTGGTGGTGAACAAAGACCATACCCTAGACGGTGTCGTACCGGTCGCGTTCCAACTGATACAGGTAAAAGAAAATTAATTTTACAAAATTCTTTCTTACACCCAGAGTATGTACGATCAGAATCATGATCCATGTATATATATATATATTCTTGTATATCTGACACCGGTCCATTCGATGTATGTTCGGCAGATATGCATGCAGAGAGCCGTATAGAGAAGCCATTGCCAATTTACGTGCCAAGAGATGAGCAATTTGAGGAGTCCAAGCAAGACGCTTTTTCAGCTGGAAGGCTTAAAGCGGCGCTTCACAACTTAATCCCTTTATTAAAAGCCAGCATTTCTGCACGTAATCATGATTTCAGTGGCTTTTCGGATATTGACAGCCTCTACAGCGAAGGACTCCTCCTCAACTTGGGGTTAAAAGATGGGCTTCTGAAGAAGCTCCCATTGCCAAATGTTGTTAGCAAAATCCAAGAATCTAGCCAAGGTCTCCTCAAATATAATACTCCCAAGATTCTTTCCAGTAAGTACTCAGTCTCCCCTTTTTTTTTTTGGTTTAAATCAAATATTTCTTCATTAAAAATAAAACTTTGTTTATTCATGTCCTCTAAGAACATACATTAAGAAAGAAAGATTTGTAAATTTCAAAAATTTTATAGGAATTGAAGTTAATTACACACTAATTAAAAAAAGAAAAAAAAAGAAAATCAATCAAGTTTTTTTTTTTTCAATGCGTCTTCTAGACTTAATCTTAGAATAGGCATGTGGAAAACCTTACAATTTTTTTTTTCTTTTTATGATGTTATAATTTAACAAATCTATCTGAAGGGCGGAATTGAAGTTAATTACACACTAATTAAAAAAAGAAAAAAATATCAATGAAGTTTTTTTTTTTTTTTCAATGCGTCTTCTAAACTTAATCTTAGAATAGGCATGTGGAAAACCTTACAATTTTTTTTTTCTTTTTATGATGTTATAATTTAACAAATCTATCTGAAGGGCAATTTTCTTTGTCATAATAAATATCATGCTTTTTAGTGGGATTATGATGATGCTCCATGTTACTAGTGGGGGACAAATGAGAATGTCAAATCTATGAATATATAAAATATATAACTTCATGTGCTAGTAGTTGCTTTTGTAAAACAAATGACCCACCTCTGGATTCCAGTGTCACCTATCACTTTCCTTACATGTAAAGTGCTTTCTGAGCTTGCACATATTTAACATGTGGGTATAATAGCACGATGGTTTTAATTTGTTTAATCCTTTCTTTTTCAGTAATGGAATGAAAATTATTAGTTTAATGAAAAGCCAAGATCACTTTCATAAAACCAACGCATGTGATCCACATTTGCAGGGGATAAATTTGCCTGGTTGCGGGATGACGAATTTGCCCGTCAAGCTTTAGCTGGAGTTAACCCGGTCACCATTGAAAGGCTTCAGGCTTTCCCACCTGTAAGCAATCTTGATCCTGAGATCTACGGTCCACAAGAATCTGCATTGAAAGAAGAACACATCATAGACAAACTCGATGGCATGTCTGTGCAACAGGTAACTGATAAAAAATCTTCTATTTGAATTTAAATCCTCTCTTAATTTGATCTCCGATGCTCAATTGGCATTTCACATTAAATTCTAATAACGGCCACTTCTATTATTTTCTTTTTCAGGCCTTGGAGGAGAACAAATTGTATGTATTGGATTACCATGACATTTACCTTCCATTTCTAGACAGAATAAATGCACTTGATGGTAGAAAAGCATATGCAACTCGGACAATATTTTTCTTGAATTCTCTTGGCACTCTTAAGCCCGTTGCAATCGAGCTCAGCCTCCCACCGTCTGGACCGAGCTCCCGATCAAAGCGCGTCCTCACACCTCCCATCGATGCCACTTCCAATTGGCTTTGGCAGCTTGCCAAGGCCCATGTCTGCTCTAACGATGCCGGGGTGCACCAACTTGTTCACCATTGGTAAGCAAATTAAATCAATTTGATTGCTTGAGGCTTTCATTAAAATTATGGCATTTTGTTTTCCATTTTTATCTTGAATAAATTATTGAAATGATGAGTTGATTATATAGGTTACGAACACATGCATGCATGGAGCCTTTTATTCTGGCAGCACATAGACAATTGAGTGCAATGCACCCAATTTACAAGCTTTTGGATCCACATATGAGATACACATTGGAGATTAATGCTCTAGCTAGGCAAAATTTAATCAATGCCGATGGTGTGATCGAGTCTTGCTTCACTCCTGGCCGCTACTGCATGGAACTCAGCGCCGCCGCGTATAAAAATTGGCGGTTTGACAAGGAAGGCCTCCCGGCTGATCTCATCCGCAGGTAAACACAAGTAAATAATTACCTAATTTATGCCATGCAAATTGGAAAATATTTATAATAAATTTGAAAAACTTTATAGGTAAAGAAAATGGGCATGTATCTACGCTATTTCTTTGACAGTTCATATGTTTGCTTGTATTGTTTATTAAAATGTCTATCAGTTAATCTAAAAGAAGTTTCTCTTTTCATTATGCAGAGGCATGGCAGTACCTGACCCAACACAGCCGCATGGTTTGAAGTTGCTAATTGAGGACTACCCATACGCGGCAGATGGGCTTCTAATTTGGTCAGCAATTGAGGATTGGGTGCGCACTTACGTGAACCATTACTACCCAAGTTCAAGCCAAATTTGTGACGACAAAGAGCTACAATCATGGTACGCTGAGTCCATCAACACGGGCCATGCCGATCTTCGCCACGAAAGCTGGTGGCCCACATTAACCAAAGGTGATGATCTAGTCTCCATCCTAACTACAATCATCTGGCTCGCATCTGCACAGCACGCTGCCCTCAATTTTGGACAGTACCCATACGGTGGTTATGTGCCCAATCGCCCTCCCCTAATGAGAAGATTAGTCCCAGACGAAAATGACCCTGAGTATACCAGTTTCTTAGCTGACCCACACAAGTATTTCCTTCTGGCCTTGCCGAGCGTACTACAAGCGACTAAATACATGGCCGTGGTAGACACATTGTCAACGCATTCGCCTGATGAAGAGTACCTGGGGGAACGACAACAGCCGTGGATTTGGTCCAGCGATAGTGAGATAACTGAGGCCTTTTTTGAATTTTCTGCAGAGATAGGACGGATAGAAAAAGAAATCGAGAGGAGAAATAATGATCCAACCCGGAAGAATCGGTGCGGTGCCGGGGTTTTACCATATGAGCTACTAGCACCCAGTTCAGAACCTGGAGTAACGTGCAAAGGCGTTCCAAACAGTGTATCAATATGAGCCCAAAGGGAGCTTGCATGGTCATGTTTGATCAACTTTGGTATATAATTTAATTATTAGATATCTGTAGTCTATAGTCTATAGGTGCCGGCTATTAATGGCCGTTATATCAATCAAATATTTTGTATGAAGTTAGATTCTAAGTAATTGAGTGCTGTTGAGTGCATTTTAAAGTTTAAACTTAGAATTGTATATGCAATTGAGTTATAAGAATAATGATTGTAGTTACTGTACATACAATTTGTAATAATAAGTAGAATGATAGTCTGGAGATTTGCCGCGGAAAGGTTAGAAGCAAAGGACGCAATATTGGGTTTGGAGTCGTTCAAAAGCCTTGACAATCTTCTATATCCTCAGTAATTATGGACATCATGAACTGACTTATTCATTCCTGTCAAGCCCAAACTACTAAACAGACCTTGGCTTCAGACTTTAAAGTTCAAACTCTGCCATTTGGTTATAGATCCTATTATATTTAAATTTAAATTAACAATTCATTTTTATCAAAATTACTAAAGCAACCCATTGAAAGAAAGTTTGCTAAGGAAATTGCGTCTCTGCTCTCTTCCTGCTCTTGCCTAAGCATCAACAACATACCTAGCTATGTCTATTTAAATTAAATGAAAGTCTAGTTCGTTGATCTTTTTACAACAAAAGCAAGAAGTCAATGATTTAATAAGTATAAGAAGATACATTTAATTAAGGTGTGGTTGGAGGAAGTGTGACGTCATGAGATGAGTAGTGTGCAGTACTCACAACTTCGAGCTTGTAAATTGCTAAGTAGGTAAGCTTAGATAACTTCGCAAACTAACCAAATAAGGATATTTGCATAAATGTTAGAGACAAATGAAAACAATATGGTTGAATATAATTTTGTTACTTATAAATAAAAAAATTACAAGAGAACTTTTTACAAGAGTATGAGCATCTATGTGTTGCATATGTGCTGGTGATTGTGTGTGTAGGGTGTGTGGTGAGCAAATGAGGAGGACAAATCCCTATTTATAGGTGTTTGATGTTAGTACATAAAACTTCCTAACAGCTTATATAAATATCTTTGGAGACTTAAATACATCAGATTAGAAAGTCTTAAGTTATTTATAATCTTAGAAAAATCTAAAATTCGAGTTAGATTTGGATGATTGCTAAGTGTAACATAGTCAGCTAATTATGTTAAGTAGCCTATTATTAAGTGCATTCCACTTCTATGTGCATCCCGCCTTTAGTACTGAGTGCACCCAACTATTAGGCATGATCTACTTATAGGCGGACTTTTACTAAATACAACTACACACAAAATTAGCCTCTAATTAAATGAGATTTGAGTAACCTTGTGATAGTAAAGTAACTAAAATTTTTAATATATCTAAAAATGAAATTGGGAATTTTCTTCGAAGTTTAACTTTAAGCTTTATTTTTATAAAAAAAAAAGAAAGTTAAAGGATCAAATTATCAAAGAAGATTTTCACTTTTAGACAAGTTTTCTTAAAATGTGGCATAAAACGTGATACAACTTTATATGAAAAAATATAGTATAATAGAGAAAAATGTGAAACATTAGATCTTATCAGCTTTGATTCCACAAACAAACAACTTGATCAATAATGATTCTGATTGTAGTACAAAAAATAAAAAAAAAAAGTTTCAACCACTTTTCTATCTCATCAAGTGCTGAAATGACTATTGAGTTGATAACATAGATTAAATAACTGATGCTAACTATAGATCTTTTTACTTCTTTGTTATCATTGCTTTATATAACCAAATTATAACATTATTATGCTTTCATCTTAATCAATCAATGTTAGATGACTGTGATGTCACTTTGCGTCTACTAGTGAATCGGCATTTCATTTGTTGACATCATAATATGTCTGATTCATGTGCTTGGCACAATTGTTTGATTTTGGACTCAAGTTAATCCTCTTCACTAAAGTATTTAATAACTGATCATGGAAAATCTTGGCAAATTAGATGGCCATTTATATTTATACTTTTTAAATGAATTTTCCTAATACTGAATCTGGGAGTATTTACGACTAATATGATTAATTAGATCAAATTTATGATGCATCTATGTTCTTATCATTATCGACCCTTGAGTTTCTAGCAAGTTTCTAATTCAATTCTAAGTGGATGAATGATAGCAACGTATTCATAATTTAAATTTCAATCATATTATTTCAAGAAGTTCAACTAAGCTTGTATCAACACTAAAGTCTAAGTTCTTGCCGGTTTTCATTTAGGCTTATTATTTAACAGTGAGCTTATGCCGTCAACAGTGTTCGGGACATTAATGAATGCACTAGCTTGATTTCTATAAACTCAATAATTAATCCTTACAAGCCACCAAATGATGCTTTCTCATGTTACTAAGATGGAATTAAGCTTCTTAATTACATCCATAAAGCCATATTTAATACTAAATAATATCTTCTAAAGATATAAATATATCAATAGTCTCAAATCTCTCAAATTATAAGTTTATAACAAAATATACTTAAAAGAATCATAAGTTTATTCATCTTTTTATTCAACTAGTAGAATAAAATAAATTTCTACCTCCAATGCTAAGTACACCTATCAATAAAAAACTTAATCTATAAAAAATAATGGCAAGGGGTGGGCCATTAACTCTGTAAATAAAACTATTCCTAACACATTGAGCCTATCATTACCAAAAATATTACAAGCCTTCTTTTAAGTAAAATATATATGATAATTCATAACTTTTAAAAATAATATATTACAATAATAAGTTTATAATAATTTCATAATATTAAAAGTACATAAATCATAAAAATAAATTATATAACATTTACACAAATAACAAAAGATTAGCTCATGTCATATTGTATCACTTATAATCCCAGTGACCTGGGTAGAAACAGAATCAAAATTAAAATATTATATGCACACTTAGAATAGAAACTCAGTACTAGTCTAGAACATATATGTATTCTATGATACGATCAGAATCAGAATAACTACTTATAATGATCCAAAACATTCAAACTAATTTTATGTATGTAATGACTTATACGTGGCACTTTGTACTATATGCGGTATTTTACAGCACGTTGACTCTCAAGAAGTAGTCCCTATACAATCTCGAGAGATGGCTCGCGTACAATCATAAATAATTAAAATTATACATAAGTAGAAAACATTCATATTAGATTCATAAATATTGACAAAAATAACTTAGGCTTGCAAATAAATTCCATTATTATATTATATAAACAAATTTATAAAAGATAGTCTTGCAACAAAATATTTTATACTTTTTAAAGACATTGATAATATTCTATCAAAATCATAAAAATGAAATAATTTTCATATTTCAAATTATTTACACAAATTAATCTTGTTATGAAAAACAATTGATTTTGAAAAAAACCATAGAAACACATTTACTTATAGTAATATTAAAATAATCATACTTGTTGAATACATTAGGAATAAAGTTACTTATCTCAATTCTCTGAATTGATCTAACACACTTTTAAATCTTTAAGAACCTTAAATATCTCTAACATCTTAAATAAAATACAAGATATAACTATTAATAACTTATTCTAAGACTCTGATTTTCTATTCATGCCTTTACTGGTCTGATTCATAAAATTTTAACTCTTAATCTAAAAATTGGAATAACATAATACTCTATAGAACTATTCTAGACATCCATGATATCTCCTATAAAACTTTCAAGAAGATTCAAAACCAAAAAAAAAAAATTCAAAACCTTTTATTTCTTGACATATTTGAAACTATTTTATAATACTCTCACTAAATAAAATGGATTATGAGATTTTTATAAAATCATAAATAAACTAAAAAGTTGTGAGATTAAAAACTGTAAGTACTAGACACATATATTAGTCTCTGTTTTAAATTTGGAGATTTTTTGAAATTTTTTGATAGTGCAAAAAATTTTGTGAATCTAGCTATTCTACTGGAATCTCAGTTTTCCAGTGCCACAGTGTCGGATTCGAAAATGCATATGAAATTCAAAATGAAATCAAATTTTATAGAACAAAATTTATTAAAAAAGCTCTACATGTCTAATTTCTAGAAAAATAAATTTCTTAGAAAGTTATTTAGAAAATAGGAGTTTAAAAATTGAAATATTCATGCTATTCAGATTTGTCTAGTGTGCCTAATGCGTTAAGAGTTGACTAACAAAGCTCACAATAAATCAAAATGCCAAAAAGAACCTAAATATATCCTAAATCATGCATTATGGTCTGTAACAATATATAATTATGCCAATTCAAAATTTTAATTAGAGTGATAAGAAAAATTATGAAGAATAAATGGATTAAACTTATAAAATTGCTTTGATTTTCTCTTAAACAAAGATATTTGGGTAAGAGTGTAATAAGTAGTAGAGGAAAAAAAATATTGTAGATTTAGGGTTATAGAATAAGAAAATTATAAATTTATAGAGAGTCTTAAGAAATTTATTGAATTAGAAAAATAACCCCATGAATGACTCTAGTTATAAGGGCAATAATGGCATTTATAAATTGTAATAAAACAAAATAAAATAATAGAAAATTTGAGTGTTACACTATTATTTGGGAAGTTTGATGTCCAAATAATTTAAATATATGGTGATTTTCTTCCACCCAAATAGAAATATTATGGTCGTGATATTTCTTAAAAATAAGAAGTTTCAATAGCTCGAATTTAGAAGAGGGTAAAATCTCATTTACTCCCTATTGTTAAATTATTAGCACATTTTCTACTATTTTTTTAGCTTAATTTTTATAATATTACCCTCTTACAATAATTTTTTTGGAGTTTGTTCGTCTCCATCGGCACAATATGCAATGATGGGAATGCCAAACCCAAGCAAAAGAAGAGAAATGAGAAGAGGAACTAGGAGATTCAGCAACTTCGCATGAAAAAGGGACAACTACAATAATTTTTTTGGACTTAATAAAAGAAAAAAATTAATTATCAATTTAATCTCAAAAAAATAAAATAGTATAAAATTAATATATGTTATTTTTTTAACAAACTACTGAGGAGCTATATTAATTTTTATTACTAATGTTCAAATAATAAGTAATTTTATTTTTTTCACAATAAATTTTTTGACACACATAAGCTTTCAAAAAAAAGTAATATGTATTTTTTTATTTTTTTTTATTCTTGGAGTTAATTTGATAATTTAATTTTTTTATTAATTTCATAAAAGATACATTATAATAAAAGGATAATATTGTAAAAATAAGTCAAAAGAAATAAAAAGTAATAGCAGAGATATTAATAATTTAAAGGTATGAACGTTTTGAGATATTTTTAATTACGAGAACTAAATAGACATCAATCTTAAAATATAGAAATTAAACTGAGTTTTTATTCTTTAAAATATTTGTGGCCACAAAAGGTTAATTTCAGCATATTCATCACTATATCAACCGAAATAGGCAACTGAGATTGTGGAGGATTATGTGAAAAGGCTAATCACTTAATGAGTGT
This sequence comes from Aegle marmelos, assembly GCA_030449875.1. Classification (NCBI taxonomy): domain Eukaryota; kingdom Viridiplantae; phylum Streptophyta; class Magnoliopsida; order Sapindales; family Rutaceae; genus Aegle; species Aegle marmelos. Next base: position 7,966,861 of record JASUUL010000116.1, read on the forward strand.
TGAACTCTAACAATTTATTGTGTGCATATAACCTAAATTTTTGTCAATATATCCTCGATTGAAATATTATTATAAGCGCAGGTCACGTCCCCAACAACCAAAAAATAAAAATAAAGTCATTAAAACTTGAATGATTTGTACTCTTGACCATCGATTAGTAATCCATGCTTGATATTATATTGTTGTGTTAGTTAAGATGAAATTTATTATTAGTTTGTTGAGAAGAAAAATAAAAATAGAAGTAAAAAATCAATGTGAACACAACATTTCGTAACTAACACCAAGTAAAGCATGAAACACAAACGAGTAACCGCTGACCGATTGAGCCACCAGCCGCATTGACCCAAGTCAAATATTAAAAACTCATTCATTCTTAAAGCTGCTAATTTCCTCGCACACGATAACTTCTTAAGAAAGCAGGAGGCATTCATTTTCTTTAAAAAGTCGAGTCAACAGTCAAGTCGTTCCCACTTGGACAGTTCCTTCCCTGTACTGATTACTTTCCAAGAAATTCATGGTAAACAAAAAGAAACAAAGCGGCCAGTCTGCCCAAGCTTTCATGGTAAAGATAACAAATTTTCGACTTTGCTAACTTAATTTTCTTTCACTTTCTCGACTACGAACAATTTAAAACAAGTTTGTTGGATCTTGAATCTTTGGAAACAAATCGTGTGGGACTCCATGGGAAAATACAATATATACATTTAAATAATTACGTCAATAGACGCAGATAGCTACATGTATTTTTCGTTTAATTTCTCGGTAATTTCTCAAGTCTCCTGATCAAGAGGGAATAAGCAAATTGCAAAGCCAAATCAGCACTCTGTAATTATAAGTCAGTTTCAAGGAAATTTTCATAAAGTCCTTGGACCCGTTCCTCTTAGAAAAGCGTTAATTGCATGTACTTATTGGTATGTAAATTAAGCCACCAAAAATTTATAAGTGTAGAAAAACAAACCTCACCCACCAGACACAATACCAATACAGCGTGAATAACGCCAGTTAAAATAAGGCTGGTCAATAAACATATCGAAATCTCAACAACATGTCTTGGTCACTCTCCTCCTATAAATACCCCCACCAACAACACTTGTTAACTTCACAGCATAATCAACTTGAAACTAACACTCCAATACACTAAGGCTAGTTCTACAACTATGGAGCTCATTCATCCCTCTTGGGCCTCCTACTTGGCCGCTTGGCTAGCAACCCTTGCCCTTGTCCTCTTCTCCCTCCGTCTCCGGCGCCGGCAACTCAATTTGCCCCCTGGCCCGAAACCCTGGCCGATCATTGGTAACCTCCACCTCATCGGCTCACTTCCCCACCGCGCCATCCATGCGTTGTCCCAAAAATATGGGCCCATTATGCAGCTCAAATTCGGGTCATTCCCCGTTGTCGTGGCCTCTTCCGTTGAGATGGCTAAGGTTATTCTCAAAACCCACGATGCACTGTTTGCCGGCCGCCCTAAAACAGCCGCAGGCAAATACACGACCTTCAATTACTCAGATATTACTTGGTCACCTTATGGACCATACTGGCGTCAGGCACGTAAAATGTGTTTAATGGAATTGTTTAGTGCTAAACGTCTCGAATCCTTCGAGTACATAAGAGTACAAGAATTGAAATTATTTCTCAATCGCTTGTATGAATCATCCGGCAAGCCAATTATGTTAAAAGATCAACTTTCGGATTTGAGTCTTGCTGTTATAAGCCGTATGGTTCTGGGGAAGAAATACACAGATAAGCAGCAAGAAAATGAGATCGTGACACCGCAGGAGTTCAAGGCAATGCTTGATGAACTGTTCCTGCTTAACGGGGTTTTGGATATCGGCGATTCGATTCCTTGGCTTGGGTTCTTGGATTTGCAAGGTAATATAAGGAGAATGAAGGCTTTGGCTAAGAAGTTTGAGAAGTTTTTGGAACATGTGCTGGATGAACATAACGCCAGAAGAAAAGAGGTCGCAAATTATGTGGCAAAAGATATGGTGGATGTGCTTTTGCAGCTTGCTGATGATCCTACTCTTGAAGTCAAGATGGGCAGACATGGTGTCAAAGGTCTTACACAGGTATATATTTTCAACTCTGTATTTATTATTACCCTCATCATTTATCATCATCATCATCCTCATCATTTGTCATCATCATCATCATCATCTTTCATATTTCTGTTGCAAGAGATTTTGCCTATACGTGCGCATAGCCAGCCAAAATCAAAAGAACTAATTTTTCTCTATAATTATTATTGTTCTTCAAAGAAACAGTTATCAAAATAAAATATCTTTTGGGCGGTGAAGTAAATTTGTAGTTTTGTGGTTCACAACTTTGGGTAAACAGCGACATCTCAATTTACTGGTAGCAAATTTTCATTTGGCAACAAATTGCTAGTTGCCAAAAAGAACTTAGTTCGTTGCCAAGTATCTTTCACTACCGTGGATCTGCATAATTGATTGAAATTGCTTGCTTTTTTATTATTGTGTTGGATCAAAATCTTCAAGGCATGTCACAGCCAGTAATAGAAGCTACACACACACACACCTGCATAATTGATTGAAATTGCTTGCTTTTTTATTATAGTGTTGGATCAAAATCTTCAAGGCATGTCACAGCCAGTAATAGAAGCCACACACATGCACACACACACAAGAGAACCTACTAGGTGTTCATATGTATTACTAATTCATGCCATTGAAATATCATAGTTATCATATGAAGCTGAGAAAATTGTACATGTTAAAATCAAGACTAAAGGAGGGATAAAAGCGTAAAAGAAAGAAAAATTGACCAAAAGATAAATTATTTAGTTTAATTAATTTATCATGTATGTGTCATTAGTCTATTGGTTATTCAATTTGATCTCATTTTCGACATCTAACATTTTTGTATAAAGAAACATTACAAAATTAATAATTGTGCCCTCCATTAAATTCTCATGGATATCAACAACTCGTGAATCGTCTGTCAACAGACCAGTGTGCTCCGTGGGCCCATCTTGCTTGTGCATGTAATTTTATTTTTCTTGTCGGTTTTACCGGTTCATCAGTTCTTCGGCCACCAAAGAAATTGATCGCCACTACAAATGAGTTTATAATGCATGCATAGTTTCGAAGTTCCCACATAACTAAAATGTAGTTCAATAAACAATTGATTTCAAAGTCATTTAGCAGATGGGAGCCTAAAGTTTTGTGTGAAAATTCTTGAAATTATATGTTCAAGCACAGGATTTCTCATCTTTTACCTCTTGTGTAATCCAGGACTTAATAGCTGGTGGGACTGAGAGCTCAGCAGTAACAGTGGAATGGGCCATCTCTGAACTAATAAAAAAACCTGAAATTTTTGAGAAAGCAACAGAGGAACTAGACAGAGTAATTGGAAAAGAAAGGTGGGTTGAAGAGAAAGACATCGTTAATCTCCCATTTATTGATGCCATAGTTAAAGAAACAATGCGTTTGCACCCGGTCGCTCCTCTCCTGGTGCCCCGAGCGGCCAGAGAAGATTGCAAAGTAGCTGGGTACGACATCCAAAAAGGCACTCGAGTCCTTGTTAGTGTATGGGCTATTGGGAGAGACCCAAGTTTGTGGGAAAACCCTAATGAATTTTATCCTGAGAGATTTATTGGAAAATCAGTAGACGTGAAAGGCCATGATTTTGAGCTGCTGCCATTTGGGGCTGGGAGAAGAATGTGTCCGGGGTATAGCCTCGGGCTTAAGGTGATCCAAGCAAGCTTAGCCAATCTTTTGCATGGGTTTGCATGGAAATTGCCAGGAAATACGAACAATGAGGAGCTGAATATGGAGGAAATTTTTGGGCTTTCTACTCCGAAAAAGTTTCCACTTGAGGTTCTGGCTCACCCAAGGCTTTCACCCCATCTTTACAATCTGTGATTGTGGCTACCAAAATAATTAATTATGGCGTGGCGTGTTTTGAGTAAGTGGTTTGTTAGTACAAAAAGGACATGGACTTGCAGATGTAATGAGATTTTAAACCCAAAGTGATGTACCTAGCTGTTGGGCCCAATAACGTGCATCTTTACTTATATTATATTATTGTTAGGGTGTTGATCCATGCAAAATCTTCGCACAATCGCACTTCGTTACAATATAAAATATCTGTAGTCTGTTGATTTTTTTTTAATCTGATACGATTATTAGCTTAAATAAGTATTCCAATTTTTCTGTGAGTTTGAGGTTTTATTTTTATTTTAATGGATGGAACCACGGGCTTTTAATTATTATGATTGAGTTGTACCATTGACACCCCTTTGAAATTCGCCTAAAACTCCATTTTCAATAATATTCCAGTTAATGCCACACACACACATAAGCTAATAACCTCAATAATCTTTCATTTCTTTTATTTTCTCACTCCGAGAATTGTTTTAGAGTCTTGTCACTTCAGTCTCTACACAAACAATTGATGTGGATGATAAAAAATTAATTTGAGAAAAAAAATATGAAGAACATGCCAAAGAAAACTCAAAGATTAAAACAACTAATCTGAAAAAAAAGAAATAAAAAACAATAAAAATGAGATTTCTGTAAATATATTTTTGGATGAATTGCAATCATAACATGCCAATGAAGCATTAGTACGAGCATTTAGGCGTTACATATGACATCTCTCTACTTAAAGGCTGAACCTGGGTGACTTCACTATTAATAGGAGAATTTTTTTTTAATCTATTTTTGGCTAGAAAGTCTCTTTTGATCAAGCAAAAAATTGAAACATTCCAAATTGTACCATAAATTGCTTGGCTGGTTTTGTTCCTAATCAACGATTGTGTTAATTAATGAAGAAAACAAGAACACAGAGAATTTGAGGATGAAAAATTACCTATGCGTTGATAACAGAGAAAATTAAAAAGTTTGATGAGAGATAAAATATTATGTTTGTCCTTAATTATAATTGTAATAGAAGCACCAACTCATTATGATTTTCTATGTTGGGCTTTTATATTCTGAATTTGGTTCATACATGGAGCTTTTTTGTGATCTAACAATTAGCCTCAAAGAATACTGAAAAAACTGTAAGTAAAGAAAATTAATCATTGGTGTTACTTTATCCATAAGAATATTAATATTTTAATTAAACTAAAAAATTACATATTAAAAATAAATCGTCAAAGGTTATTAATTAAGAATTTTGATTAGGTGGACAACGTTGCTCTCCACATCTCACGTTATCAACCCTTATAGTAAAAGTTATGGATCGACATTTCATTAACCAAATAGTTAAAGGTATTATGAACACTAACACATACTTTTAAAAAATTTAAAATAATAAATTAAATATATGCTCGAAATTTTAGAAGTCAAATATTGAAGGACATAAGTAACTGAAAGGAAATTAATAATGGGCGGTGTAACACCCTAATTCCACTATTGAGGTAATAAGGTGAAATTAAAGTGAAATTGCATTTCATCATTTTTATCTCTAAAACTTTTAAGAAAATAATCAATTATAAATATTTTAAATCTCTAAAATATTATAAATAAATTATAAAATAACATATCTTCAAATAAATATTATCTTAAAGAAAGCTAAATTATTTTTAGAAATATTAATCCTCAAAAGAACAAAGCTTTTATTCTTCCTCTTAAGACCATGAGCTCACTTCATCTAACTTTATCTGTAAAAATGTGGTAACAAGAGTGAGCTGTCAACTTAGCAAGTAAATTCATACATAATACTGAAAACAATTACCTTTATAGATCATCTTTTAGCAAAAATAAATCACAACATCATGTGGTCATTTAAATTCTTTAAACATAACAATAGTATTTTAAACACATAAAAACATAGTTAGCTTATGCCACTCACCAGTAGACTTGATGATGCAACCATATAATATCATTCAATGTACTATATCCTATGAGAATCATTAACATTAAAATTGTATCTACCCATAATTCAAATAGTCTTGCGTAACATAACATAATATCACTATGGATAATGAGTCAAAACATTTAAAATCATCTTGAACTTTAATCTTTGTAAAATTTCATAAATTATATTTAAATAATTGATAATTATTTCAAAGTATTTGACTTAAAATAATTTAATAAAGTTTTTCATCTTGAGGACTATTGATAAAACAAGTTTTTAATAAATAAAGTTTTGTTATAAATAATTTTAAAGAATGATTTTACTTAAAATATTAAAATAGACTACAATAAATTAGTTTCACATACTTTTTATCTAACATAATACATATCTTAAATTAAAATTAATTTATTAGTAATATATATATATATATATATGATGCATGAATATACTTATCTTGATCATCAGTAATAAGAAAAAGATAAGTAATCTCAGTCATGTACTTATTCTCCTCCTAAAATATCAAGGCACATTATTATCAATAATTATTACTCATTTTAATCTTGATATAAATCAAACATAATTAAACCTAGTCATAAACACTAAACCATCAAAATTAGTCTAAACTTAACCATCCTATATAAGTTGGTTTTTACCAAGCTAACTACACGTCGAAAAATTGTAAACTCATAGAAAAGAAACTGTAAACATGTGTAACATTTCACATAAAATTAAAAAAAAGAATAAAAATTAGAAATATAATACAAAGTGAATTTTGGATGTAGATCTCAACATTGTCCAGTAGTGATAAAAAATAGAGCTAGTTGAATAAGAAAATTCATCAAATATTTAATAGGACTCATAAAAATTAGATCACTTGATTTTATAACATTAGAAATACCAAGAAACAACACATCAAATTTCTAGAATTTTTAAAGATGTAAAATTATTTTAAACGATTTCCCCTTCTTTGCTTTGTTTTTTCAATACAAACTGGAGAATGTCACTATTACCATATTTAAATATCATAGAATGTGTCAATAGTTTTTGATTTTATTAGACTATAATCAAATTCGACTAGACCTAGATGGTAAACATAAGATAAGGAAGCGGAGAATATAGAATATAAAGAAAAAAAGAAAGGAAGGATAAATGAAGAGGAACAGGGGATTTTAAAGGGGGTTATTCATCGTACTCGTCTTCGGCACTCGAAAGGGATTTTCCCACATCCCTTTATTAAGAGACTATCAAACCTATCGAGAAACTTTTAGGTTCATATTTTACACTTCAAAAATTTATAACTTGATGCTAACTCAATGAAAATTAGTTAAATAAACTTTAAATGATAGAGAATTTGTATTATTATAAGAATATAATTTTCATAGGTCATTTTAAAATCTTTTAATAGCCTAAACTAGTTTTTTCATTAACAATCACAATTTTAAAAAGCAGTTTACAGAACTGTAACAACTCAAGATAATGATTTTTAACAATTTTTATACTCGACCAAAAATTATGAAACTAAATGCAGTAAATAGACATAATAAATATTAAACAAAAAAATCAACATAATTTTCAGAGATCATTTAAATAGTCTAAAAAATTATGAAATTAGACATACTATCAAAAATAAGAATGTTCCAGCACCACTGTTCCAACTTCAAAAATTCAAGACAAATTGATTTTTTGAAATCTCTTTGCAAACATATGTCATTGAAAAACTAGGATGTCTAATTTAATATTTTGAAAACTTTACGCAAAAATTGAATAAAAAAAAATAGAAATGAAATCACAATACTCATACCTCATAATACCTAGTTAGTCATTCATGATAAGAAGAATAATGTATGCATTTATCATCAAACACAATAGATAAGAAAATACATATTAGAGAAGGATAATTACATCTAAATTTATTTTAAAGTTTATAAAAGAAGACCCTAGAATTCTTTACTTTTACGGCTATTAGGTTAAAGGGATTTAGGGCCAATTTAGGATTGTGGAGGCCGATGAAATACGCTACTTATACTATGCGGATAAATAAGTTATTGATTAAAAAAATAATTTAGTATTTGGTAAACTATGCTATTACAATTGTTGTGAGTTTAACAAGTAGAGTACATGCATTTGATAAATTTTATTATGAAGTCTGTTATTTTTATATATTGACTAAAATAGACATAAGTTTTAATTATTTTTTATTTTTAGAAATAATTTTCTTTTTATTAAAATATAGAGTTATAAGAGAAATTTTAAAAAGGTGTGGTAACTTATTAAATAAGTTATTTATGAAAAGTAATCCTTACCTACTTTTAAAAGCTACTGATAAAATAGGAAAAAATATAAAATAAGCTACTTTTATAAAATTTACCAAATACTGTTTTTATAAAAAATTATGAAATAAGTAGCTTATTGAATTTTAACTGTAATCTCAAACTACTCATTAATCATAGAAAGAGAGAGAGAGAGTTTAAGTTTTATAAAATTTTAAAATAAATAAACAAATAAATAAAGGAGTTATACTTTTATTTTAAATATTTTTAATAAAAAACAAATAACACTAGAAAAATAAATAATTAAATAGATAATAATAAAGGGATATTTCTACCTATTATTTGTGAATCCACCCTACTTTTAAAGATATTTATAAAAAGTTCATGTTACTTCTAATAAATATAAATTAACAATAAACTTTTTTACAATTAATCAATTAAATCTTTTTTATAATTTTCTCTTTCTTAATTTTTTCTTTTACTATCTTTGATCCTTCCAACTTGCTTTAACATAAGTTTTATTTTATTATTTTACCCTTGTGACATAAAATGAATCACTTGCCCTAATAAATTATATTCTTATATATGATAATTTAGGTATTTAATTTTGTCATTAAATTATAACATTTTAAAATAAAATTTAATAGGTACCCTAAATATAAATTATATAAAATTGGCAGTTTCAAAGTTCATAAGATTGTGTACAAACATTGTGTTAGTTTAATTAAAGATTAATAATGATACCGGTAAATTAGTATTGACACATGATTTAAAAATAGTGAATTTTTTTTAATATTTGAAAAAATATTGAGGTTAAAGCACATTTTTAGTAGTTTATACCTTACAAGCTTAGTGTGTTCAATGTAAACTTAGAATGATGTAATAAAAAAAATTTTAAGTCACATAAATAATATATTAAGATATATTTAATTAATTAGTTTTCTAAAGTTCTTTTGTATTTGAAAGTTTAAAAATTTTATAAATTTTTTATAATTATTATTCTAGAAGTGAGGTGAGTTAACAAAAAATGTGAGGCAGAAATATCCCATACAACATATTAAAAAAAGATTTAATTAACTGATTATGCAAAAAGTATAAGTACTTTTCAATAATTAACCTCTTTAAGTTGGGGTACAATATTCAGATTACAAAAAAATAGAGAGAATTATTCTAACTTGTAATACAATGAAAACTAAAATATAAAATAGTTTCTATGGAAAAGAGATAAAGTTGCTTGTGTGTTTATCTTAACAGATAACATAAATATTTATTTCAGTCTATAAAATTTAAACAATGTTTGTGTCTATATGCATGCATCACAATCAGATCAACTAAACAAGAGAATTAGTGAATAGATTACTATTAAGATTTAAAAAAAAATGCTATAAGTTTGGAAAAAAATAGTTTAAAAGGATAAAATAGTTAAAATGTTAATAATAGAAGAATAATTATAACAACAAAATAATAATATCTCAATAATTATAAAGAAGGGAAATTTATTAATTTTTCCAAAAGTTTAACCCAATAATTTTCTCTAAAATATGTGAGAATATAGATTATCATAGGTCTAGTTTAGATTTTCTGTTTCACATTAAAAAAAAAAGCAGATTTTTTTGTTGCAAATATAATTATAGTCGTAATATATTTTTTTAAAAAAAGATTCTAGATAACGACAAAGCAATTATTCTTGTCAAATATTATTAATAATGTAGGAATAATGAAGAAATAGTAATTTCCAGAAAAAAAGAAGGGGCTAATTGAAATAGGCCAAGCGAGATATATGCGCACCTACGTGGCTATATTTACTGATTTTCCGGTCAATTGAAAATTTCGAACTCGACCGCGTGGGGGCACGCTGCCGGGTGCCAATCCATGTGAGAGTTTGTCGTTTAGCTACTCAACATGCGATTGATTAACAAACAATAGTCTGAGAAGGGATGCGGTTGAGATAAGTATTAATCATTAATAAAAAAATCCACCCTAATTATGTTTGATTTATCAAATATAATTGACTTGAGTTATTCTGTTCAGATCTATCGGTTTCAATGATAATAATTAAATAAGTGATAATCAAACATGAAATGGAAGTAGATTCCTCACTCAAATCATAGTTAACGTTTAATATAGATAATAGTTTAGTATAGACAATAGGAAGAGATTCTATTTCTTAAATAAAAAAAAAGCTCAAATAAATTTTTATCTTGAAAGGTTTTTTTGGTTCGGACGAGGAGAAGAATGTGTTTAGGGACTAATTTCTCGAGGATATGTGAGTATTTACAATAATCAGCAGTGTTGTAATGTTAAAAAAATCGCGTTGGAAAAAGCACAGATTAGACGCAATTTTAGGTAATAATTTCGAGCGAAGCTGCTTTTCGCTACGATAATTGATGGAAGATTTGTGGTCCAAACTTAATTAAATGTTCACACTGTTAACAATTCTTCATAGAAACATGAAAAAAAAAAAAACACTTGTCAAATGTGGAGCAACACACGCGCTACCACCCATGCCTTTCGAGTTTCAATTTAAGGCAAAGCCTAAGTTACGCGAAGTTTCACGTGACGTAAGATTTGGCTAATCTAAAACGGTTAAAAGTTTTTAATTTGAATTGAGCGGATGATATTAAATTTACTTAGAAATAGAGAAAATAGCGTACCGGCTGAATAAGTTAATTCAAGCGATGGATAATTAGACAAAATCTTTAGAAGTTCCGGTCCGAGCCTAATCTTATAAAAAAAAATTAAAATTTGACCTTAAAAAAATTTAAATTTTTATAATTTAAGTCAGATCTAATTTGATCCGTATTAAATTATTATCAAATTTAAATTTAACTTTACTCCATCAAAATTTATTTTTAAAATTTAAATTTATTAATATTTTATAATTTTATAATCATATATTAAATTTATTCATGTTATTTTTAATTTATATTTTCTTTTTAATTATAATATCATAAATATAAAATAAAAAAATAATTTTTAATTAAAAATAATTAATACAAAATAAATAAATTTAATATAATTAATTATAAAATAATTAATTGATAAAAATAATTTTTTATAATTTAATTTCACAATTAATATTAAAAAAAATAATATTATTAAATTAAAAAATATAATTTTATTTCACCATTATTTTAATCCTACACACAATTTAATTATAAAATTTAACATTAAAAATTTATAATTTAATTAAATTAAAAACACTCAATATAATTTAATAATTATTTTAATAATACATAATTTAATAAAATAAAATAATTTAATTTAACTATTTAATATAAAAAAATATAAAAATTTATATTTTATGCTAATAAAAATCATATTTTTTTTATATAAAATTGGGTTGGATCGAATTGATATCCGACTTGACCCTAACTCAAATTTTAAGTAGACTTAAATTTTTTAATCTGAGCCTGATTTAAAGCTTAAAAATTCAGGGCAAAGCCTGATTGAATCAATAGGATAAAAAATCAGACGGATCAAATTGCCTAGCCTAGAAGTTGGTATGTAATGCCAAAAATATTCGAAATGAAAAGGGAAATGATCTAGGGTTTATTAAATCGAAAAATTAGAAGTTGAAAAGGGGATCGTGTAGGGAATTTTGTTTCTTTGGAGGGGAAAAGTAAAAAACTGTAAACGACAGAAATGTAGTGATGGAGTGATTCTTCTTCTTGGTTGTTCGACTGCTTCACCGCCATCAATAGTCACCTAGTATTTCTTCTCTGACTGCGGCTTGGCTATTTGGTCGATTTTCAACCGTCGATAGTCAACGAGTGCTAATTATTCTACCAACAGCTTGGCTGTTGGTGTCGTCATGGCTATTGATAGTCACTGACAATTTTGCGGAGGTATGTACAATATTTGGATGAAGTAATGGTTAATTACAATGAGATTCGTGGAAATTCTCTTTTAATTCTTGCTCTTTTTCTTATGGCATCGACACTTCGGTTCTCTTCCCCAGTCCTCGCCAAATGTCGTGGACCAATATCTGGAAGTCGCGTTTATTTATTTATATTTTGTAAATCAATGGATAATTGTATTTACTCGTTTGTCGGTTCATTGATTTATTTGTTTTTGTTTATCAGGAAAAAAAAATTAAAATGACATTGAGGTAGGAGATAAGAAGCTGGACTGCCTTGCTGATGTAGAAAGGTATTGATTTTCTGCTCAATAAAATTGAGGAATTTTATTTGTTTTATTAGAAACTTTTTATTTCATTATAGTGGTAGAGATTCTATCTCTATTATTTTGTGACACAGATTAACGTTTCTGGATATGATAGGAATATAACGACAGGAATAACAACAAACCAATTGTTATTTTAAACTGGTTTCCATATTATATATGATTTACACTTAAATGATTTCAATTAGAATCTCGAAAAGAAATAATTGACAAGTATTATTTTAATACGTATCTTCATTATTTATAACTTATTTTTGTTTCAAATGTAGCTTGAAGAAGTAGAAAAAGATTCTGTTCAGAGCCAAGAGTTCGAATACTGCATGCATAAGTAAGTTTGCGATTTCTATATGAATTTGATATGGCAGAAATATTATTTAACATAGTGGCTATCAAAATTTTATATATGAAGTGATATATATTCCTTCGCTTGTAACTTGATGCTAAAAAGCTTTGTGGAAGCTGTATCTAGAAATGTTCTCACTACATCACATCTAGTCATAATGAACACGAGCTGAAGCTTGTTCTGAGGATAGAGGGGAACAGTTAAGGGAATGAGTGATTTGAAGCTGTGTTGTCATCCACTAAGAGCGAAATTATGGTATAATTAAGTGGTTGGAAGGATTCGAGGGATATATGTTTATAGAACTACTAGGTAGAATTCAATGAGGGATATATACTTATGGAAGCAAGGTCTATTGTGACTGGTAAGAACTTTTATGTTTTATGCTATTCATTGCCTCGGTTGGACTGATATCTTGAAAATCTGTTAGGTATACTATAATGTTATGTTGAATAGAATGTGCTAGAGTTTATTTTAATAAGATTGACCAGCCTTAATTTACTAGCTTGGTTATCAGTTACTTTGGTGCAGTGTACAATCTACACACACATACTAAAGCTGTGGGAAAGTTGTTGCTTTGTGTTGTAATGATGTTATACTGCTGTCTCCACATTTATCTTGGTTTTAATAAATGTAAATAAAATGAACATATTTTCATTCGCACAACAAAGTTTCTGTGTTGCGCAACTATTCATAACACCCATCTATGGATTTTAGCTCATGCACATCGTGTGTGGATTACAAGCAACTGCAAGGTGCTTTGTATATTCTGAAACTATTCCTAACCAATTATCTGGTGTATATCGATTTTGGGATTGTTAATAGATGTTTGGTTACTGAGTAAAAGTAAGGACAGGGGAAGGATGTGTTGCTGACACTAGTTTGTATGTTATTCATTTTTTTGTAAGGAAGTGTGCTTTGTATGTTATTCATGTTTTTGCTCTGTAGTTACCTTACCAACTGAACTGGAATTCGGTTGATTAGTAAAAGGCTTTAATCTTAAGTTGAATAAAGATTTTAGATGATTTTGTGTTAAGGAAGAAGCCAAAAAAATGTGAAGTTGAACTGGAAAAACTACAATTAATTATTGTGATAAACAAGAATAGGTATTCTACGCATCGAGGTTGATTAAACAGGAATTATAGGTTTTAGCCAGGAAAAAAAATTTATCAAAATCTAAGAGTTCTAAATTTCTTTGTTGTGATTTGTGGGGAGCTGGATTGCAGGAGAAGATTAAATTAGTTTCTATTGATTTGCGAAAGAGGCCTGACTGATACATAGAGAAAGTCTATCTAGCGAACAAGGTGAGATTAATAGAGACGCGATGTACTCAGAGTGGAAAGTTGATTGGTTGTAATATAGAGATGATGGAGGCAATATGAATGACTTTGTTTGATTATCATTGAAATTATTCAACAGCAATCTGGGACATCATTCAATTGTCATAATAATTTTGTTAATTGCTTTATTTTTCTTTCGTATTCATTTATTTGATGCTTTATTAAGGTGACATCACTGGAACACAATAATGAAGTTAAAAAAGTCTCAATTTGATGAAATACATTGACAGTTACTTTGCAGTGCTTTCTCTTTACGTTGAGTTAAGATTTAAAGAGAACATAATTACTTGTTTTCAGCATTTTTTTTTTTTTGGCATATGCATAGCTGTTGGTTCATAGGATCCCGCCAAGAGATAATTTGGAGAAGATTTGTTTTACTACACGAGATTTTTTCACTATACTGACACATTCATCAAAATGTGCTTTCTACAAAGTTCTTGAGATGGAAATGAAGCCAGTGATTTGCTCACTTACTACATAACTTTTTTATTGTAACTCAAGCACTTGTAATACACAGGAAAATTGTATCAGGTGCTGCATTTGATTACTTTGAAATCACTCCCTCCAAGTTCAGTGATGGGCCTATTCTTCTTGGTTAGTTCAGGGTAGTAGGTGAAAATCTTATTCTGCCTTTATATGTCTCCCTTGCTTTTTGCCACTTTCTAATTTGTGTGTTTATAAAGCATAATGCTAGATCCCAGTAGTAAGCTGCTATCGCAAGATAGAATAGGACACAGTTAATTGCAGTTTTAGTAATCCATCCTTTTTGGGGTTACTGGATTTATTGATTGCTTTGAAGGTAGATTAAACCTGATTTGTGCTGGATCTTTGTTTATTGGCGGATATAGCTAATGCTCCATTTCTTATTGGAAATGCCCAGCGTATGACATTACTGCAGGGAGGCCTAAACTGGCTACTTGGATTGTGCTATAAGAATTTGCTAAATGTATTGAATAGCTAAATATTTTGTTGAGTAATAATTAACATATGGAAATAGGAAGTGTAAATGAAATCTACCTCTTCACGCACTGATATCTCATATTGTTAACATATGGAACAGTTCAAGCGGGGATTATACTAGTGTCATCATAGATAATATTGCAATGTAATCTCAGAAAAGCTACTTGTAGATTTATGGAAAATAACCCTGTGATTACATTTATTAATAAACACTACATTTCAGAAAATACTGCATCATATTATCAGTCTGATTATTTGTATTAGTAACAGTGTCTGAATCATAAAACCATATACATTTTGCAAGTTTCAGAAAACATGAAAATTATCATTTAGTCTGCTTCAGAGGCAAACGTAATTTTCCAGGTCATCAAATTTAAAAAATTTCAATAGATCAAATCTAACTTTCGCGTAAACAAATCCACAATTTTGGTTATTGTCTACCGAAATAAAGAAATAAAAAAAATTATAAAATTTCTTGATAAGAGTTAGTGGAAGATCATAATCAGCCTCGAATTTGTATGTAATGATAATTTGAAATCGTGCTTCATTGATGACACACTATAGACAACTAGTGGCAATCTTTCCGATGGATAAACCTACAATTATTAGCTTAGTAGTCCAATAATTTTTTTTTAAAACTATCTATGTTTCAACAGCAACAAAATCCCTTGAACTCTTGTGCCAAAATTTCAATATCAGTACCAGCTGTGGAGTGATATTTCGGAAGGCTCCAAAACTGTCTTCGTACAGGGAGAGCCAACCATTGGATCAAAGCAAACAAAAATTAAATAAATCAGGTAAAGGTGAACAGGCTGAAAGAGGGAAGTTGGGATTTTGTAGACATCCTTAAGCACAGTTTCCAATTCAGTGGAAGTTAATTCAAATTACAGTTGTTTAAACTGCCCAAACTCGGAAAAGGAGGACCCCCCCTTAATCGTATATGTCTGGGTAAGTCTACTTCAATGGGTGGATGCGGGAATAATAAATATTAGAAATACCATGGCCAAACTGCACATACTTCACTTGATTGTATGTCCAGAAACATTAAGTGATGGTGAGTGGAACTACTTGAGCAATACTTTCGATGTCTTTCCCATATACAGAACAGAAGACCATATGGAAAGGAAAGCTAAGATATAAAACAAAACTACACCAGAACTAATAGCATCGATGGCCATCCAATGCTGGAAAATAGAAAATGATGAAGTTAATCATTAATATAAATGCATAAACGCACAGTAAATGTATACAGTAGCCAAGTTTTTCCTCTTGCAACTATAAGGAAGAATCAAGGAATAGCTAATGTTAAACGCTTCTTTAAGCTGGCCTGTATTGTCAGAAGCAATGACTTGAGCAAAATAATATATAAAAATGAATTGATTTAAAAATTATGCATAAAAAGAATTAGATAAAAAATAGAAAAGAATGCATATGACAGAAGAGTAAGCATTAAACGAGATATCTTGAACAACCCGTCGTACCAATGAAGTCCAATTACTATGCAATCTGGATCAATTATTTCGATTTCCAGAAAAAACGGTCACAATAAAGTGAAATTAGGAGTGGACTGACCTTTGCTAAAATTTCGTTACTATTAAAAGGAAAACATTTCAGCCATACAGAGAGAAGGAAAAAAGAAAGGGTATTGTAACATAAAACAACCAAAAAAATTTATTACACCACTCTCAATGATCATTATTTATAGGATGGCCTATACGGTGAAAGACATCCCCCATAGATCTACAGACTAATTGCAAAGCTCCATCAGTCTAAGACTACAACAGATGTGTGATATTAATAAATTAAAAACAAAAGGGGGGAAAAAGAACAGTTGATCGGTACTCACACGTAAAAGATTAAATCCATAAACTCTTTAAAATCAAAAGATCTTCAAACTACTTTCTAGAGTTCATGAATGTTCCAAGAGGAATTTTCCACTACACTGATAGAAAATTGATTGTGGAAAACTAAGGCAAATGATAATTAAATGAAATGCACAAAACATTAGTAGCCTATTGAAGAGACCAAATTTCTCACAATTGCCAAGAATCTCAAATCATCTGCTAATCACATGATGAAAATCCAATTCTCACTCTTTTTATTTTTATTTTTTTAATGCTTAAACCTTGTAAGGAGCTCAGATGACTGTATCCCACTGAAGAATACATAATTTGTATCTTTTTGTTGTAATAAATAGAAAATCAATTTTTTTCACCCTCATATGAACACAAAACATTAAATAAAATCAAACCACAACCAATGTCATAGCAGTAACTATATAATTCTTGAAAGAATAAAAATAGTAAAAAACATGAGGGCGGAAAAGTTCAAGCGGCTAAGTTCTTCCATGTATCAGTACATCTAACAAAGGCTAAACAAGAAAATGCATAACGTCAACAAACCTTGTCCTCATGTATATTGCATCTGTATTCTATTAGCTGAAAATGCAACTCAAAACACTCAAGGCTCCAATTGAAGCACTAACAGGTTCATTAATGCAAAAATATAAGAAGAGCAATAATGAATGATACCTGCGGTCCTTGAGGAGTAAGTTAATGTATTTCAATATGTGTATATTTCCTTAAAGAAAATTGAACTATAAATGCACTGCCAATGGATCAAAAAGCACTTTTGACAGAACAGCTAATTAAATTTGAAAATGGCACAAAATAATTAGTTGAACTTTGTACTCCCGAACCAAAATGAAATACACAACAATTCTTTCATAGATATTTCAGCAAATATTTGACCAAAGAAATAAAAATAAAAACTAATTTAGCACAACCTATTCCAAAGCTAAGGAATTTACACTGAATGAGAATAAATTTTTTTCTCAATTACATTAGTAGAAGTCCTATCTAGGGAAAAAAATGCACTTTTAAAATGAATTACAACTTAATAACGAACATATGTAAATAATAACAATAACAACAACAACTATAATCAACTGGAAAGCAAGCAAGAATCATAAATGAGCAATTTATAAACCAAAGGATAGAAAATACTCATGCTTTAATTAATACAAGGTCAACATGAAATAAAGAGAACCAACAATAACTGGATGAATCAAAACTCCAGAGCAGGAAATTACCAATTGAACAAAATATCTGAAATAAGAAAATGAAATTAATCAAATAAATACTAAAATCAACAAATAGTAAGAAGAATAAGAAAAGGAGGAAGATGTGTTACACAATACTGAAATTGAGTTCTTGCAGGCTGGTGAAATTGCTCGGTGGTCTATGGAGTTGTTGATTTTTTACATTTTTTAATTTTTTTTTGGAGTTGTTATTATTATTATTCGTCCTTTGAATTCTAGGCTTTTCTGCTCCTTTGCAGCTTCCAGTTCTCACTCCTCCCTTCTTTGTTACTGTGGCTCAACGAAGCGGCAAGGCGACGACTCTAGAGAGCTCACACTTGGGCTCACAAACGAAACATTCTTAATTCGGTAAAGTTATCTTTTCTGAAGGTGCTGCAATTATAGGAGTATGAACATATAAAATAGACTGAAAAATAGAAATTACATTTCCTTGTCCCTTGTACTTGCAATTGCCTATTCAATTCCCTTTTAAGTTTAATCACTTCCCTTTACTTTTGTGCTCCCTTGCCTCCCTGGTTCAATCCTAAGACATGCATTTGCCTCCAGCTCAAGATTTCGTCACAACATTTCAGTTTTATACATTTAATAATTGCAGAAAAAAGAAAAAAATAATTTACCTTACTAATAAATTTTTATTATACTCTTTCATAAATATATTAAAATGAAAGGCTATGAATAGTAAATTTTAATTAGTTGATGTATCGATGCATTTAATTGGATAAACATATATCAACAAATTGAATTAATAACCAATAATATTAAAAAATTAGATTGATTTCAATTATATTACACCTCATAAATTTATATTTTGTGCAAATACGAGACATTGTGGAAGTAAAAACAAAAAAAAATCTTTTTTTAATTTTTTTAAAAATTTATAATTTTAGAAGAAAGTTCCCTAGATATTGGAAACTCCAAGTGGCATCGAGTAAAGAATAATCGAGGGAGCAGAGCTGGAGACCCAACCAAAGGTCAACGCCACAGAAGATACGACTGCTAATCGCTAAATGCTAACAATAAAATACAGATGTAATTGGGTGTGTGCATGAGTGAAGGCTGAAGAGTGTAGCAAGTCGAAAGCCGAAAGATGATAATTCCTCAAAGAAACACATCGATGCAAAAATCCAAATTGATTATGAAGTTTTAAGGTTAACAGGATTTCAACGAATTACCGTCAATCCTCATGTAGCGCAACAAATATTTTCCTCAGCCGTTCATGTGTCTACAGTCAACATATTATATTGAACGAGAGCACAGAAGTTGGTAATAAGAAATAAATAAAAATAAAGGTTGCATCAATAAGCCAATTTAATTATAAGAAATCCCCTCAATATTTTCTTCAGCTTCGATTTCGAGATAACAGCGACAACAAAAACAGAAATAAAAACATATTCATATTTGAATTTTTCTTTTTGAACGAATTTATTAATTTAAGTTTTATTAAGACTCTAAGATAATGACTGAGGAAGGAAAAGAATCGCACCAGAAATTAATTTTGTAGTTTCAATCTGAAATTTTCATTTGTGTTTTGTTTCAAAATCCACCCTTATTAGCATGTCCATTTGTAAAGTTTTGTTATGAATTGAGTTTAAATGGTAGTTTCTATAATGATCAATTCATACTTTTGATTAGAATTTTATAGTGAAACTTTAAATTTTAAGGAGGATCATGTTAAAAGAGATGAAATTTTTAAAATAATTTAATGGTTAAAATGATACCATGATATTTTTTATAACCGGCCACAGAAAAGAGAAGCTTGCGCTGACTGTTTTTGATAATCAGATTCAACGACTTCAATTAATTTTATTTTACCACTTATATATTAATTTAACGTACGCTTATTGTTTAATTAGTCTTATCACAGATTATATGTTACGTTAAAACGTAAGTTAGGGATCCTCGGTTTAAGGGCAACACTAAACAGGAACAAAAAGCCTAGCCCGAACGAAGTTATTTTCCGATGTGATAGGTAACAGGTTGCATAATTTCTATTCATGCCGTCCTCCATCACGCGGTCGATAAAAGTACCATCAAAGAATCCCAAGTTAGATCAACAGTAGATATTGCCGTGGGTCCACGCCGCAGGTTTTAGTCAAGTTCTGGCCGCTCGCTCGTTCGGAAGGTTTCATGGTCATCAAGGGGACTGCTAAAAAACAGTGGTCCACAGCGTACGGTAGACTTATTTTTTTGCAATTATTTGTTTCTTATTATTTAATTACTAAAAAGCGTGGCAGACAGTGATTAGGTCTACTGTCTAGAACCGTAGGCATCGCCCGCAATAAGTTTTGACAATTGCCGTACTCGGAACGGTATTTAGTGAAATTTTTTTAATAGATTTATATATTTAAAATCATAAATATTAGATATATAAATTTATAATAATAATCTTAAATTCTACTTAATATATTTAATTTTAAATTTAACTAATATAAGTAAAAAATTACAATTTTAACATTAATCCAACACAAATCTTCAAATTTAAGTATAAAATATATAAATCTATTAAAAAATTACAAACTAATATCTAAAAATAATAATGACTTTTTATATTATCACTCAACACAAATTTTAAGAGAAAATCTTTATTTCATTCATTACTATTAGCACCCATCTAATATGATGCTTTAGATTAATATTTTCAAAGAAAAATATTTTTTAAATTTTAATCCAAAGAAAAAATTATAATAATGAAATAATTCATGCATTGAGTTAAACAAAAATAGTTTGTAAAAAATTATAATAAGGATATAACAATTCATGAACTAAGTTAAGAAACTCAGTTCGTTACCCTATCAACAATATATTCATCTTTCGAGAATTTGTTATTTTTTATTTTATTACAAGATTCTATATCTACAAATAACAAGAATATATATAGATGGTTATAAGTTTATAATGTATAACATATATTATATTTTGTTGAAGTAAAAATATATTTTCACATTATTAAATTCAAAATATAGCTAATTTTAAGCACACAGAAAAACTCTAATATCTTTATATGAAGTCTACTACGATATTATTTAATATTTTATATAATTGTATTATTATTTTTATATATTTTTAGATTTAAATATTTCTAATTAAAAATATTTAAAAAAATATTATAGATTTAACAAATATCATGTGAGTATTCACCAAATATTAAACTAATATTAAATCTACCTATATCCAAATGTAGATTTTAATTTATAATATTAAATCTGCTTATAACCCCTAAATTTATTCAAAACATATAAAAATTTTAACGAGCGAATTTATAAATTTACAGACACAATTGTCATCCATATGGTGGGGCGAACTTACTTTATTAAGGTGATGCTCAAGTGTATATACCCCCATCTCATTATCATGACAACAGCCATATAGTTTATATAATAAATAATACAACATTTAAAATATCGTTTATTTATCTCTTTAAATTTAATTTTAAATTTTAAAATATAATTTTGCTCTTATTTTATTGGACTTTACTAGCTTACAAATTTTGTAAGCTACAAACGGTAACATCTGCCATTGGACGAGGTTAGATGTGGAGTGAGAAATTAAAAAATAAAAAATTGGATGGTGGGACGGTGAGAGATGTTACTTACAGAGGTTGCGCCAAGACAGGTCCATTTAATACAATGAAAAACCAAAGTCAAATCAATTTTGGCTGAGGCAAAACATGATTGCGGCGTACAATCCGCATACAGTCCAGATTCATTGACGTGGCGATTCTTTATGCACGGTCTTAGAAATCAATTTTCCGTCTCGCCACGCTAGATCTGCACTTGAAAAGTACTTCGTCTGTGTAGTTATTTGAAGGAAATTTTCATAGTCCTTCGTCCCGCCCTCTTAGGAAAATGTTAGTTGCATTTACGTTTAGTTTAGTAAATTAAAATTGGAATAAGTTAGAATCGAAATGAAATGAGTAAGAATAAAAATGAATTAAAATAATAATAAAGAATAAAAATTAAAATAAATTATTTATTTAAATTGTAGAAATTGAAATTATAATAAGTTATATTGTCATTAATATATTTATTTTATCTTAAAATCAGAATTGAAATGAGGTAGATTGTACTGAATTATTAAAAGTTACTTAATTAATTATTATCAAAATTATTATTTTATATTTTAATTATAGCGATGATTATTATTACTATTATTATTATTGTTGTTATTGTTGTCGTCAATAATTTATTGATATATTAATTAATTATAAAATTTATTAATTAATTAATTATAAAAATTATTAATTAATTAATTAATTATAATTATTATATTAATAAGTATTACAACAATAGATTAAAATTAATAATATTAATATTGCTTGTTTAATTATAATAATATATTAGTTATTATAATTATTTATTAAAAAATTATAATTATTAATATATTATTGTTAATAATGCATTAATATATTAATTGATAGTAGTAATTATATTAATTAATTAATAATAATATAGCAATTAATTATAATTATTATATTCATAAGTATGATTATAGTATGTTAATTAACAACAACAACAACAATATATTAATTACTGTGATTATTTATTTAAAAGCTATAATTATTAATATATTA
The DNA here is from genome assembly GCA_030449875.1 of Aegle marmelos. Taxonomy (NCBI): domain Eukaryota; kingdom Viridiplantae; phylum Streptophyta; class Magnoliopsida; order Sapindales; family Rutaceae; genus Aegle; species Aegle marmelos. The sequence goes on from JASUUL010000116.1 coordinate 7,989,449, forward strand.
TTGTTAATAATGTATTAGTATATTAATTCTTATAATTATAATATTAATACTTGTTATAATATTACTAATTAATAATAATATATCAATAGTTTTGACTATTTATTCAAAAGTTATAATTATTGTTAATAATATGTATTAATTAATAATAATAATTATAAGAGGTCTCTAAGTTACAATTGGATGTAACTTACACAACTCACAAGAAGAGTGAGTGGACTCCATTTCACTCACTATTCATGTGAGTGGTGTAAGTTATATTCAATTGTAATTTTACATTTTCTATAATTATATTAATTAACAATAATATTGAACTAATTATAATTATAATATATTAACTATAATGATTATCTATTCAAAAACTATAATTATTATTAAATAATAATAGTAATAATTATATATTAGTTAGCTAATTATAATAATATATTAATTAATTATAAATGAGGACAAAATATATATGCTAAATTTAAAGGGAGGTCAAAATCATTAATTAATGAATGAGAGACTCATTCGTACCTCCCCTCGGAATGAGTGTCCTATTCTTCATTCCCAAATTATAGTGATCCTCATAATTCCAATTTCCATTTCTGACTCTATTTTATAAAATAAATATCATCTTTATAAATTAAATATCGTCAATAATTTTGATTTTAAATTTTAATTTCTCAATTTAGGAAATAAACGCAACATTAGTTAGTAAATCAAGCCACCAAAAATTTGGAAGTGCAGAAAAACAAACCTCACCACCAAACACAATACCAATACAGCATGAATAACGCCAGTTAAAATAAGGCTTGTCATAAACATATCAAATCTCAAATAGTTGTGTTGGTCGCTCTCTTGCTATAAATACCCCACCAACCACACCCGTTAACTTCACAGAATAATCAACTTGAGAGTAACACTCCAATACACTAAAGCTAGTTTTACAACTATGGAGCTCATTCATCCCTCTTGGGCTTCCTACTTGGTCGCTTGGCTATCAACCCTCGCCCTTGTTCTCTTCTCCCTCCGTCTCCGGCGCCGGAAACTCAATTTGCCCCATGGTCGAAACCCTGGCCGATCATTGGTAACCTCCACCTCATCGGCTCACTTCCCCATCGGTCCGTCCATGCGTTGTCCGAAAAATATGGGCCAATTATGCAGCTCAAATTCGGGTCATTCCCCGTTGTCGTGTGCTCTTCCGTTGAGATGGCTAACGTAACTCTCAACGATGCAATGTTTGCTGGCCGCCCTAAAACAGCCGCAGGCAAATACACGACCTTCAATTACTCAGACATTACATGGTCACCTTACGGACCATACTGACGTCAGGCACGTAAAATGTTTTTAATGGAATTGTTTAGTGCTAAACGCCTCCAATCATTTGAGTATATAAGAGTAGAAGAATTGAAATTATTTCTCAATCGCTTGTATGAATCATCCTGCAAGCCAATTATGTTGAAAGATCATCTTTCGGATTTGAGTCTTGCTGTTATAAGCCGTATGGTTCTGGGGAAGAAATACACAGATAAGCAGCAAGAAAATGAGATTGTGACACCGCAGGAGTTCAAGGCAATGCTTGATGAACTGTTCCTGCTTAACGGGGCTTTGGATATCGGTGATTCGATTCCTTGGCTTGGGTTCTTGGATTTGCAAGGTAATATAAGGAGAATGAAGGCTCTGGCTAAGAAGTTTGAGAAGTTTTTGGAACATGTGCTGGATGAACATAACGCCAGAAGAAAAGGGGTCGAAAATTATGTGGCAAAAGATATGGTGGATGTGCTTTTGCAGCTTGCTGATGATCCTACTCTTGAAGTCAAGATGGGAAGACATGGTGTCAAAGGTCTTACACAGGTATATATTTTCAACTCTGTATTTATTATTATCCTCATCATTTGTCATCATCATCATCATCATCTTTCATATTTCTGTTGCAAGAGATTTTGCCTATACGTCCGCATAGCCAGCCAAAATCAAATGAACTAATTTTTCTCTATAATTATTATTGTTCTTCAAAGGAACAGTTATCAAAATAAAATATCTTTTGGGCGATGAAGTAAATTTGTAGTTTTGTGGTTCACAACTTTGGGTAAACATCGACATCTAAATTTACTGGTAGCAAATTTTCATTTACCAACAAATTGCTAGTTGCCAAAAAGAACTCAGTTCGTTGCCAAGTATATTTCACTACTGTGGACCTGCATAATTGATTGAAATTGCTTGCTTTTTCATTATAGTGTTGGATCAAAATCTTCAAGGCATGTCACAGCCAGTAATAGAAGACACACACACACACACACACACACACACACAGCCTACTAGGTGTTCATATATATTACTAATTCATGCCATTGAAATATCATAGTTATAATATGAAGCTGAGAAAATTGTACATGTAAAAATCAAGACTAAAGTAGGGATAAAAGCGATAAACGAAAGAAAAATTAGACCGAAAGATAAATTATTTAGTTTAATTAATTTATCATGTATGTGTCATTATTCTATTGGTTGTCCAATTTGATCTCATTTTGGACATCTAACATTTTTGTATAAAGAAACATTACAAAATTAATAATTGTGCCCTCCATTAAATTCTCATGGATGTCAACAACAAGTGAATCGTCTTTCGGGAAAGCCTAAGCTGTATCTTACGCCTCTCACGAGAACAGTTCTATAAGGGTCCATTAGAAACTGTTCCTGTGAGAAGTGTAAGGTACAACAAAGTGCACTTTAGCAGCCTTCATCGTCTGTCAACAGACCAGTGTGCTCCGTGGGCCGATCGTACTTGTGCATGTAATTTTATTTTTCTTGTCGGTTTTACCGGTCCATTAGTTCTTCGGCCACCAAAGAAATTGATCGCCAGTACATATGAGTTTATAATGCATGCATAGTTTCGAAGTTTCCACATAACTAAAATGTAGTTCAATAACAATTGATTTTAAAGTCATTTAGCAGGCGGGAGCCTGAAGTTTTGTGTGAAAATTCATGAAAGTATATGTTCAGGCACAGGATTTCTCATCTTTTACCTCTTGTGTAATCCAGGACTTAATAGCTGGTGGGACTGAGAGCTCAGCAGTAACAGTGGAATGGGCCATCTCTGAACTAATAAAAAAACCTGAAATTTTTGAGAAAGCAACAGAGGAACTAAACAGAGTAATTGGAAAAGAAAGGTGGGTTGAAGAGAGAGACATCGTTAATCTCCCATTTATTGATGCCATAGTTAAAGAAACAATGCGTTTGCACCCGGTCGCTCCTCCCCTGATGCTCGAGCGGCCAGAGAAGATTGCAAAGTAGCTGGGTACGACATCCAAAAGGGCACTTGAGTCCTTGTTAGTGTATGGGCGATTGGGAGAGACCCAAGTTTGTGGGAAAACCCTAATGAATTTTATCCTGAGAGATTTATTGGAAAATCAGTTGACGTGAAAGGCCATGATTTTGAGCTGCTGCCATTTGGGGCTGGGAGAAGAATGTGTCCGGGGTATAGCCTCGGCTTAAGGTGATCTAAGCAAGCTTAGCCAATCTTTTGCATGGGTTTGCATGGAAATTGCCAGGAAATACGAATAATGAGGAGCTGAATATGGAGGAAATTTTTGGGCTTTCTACTCCGAAAAAGTTTCCACTTGAGGTTCTGGCTCACCCAAGTCTTTCACCCCATCTTTACAATCTGTGATTGTGGCTTCCAAATAATTAATTGTGGCGTACCGTGTTTTGAATAAGTGGTTTGTTAGTACAAAAAGGACATGGACTTGCAGATGTAATGAGACTTTAAACCCAAACTGATGTACCAAGCTGTTTGGCCCAAATAACGTTCATCATTGCATATATGATCTTATTGTTAGCTTAAATAAGTATTCCAATTATTCTGTGAGTGTGAGGATTTATTTCTATTTCTATTTTTATTTTAGTGGATGGAACCACGAGCTTTTAGTTATTATGATTGAGTTGTACCATCGACACCCCTTTGAAATTCGCCTAAAACTTCATTTTCAATAATATTCCAGTTAATGCCCCACACACACACACACATAAGCTAATAACCTCAATAATCTTTCATTTCTTTTATTTTCTCGCTCCGAGAATTGATTTAGAGTCTTGTTGCTTTAGTTTCTACACAAACAATTTCTGTGGATGATAAAAAATTAAGCCGAGAAAAGAAATATGAAGAACATGCCAAAGAAAACTTAAGGATTAAAACAACTAATCTGAAAAAAAAAAGAAATAAAAAACAATAACAATGAGATTTTTGTAAATATTTTTTATGATGAATTGCAAACGTAACATGCCAATGAAGTATTAGTACGAGCATTTAGAAGGAGTTACATATGACATCTCTTCACTTGAAGGCTGAACCTGAGTGACTTTACTATTAATATGAGAATTTTTTTTAATCCTTTTTTGGCTAGAAAGTCTCTTTTGATCAAGCAAAAAGTTTGATGAGAGATAAAATATTATGTTTGTCCTTAATTATAATTGTAATAGAAGCACCAACTCATTCTGATTTTTTGTATTGGGATTTTATATTACGTATTTGGTTCATACATAGAGCTTTTTTGTGATCTAACTATTAGCCTCAAAGAATACTAAAAAAATAGTAAGTAAAGAAAATTAATCATTGGTGTTACTTAAGAATGTTAATATTTTAATTAAACTAAAAATTTACATATTAAAAATAAATCATCAAAGGTTATTAATTAAGAATTTTGACTAGGTGGACAACGTTGCTCTCCACAGCTCACGTTATCAACCCTTATAGTAAAAGTTAGAGATTGACACTCCATTAACCAAATAGTTAAAGGTATTATGAACACTAACACATACTTTTGAAAAATTCAAAATAATGAATTAAATATATGCTAGAAATTTTAGAAGTCAAATATTGAAGGACATAAGTAACTAAAAGGAAATTAATAACGGGCGGTGTAACACCATAATTCCACTATCAAGGTAATAAGTTGAAATTGTATTTCATCATTTTTATCTCTAAAACTTTTAAGAAAATAATCAACAATAAATATTTTAAATCTCTAAAAGATTATAAATAAATTATAAAATAACATATCTTCAAATAAATATCATCCCAAATAAAGTTAAATTATTTTTAGAAATATTAATCCTCAAAAGAACAAAACTCTTTCTTCTTTCTCTTAAGATTATGAGCTCACTTTATCTAACTTTATCTACAAAAATGTGGTAACGAAAATGAGCTGTCAACTCAGTTAGTAAATTCATACATAATACTAAAAACAATTACCTTTATAGATAATCTTTTAGCAAAAATAAATCACAACATCGTGTAGTCATTTAAATTCTTTAAACATAATAATAGTATTTTAAACACATAAAAACATAGTTAGCTTATACCACTCACTAGTAAACTTGATGACTTAGCCATATAATATTATTCAAGGTATTATATCCTATGAGAATCATTAACATTGGATCTGCATATAATCAACTAATCTTCTATAATATAACATAATATTACTACGGATAATGAGCTAAAATATTTAAAACCATCTTTGAACTTTAATCATTTGTAAACTTTCATAAATTACATTCAAATAATTGATAATTATTTCAAAGTATTTGACTTAAATAATTTAATAAATTTTTTCGTCTTAAGGACTATTGATAAAAAAAGTTTTTAATAAATAAAATTTTGTTATAAATAATTTTAAAGAATGATTTTACTTAAAATATTAAAACAAACTATAATAAATTAGTTTCACATACTTTTTATTTAGTATAATACATACCTTAAATTAAAATTAATTTATTAGTAAAATATATATATGATGCATGTATATATATATCTTGATCATCAATAATAAAAAAAAGAATAGTAATCTCAGCCATGTGTTCACTCTTATCCTAAAACATCAAGACATATTCTTATCAATAGTATTGCTCATTTTAATCTTGATATAAATCCAACATAATTAAACCTAGTCATAAACACTAAACCATCAAAATTAGTCTAAACTTAACCATCCTATACAAGTTGATTTTTACCAAGCTAACTACACGTCGAAAAATTGTAAACTCATAGAAAAGAAACTGTAAACATGTGTAACATTTCACAAAAAATTAAAAAAATAAAAATTAGAAATATAATGCAAAAAAAATTTTAGATTTAGATATCAACATTGTCCAGTAGTGATAAATTTTAGATGTAGATCTCAATATTGTCAAGCAAGCTTAACTAATCTTTTGCATGGATTTGCATGGAAATTCCCAGGAAATATAAGCAATGAGAAGCTAAATATGGAGGAAATTTTTGGGCTTTCTACTCTGAAAAAGTTTCCATTCGAGGTTCTAGCTCACTCAAGGCTTTCTTCCTATCTTTACAATCTGTGATTGTGGCTTCCGAAATAATTAATTATGACATCGCGTGGTAAGTGGCTTGCGATAATCTTTATTTGCGTTTGTCAGTACAAAAAGGCTATGGTTTTGTAGATGTATGAGATTTCAAACCAAACTAATGTGCATAGCTGTTTAGACCCAAATAATGTTCGTCTTTTGAAATGTAATCATACTGTTAGGGTGCTGATGTATCGATACAAAAGCTATCTGCAATATAAAGTATATGTAGTGTGCAAATTTTATCTGTTGTTTTATCTTTTTCTCCTTTTCAATTTGATACGATAATTAGCTTAAACAAGTCATTAGTTAGTTGCTTGAATAAGTTGTGTCAAGGAACAAATAACGTAGGAAAATAAAAGAAAACAGAGCATATATAACAAAGGAGAGGAGAAAAATTTTCAATTTTGTTTGTTTGCTCACAGATCTTACAATCGAGAAAAATATATATACTAGCTTTAATCCTTTGACAATAGGAATTAATCTAATATGATTTAATTTAAAACTAGGATTCCTAATATGACTAGCATTAAGTTAAAATTAAACATCACTTTAATTAACATTCTCCCCCTTAATGTGATGTTCAACAACTCCCAAAAGCTCCCTTAATTGATGGAATTTTACTTTTTGTAGAGCCTTTGTGAATATATCAGCCACCTGCTGTTCAATCTTGCAACGCTTGAGCTGAATGTGTCCATTGCCAATTGCTTCTCGTATGAAATGATACTAGATGCTTATGTGCCTTGTTCTGTTATGATAAAATGAATTCTTTTTCATGTCTATAGACTATTTATTGTCATAAAACAATATTGTACCTTCATCTTGCTCTTCTTGAATATCTTCTAAAATTCTTCTTAGCTAAATAGCTTGAGAAGTTACCAATGATGCTTAAATATATTCAGCTTTAGCTGAAGATAATTATGCCAGAACCAAGTGAAAAAGCATAACCAAAAGTACTTTGTTAGGCGAAATAGCCGACTATATAAGGGTAATTAAGAAGATATCATAATTTAGGCGGCATGGCCTACCGTGTAGAGATGAGACGATAACCATTCACACTACAATAACCATTCACACCACAATAACCATTCATACTACAATAACCATCATAAGATAAAAGATTATTTAAAATTAAACTTAACATAAAAAACTATTATTTAAAGCTAAATTTAAGTATAAAAGAATCTTATCTTTACATTACAGTTGAAGTGAATAATTACTTACCTCTTTTTCTTAATTCCTTTAAACTTCTTTAACTTGAGAATTTATCTATTATTGATGCTTTGACTTAGAATAGAAGAGGATTTGATTTTTAGGGTTCATGGAAAACGTAAGGACTAGAATGGTACTTATAAGATTTTCTAAGGCCAATAGATGACTAGAATTTTATCACTATAGCACTTAATTAATGGTGAAAATTTATCTCTCTATAAATATCTTAGTAATTTTTAAAATCCTAAAATATCTCTACAACATCTCTTATTATATCATCACTTATATTATTACTTATATTATCTTTACTTTAGAAATAATTATTTTATATTACTATATAATAATAATAATATAACAATAATCATTATCATCATCAAATATACAGCTGTATGAACCGCTTTATCCCAAAAAGTTTTAGGTAACCCCTTTTTATGAAGCATTGACTTGGCCAACTCTATTACAGCTTGATTTTTTCTTTTAGATACCCCATTTTGTTATTGAGTATAGCTAACTGTAAGTTATCTTTCAATACCTTCCTTTTCACAAAACTTATGAAGCTCTCTTGAATTATATTCTTTTCCTTTATTTTTTATCAAAATCTTTATATAATTTCAACTTTGTTTTTCAACAAAGCTTTTAAATTTTTTGAAAATAGTAAAAACTTCAAAGTTTTATTTCATAAAAAATACCTAAGTCATTCTAGTAAAATTATAAATAAAGAGAGTGAAGTACTTATTTTTACTATGAAGTGTAGACATAGATCCACAAACATCCATGTGAACTAATTCAAGTACTTTCTTTACTCTTCATCTAAATCATTTTGAGAAAAGTTGGCAATATTTTTCAAGTGTAGAACCTTCATAAACTCTTTGCTTGTCTTTAATGCGACTTGGCAACCCAACAACCATATTATTTTGAGAAAATAATTTCAGTCCATGGAAATTTAAATGCCCAAATCTTTTATGCCAAAACCATGATTCTTCAAGATTGTCCACTTTCAAAGCTATATCTCTCCTATATTTGAAAACAATCAGAAAGCTTCTATTTTTCTCTATGTTTATCTTTTTCACAAGATGCATGTTGCCTTTTTTTATCATAAATATACTAGCTATTATCTTCAAAATTAGCCATGTATCTATGTTTTTAAAGTTGTCCAATGCTAAGTAAATTTTGCTTTAGCTCTGGAATAAATAGTACATCTTATATGTACTTGGTTCCAACATTGGTTTGAACTTCAATTGTCCTTTTTCCTTTTACTTGTACCAAAGCATCATTTCTCATTTTTACCTGTGACTTAATTGAAGTATCCACATTTGGGAAAATTTTTTTATCACTGGCATGTGATTGCTACAACCACTATCAAGAAACCAAACATCATTTTTATGTTCAAAGGCACTTTGACAAGTAAAAAATAAACTTTGATATATTTTTTTATTCCACTACACTTGCTTCCTGATTGTTTTTGTTTCTACAATCTTTTTCTAGTGTCTAAATTTTTTGAAGTTATGACATTGAGGTTTGCCTTTGAATCAACAATTTTTTTCCATGTGATTGCTCCTTTTGTAAATACTGCATCTTTCTTGTGTTTGTGACCCTTCTTCATCTTGTGATTTTTTATCATATTAGATTGTCCTCTACCTATACTTCCTTCTCTTCCTCTCCCTTTTCCTCTTCCTTGTCTACCAGCTTTTGAAGAAGTACTTTGATTAAAATTAAGCTTAGATTGAAAAACACTATCAACAGAAAGATTTTAGAGAACCTACCAATTCTTGAATCATCATTGTCGAAAGATCTTTTGTCTCCTCTATAACAGAAACAATAAGATCAAATTTTTTAGGCAAACTAATCAGCAACTTTTCAACTATTTTCTTATCTTCAATTTGATCACCATATATTTTTGTTTGATTCACAAGTTTTGTAAATCTATCTAAAAATTCTTGTATGGTTTCATTCTCCTTCAAACTGATATTTTCAAAATCTCTTATGAGATCTTGAAGTTTAGAGATTTTTACTTTTTGGCTTCCTTTGAATTCGTTATAAAAATATCCCATACCTCTTTTGCTTTTGTTGCACTTATAAGTTTTGGAAAATTTGAATTGGACACTTGTTGAATTTTCCCAAGGGCACTGGCATGTCTTTGTTGCTTTTCTTTTAATATTTTTTTTTGTGCATGTGTCAAATCTTTTATTGATACAGGTTCTTCAAATCCTTCTTCCACTAGGTCCCATAAATCAAGAGAGATAAAAAGAGTTCTTATCCTTACGCATCAAAAATCAAAGTTCTCATCCTTAAAGAGTGGCATGTATGATTGTTGTTGAATTGGTGTACTTGGTGCACTCATATTTTATTTCGCTAACTATTATTCTAGCAGTAGATTTTCCTTTTTAATTTTTTTTAGTACAGTCTCTTTTTATCCTCAAGCTCTGATACCGCTTTATGTTAGTTATTTGCTTGAATAAGTTGTGCCAAGGAACAAATAAACTAGAAAAAATAAAAGAAAACAGAGCACATATAGCAAAGGAGAGGAGAAAATTTTCAATTTTGTTTGTTTGCTCAAAGAGTCGTACAATTGAGAGAAATATATATACTAGTTGTAATCCTTTGACAATAAGAATTAATCTACTCTGATTTAATCTAAAATTAGGATTCCTAATATGACTAGCATTAAATTAAAATTAAACATAATATTAATTAACATGAGTATACCAATTTTTCTGTGAGGGTGAATTTTTCTTTCCTAATGGATGGAACCATAGGATTTTAGTTATTATGATTGAGTTATACCATTGAAACCCCTCTAAAATTCTCCTGGAACTCCATTTTCCATTATTGACACCTGAAAATAATCTTTCATTTCCTTTTATTTTCACGCTCCCAAAATTAGTTTTCAGTCTTGTCACTTAAGTCTTTATCATTTATGTGGATGATAAAAAGATTCATCTTAGAAAAGGAAATATGGAAAAGATACCAAAGGAAACTTCAAGATTAAAGTGATTAATCAGAAATAAAAATAAAAAAAAACAACAACAACGAGATTTATATATATATTTTTTATGATGAATTGCAAACGTAACATGCCAATGAAGCATGAGTATGAGCAAGATGTCGTGATCACCATTAGTGAACATTTAGAAAGAGTTGTATATGACATCTCTGCATTTGAAGGCTGAATCTGAGTGACTTCACTATTAATATAAGATTTTTCCCCTTTTTCGGCTAGAAAGTCTCTTTTCATAAAGCAAAAATTTGAAATATTCTGAATTGTACAATATATTCCTTGGGTTTTGCTCCTAATCAAAGATCATATTAATTAATGAAGAAAACAAGAATACAAAGAATTCGAGGATGAAAAATTACATGTGCTTTGATGAGAGAGAAAATTAAAAAGTTTGATGAGAGATAAAATAAATGTGTGTGTACATACACACATTATGTTTGTCCTTAATTATAATTATAATAAGAGAACTTGGGCTTTTGTATTCCGTATTTGGTCCATACACTGAGATTTATTGTGATCTAAGGACTACCCTCAAAGACTATTAAAGAAAACATGAGGTAAACAAAATTAATCATTGGCGTTACTTTATCCATAAGAATGTTAATATTTTAATTAAACTAAAAAATTACATATTTAAAATAAACTATCGAAAATTATTAATTAAGAATTTTGATTATGTGGACAACATTGCTCTCCACAGCTTGAGTGATCAAACCTTATAGGAAAAGTTATGGATCAACACTCTATTAACTAAATAGTTAAAGATATTATCAACACTAATACATACATTTCAAAAATTTGAAATAATCAACTTAAGTGTATGTTAGCAATCTTAAAAGTCATATATCGAAAGACATAAGTAACAAAAAAGAAATTAACACTGGGTGGGAATATTTCCACCTACTATTTATGCAAACCCACCTTACTTTTAAAGAAATTAATAAAAAGTTTATGTTACTTTTAATAAATACAAACAGACAATAAAATTTTTACAATTTATCAATAAATCTTTCTTATACTTTTCTCTTGCTTTATTATTATTATAATTATTTTAATTATCTTTGACCATTCAAGTTATTTTAACGTAAGTTTTATTTTACTATTTTACCCTTATGACATAAAATGAATAAATTTTCCTAATAAATATATATTCTTATATCTAATGATTTAGGTATTTAATTTTGTCACTTAAAATATAACATTTTAAAAATGAGATCTAATAATTTTCAATACTCTAAATGTAAATTATATAAAATTGTCAGCCTCAAAGTTCATGAAATTGTACCATACAAACAATATATTAGTTTGATTAAAGATTAATAATGATAGCAATACACATGATTTAAAAATAGTGAATTTTTTTCGAATATTTAAACAAGTATTGAAGTTAAAGTAAATTTTTGGTAATTTTTTCCTTATAAGCGTAATATGTTTGAATTAAAATGATATGGTAAAAAAATATTCTAAGTCACAAAAATAGTGTATTAAGATAGCTTTAGCTAATTAGTTTCCTAAAATTCTTCTTTATTTGAAAGTTTAAAAATTGTGTAAATTTTTTGTAATTATTATCTAGAATTGAGGTGAATTAACAAAAAGTGTGGGATAGAAGTATCCCACACAACATATTAAAAAAATTTTATTTAATTAATTATGCAAAAAGTACAAGGACTTTCCTTTAATTAACCTCTTTATCAAATATAATTGACTTGAGTTTTTCTGTTCAAATCTATCGGTTTCAATGATAATCATCAAATAAGTGATAATCAAATATGAAATCAAAGTATGGATAATAGTTTATTATAGATAATAGAAAGAGATTCTATTTCTTAAATTGAAAGAAAAAAACTCAAATAAATTTTATCTTGAAAGGTTTTTTGGTTGGGACGAGTAGAAGAATGTGTTTAGGGAATAATTTCTCGAGGATATGTGACTATATGCATTATCACAGTGCTAATAAAAAAATTCAAATAAATTTATGATGATAAATATAGGAGACTTGTAATGTAATTATTTTTTTCCTCAAAAGGAAAGTATTAGTACCAGTAAAGAAGAAGATGAAGGGGGATAGACTAATAATCAATCGGATTTGAACTGCCCTTGCTGCCCTCATCAGAAAGAATCTTTGCGGAACTTTAATAATATTTTTAACCAAAAAAATGGCTCGAGATGCGAGGATTTATTGTAAAATTGAGGTCAACCACTCAACCTGCAATTGATGAGTTGCTCAAATGAAATTCAGGTAACTGATTTATTTGTCCACAAATCGTAAGGCATACCGACAACAGTTTTCATTGTAATTTAATTAAATTTATTTATTTTTTAAATTGAGGTTCCTTTCAGCTGAAAACAAGATAAAGTAGGTGAGTGTGTGGGTGTGTGGGTGTCACGGATACATAGAAGTTGTTCGTTGATTTCTAGGAGATTTCCACGAATAAAGGCCATTAAAATAGTTACGTTCGTGCAGTTTCAAATCTCCAAAAAAAAATTTTTGAGTCATTCAATACTTTTATGTACCAAACACTCCTTCCCACAATACATGCAAGTCCACACCAATACACTAGCTAATGTTTACTACAATATAGCTCAATGATCACTCTTGGGCTTATTACTTGGCCTCATGGCTGGCAACCCTAGTCCTCATACTCCTCTCCCTCCGTCTTCGCCCACGAGAACTTAACCTACCGCCAAGCCCGAAGCCATGGCCGATCATCGGAAACCTCAACCTCATAGGCCCACTTATCTATCGGTCCATCCATTCCCTGTCCGAAAAATATGGGTCATTCCCCGTTGTTGTGGGATCTTCTGCCGAGATGGCAGCGGCTTTCCTTAAAACCCACGATGCTCTGTTTGCATCCCGGCCCAAACTAGCTGCAGGTAAGTACACAACCTTCAATTAGTCAAATATTACATGGTCACAATACGGACCATACTGGCGTCAATTACGTAAAATATGCTTGATGGAATTGTTTACTGCTAAACGCCTCAACTCATATGAATACATAAGAGTAGAAGAAACGATGTTGTTTCCCGAAAACTTGTATGGATCATCTGGCAAGCGTATTATACTTAAGGATAATCTTTTAGATTTGAGTCTTGAAGTTATGAGCCCTATGGTTTTAGGGAAACAATACACAAATGACATTGTGGCACGACATGACTTTAAGGTAATGGTTGATGAGTTGTTTATTTTAGGCTGGGTTTTGGATATTGGCGATAGGATTCCTTGGTTAGGGTTCTTGGATTTACAAGGTTATATGAAGAGAATGAAGGTTTTGGCTAAGAAATTTGACAGGTTATTTGAGTATGAGTAGGATGAACATAACGCTAGAAGAAAGGGCGTCGATAATTATGAGGCTAAAGACATGGTGGATGTGCTCTTGCAGCTTGCTGATGATCCTACACTTTAAGTTAAAATTGAAAGACATAGCCTCAAAGCTATAACACAGGTATTAATCATTTCATAATTCGTTTACAAGATTTTATGTCCATACGGACACAGAGACTGGAGTCAAATTAATTACTTTTTATTTTTTTAATACTTAATTTAAAGTAAGATTATTAGTTGCCAAGCCATCTTTTGTATAATGGTGAAATAAATCATGTTCTTTGTGGTTCATTTATGTTACAACTTAATTTCCATATAATTTACATATGGTCTCTGGTTCGTCAATTCACGGGCCATAATTTGGTTGTACTCACCAAAGAAATCTACTAGTAACATACATATAACTTACATATATGCCTAGTTTTAAAGTTTCCACATAACTGATCGTACACTAACCGAACGATCGATTTCAAAATCAAGGTTGCATGTGGGAGCCTGAAATTAGTGTACGATATGCGAACAGGATTCCTAATCTTTATCTTTCTTGGAATACAGGACCTACTACGTGGTGGGACTGAGAGCTCAGCAGTGACAGTGAAATGGGCTATCTCTGAACTAATGAGAAAACCAAAACTTTTCGACAAAGCAACCAAAGAACTAGATAGAGTAATTGGAAAAGAAAGATGGGTTGAAGAGAAAGACATCGTTAATCCCCCATTCATCGACGCCATAGTTAAAGAAACAATGCATTTACACCCTGTGTCTCCAACTTTGGTGCCAAGCATGGCTAGTGAAGATCGCAAAGTTGCCGGCTACGACATCCCTGAAGGCACTCGAGTCCTAGTTAATTTATGGACGGTAGGGAGAGACCCTGCTTTGTAGGAGGGAGAATCCTAATGAATTCTACCGTGAGAAGTTTCTTGGAAAATTAATTGATGTGAAAGGGCATGATTTTGAGTTGCTACCTTTTGGTACAGGAAGAAGAACGTGCCCAGGGATCAGTCTAGGGCTTAAGGTTATTCAAACAAGTTTGGCTAATCTTTTACATGGATTTTCATGGACATTGCCCCGGAAATATGAGCAATGAGGAGCTTAATATGGAGGAAACTTTTGGCCTTTCTACTCCGAAAAAATTTCCACTTGAAGTTGTGGCTTAGCCAAGGCTTTCCCCCCATCTTTATAATCTGTGATTGTGGCATCCAAAAGAATTATTTATGGCTTGGTTTGCTTTTAGTATATTCTGAATAAGCAAGCCCTTCTTGATGGTCTTGCTTTGGTTTGCTAGTACTAACTTGGTCCTGAATTTGAAGGTATAACGAGAGCTAGCGAACCCAAGCCAATGTAATCTTTTTGGGCTTAGATATTCTGCCTTTTCATTAGTCAACATTGTTAGTGGTGTATTTTACCATCGCTTTTCGTCCACACTTACTTACATGGGGCTGTTTACAATGAACTCTTTTTATAGATTGTTTCTACTACCTCTTTCCTAAAATAATATGCCAATTGTTGCGGATCAACTTAATGAATATCTAAATTGTGCAAACAAAGAATTTAAATGAAGAAAAGCTTAAGAGAAAGAGAGACAATTTTGAAAGCTCCTTTTTCCCTTCCATTTTTATATGAATTCGTTAATAGAGTACAAGGGATTCGTTTCTATTCACATAAAGCACTTAACCAGTTTTGAGTGGTGGAAGCAATTTCAATTTGCATAATACCTTACAAGTACCTTGAATCAAATATCAATATGCTCTTTGAATCCCAATGTGTTGTGTGTGGTACTCCCTGTGAATTGATTAGTGTGTTACACATACACGACATAAATCATGCAATTATTTTTACAATTAATAATGCTATGCTTACTAAGGTATCATTTTTTTATTTAAAATCTGAATGAGTCTGAAATGTTATTAAAATCTAAATAAGTCTGAATATATATGTTAGAATAACATGTTTATTTTTATTTTATAGATATATATATATACATGCATCATATATATATTTTACTAATAAATTAATTTTAATTTAAGGTATGTATTATACTAAATAAAAAGTATGTGAAACTAATTTATTGTAGTCTGTTTTAATATTTTAAGTAAAATCATTCTTTAAAATTATTTATAACAAAATTTTATTTATTAAAAACTTTTTTTATCAATAGTCCTTAAGACGAAAAACTTTATTAAATTATTTTAAGTCAAATACTTTGAAATAATTATCAATTATTTGAATGTAATTTATGAAAGTTTACAAATGATTAAAGTTCAAGGATGGTTTTAAATATTTTGGCTCATTATCCGTAGTAATATAATGTTATATTACGGAAGACTAGTTGATTATATGCAGATACAATGTTAATGATTCTCATAGGGTATAATACCTTGAATAATGTTATATGGCTGAGTCATCAAGTTTACTAGTGAGTGGCATAAGCTAACTATGTTTTTATGTGTTTAAAATACTATTATTATGTTTAAAGAATTTAAATGACTACACGATGTTGTGATTTATTTTTGCTAAAAGATGATCTATAAAGGTAATTGTTTTTAGTATTATATATGAATTTACTTACTGAGTTAACGGCTCATTTTCGTTACCACATTTTTGTAGATAAAGTTAGATAAAGTGAGCTCATGATCTTAAGAGAAAGAAGAAGAGCTTTGTTCTTTTGAGGATTAATATTTCTAAAAATAATTTAACTTTGTTTGAGATGATATTTATTTGAAGATATGTTATTTTATAATTTATTTATAATCTTTTAGAGATTTAAAATATTTATTGTTGATTATTTTCTTAAAAGTTTTAGAGATGAAAATGATGAAATACAATTTCAACTTATTACCTTGATAGTGGAATTATGGTGTTACACCGCCCGTTATTAATTTCCTTTTAGTTACTTATGTCCTTCAATATTTGATTTCTAAAATTTCTAGCATATATTTAATTCATTATTTTGAATTTTTCAAAAGTATGTGTTAGTGTTCATAATACCTTTAACTATTTGGTTAATGGAGTGTCAATCCCCAACTTTTACTATAAGGGTTGATAACGTGAGCTGTGGAGAGCAACGTTGTCCACCTAGTCAAAATTCTTAATTAATAACCTTTGATGATTTATTTTTAATATGTAAATTTTTATTTTAATTAAAATATTAACATTCTTAAGTAACACTAATGATTAATTTTCTTTACTTACTACTTTTTTAGTATTCTTTGAGGCTAATAGTTAGATCACAAAAAAGCTCTATGTATGAACCAAATACGCAATATAAAATCCCAACACAAAAAATCAGAATGAGTTGGTGCTTCTATTACAATTATAATTAAGGACAAACATAATATTTTATCTCTCATCAAACTTTTTGCTTGATTAAAAGAGACTTTCTAGCCAAAAAAGGATTTAAAAAAATTCTCATATTAATAGTAAAGTCACTCAGGTTCAGCCTTCAAGTGGAGAGATGTCATATGTAAATTGTTTGTTTTTACAAACTCAAAACATCTTAAATCTAATATTTTTATATTTATGAACTTAAAAATGCTATATATTTTTTAATTTTAAATAATATTTTAGTATTTTCTAGTACAATAATTTTTATATGTTATAAGGTAAATATTTTTTAATTTTGAAAAAAATAATTATTTTTTAGATTTAACATAAAAACAAACAAGTCAAAATGCGTGTTAAAAATACCAAATAAAATTCAAGATTAAGGGAAATCCTAATATGTTATTTAATAGCTAGATAGAAAAAATATATATCTAATGAAGGTATTTGTGAGAAAAAAAATTAATTTTTCATTCAAACATTTTATCACTCAGATAAAAATTAGAAAATTTTACTTTTTTTATTCAGATAAAAATGTCTTATAATAAACCTTTAGATGCATAAACAAACAAGTCAAAATATTAAAATACCTTAAATTACGATAAATTAAGACTTCAGACATAAAAACAAACAACCCCTAAGTTTAAATACATAGTTAGCATACTTAATTAGAATACTTACTGATATGTCTGAATTATTTAATAGTATGTGTATGATATGAATTGATGAATTGATTCTACTATTAATTATTAATCTATTTTTTTACAATCCACTTAACAAATGACACATAGGATGCCTAGTGATTAAATACCACAATTAAATATCCAAAGTGAGTAAGTATAACATTGCTCTTTTAAAATTCACTACCTAAAATTTTTGGTGTGAAACATGTGTAAGTTTTGTCATTAGACAAATGATCATATCCCATAATACCAATCAATTAACAGCTTTTATTTGGACTATACTTAAAAGCTTCATTACAATAGTTTTAGTGAAATGTTCAGCTTAAATGCCTAGTCAGAATACTTGATTCCCAAATTTAATATTGGTTGTCAATTTTTATTTTTTAAAAAATAAGATTTTTAACTGAGTTTAAGAGTAACCAGGGCCAAATTTTGTATTAACAAGAAAAAATGATACGAAAGAGAAATTATAGTCAGTTTACTTATGGATGTGCACAATTAAAAAAGAAAAAGTGACTACAATAATCAGGATAGTAATTAATTATATAACAAATTATTATTCTTCTTCTACCAACATTCATAATTTTCAAAAAAACGCGTCTAGATTTTAAATATGAAATGTAATTGGTAATTTTTTTGAACAAATTAGATAGAGTTAATTCTCTAGTGCATATGTTCGTGCTTTTTAAAATACAGATATAGGATTTTATAATGTTACAAACTAGTAAAATTTAAAGTACCCATTTAAAAAGATAAATATATCTGAGTCTAAGAATAATTATGTTGGATAGAACAATATAAAAATACTTAAATATATATTTCTTTATGCTTGACTGCTTGTCATGACTTGAAGCTCCACGCCATTAATTTGATGTATTGATTAGTTGTATAAGTGTGAGAGCATTAGAGCAAGTTGAGAATAATTTAATGACGCTAACATTAATAATGTGATAAAAGTCAATTCATAAAATGAACTTTAGTTCATATTTCATTTTCATGGTGGCATCAGATCACAATTAGCTGTATAAAGTTAAAAAATGTCACTAAAATACCTGCCAAATCTAGTCCATTTTATAAAAGGAGGCATGTGTTACCGCAATTATTGACTTCAATATGTCGAGTCATTTCATTCTATTACGTGTTGGACAGTTATATACCCTATAATAAAATAGTAAATTGATTTTTAGAACCGAGAGATAAATTGATATTTTTTTCTCTATTAAAATTTCCATTAAAACAGAAGAGAAGTTACGGGTGCTGATAAATTTGTTTTCGACACTCATCCAAAAGCCGAAACATATCCTGTATTACCTAACAAATTACCTTCGAAGTACCACATTTTCATTTCAATAACCGAAATACGTCGGTAAATCCCAGAAGTTATCTCCTAATTGGCCCAGGAATATCAAAAATACACATAAACATAATGACTTGTTGACAATATCTTAGAACTACCTCAAGTTTTAACTTTATACCAACCCAACACTTTTCATTAACTTTTATAGTTAAAGAATTCATGATGAAATACTATTATTAGACTTGCAATGTAACTGAAAAGCAATAAACAAGTATTGTTGCAAAGGTGCTATTGTAATTTTTATTTTTATTTTACCGTTATTTCAACAAGTTAACTTTTTTTTAAATTTATTTCTTTAATGTCACTAAAAAGATTGTTGCAAGAGTACTATTGTAAAAAAAATATGGATAAAAATACCACATATTTGATGATAGAAATTATTGAATTTTTAATCTAATAATATTGGATCCTTAAATCAAAGTTAGACTTATATGTGAATAATTATGTATCCCAGATTGTCATATAAAGTTAAGCCTAATTAAAGTAATCAATTAAGATTTTCAGTATTATGAACTTTAATGTATCTAATAGGGTGTGGGTATTTAATGTACAGAAATCTAATAGTATTCTAATTCTATAATAGGTAGAATTAGGAATATTCAGTGACAACAGAAAAAAATTATCTATATAAGTGGTTATGGTCTTCAGGTCACATATATCATTCTTTCCATTCTTTCTGATATCCCATCATCAGAGAAAGAACGCAAAGATAATTAAAGGATTCTCTAGGAGAACTTATAGATCTGAAATGTCAATCACATAATTTTAGAGAATTATTTGGCGTTATGAATTCAAGTACGCTTCCGTATATTATGTTATTAATTCTTAGTAATACAATATGATATTTCTAAGTTATAGGTGATAATATTTCACCAAATGTTTTATTTATCCCAACAGAAATGTCTTGAAATATTTTCTAAAATATAATAATTAAATAAATACTTAATTTAAAATATAAAGAATAAATAAGTATTTACTTTTTTTTAAACATCTAAATTTCTCTAGCCAATGCCACGACATGGTTTAAAATTTGAGGTTAACCGGTCCATATGCAGTTATAGGAAAAAATATTTATATACTGAAAGAGAAATTTTGTGTAAAGTACAACAAATGAGGATGACTTTAACCATTAAATAAAATAAAACCCTTAATTTAGCAGCCTCCATTGACCAGATTAATTATTTAAGCCGAGCATGCTGTAACAGTATTTCCCTTCAATTTGACTTAAAAAGAAAGAGAAGGGTAAAGAGCATTTTCATGATCTTACTGTTGATAACAAATTGAGTTATAAAATTTTGATAAAAAATAAGAAAAGAGTAAAATATCTCTTATTTGTTTTGAATTATTTATGATTACCCAGATGTTTTTGTATTGTCATACCCAAATTTTTTTAATTCGTAATTATAGTTTAATTTTTGTTCTTGGTCAAATTATTCATAGCTAGCTGCAAGTTATTTAAAACAAGTAAAATCTCTTTCTTTTATTTTTTTTTGGGTAAAATTAATTAATTCCCAGTCCTACTTTAAAAATTAATCAAATCTCCCCTCACTTTAATAGTTGAGAAATGGGTAATTTTAATAATATTTTATTCTTTTTATTGAAGGATTGAATAATAACAACCCCATTTCTCACCTTTGTGACTAGTTGCGGTATGGTATTTAGAAGAGTTGCCCTACTCAAGGCTTAATTATTTGGACTGTTCACATGTGATAAAATTTGAGGATAATTTTTTAATTTAATACAATTTGAGTTGTAAATATTAGGAGACTTAAATATAACTAAAAATAAATAAATAAAAATATCTTATTAATGACACACACACATATATTTATGGTCTAAGATTTTAAAATTTAAAAAAGTTCTAAAATTGTGAGGTTTAATTATATAACGAAATTAAACTTTAACGCAACATGATTTTAAAGATTTCTCAAACTTTCCTGCACTTTAAAAACTTGGATTAGAAAATCTCTCTCTCTCTCTCTCTCTCTCTATATATATATATATTGTTAGACCAATTCAAAGGATATGCGTGGATATCATGGTATAATATTGAGGTCAACTATTTAATCTGCAATTATTTAGCTAATAAAACAGGATTTGGAGGATTAACTATAATAAATAATAGTTTAGGCCATTTTAAAATTGAAGAATTGCAGTCTAAATTCATAGATTAGCCAAAAGTCAACAAAACTTAAGACAAACCAGCCAAATTTCCGTACCTTCAGATTTCAACTGTGTTTATGTTTATTTTAAGACATTATTGCTCCACATTTCAACAAAATTAATGATATAAATTGGTAATGGTTGCAACAATGTTAAAAAAAAAATGAAAAAGAACTAATAATTTAGTTAGGCATTTTTATTCTTTAAACCCAGGTTACTTTCGGCTAAAACGGCAGGTAAAACAAGTTTCCCACCTTCTCACTTTATCATCATCATTGACATATTCCAATGTGCAACTTCAGAGTTCAGACGCCACAATATTATCAATTAATAAAAGTTTTTCCCTTTAAATTTTCAATTGAGAAAGGAAAAAAAAATCATGTATGTGTAATCAACTAATCATTTTATGATGAGGCTACTATACTTTTGATAGATTTGTCCTATGTTTTTCGATGTACACTAAATTTTGATTAAGAAAAATATTAAGCACAAGATTCGGAATTTAAAGCTGAAGGGGAGAATAAAGAGATCAAAGAAAAAGCAACTAGTCCATCATTTCACTAGAAATTTTTTATTCTCTTGCGACGTGCCAAAATACGTTGACATTCTTTCGCAATATATATTATTTCAGGATTGTCTAGTAATTTAACATAATATATATATATATATGTGTGTGTGTGTGTGTGACAAATTATGTATATATATATTAAAAATAACCAATCATATATTAGTGGTTACAAGAAATAACATATATTTATCAATTTATATGAATAGGATCATTGTATTTTGAAGTTAAATGGTTTTTGTTAATAATAATTATTTTGTAGAGGGGTGGATAAGTTTAAATCAAATTTCTAACTCTTTATCTTCTTCTTAGAGGATTAAGATCCTCCCCTGATATGAGTTTTTTTTTTTTTTTTTAAAGATCTTATGCCTTGTGTCATGTAGTAGTAGTGTATGGATAAGATTTAACTTTTTTTTTTAATTTATAAACCACTTATTATTATTTGAATTTTTTTTAAGGAAAAATTCAGGAGAGGATATTAATCACCTCTCAGACTCAGTAGCTGAATTTAGTTTTCAAACATAAGAAAAGATGTTTGAAAACTACTCTGTTAAGTCTCGAAGCCTTGAAAACCAATCGGTTAAATCTCAAAGCCACTCAAGGCATGATTTATTAGTAACTTAACAATCCATTTTTACTGTTATTTCAACAAATATTTTGAATTAAAACTCACCCTCAATAATTGGTACCACTAATGCAAGAAATTAGTTTGGGGGAAAAATGTTTTGACTGCTTTGTATTACACTCAGAATCGTACTCTTATGATGTGAAACAACCAGTAACCACAATCACATATATATGGCAATAATTTACTATAGAGAATGCAATATACGCATAAAGTACAAAATAATGACAAAATAACAAGCAATTTTTATTGTTAAAAAAATTAAAAGAAACAACCAAAATTATGCAGTTCAGATGATAATTTCGTTACTCTTTTGTACAAATATCATTGTGTTGTGACATTGGTGGCTATCCACCATTAGCCTTAGATTGTTGGATTTGGAAAGTGTGCACCGCTTAGTTAGTAAGCGAAGATACATGGGAAGAACTTAGCTGAATAGCGCAGTGCAGTAATCTGGTGATGGCTGTTACACCGGTTGCTGTTAGTGAAGGAGAATCATCAGCATAGGGATTGGCTTAATTAGAAAAATCACATATGATGCTGCAAAGTGCAAGTCACATCACACACGGCCTCTTCATAGACACCGCTTAATGACGGAGAACATGGGCAATAAACACAAGCCTTTTTATGCCATTACTTTTGACTTCAGAATTTGAGTAATAAAGAATTGATAAGAGACATTATTACGTGGCTCATATCTTCTCATCTTCTTTTAGTTCATTTAAATTTAATTTTGCTCGATACTTCCTACAATATTACATAACGCATTGTTTAATAATGTGTGATTGAAACTATAATTTCAGTAGCAGGACAGCATTTCTGCCTATAAAAACAGAAAGCAGCTTTCCAGGATAAACAAGGCCATCTTTGAAACATCACAAGCCGGAGTAAAGATGGCAGAGAAAGATATGGCGAACAATATTGAAGCAGAAGGAATTGAAACGGTGGAGACGGACAAAAACCTGAAAGAGAAAAAGGTTTCATGGGCTAAGCTACGACGTATAGACTCTCTCAATTTGGAAGCTGGAAGAATTTCCGGGGCTCATCGTGGTCATCATGGCTCAAAGGTCTGTATCAAGTAATAATTACTCTTTTTACTTCCTGTTTCCTGATGATCTGAGTTCTCCTGATTTTTTAGAGATCTTGTGTAACGTGGATTACTATTGGTTTCTTCGGACGGTTTGAACAGGGTGATTGGAGGACGACGTTCATTTTGGCATTTCAGAGCATAGGGATTGTATACGGAGACATTGGAACTTCACCACTGTATGTGTATGCGAACACTTTCACTGAAGGAATACACAACACCGATGACATTCTTGGGGTTTTATCGCTCATCATATACACTATTGTGCTTGTGCCCTTGCTTAAGTACGTCTTCATTGTGTTGTTGGCTAATGACAACGGTGATGGTAAGTAATTACTTCACTCTAGTAATCAATTACTCGAAAATGGAAAGAAGCTGGCTAGCTGCAAGGATACTTTTATATACAGTATATCGAAGGAAATTAACAATAATATTATTATTGCTGTTTGCGTAGGAGGAACATTTGCACTCTATTCGTTGATATGCAGGTATGCGAAGGTGGCCTTGATTCCAAATGATCAGCCTGAAGACAGGGAGCTATCGAATTACAAACTTGACACACCATCCACCAATCTAAAACGAGCTCACAGGATCAAAGAGAAGCTTGAGACCAGTAAAACTGCCAAAATCGTACTATTTCTTGTCACTATTCTAGGAACTTCCATGGTCATCGGAGACGGGGTTCTAACTCCCTGTATTTCAGTCCTTTCGGCTGTCAGTGGCATCAACTCCCTCGGAGAAAGTACTCTAATTTATAAATAAATTTTCAACTCTTCACCAGCTATATATATCCAAAACATCCAAAGAGATTTTTGATTGAGTTTTTTTTTTAATAAATTTTACAGATGCTGTTGTGGGGATTTCAGTAGCAATCTTGATAGTTCTTTTCGTTGCTCAGAGATTAGGGACGGATAAAGTTGGTTCTACCTTTGCTCCGGTGATCTTCTTGTGGTTTTCATTTATCAGCGGGATTGGGCTTTACAACTTGTTCAAACACGACATTGGAGTATTACGTGCGTTCAACCCTAAATACATAGTAGATTATTTCGGAAGAAATGGTAAGCAAGGATGGATATCCCTCGGTGGAATTGTTCTCTGCATCACAGGTGAGCCATCGAACGCCTGCTGGCTTCTTTAAGTAGCCTTCCGTTAGCGTCTAAACGATATAATGATTGCGCCATAGGGACCGAGGCGATGTTTGCAGATCTAGGTCACTTCAGCGTGCGAGCCATACAAGTAAGTAGTAAGATATATTAATTATGATTGTGATACGTATTTAGTTAACTGAAAAAGTATCATACATTCTAATAATTGTAATAAGTTTTTATAATTGTAGATTAGTTTCTCTGGCATTGTGTTTCCTGCATTACTAGCAGCTTACAGTGGGCAAGCAGCTTACCTCAGGAAATTTCCAAACCACGTTGATGATACATTTTATAAAGCTATTCCTGGTAAGTCCACTAGTTTGTAGGAAAAAGGAAACTGAAAAATATCCCAAATCACGTTGAAGAAATTGTTCAAAGTAATAACATAAACACTACTACTATATATGCAGATGCATTGTACTGGCCACAATTCGTTGTAGCTGTGGCTGCTGCCATTATTGCTAGCCAAGCCATGATATCCGGAGCATTCTCAATTGTCGCTCAATCTTTGAGTCTTAGTTGTTTCCCTAGGGTTAAAGTTGTTCATACTTCATCTAAGTACGAGGGACAAGTCTACATACCTGAGATCAACTACGTTCTTATGATTGCTTGTGTCATTGTCGCCATCGGCTTCAAAACCACCGAAAAAATTGGTCATGCATATGGTAAGCTCGATCTGTTAATTTAGATTAGCTTATTCTTATTGTTTACTGGCTAATCAGTTTCTTCCCACTCTCACGCCCACAAAATCTCTGAATGCAGGAATTGCTGTGGTTGCGGTGATGGTGATCACAACATGTATGGTAGCTCTTATCATGCTTGTTATATGGAAAACAAGCATATGGTTGATCACTCTGTTCTTTGTGGTCTTCTTCGTCATAGAAGGGATCTACTTTTCAGCCGTTCTGTACAAATTTACACAGGGTGGTTACCTTCCGTTGGCGTTTTCATTAGTCCTGATGATTATTATGG
Source organism: Aegle marmelos (assembly GCA_030449875.1). Taxonomy (NCBI): domain Eukaryota; kingdom Viridiplantae; phylum Streptophyta; class Magnoliopsida; order Sapindales; family Rutaceae; genus Aegle; species Aegle marmelos. Next base: position 8,015,241 of record JASUUL010000116.1, read on the forward strand.
CTACATGGCACTATGTTCACAGACAAAGATACGTTTACGAGCTCCACAACAAGGTTTCTAGTGCGTACGTAAGAGATTTGGTTTCAAACCCGAATGTAAATCGGATTCCTGGAATTGGGCTTTTATATTCTGAACTTGTCCAGGGAATACCTCCGATTTTTCCCCATTTCATTTCCAACATTCCATCCGTTCATTCGGTTACGGTTTTTGTTTCAATCAAGTTGATTCCTATCAGCAAAGTAGCATTGGAAGAGCGGTTCCTATTCCGGCAAGTTGAACCTAGAGATCACAGGATGTTCCGCTGCGTCGCCAGATACGGGTACAAAGACAAAATTGAAGAACCTGGGGAGTTCGAGCGTCAGCTTTTGGAGTACTTGAAGGAATTTATCCGCCATGAACATTTCATTATCGAAGCCGAAGGGACCGCCGAAGATCAACGTCAGATCCCACATTCAAGTCCGTTAGTCAAAGGATCATCGACAGCAGTTCACGTTGAGGAATCACTTCAACTTCCTCGGCGAAGCTCATCAAATTCTATTAGGTCGAATAGTGGCGTCCCCAGTTCGACAAATTCTTCAAACAGGATGGCGGCTCAGCCGCTCCAGGGAGCTGAGGAGGAGATGCAGTTCGTGCAGAAAGCAATGGAGAGGGGTGTGGTTTATTTGTTGGGAGAAACGGAAGTGGTGGCTGAACAAAATTCCTCATTGTTAAAGAAGATAGTTGTCAATTATGTGTACAGGTTTCTTCGCAAAAATTTCAGGGAAGGGGACAAAACATTGGCGATTCCCAAGAGTAGGCTTCTCAAGGTTGGAATGACATATGAGATATGATCCTCCGAAATCTCAAATTTTAACTCTCCCAAAAATCTAAACTGCATATGCTGTGCCTTCGTGATGACTTCGCCTTCAAAAATGTTGTAAATTTTCAGAAGGATTTCATAGCTTCTGTCTTGTGTTTGTGTCGTGTGTGGCTTTTTCCTTTTTAGATGATAGTACTAATGATATGGTTATATTTTGGGATATTGGCTTTATCATTTTATTATTCAAGTCCTACGTAACAAAAAAGCATAAGTGCTGACGAGTTTTTCTTTCTTTATTTATTTATTTTAATAATGATATAGAATTTTCTTAGGGGAGGTATATTCTCATCAATTTAGGGAGAGGGTTTGGCTTACATCACATTTAATATTAAAAATGAAAAATAAAATGTTTCTAATGCAACAAATAAAACAAGGTATTTGATGTAGTTGACTTAATAACAATGTAGACTTGCTAAAATATCAAATTTGCAAATAATTAAAGTTCAAGATCTAGTATTTTCTCATTTTTTCAATTAGTTTTCTTACGGAACTGAATTGTTGCAACTTGAAGCGTCTATCTAAGAAAACTCAAAAACTTGACTTTAACCTAGAAGTGATTTGCAATTGGTGTAGTAAGAAAATTCTTTAATTACAGCATCAATACTGTAATTATTATACACCATTAGATTAAATCAACAATCTACAATAGTTAGGATATAATAAAAATTTTAATTAAATTATATTTTACCGATTACAAGCCAGTTAAATATTGTTTTAAAAGTTAATTTTTATCGGTTTAAAATAAAAAAATATTTGCTTTTTGAAAAAAAATATAAAAATCTAAATTCAATCTCTGATTCTATCGAAAAAGAGAAAAGACACACCACCGCTGTGCTAACTTCTTCTGTTCGGGTGCCCCGGTGATGTCTCCAAATTGTAGCCGTTCTTAACCCAACTTTCTGCCCCGTTCCAACTGCTACATCTCTGCCTTCGTTGTCTCGTCTTGGTTTGTCCGTTATCAACTATGCAAGGTAAGGTTAACTTAAGGATTCAATGATTTTTTTTGTTAAATTAGCCACATTCGAAACTTGGTGATTTGCTTTTGCTTTCTCTCTGTCTTTGTGATTTGAGTGGGAAACCAAGAGGAGAGTTGGGTTTCAAAGAGGTTAATTGTTGAGTGTTAGAAAATATATATTTATAAATGAGAAAATATTATTTTACACTTTAAGTCTCACTAACATTGTTATATTTATTTATTTAAGTATTTTGTTATTTAATTATATGTGTTTTATTATAATTATGTATTTTATGTATTTTAGGGGCATCATAATCGTTTCACAATGAACGAGTGATCAGACAGCAAAATGGACGTCATATTTGGACTCAGGATGTCATATTCACATATACTGCACTGTTCATACGTATGGTACTGTTCATGACACTGTTCATATATAAGGACCGATGATGTGGCAACTACCTATGACGTGGCAGCATTTGATTGGATGAATTATGTGGCATTTACTGCTTGCGTGGCATTGACCGATAATATGGCATTGACTGATGATGTGTCACGATCTTATTGGGCTAAATTTCTTATGTACTGTAGATCGATGACGTGGCAGCATCTCAGTAGAGCAAAAATCGTGTGTACAGTACATGTGCATACATGAAATTATTTATTATTCAAACGTTGACTATTGACGGTTGACTGTTGAAGTTGACTGTTGACTGTTGACTGATGACGTGGCGTAATCCTAAGCATCCGAACTATTTTTAATCCGATGGTCACAATTCACTCAATGTATCTATAAAAAGGGGGCTCTCCCCCACTAATTTGACACCCCTGAATTCATTTTTAAGCTTAGATTTCTTAAATTTCTTCTCCTTCTTGTAGTTTCTTTGTATTTTAATAAAATTTCCTTTTTATTCCTAGTTAAAATATGAGTAGCTACCTTCCTTTTAAGATTAGGTTGAAGGTGAAGTCTCAACATGTCCCATGGGCTTAATTTAGTAAATTTACTTTCTCTTCCCCTCTAATATTTGTGGTTGTTTTGACTTTTCGTCGATAAATAATAATAGTCTTGTCTAGATACCGCCCTGGTTAAACCGACACCCTAGTACAAGGTTATTATTATTTGGCACGATAAGCCCTTGGCACCATATTTATTGGAGCGTGGTTCATGAGGTGTGGAATCCCCCCTTATGATTTAATTGGTATTAATATGGAATATTTAGCTCATGGAGCATGTTGATGCAGATCTGGATACCCAAGCACATCATTTAAATAGATTTCAATTCAATTTAATTTTTGCCATTGTAATTTAAATTTAAGCATAGTTTATATCAATTTCACCACAAATTCATTCACTCATTAAAGAAAATTAATTCTGCACATAATTAAAATCAACTTTCTCGTGGGATCGATACTCGTCACCATTAATCTATTCTACAATAGATTCATGCGCTTGCGAGTTCAATAAAATTTGCACAACATTAATGAAGGAAAATCTTTTTACAATTACTACTTTGGTGCAACAATATTGATGATTAATAGAGCGGTGTAATCACAGGTGATGTTGGTCTCAGCACTAGTAATCTCTTTATTGAGATTGTAGAATGAGGAATTTTGGAGTGTCATCCAAGGATTCTAATAGTCGCAATCGTGAAATTTTTCCATACATCAACTTTATTAAACATTCAATCCATATATGCAAAATGAGTTTTTGCTTCTGATACAGTGGTGATTGGCCTTTTTTAACTGGTAAAAGCACTTGCAGTAAAAAGTACTTGAGCACTTGTGAATTTGCATGAATCAAAGTTAGGGAAAAGTGATAATTTTTATTAAGAAATAAATAAAAGTCTTTACTCTTTAATCAAACTGGAGTCCGCTACCACTCATGTTCAAAAAATAGATTATAAATATTGGAAATTTGATTGAATATTTTGTTTACTTGAATTATTGAATTTGAATCCCATTTTTATCCTCTACCTTCGCTCTTTTTTTATTTTTTTAATTGTTTATCTTTATATATTTTTTTACAACATTAAAATAATTATATTCAATTAAATGTCTATTCAATATGTAAATTTATTTAATTATAGCATAGATGAGTGGTAGACTAAGTATACCTTGAAAATTTACAACTAATATAAATAAAATTTATATTAGACAAATAAATATTATAAGTCAAAATGAGTTATAGGGAGATAATGAAGGGAAAATTAATTCTTTAATTAATCTAAAGAAGCATGCTTGAAACGTATGGATTCAATTATGTTTGTTAATCTAAATACATGTTTTTCAAAACTTGGCACCTTCACTCAATTAATCTTAAAAGATTAGTTAAGAGCTATTATAGTGGTAATTTTTTTTATTGCATAACAATTTATTAATCTCGCAATAAGAAACATAAAATGAATAGTTTAGAAATTATTAATTTCTCTAGACCAATAACGAGTTTTATTCATTACCCCCTGATGACAACTTGAAGTTTTTTGTTGTAGTTTTCAAGTTATTAATTACAAATTCTAATAAGTTTCCTTTTATTAATTTAGTTGTCTAACATTTTTCAAGCTTACATTTTACAATGAGATGCAACTTTTACTAATTACTATGGAGGATAGGCCTAGTTAATTTGAATAATCACCCTGAAAATATATCTAGTTTAAAATTTTTGATTTAGATATCTGATTTCTTTTTTGGATAGGAGTTAATTTATTTCTTGTATATAATCACAGAATCATAGTTGTTTTGGGTCTATAAAATGGGAAAATCACATAAAGATGTTGTGTTATGCAATTTAAAGATATCTATTTTGATGATAAAAAGATTATTCAGGATATGAATTGCTAAAATAACATCATAGTAAGAGCTGTAATTCTCTTATTATTTTACTCTTTGACGAATAACTAAATTGGTTTGCGAAAATAGTTTCGTCGCCAAAATGACGTTGATTTCATTTGTATTGTTGTCGCCGCAAAAGTTGATTTTAACAAGTCTGAAAAGTCTTTCGATGAAGCTATTTTCGTTGAAAGGTCTTTTTGCGATTTAACCCTTTTGAACACTTAAGGATTTGATAGGAGAAAGATCAATCACTTTGATATCTGCACATCCCAATTAATAGATTTAGAAGTTGCTAACTGATCCTTATATAGTTATTATTTTTGTGAATGATTTATTATCTTCTATTTTCTTTGATATTATAATTTCGTTTTCATACTTTGATAGAAATGAGTAAAATATCTATGTTTAGCTAGACCCTTTTTCTAAGGAAATTGCGTTGTTTATATCATGAAAATGGCTTAATTCTACAAATATAACATCATATTGAGTAATTTTTTCATAATTATAAGCATAATAGTAGTTGTCATTGGGGTTTCTCTCCTTGGTGTATCAAGGATTATGGCTACCCACATTATAGTGTAAGTTGCTATTTAACCAACGGGTGGATTCTAACTCAAATTCAAAGCCGATGATGAAACTTGAAAATTTTGATGATTTATAAAAAGATCCTTCACTCCGGACAATTGATGTAACTCAACTATTTTTTCCTATAATGAAAAATAATCACTTTAAAATAAATTTAATTATGTAAACAATCTTGAATTCAATAATAGTAAAAATCTTGTCATTGATCCATCCATTTTTTTCAAAAAGGAGGTTATGGTTTTGCAAGATTTTCTGCATTTATTTTTTCAAAATTGTTAATAAATAAAAGAACAACCACACATATAAAACTTTGAAAAAAAGTCTTAACTTTTTTGTATGATGAAGGCACCAACCCCTAACTTTTCTATTCTAGAAAATATATTGAAAAAAATATAAATTATTAATAAGTTCAAGTAGTGTATGCTAAGGATATAATGCTCTTCCTCCTCTCTTCTCACACATATACTCCATCATTGTCTATTATATATAAAATTTGCAAGTGACACGCTTTTATTTGTATTGTTCGAATTAACAAGTCTCTTCTAAGGTTAGGATTTGGGAGAAAGATCAATCACCACATCCCGCCATCCTTATATAGTTATTATTTTTGTGAATGATTTATTATCCCTTTGATATTATAATTTCCCTTTGATAGAAAATAAAATTCTATGTTTAGCCCTTTCTAAGCATGTGTTTATATCATGAAAATGGCTTAATTCTACAAATTTCATATTGGAATTTTTCCATAATTATAAGCATAATAGTAGTTGTCATTGGGGTTTCTCTCCTTGGTGTATCAAGGATTATGGCTACCCACATTATAGCGTAAGTTGCTATTTAACCAACCAATTCAAAGCCAACAGAAGTGATTTATAAAAAGTGTGTCAGCACACTCACACAAAAGAGGTTATGCAAGAAGTTTTTCTTGCCAATACAAAGAACAACCACACATATAAAACTTTAAAAAAAGTCTTAACTTTTGTGAAGGCACCAACCCCTAACTTTTCTATTCTACTGTAAAAAAATATTACACGAGTTCAAGTAGTGTATGCTAAGGATATAATGCTCTTCCTCCTCTCTCCTCACACATATACTCCATCATTACTTATATATAAAATTTGCAAGTGACACCCTTACTTGCTAAGGTTAGGTGGTGCGACACCCACACGCCACCTCAAACCCATCCCCAAGAATTTCAGCCCTCACTAAGCATGTGTAAGAGCATATCTCTACTTTTCCTAGGAATAAGTCAACTGTTTCTTCCTAAGTCCACTTGAGGAAGTTGTGGGAAATAACCACCGCTGTCCACTCTCTTAGTGTAACTACCACTGTCTACTCATTCTTAATTTTAGCCTCTTGTAGAATTTCAGTCAATCATGCTCCACTTCCACAATAACTGTCTACTCATAATCTATGCATGACTCCTCTTATGTTCGCATGATCCTGTCTACCAAAGTGCATGCCTCACTTGGTTGCACCTTGGAGTGCACTCTGGCCTGCCACAACTCCATAACTGCTCACAGAATCCTGCAACTATCTCGCATGCTGTCGAGCACCACACTCGCCTACACGCTACTATGCCTTTCTCTCTATGTTCGTGCACCCAAGTGTCCCGCACTTATACGTCCATTAGCCTTTACGCCCACGTGCCCCTTAGCCCTCATGCCTGCATGTAGACTGTGCTACAAGCCAGCATACCCATTACACCCCATCCTCACGAGTTGACGCGTATACCACCCATGCACGCTCTTACGCCCATGCTGCAGTTTGCGCTCCGCTGTCGTGCGCTAGTTCACACCTTGTTTCTATGCTCACCATGAGCATGCCTGGTGGCTGCTAAGGCTCGGCACAAGGCCCCAAGACAAGCCATGGCAGTTGGCAACCATGACTTATGGTGGTGACAGTAGTCCATCTATTTAGAAAAAGAAAATCAATTTCTTTCTATTGCAACTTAAACTAAGTTTGATCTTGGGTAAAAGATAGCCACTGTCTTATACTAAAAAAGAAAAAGAAAAAGAATCTAATCACTTGTATAAAACTACATTCCAGAATGTAAATCAAATTTGAAATATTAACCAAGTCTCTATCAATCCCAAGCTAAAAAATTTACAACAGATCAAAATAAGTTGAAATCTAACTCTTACACACATGAACATGTAACTAATTATTTTGAAAAAAAAAAGTGATGGTTGATTATATAAAACTATCATGGACCACATAATTAAAAAAAATATATTGATTATCACTTTTCAACTAATATCTATATGCTATGTTAGTGTGTCTCCACTAATTTTTACAAAACTATTTGTGTCTCTGTCATCAATGATTTTGGAAATAATATTTTAATATCTTTATTTGTAATTATTGGCCCTTTTTTGAGATATTAGACTCTTCTGAATTTGTTGATATTTGAATTATGTTAAAAATAATAATAATAATAATAATATGTTAGCCATCAATTACCAAATTCTAAAAATCTAGTTGGCTAACCTAATTTTTAACACTTAATTTTTCAATAAAAGACGCTATTCCATTCTTGTATTTGTTGCTCTATACTCTAACTTCAAAACTAAAATTGCTCTCTCATATAAGTAAATTTATTATTTTATAAGATTAATTTTCAAAGTAAGTTGGTTTCAATTTCACTTTATTTTTTAGTAAACACTTAAAGTCATAATTGTGTATCACTTTCATTTTTTTATTGGACATGATGCTGACTAATTATCCAAAGGTCTAGGTTAGATTTTCACTAATTTTATCTAACCTAACTCATATCTACTCGTATATCATACTATCTAAAATTGTAAAATGCACAAACATGTTTTCCAAGACCTTCAAAAGGATGCCAATAATCCAACTCTTTAACTATTTTTATATTTGATTTAAGTTAAGGCAACCCACCTAAACTAATAAATATAAGTTCTCACTAAATGTGAAATAAGACAAAAAAATTTCTAAAGTACACATATAACTCATAGATTGAAAGCAAAAGTGGTAGATTAGTGTTAGATTGGAAAATTAATTTTTGAAATTGTAAAAGAAAAATAAAAAATAAAACTTATAAATTAACATTAAGTATGAAATAAAATGAAAAGTTTGTAATTCATACATGGAAATAGTAAATAGAAAGAAAAAGAGATAAATTAATATTGGCATGATAAATTAAAATAAAAATTGTAAATAAAACTAAAACTTCGAAAAATGTTATAAAAAAAGTAAATTAACATTAAGTGTGAAATGAAACAAAAGATTTGTGAATCATAGATAAAGCTAGTAAATTGAAGGAAAATGAATAAATTAATATTGGAGTGGTAAATTTACCTTAAGAAATTATAAATAAAGCATAAATTTAGAAAAGTGACATAAAACATGTAAATTGCTATTATGTGTGAAATGAAATAAAAAATTTGTAAACCAAACACGGAACGAGTAAATTGAAGGGGAAATAGGTGAATTAATGTTGGAGTGATAAATTAGTTTTCAAAATTATAAATAAAACTAAAACTTAAAAAAATGACATAAAACTTATAAATTGACATTAAATATGAAATAAAACAAAAATTTTATAAACCACAGATAAGATGAGTAAATTAATAAAAAATGGTAAATTAATATGACAGTTGTAAATTAGAACAAAAAATTGTAAGCAAAATAAAAATTTAGAAAAATGATATAAAATATATAAATTAACATTAAGTGTGAAATAAAATAAAAAAAATTATAAACTACACATAGGATTGTAAATTGAAGGAAAAAAAAAAGTAAATTAATGTTAGAGTAGTAAATTGCTCTTTGGAAAAAAAAAAATTAATGTTAAAAAATTATATAAATTGCTCTTTGGAATTATAAATAAAACAAAAAATTTAAAAAATGATATAAATCTTATAAATTAATAGTTTAAAATGAATTGTAAATAAAATAAAACTTTAAAAAATTATATAAATCTTGTAAATTAATATAAAATGTGAAATAAAACAAAAAAATATGTAAACTACACATAGGATTAGTAAATTAAACAAAAAATATATAAATTAACACTAGTTTAGTAAATTGCTCTTTAGAATTGTAAATAAAATAAAAACTTTAAAAAATGACACAAATCTTGTAAATTAATATAAAGTGTGAAATAAAACAAAAAATATGTAAAACATACATAGGATTAGTAAATTGAATGAAAAATGGATAGATTAACACTAGAATAGTAAATTGCTTTTTGGAATTGTAAACAAAATAAAAACTTAGACAAATGACCCAAATGTTGTAAATTAACATAAATTGTGAAATGAAACAAAACTTTGTAAATCACATATAGGACTAGTAAATTAAAAGGAAATGAATAAATTAATGTTAGAGTAGTAAATTACTCTTTGGAATTGTAAACAAAACAAAATCTTAAAAAATGACATAAATATTGTAAATTAACATAAAGTGTAAAATAAAAATATATATATGTAAACCACGCATAGAATTGGTAAACTGAAGGAAAAGATGGTAAATTAACATTAGAGTAGTAAATTCCTCTTTAAATTGTAAATAAAACAAAAACTTTAAAAAATAACATAGATCTTGTAAATTAACTTAAAAGGTGAAATAAAACAAAAAAATTATAAATCACATCGAGGACTAGTAAATTAAAGAAAAAATAATAAATTAACATTAGACTAGTAAATTGGTCTTTCAAATTGTAACTAAAACAAAAGCTTTAAAAAATGACATAAATCTTGTAAATTAACATAAAGTATGAAATGGAACAAAAAATTTACAAATTAAATATAAGACTAATAAGTTAATGGAAAAGATGGTAAATTAATGTTAAAGTTGTAAATTGAAAGAAGAAGTTATAAACAAGACAAAAATTTAGAAAATTGACATAGAACTTATAAATTAATATTAAGTGTACAATAAAATAAAAAAATATATAAACCACACATAAAACTAATAAATTAATGGTAAAGTGGTAAATTAACATTAAGAGTTATAAATTATAAAAAGAAATTCTAAACAAAATAAAAACTTAAAAATAAAATAAAAATTATAAATTGACAATAAGTGTAAAATAAAACAAAAGATTTATAAACTACACATGAAACTAGTTTTTATAAGCTGCACATGAAATTAGTAAACTAAAAATGACATAAATCTAGTAAATTAATATAAAATGTGAAATAAAGCAAAAAAATCTATAAGCCACACATAGCACTAGTAAATTGAACGAAAAAATGTGTAAATTAACACTAAAGTAGTAAATTATTCTTTAGAATTGTAGACAAAATAAAAACGTAGAAAAATGATAAATCTTATAAATTAATGCAAAGTGTGAAATGAAACAATAGATATGCAAACCACATATAGGACTACTAAATTGAATGACCAATAGGGAAATTAATGTTAGAGTAGTAAATTGCTCTTTAGAATTGTAAATAAAATAAAAAATTAGAAAAATAACATAAATGTTGTAAATTAACGTAAAGTGTGAAATAAACAAAAAATACATAGATTACACATATAATTAGTAAATTACATGAAAAAAGAGTAAATTATCGTTAGAGTAGTAAATTGCTCTTTGAATTTGTAAACAAAACAAAAGTTTGGAAGAACGGCATAAATATTATAAATTAATGTAAAGTGTAAAATGAAACAAAAATCTATAAACCACACATAAAATTAGTAAATAAAAGAAAAAAGCAGTAAATTAATGTTAGAGTAGGAAATTACTCTTTAGAATTGTAAACAAAATAAAAACTTTAAAAAATGACATAAATCATGTAAATTAATGTAGAGTGTGAAATGAAACAAAAATATATGCAAATCACACATAAGACTAGTAAATTGAACGAAAAAATAATAATAACACTGGAGTAGTAAATTATTTTTTGAAATTGTAAATAAAATAAAATTTTTAAAAAATAACATAAATATTATAAATTAACATAACGTGTAAAATGAAACAAAAAATATGTAAACTACATATAGAACTAGTAAATTGAAGAAAAATGGAATAAATTATTATTGAAGTAGTAAATTGCTCTTTAAAATTATAATCAAAACAAAAACTTTAAAAAATAACATAAATCTTATAAATTAACATAAAATGTGAAATCAAACAAAAAAAAAATCTGTAAATCACACATAGAACTGGTAAACTGAAGAAAAAAAGAGTAAATTAATATTAGAGTAGTACATTGGTCTTTGAAATTGTAAAAAAAAACTTAAAAAAATAAAATAAATCTTGTAAATTAACATAAAGTGTGAAATAGAACAAAAATTTATAAAGCACATATAAAACTAGAAAATTGATAGAGAAGAGGATAAATTAATGTTAAAGCTAAAAATTGAACGAACAAAACAAAAACTTAGAAAATTGACATGGAACTTGTAAATTAACATTAAATGTAAAATAAAATAAAAAATATAAACCATACATAAAACTCAATAAATTGATAGAAAAGTTGTAAATAAAGTGATACTAATGTTAAGTGTTAGAAAATGCATATTTATATATGAGAAAATTATCGTTTTATATTTCAAGTTCTATTAACGTTCTTGTTTTTATGTACTTAAGTTTTTTATGATTTTAACATTATGTGTTTTATTATAATCAAGTATTTTATGTATTTTAAGGGCATCATGATTATTTCATAATAAATGAGATATTAAATAATAAAACATATAGTAAATCTAAATTCAGAATAATCGAAAACTTTAGAAGGAGTATAAAAGCATAATAAGTATTATTCACATGTACGATACTATTTACATATACGATATTGTTTATGATATTATTCATGATAATGTTTATAAATATTGTATGATGACGTGATACCAACCTAATGACATGACAACATTTGATTGAATGGATGATGTGGTCTTGAATGAATATCGTTGACTGATGATGCAACATTAACCGATGATGCAACATTGACCGATGATGTATTATAATCTTATTAAACTAAAATGTATATGTATTATTGATCGATGACATAGCAGTATGTTAGGACAAGAAGAAATATGGGTACACTACATACATATACACGAGATGATAGTCCTAATGATGTATTCAATCCAATCAGAATGTGCTACTTGACGCAATCTTGAGCGTTCAACTTGTTTTAATCCGATAAATATAATTTACTCATTATATCTATAAAAACAAGCTCTCCCCGCCTAATTTGATATCCTTAAGTTTATTTTTTTACCCCATTTTCTCTAATTCTTTTTTCACCTTTTATTTTCTACGTATTTTCATAAAATTTCTATTTTACCCCTAGTTCAAATATGAGTAGCTAATTTTCTTTTAAATTTGAGTTAAAGATAAAGTCTCAACATATTCCATGGGCTTAATGTGATAAATTTACTTCTTTTTTCCTCTTAAATTTTTATAGATATTTTGACTTTTCATTGACAGATAATAATAACACAATTATTACTGTTTGGCAGGATAAGTCTTTAACACTATATTAATTAAAGTGTAGTTCATAAGCAGTGGATATTTCTCTCATGATTTAATGGACACTAACAAGAAATATTAAGCCACGGTAGATGTTGATGTGAAACCAGATACCAAATGATTTATTATAATAGTTGTCGATTTAATTTCTTTCTGTTATTCCAACTTTAATTTTAAGATAAAATTACTTTCATCATAATTTCAATCACCTGCTTAGAAAATTAATTCAACACATAATTAAAATTTATTTTCTTATGAGATCGACACTCGTCATTATTAATCTATTCTATAATAAATTTGTATACTTGTAAATTCAATAAAATTTATATAACAACTAATAAAGTGAGAGATAGTACTAAAGATAAGGTTGAATTATTTCATGAACCACTGAAGAAAAATCTTTCACCGAACAAAGTGACACACAAAGTTAATACTCATAAGAATTTGAAAAAGAAAAAGTAAAGCCTAAAAACCTATAGCATGTTAAGTGTATGTTCTCTTTAACTATTCCTTTCTTGCTTTTTTTTTCCCTCTCTTGTTACTTTTCATGACTTGTATCACATAAAACTTATAAATCAATATTAAGTGATAAATAATATATTAATCTTATAAATCATATATAAGATTAGTAAATTGAAGAAAAAAGTAATAAATTAATGTTAGAGTAATAAATTACTCTTTGAAATTGCAAATAAAATAAAAACTTAGAAAAATAAAATAAATCTTGTATATTATCATTAAGTATGAAATGAAATAAAAATTTTATAAACTACAATAAAGTTAGTAAATTAATGTAAAAGAGAGTAAATTAAAGATGAATTTGTAAATTGGAAGAAGAAATTATAAAGAAACAAAAATTTAGAAAAATGATATAAAATTTATAAATTGACATTAGGTATAAAATAAAATAAAATAAAAAATGTTTAAATCTCACATAAAATTAGTAAATTGATGGAAAGTAGAGTAGATTAATATTGGAGTTGTAAATTAGTCTTCAAAATTATAAATAAAACAAACACTTGTAAATATTGTATAAAACTTGTAAATTAATATTAACTAGTAAATAATACATTAATCCTATAAATCACACGTAGACTAGTAAATTGAAGAAAAAATAGTCAATTAATATTAGAGTTGTAAATTACTCTTTAGAATTGTAAATAAATAAAAACTTAGAAAAATGAAATAAATCTTGTGAATTACCATCAAGTGTTAAATGAAACAAAAACTTTGCAAACGACACATACAACTAATAAATTGATGTAAAAGAGAAACAAATTAATGATGGAGTTATAAATTGGAAGAAAAATTGTAAACAAAATAAAAACTTAGAAAAATGATTGAAAACTTATAAATTAACATTAAATGTGAAATACAACAAAAAATATTTAAAATTCATATAAAACTAGTAACTTAGTGGAAAAGAGAGTAAATTAATATTAGAGTTGTAAATTACAAAAAGAAGTTATAAATAAAATATAAACTTAGAAAAATGACATAAAATTTGTAAATTGACATTAAGTCTAAAATAAAATAAAAAATGTGTAAATCACACATAAGGCTAGTAAATTAATGAAAAATTAGGTAAGTTAATAGTAGAGTTGTAAATTATAAGGAAAAAATTGTATACAAAAAAAAATTCGAAAAATGACATAAAACTTGCAAATTGACAATAAGTCTAAAATAAAACAAAAAATTTGTATGCCACATATAAAATTAATAAATTATTAAAAAATAAGATGAATTAATGTTGGATTGGAAATTAGTCTTCAAAATTATAAATAAAATAAAAAATTATAAATATAATACAAAACTTGTAAGTTAATATTAAATAGCGAATAACACATTAATCTTATAAATCACACATAAGGCTAGTAAACATAACATACAACTTCAACAAAAAAAATAATTACTTACTACTTAAATAATAAATTATCTATTTATTGAGAATTAATAATAATAATTTTTTATCAAATTTAACTGTTTTTATTATTTATAATATTAATATCATAATTTTAATTACAGTATTATAGAAGGAACGAAATGAAATAATATCCAAGCGCGCGAGTTGGAATTAATCACATGGAGGCAATGCGAAGTCAATAACTTTGTTGACCAAATTCCGCAAGAAATTTCTCAGAGGAAGGGCCCAAACTAAAAGTTATGGGCTTGTCTTCCAGCCCAACGTCCAAACGACTAGCCGACACCGTATCAAATACAGAGCCACATCATCCTACATCCACATCCACGTCACCGAGTCTTGCCTCTGTCTACCAAACCAAAACGGAAAAGTGAAAATCGCAAAGCTTTATCAATCAAAACGACGATGCTAAGAAACATCATCCTAAGAGGCCCGTTAAATCCGACGGCGGCTATCTGCTGCAGTCACCTTCCGTCATCGTCTCCTCCGTCAAGTTTATTCTTCTTCTCTTTTGACTCGACGGTGAATCATTTTACTCAGCTGCCGAGTTTACTGGAGGGATGTGACTACAAGCACTGGCTCGTCGTTAATGGAGCAAAAAAAGACAGAAGATGAAGAAGTCGAGCGGTTCTCGACTGAGTCGAGGATAGCTGGACGAGCTGTGTCTTGTGCTTCTTTATTTGACTTTAGCTCAATCAAGATTCAGCTTTAGCATTTTTTCCCCCCTCCTCCTAATTTTATGTTCAGCGAAAAGAATGCTAAGAAATCGATATATTCAGTTTCAACTAAATACTTCTATGACTTTGGTTGCAAAGTTCACGAAGATTTTGCTTAAAAGATCAGATGTAACATTGTAACCTTCTTTCATTAAGTTTATTTTTGTTTGATTGTTGTCTTCTCCTGAAAGTGGAGATTGATAAAACCGTTCATTTTTTTACTCAAAAGGGAAATGGGTACTGCCGCATTTTTATTTGTGTCATGGTGAAAGTGGCAATGGAGGTTCCATACAACGACAAGTATCATACAGACTGGTTATGGAACCAAGACAATGATAAATGTAAGAGCGTACCCTGTCCTAGGAAAGCCAGGAGAAACGAAAGAAAAGCTAAATGCAACTGAAAGCGTAGAGCTGAATTTCATTTTGCCATCCAAGGTCACGCTTAGAAGCTTACCTGCTGTTGAGACACAGATGAGAAGAAGCAATGCGATCCAAGATTGTTCTTGATTCTTCCACCTGGTAGAGAATTCTGCACCTGGGTTGCTCGATTAGCCGGCCTTCTAGCCCCTTCGGTCGATTATCGACCTTCAAGTCTCGAGTCTATTATTTGGTCAACTCTGTTGAAATCTTTCAGCATTGGCCTTGCCCATTCCAACAAATCCTCCTCTCTCTTACAACGGTTCTAGTCAACCGATAGCCGGCCGGTTAACAGCTCTAGTAACACAACCCCGAACCTAAAAGCAGCGCACATAGTCGTCAAATGACCTGCAAAATTTTACGATTAATCAATCGGTAAACTAGCGCTAAAAGGCAAAAACTCTAGAGTTTGAACTCTGTTCACATGAGCCGTTCATAAAATAGTACCGGTATTGATATACTCAGAAGCTGCATATCCTTCAGCGCCCATGACACAAGTTGTGATGTGAGAATCTTCTCTTTGCGGACCGTGTGTAGCTGAGCCGAAATCCGAGAGCTTAGCATTGTAATCCTGGACGTATAATATGGGGAAAAAGGAAAAAAAAAGTTGCTTGTATGCTCATGGAATGTTAATCTTTTGGAAAATTTGAGAAATAAAAAAGATATTTATTGAGCCTAACAAGATGTTTGAAGATTTAAAATCTCGATATGTGACCGTTTTTTCTTCTCCATGGAGGAAAGCAAGATACCGTGCAGCTCCTATTGCAACTTTTATTCTTGTTAACCAAGGTAATGTTGAAGAATGTTATTTCAATTTTAAAAAAAAAGTTAGTGATAACCTAAAAATTATCGCATATAAGGTAGCATTTTTGATGAATTAATTAAAGCTATGCATACTCTTAAAAAGTTGATCATGTAAGTTGTCTAGTGCCATGTGTTCGTAAACAAGAAGCCTGTGCTCATCTTCACAGCAGTATCCAATCAATCACCATATCCAGTCAAGTTTGACAGGATGGTGATACTTCACAAGAAAGATTACTTCAGCCTGGAAAATTAAAAATAAAAATCAAGATCAATTACTATAATTAAGAAACTAAAATTTTAATTAAATATTACTAGACTGGTAATTAATATGTAAAATTAAAAACTTATTACCAGTCATTCTTTATGACCTTGAGAGCCACTCACATCCAACACTTTAACAGCAACATGTTAAGCCTTCAGGCCATGCCTGAGATTGTACACTTTCCCAAGTCCACCTTCTTCCAAATAACTACAAGCGACTAAATACATGGCCGTGGTAGGCACATTGTCTACGCATTCGCTGGATGAGGAGCACCTCGGGGAACGACAAAGCCGTGGATTTGGTCCGGCGGTAGTGAGATAACCGTGGCCTTTTTTGTATTTTCTGCGGAGATAAGACGGATGGAAAAAGAAATTGAGAAAAGAAGTAATGATCCAACCGGAGGAACCGGTGCGGTGTCGGGCTTTTACCATATGAGCTACTAGCACCCAGTTCAGAACCTGGAGTAACGTGCAAAGAAGTTCCAAACAGTGTATCAATATGAGCCCAAAGGGAGCTCACATGGCCATGTTTGATCAACTTTGGTATATAATTTAATTATTACATATTTGTAGTCTGTAAATGCCGGCTATTAATGGTCATTATACCAATCAAATATTTTGTATCAAGCTAGATTCTAAGTATTTGAGTGCCGTTGAGTGCACTTTAAACTTAGAATTTTATATGCAATTGAGTTTATGAGAATATTGTTTTTAGTTACCATATCACACAATTTATAGTGCAATAAGTAGATGATTGTCTTCGGAGATTTGCCGCGGAATGGAAAGAAGTTAGGGACGCCATATTGGGTTTGGACTTTTTCAAAAAGCCTTGAAAATCTTCTTTATCTTACATCAATTGTGGACATTATGGATCTACCTAGCTCAAACCACCAAATAGACTTTGGATTCAGACTTCAAAGTTCAAACTCTTTATTTTGGTAATAGATCATATTATATTTATATTACATTTATTAAACTAGAATTATAATGAGTTGAAATTAGAAATTATAGAAATAGAGAATAAAAATTTGAATAAGTTATTTATTTAAATTATAAGAATTAAAATTAGAATGAATTGAATTGTCATTACTACGTTTATGTAGTCCTGGATCAATTAAGTTATTACAAATTACTAAAATATCTTTAATAATAATAACAATAATATTAATTAAAACAATAATGACGACGATGATAACAATAATAATAGTTCTCGTCAATTTCTATTTGGGCTTATTCTTTGATAGTGAGCTAGTGCTATCAACAATGTTGAGGACACTAATGAAGGCCCTAGCTTGATTTTTGTAAACTCTATAATTAATCCATGGTAGTTTGATCCTAGCAGGCCACTAAATGCTGCTTTCTCATATTAAAAAGATGGAATGGAGCTTCTTAGGATACTTATCTGTTCGAATTTTTGTTCTTTTAATTTTAACAATTCTTTCATCCAACTATTATTGGGAAATTTGATGTTAACATAACTTAAATGGATAGTGATTTTCTTCCACCCAAATACAAATATTGTGGTTGTCTTATTTTTGTTAAGTTTTGGTTAAATGAAGTATCATTTTACTAAACATCAGAAGTTTCAAAAGCTCAAAATTGAAAGACTGCAGCCATAGAAGTTTAATTTCAGCATATTCATCAATATATCAACTAAAAGTGCCAACCGAGACTGAGGAAGATTATGTAAAAAGGCTTAAGAAGTTACAAGTGTTGAACTCTAACAATTTATTGTGTGTATATAACCTAAATATTTATCTATGTATCCTCAATTAAAATATCGTTATAAGTGCAGCCCCCCCTCCCCCAAAAAAATTCATTAAAACCTAAATGATATGTACTATTGACTATCATTTAGTAACGTAACAACCATTGTTTGTTTTATTATGTTCATCTATTTAGTTGTTTATTATTTTTTTGTGCTAAATTATTTGAATTAGTATTATTTGAGATAAAGAATAATTATTTATTTATTAAAAATAAATGATCAAAGAATATCATTTTTATCATATAACGTATTTCCATAAAAGCAAGTATTTTAAACTCTTCTTTTCTCCTTACAATTAAGATTATTTAACCTAATAACCATATAAAACAAAGAATTTTACGGTTTACTTTCATGCACATTTGAAATAAGTTTTGAGCTAATTATCTTTCTCTTATACATGTTCTGCAATCTTATGTTTTTGATGCATGCATTATTCTCTTTATCATGAATTACTAGTTAAGTTTTATGAGATATGAGTGTTGTGATTTTATTATTGTCTTCCTCTTACTTTTGATTCAATTTTTGCATGGAAGTTTTCAGACAATTAAACTAGGCATCTTAAGGTATTTGATCATATATTTATGCAAAGAGATTTTAAGTAATCAATTTATTGTGAATTTTCGAAATTGAAACAGTGATGCTGAAAAATTTTGATTTCTAACAGCATGTCTAACTTCGCTAATTTTCTTTGAAAATTATGTCATTTTTTTATCTAATCCTAATTATGTATAATTGCTTTATGTTTAATTTCATAATTTTTAGTTAAGTATAAAATTACTAAAAATCATTATATTGGGTTGTTGCAGTTCTAGAAAATTACTTTCTAGAATTATGATGTTGATGGTAAAATTATTTTAGGTTGCTAAAAGGCTTTCTGATAACCTATAAAAATTATATTCTTATAATTTGAATTCTCTATTATTTAAATTTTATTTTGACTAATTTTCATTGAGTGAGCACTAAGTTAAGAATTTTTTAATTGAAAAACACAAACCTAAAAGTTTTTTAATAGGTTTACTGGCCTCTTCATATAATTCATTTAAAATAATTTCACATTTTCAAAAATTCTAGAAATTTGATATGTAGTTTTGTAATGTTTTGACGGTATTTGCATGTAAAATTCTTTTTACAATATGTTTCTAGCCTTCATTCATTTTTTTTTAATTTTTATATGAAATGCTACACAATTTATGATTTCTCGTCTTTGATTTGTAATTTTTTTGACATATGACTAGCTTAGTAAAAATAAGCTTGTATAAAATGGTCAAGTTTAGACTACCTTTGATGGTTTAGTGCTCGTGACTAGACTTGAATATGTTAGATTTATATCAAATTTAAAATGAGTAATAATATTGATAAGAATGTGTCTTGATATTTTAGAACAAGAGTGAGTTTGTGGTTGATGTTATTGTTCTTTTTATTACTAAGGATCAAGGTTAAGGCTGGCAAAATTTGAATCCAAATTCAGATATTAGTGTATCCAGATCCATATCAGCATTTACATTTCTACATCCAGATCCACAAAAAAAGATGCGAATATGGATGCAGGTAATATCCCCAATGGATGCGGGCGGATATTACAAACATCCAGATCTGCAAAATTAAAATTAAATAATTTAAAAATTTAAGAATTTATCTAATAATATTAAGTAAAATCCAATCATAATTCAACAACTAATAATTCAATATAAATAACATACAATAATCTCATAAACCTACAAATAAAATTTGATTATTTATTTTTATTTATTTTTTAATATGTATTTTCAATTTAATTTTTAATTTAAAATAAAATTTAATAATTTACAAAATAATATCAAATAAAATTTAATTATAATTCAAAAATTAATAATTCAATATGATTAATATGCAACAAAATCACAAATCCATCAATAAAATCTATTTTAATTTTTATTTAATTTTTAATATGTATTTTAATTTAATTTTTAATTTAAAATAAAATTCAATAATTTACCTAATAATATCAAATAATATTTAATCATAATCCAATAATTAGTAATATAACATGAATAATATAAATAACATCATAAATCAACAAATAAAATTTATTTTTTAATTTTTCATTTAATTTTTAATATATATTTTTTTAATTTATTTTTTAATTTAAAATAAAATTTATCCAAATCCCAATATCCAGTTTTTCAAATGCATTTGTGTCCGGATCCAGATCCGGATAAAGATAAATCCTTAATTTCTATATCTACATCCACATTTTTTAATATGAGGATTCAGTTTTTTCTGGATTCAAATACAATTGACATCTTTAATCAAGGTAAACAGATTCGTACGTAATACATATATTTCACTATTAAATTACTTTTATTTCGAAGTATGTATTATGTTGAAAGAAAAGTATATCAAAGTGAATTGTTTTAGACTATTACAATATTTTTTTTATGCAAAACTGTTCTTTAAAATTACTTATAATAAAACTTTATTTATTAAAAATTTATTTTATAAAGTGTCTTCAAAATAAAAAATTTTATTAAATTATTTTAAGTCAAATACTTTGAAATAATTATCAATCATTTAAATGTAATTTGCAGAAGCTTACAAATAATTAAATATTCAAGAATGATTTTAAGTGTTTTAGCGCATTGTCCATAATAATGTTATGCTATGTTATAGAAAACTAGACAAATTTTGTGCACATACAATATTAATGTTAATAATTTTCATGAGGTATACCTTGAATGATGTTATATAGTCGAGTTACTGAGTCTATAAGTGATATTATGTGGCATGAATTGATTATGTTTTATGTATTTAAAAAGCTATTGTTTAAAGGATTTAAATGATTTTACGATATTTTGATTTATTTTTGCTAAAAAATTATTTACAAATGTAAGTTCCCTTATTATTATTATTATTATTATTATTATTATTATTATGTATTTTTGAGAAATTTTATTAAATTACATTATAATACTTTGTAGTAATATACATAAATTTACTTATCAAATTAACGACTCATCCCTCATTATCACTTTTTTGTAAATAAAGTTAGATTATTTGAGTTTATAGTCTTGGAAGAAAGAATAAGAGCTCGGTTTCTTTTAGAAAATAATGTCACATTGACAAGTTATAAATATTTTAACTTTATTTGAGAAGATATTTACTAAAAAATATGTTATTTCATTATTTATTTTCTTTTGGAGGTTTAAAATATTTTTTATTAGATATTATTTTGAAATTTTTAGAAATTAAATTGTTGAAATGTGTATAATTTCAATTTCACCTTATATTGTGGTGTTAGCTAAGATTAAATTTATTATTAGTTTGTTAAGAAGGAAAAAAAAAATCGATGTAAACACAATATTTCGCAAGTAACACCGAGAAAAGGATGAAACACAAACCGGCAACGATTGACGTATTGAGGGCCCAGCTGCATTGACCTAGTCAAATATTAGAATTGTATATGCAATTGACTTTATTTGCACTAATTTTCTTTAAAAAAGTCGAGTCAACAGTCAAGTCATTCCCACTCCGACCCTTTCTTTCCTGTTTTGTATACTTTCCAGGAAATTCGTGAGAAACAAAAAGGAGCAAAGCGGTCAATTCACACAAGTTTTCATGGTAGAGATAATAAATTCACGGCTTTGATAGCTTAATTTTCTTTCACTTTCTTAAATACCAACAATTTAAAACAAGTTTGTTGGTTCTCGAATCTTTGAAAAAAAATAGTGTGAAACTCTATGGGAAAATACAGTATATACATTTAAATAATTACGTCAATGGACATGGATAGATACATGTATTTTTTGCTTAATTTCTCGGCGATTTTTTAGTCTCCCGATCAAGAAGAAATCAGCAAATTGCAAAGCCAAATCAGCACTCCGCAATTATAAATCAGCTTCAAGGAAATTTTCATAAAGCCCTTGGAACCGTCCCTCTTAGAAAAACGTTGATTACATTTACTTCGGTGTGGAAATTAAGCCACCAAAAATTTGGAAGTGTAGAAAAACAAACATGTATTGCATTGAACACTAAAGTTTATGAAGAAAAATTAAATAAAATAGAAAATTTAAATGATAAATGGGGTTAATTCAAGAAAACTCAAACTTGTGTTGGTCACTCTCTTACTATAACTACCCCCACCAACAACACTTGTAACTTCACAACATAATCAACTTGAAAGTACCCTTGTCCTCAAGGGTAGATTTTTCTAAAATAATTTACTTTTTCTTTGGTTTCTATTTCATAATCAGATATAATGATACCTTAAAAACTCTTTTGAAAATTCTCCATTAACCCAACCATGTTCTTCATCTAAATTTTTGGCAATTGACTAATGAACAATTTCTCATTATGGTAGCTAAGCAATTTGGCCTTATCCTTAAAATAAACACTCTGCATTTAACTTATAGGAGAAAATTATAACCTTTTGAATGTTGAATTGTGGAATTTTCTTCAATAATGTCACTACTTTGCTACATTGTCTAACACCTCCATCATGCATTACAATCGTTAAATTATCACTTTGTTGGAGACTTTGAACTCCAACCAAAGACGTAGAATTTTTTTTCCCATATTGGGTATGATGGCCACATGAGTTTAACCTTGCATCCCATGTTCTTGCTAAGTTTAACTTTTTGCTCAATAATTTATTGGTAAGTTCTTTTTGCTAAAAAATCATAGCCTCTATTATCTTCTAAATCCTCTTAAGTCTATGCTCAATTATAAGGATTTACTCCTTATTCATTACTAATTTTTGACACCAAATGATACAAGCACTAAATCAAATGAAATAGAAAAAATTAAACGACAAATATAGTTAATTTTTCGAAAACTCAAACCTTCAAATAAGTATTGATTATTTGAAAACCTCTCAATTCCAGCTTTTATGTTGCCAAAAAAATAAACTCATAATACTTTTTTATTGAATAACATCAATCTTTATATAATAAAGCTTATATAAGACTACACCTAAAAATTAGTAACACTAAGCATATTATCATAAATGCTCCACTACTTACATGTAATTTCATAAAATTAGTATAATTACTTTTGACTTATTTAAAATTAACTACCATATAATTAAATAAATAATTTTAGTTATTTTCAGAGTCTGTATAAGAATCACAATAGCAGCACAGCATAAATAATGGCAGTTAAAATAAGGCTGGTAAATAAAAATATCGAAATCTCAAAGTCTTGTGTTGGTCACTCTCTTACTATAACTACCCCCACCAACAACACTTGTAACTTCACAGCATAATCAACTCGAAAGCAACACTCTGATACACTAAAGCTAGTCTCACAACAATGGAGCTCATTCATCCTTCATGGGCTTCCTGCTTGGCCGCTTGGCTAGCAACCCTTGCCCTCGTCCTCCTCTCCCTCCGTCTCCGTCGCCGGAAACTCAACTTGCCCCCTGGCCCAAAACCCTGGCCGATCATTGGAAACCTCCACCTCATCGGCTTACTTCCTCATCGCTCCGTCCATGCGTTGTCCAAAAAATATGGGCCTATTATGCAGCTCAAATTTGGGTCATTCCGCGTTGTCGTTGGCTCTTCCGTTGAGATGGCTAAGGTTATTCTCAAAACCCACGATGCACTGTTTGCTGGCCGCCCCAAAACAGCGGCTGGCAAGTACACGACCTTCAATTACTCGGATATTACATGGTCACCTTATGGACCATACTGGCGTCAGGCACGTAAAGTGTGTTTAATGGAATTGTTTAGTGCTAAACGACTCAAATCATTCGAGTACATAAGACTAGAAGAATTTAAATTATTTCTCAATCGCTTGCATGAATCATCCCGCAAGCCAATTATGTTGAAAGATCATCTTTCTGATTTGAGTCTTGCTGTTATAAGCCGCATGGTTTTGGGGAAGAAATACACAGATAAACAGCAAGAAAATGAGATCGTGACACCGCAGGAGTTCAAGGCAATGCTTGATGAACTATTCCTGCTTAATGGGGTTTTGGATGTCGGCGATTCGATTCCTTGGCTGGGGTTCTTGGATTTGCAAGGTAACATAAAGAGAATGAAGGCTTTGGCTAAGAAGTTTGACAAGTTCCTGGAGCATGTGTTGGATGAACATATCGCCAGAAGAAAAGGGGTCGAAAATTACTTGGCAAAAGATATGGTGGATGTGCTTTTGCAGCTTGCTGATGATCCTACTCTTGAAGTCAAGATTGAAAGACATGGTGTCAAAGGTTTTACGCAGGTATAATTTTTTAACACCGTATTTATTATTATTATTATTTCTCTTGCAAGAGATTTTGCCTATGCGTGCACATAGCTAGCTAAAGTCAAATGAACTAGTTTTTCTCTTTAATTATTATTATTATTCAAAGGAATAGTTGCCCAAAATAAAATATCCTTTGGGTGACGATGTAAATTTTTGGCTTTGTGGTTCACATCAAATTCAGCACTTATCCCTAATTTATCGGCAACTTCTGTTATAAATCCAAACACTTATGACATAGATCATTTGAATAGATGGAGAGAAAAGAGTCACTGGTTTTCACAATTTTGCGTAGACATCGACATCTCAATTTATTGGCAGCAAATTTTCATGTGGCAACAAAGTGCTAGTTGCCAAAAAAACTTATTTCGTTGCATCTTTCACTACTGTGGACCTGTAAAATTCTTTGAAATTGCTTGCTTTTACAGTATATTGTTGGATCAAAATCTTCCAGGCATGTCACGGCCAGTAATAGAACCTATATATATATATAGCCTACTAGGTCTCCATATAGTTTAATTAATTTATCATTATTCTATTGATTATTCCATTTGTTCTCATTTTCGTGCATCTATCATTTTTCTATAAAGGAACATCACAAAACTAATAATTGTTGGCTCCATTAAATTCTTATGTATACCAACAACACCTGAATCGTTTAAAATTAAACCCGTCAACAGACCATTGTGCTCCGCGGGCTCATTTTGCTTTTGCATGTAATTTTATTTTTCTTTTCGGTTTTACCGATTCATCAGTTCACCGGCCGCCAAAAAAATTGATTGCTACTACATGTGATTTTATTTTATAATGCATGCATAGTTTCGAAGTTTCCACTTAACTAGAATATAGTTCAATAAACAATTGATTTTAAAGCCATTTATTAGCAAGTGAGAGTCTAAATTTTAGCGTGAAAATTCTTTAAAGTGAATGTTCAAGCACAGGATTTCTAATCTTTTATCTCTTGTGTAATCCAGGACTTAATATCTGGTGGGACTGAGAGCTCAGCAGTAACAGTGGAATGGGCCATCTCTGAACTAATAAAAAAACCTGAAATTTTTCAAAAAGCAACAGAGGAACTAGACAGAGTAATTGGAAAAGAAAGGTGGGTTGAAGAGAAAGACATCGTTAATCTCCCATTTATTGATGCCATAGTTAAAGAAACAATGCGTTTGCACCCTGTGGGTCCATTGCTGGTGCCCCGACCGGCTAGAGAAGATTGCAAAATAGCTGGCTACGACATCCAAAAAGGCACTCGAGTACTTGTTAGTGTATGGGCGATAGGGAGAGATCCAAGTTTGTGGGAAAACCCTAATGACTTTCATCCTGAGAAATTTATTGGAAAATCAATAGATGTGAAGGGCCGCGATTTTGAGCTGCTGCCATTTGGGGCTGGAAGAAGAATGTGTCCGGGGTACAGTCTCGGGCTTAAGGTGATTCATGCAAGCTTAGCTAATCTTTTGCATGGATTTGCATGGAAACTGCCAGGAAATATGAGCAATAAGGAGCTGAATATGGAGGAAATTTTTCGGCTCACTACTCCGAAAAGTTCCCACTCGAGGTTCTGGCTCACCCAAGGCTTTCACCCCATCTTTACAATCTGTGATTGTGGCTTCCAAAATAATTAATTATGGCGTCGCGTATTTTGAATCTTGAGTAATTATGCTTCCAAACTAGTGTACGCAGCTGTTTGAGCCCAAGTAACGCACATCTTTTGATATATAATCTTATTGTTAGGGTGCTGATGTATCAATACAAAATCTTCGCACAATCGCGCTTCGTTACAACACAAAATATTTGTAGTCTGATGCGATTATTAGCCTAAATAGGTATTCCAATTTTTCGGTGAGTGTGAAAGCTTTTTTCCCCCCTAATGGATGCAACCGTAGGATTTTAGTTATTATGATCGAGTTGTACCATTGAACCTCTCTGAAATTCTCCTAAAACTCCATTTTCAATAATATTCCACTTATTTTATACGCACACACAGATATACATACATACATACATACATACATACATACATACATGCATATATGTGTGCAAGTATAAAATAAGTAGAATATTTCCAAACACGTTGATCATACATTTTATAAAGCTATTCCTGGTAAGTCCGCTAGTTTGTATGAAAAAGGAAAGTGAAATAATCCCAGATCATGTTCAAGAAATTGTTCAAAGTAATAACATAAACACTACTACTATTTAATAAATTTAGAGTCGGCAGCAATACCCGTGGGCCTCCACAGCCACAGGCTCCTGATCAATTAGGTTCGCGTATAGGTCTCAAACAAATCTAAAAAGTACATTCGAGTCCATTTTGGGAATGAGCCCATACTCAAATAAAATCCAAGCTCAGGTTTGGGGATTTTTTTGGGCCGTAAATCTGACCCAAAATAAATATTAAAAAAATAACTTATTATCTAAAATCCTAAATTTCTAATAACAATTCCATTGATCTTCACCACCCCCCCCCAAAAAATTAAGAAACCCTAGCCCATCAACCGCTACTATTTCAAATCGTTAATTAATCTTCATTTGGGTATCTTTCTTTCATTCAAGATTTCGAGTGTTTGCATTGATTTCAATAAGTTGACGAAGAAGCAACAATAGAAACTATCCAAAAGCGGTCCCCTAAATTTGGCAAGTTTTTTTAGTGAATGCAACGATGTTATACTTACATTATGTTACATGTATGTGAATTGATGATAAGGGATTTTTGTTTTCGTTTAGCTCTACAACTTCATCCAGGCAAGAACAAGCACGCTAAATCTAAGATTGCATTCAAGCTTATTTCAGAGGTTAGATTTGCAAATTCTCAAGTTTTGTTAAATCATATATGTTGACAAATTTGGAGCATATTTTTTTTGTTCTTATTGGAATATCCTATTAGAAGCCTCTTGTAAGGCAGTATATTAATATCACTCTAATTAGGTAGTCTTATTAGAACATGTTCTTTTTGTTCTTATTGCAATATTCATTCTGTTCATGATTATTGCCATGATTTTTTGTCCAATTATGGTTTGGCAATTAAAATTATGTAGGTGAGAAAAGTTAAACAAACCAAATGTGAGCCTAACAAAGAAGCAAGATTATGTCCAATTCTTGCCATTCTTACCCATGCCATACTTGATGGATGATGATAGCAATCAAACTCAAGGTGGTTCAGCCACTAATGTTACTCATGGTGGGTCGTAATGTAGAAGAAGGTTGAGGTCAATTATGTAGAAGCATTTTGAGACAAAAGAACTTAATGGAATTAATAAGGTTGTGTGCAATTATTGTAATAACACATTGGTAGCAAGGAGTACTGATGAAACACAGGACTTATAAAATCTTTGAATGCAAGAATTTTTGAGGTTGTGACGATGGTGATCACAACATGTATGGTTGCTCTTGTAATGCTTGTTATATGGAAGGTAGACATATGGCTGATCACTTTATTCTTTGTAGTCTTTTTTGTAGTAAAATGTGATGTAGGATATTATTTTATAAATTTTAAAATTCTAGAATTTTATTATTTGAAGATTTTCTATTTTATTTAAAGTCAATTATGATATTTTATTATTTTAGAATTTTTATTTTTATTAGGATCAATCAAAGTATGAGAATTAATTAACTTAGTAATGTATCTTTTATTTCCATTATAATTGTAATTTAGTTTTCTTTTTTTAAGTTAACTTAGAAAAAATATCTTTAATTTCCATTGAAATTTAATTTTCCTTTCTAAATTAACTTAGGAAAGTGACTTACCTCTATTATAAATAGAGAAATCTTAAAATTAATTTCATAATTTCAATTTTAATTATGTAATTAAATTTCTCCTTTTATAATTTCCTATGGAATCATCTATCAAAATCTCTCTTATAGAGTCGTTTGAATTAGAACGTCATATAATCTCGTATTATACATTTTTAAAAATCTCATTGAGCTGTTTGAATTAAAACGATATCTAATCATACTTCGATTAAAGCACTACTTAATCTCGTTGACTTAGTCCAATATGAAAATGATATCTAGTTTCCTATTGTTATCTAATGTTTCTATTCTATCAATTTCTCTTCCACTACGCCTTGCTCTATCAGACGGGATCTACTTTTCAGCAGTTTTGTACAAATTTACACAGGTTGGTTACCTTCCGTTAGCACCAATAAAGATACATTTATGAGCAAACAACAAGGTTTCTAGTGCATACGTAAGATATTTGGTTTCAAACTCGAATGTAAATCGGATTCCTGGAATTGGGCTTTTATATTCTGAGCTTGTCCAGGGAGTCCCTCCGATATTTCCCCATTTCATTTCCAACATTCCATCTGTTCATTCAGTTACAGTTTTTGTTTCAATCAAGTTGATTCCCATCAGCAAAGTAGCATTGGAAGAGCGGTTCCTGTTCCGACAACCTGAGCTTGGAGATCAGAGGATGTTCTGCTGCATTGCCAAATACGGGTGCAAAGACAAAATTGAAGATCCTGGGGAGTTCGAGCGTCAGCTTGTGGAGTACTTGAAGGAATTTATCCACCATGAAAATTTCATTATCAAAGCCGAAGGGACTGCCGAAGATCTATTGGGAAAATATGCTCTTTAAAAGCATATATGTTTATTTAATTGTAATAAACATTTTTTCTGATTAATAAAATAATTGAGGTATTTTATTCAGATATCTTATTTGCATTAATTTTTGAGTAAAGTCCATTTAATCATATTATATGTATTTATGTGATTACTATGTGGATTCACAGAAGACATAAATACAAGTTATCTTATGATTTAATAGATTGAGTTCGCAGTTGATAGATAAAATTGGACACTTTATTTAGGTATAAACTGTAATAAATTCATTGAATGATTTGTCTTAATCATATATGAATTTATTGATGTAGTACGACTATATTAAACAGGATCACATATGAGATTTAATTAACTTTATAATAACTGTCAAACTTATTAAATCTCATAGACATTGATTTTACTGTAATCTTAATCTTGAGTTAATTATAATTTCATGATTATAGTTGTCATTCCATTTGAGTTACCAATGGGTACGACACATACTTGTAGTCAAGATTACCCGATATCTTGGTGGGAGCAATTATAAGTATTAAAATTATAGATTAATAATATGGAATTTGTACAACACATCTCTTGATAGGTTTTCGGTACTTGATCATAGAATTCTCTGGCCAGAGTGGATTGACATATTTACTATGTTGAAAATGATCATTAGAAAAAACCAGTAAGTATCAAAGAATAAGATGTTATTAAATTGATTGGACAGTTAAGATATCAATTTAATTAACGATATGGTACAAAGGACTATGCGGTAAAGAGATCAATGTGGTTTGAGACAAATTATTATTCGAGCATACAATTATGAAGGTCAGTTCCAATCTTATATTGGAATAGAATTGGAATTAAATAATTAAGCTAGTTCAATTACAGGCTTAATTATTGTAGCCACTATTGTATATTCCCAAATGATCCCTGAGTTAGCTTATTTAATTGACTGCATCACTACTGAACTCAAAAATAATAAAACTGGCATATTAGGTGATAAACCTAAATATAATATTTGTTAAGGCCCTATGTGTTATATTTAAGTGTAAATGGGGCCTTGTGATATTTTACAAGGTGGGCCCCAAAGTTATTACACGTAAGTGGAGATAAAAAATATTAAATATAATATATTTAATATTTTGAATTATTATATAATGAGGATAACACAAATTAAGGTTTTAATTAGGGTAATATTATATATAAGTGTTCTTTTCTCTTAAAAAAAAAAAAGAGAGACTCCTTTTGAGAAAAACACTGAGAAAAAAAAGTCAGGGATTTGTGGGAGTGGTGAAACAAACGCCCACACGTTCAGTGCAAATCAAACTTAAGTCATAATCGTTAGGTGACGGATTTATTGCCTGATGTCGTTTATCTTCTCGGATTATCAAGGTATGATTTTCTAAATTACGAATTTCTTATATATTATATGAGATCGGTCATAAAATTTATTTTTATGAGAAAAATTATTATTTTATAAGAAAAATTATTATTTTTCACCAACAAATTCAACTGAGATCCCACATTGAAGTCTGTTAGTGAAAGGATCATTGAGAGCAGTTCACGTTGAGGAATCACTTCAACTTCCTCGGCGCAGCTCATCAAATTCTATTTGGTCGAATAGTGGCATCCCCAGTTCGACAAACTCTTCAAACAGGTGGCGGCTCAGCCGCTCCAGGGAGCAGAGGAGGAGATGCAGTTCGTGCAGAAAGCAATGGAGAGGGGTGTGGTTTATTTGTTGGGAGAAACGGAAGTGGTGGCTGAACAAAATTCCACATTGTTGAAGAAGATAATTGTGAATTATGTGTAAAGGTTTCTTCGCAAAAATTTTAGGGAAGGGGATTAAACACTGGCTATTCCCAAGAGTAGGCTTCTCAAGGTTGGAATGACATATGAGATGTGATCCTCCGAAATCCAAAATTTGAACTCTCCCAAAAATATAAACTGCATATGCTGTGCCTTTGTGATGACTTCGTCCTCAAAAATGCTGTAAATTTTTAGAAGGATTTCATAGCTTCTGTCTTGTGTTTGTGTCATGCGTGTGGTTTTTTTGTTTTTAGATAATAATATTAATGACATGATGATCTTTTCTGATATATATTTTATAATTTTATTATTCAAATCCTAGGTGACAAAAAAGCATATGCATTGATGAGTTTTATTTAATTAATTTAATTTAGTAATGATACAGGCTTTTTTTAGGGGAGGTATATGCTCATTAATTTAGAGAGGAAGTATGGATTCCATCATATATAATATTAAAAAATTAAAAAAAAGTGCTTGTAATGCAACAAATAAAACAAGGTATTTGATGTAGTTGACTTAGTAACAATGTAGGGCGTTACTTGTTAAGCAAAATCATAGATCAAAACATTAAATTTGCAATAATTAATTTTCTTATGAGATTGAATTATTACAACTTGCGATGTCTTATGTAAGAAAACTAAAAAGGAGTTGATTTTAACCAATGAGTGATTTAGAATTGGCGAAGTAATTTATAAAAGAATATGTTACTATACAACTTGGAATGATTAATCACATGGAGAAGAAATTCTAAAATATATTTAAAATATTAAATTAGTCATATAATAAATTAATAATATCATGGTATATATATATATTTATTTTTAAAAATTATTATATAAATAATAATAATATTAATAATAATATTTGTCTTCGTTGACCAAATTGTGAAAGAAATTTTTGTGAGAACAAGGGCCTAAGAGTTATGGGCTTATTATTCAGCCCAGTGTACAACAAACAACTAGCCGACACCGTATCAACTACATCATCCTTCATGTGCATCCACTCCACCGAGTCCTGCCTCCGTCTTCCGAACGAAAATAGAAAAGTGAAAAACGCAAAGCTTAGCAATCGAAACGAGAATGCTAAGAAACATCGTCCTAAGAGGCCCGTTAAATCTGACGGCGGCTATCTGCCGCTGTCAACTTCCGTCATTATCTCCTCCGTCAAGTATATTCTTCTTCTCTTCTGACTCGACGGTGACTCAGTTGACTCGGCTACCGAGTTTGCTGGAGGGATGTGACTACAAGCACTGGCTTGTCGTTATGGAGGCTCCCAAAGGATACCCACTACGAGATGAGATAGTTAATGGCTACATCAAGACTCTAGCCTTGGCTTTGGGCTGGTAAAAATCTCAACTTCTTATTACCCAAAAAAAAGAGACAGAAGATGAAGAAGTCGAGCAGTTCTTGACTGAGTCGAGAAGAGCTCGACAAGCTGTCTCTTGTGCTTGTTTATTTGACTTTAGCTTCTTTTTTTTTTTTTTTTTCTCTCCCTAATGTTATATGCAGCGAAGAGGATGCAAAGAAATCGATATATTCAGTTTCAACTAAATACTACTATGCATTTGGTTGCAAAGTTCCTGAAGATTTTGCTTATAAGATCAGATGTAACATTGTAACCTTCTTTCATCAAGTTTATTTTAGTTTGATTGTTATCTCCTTAAAGTGGAGATTGATGAAACCGTTCATCGGTTTGCAGCCTTACCAAATGTCAAATGGGTACTGCCGGATTCTTATTTGTGTCATGGTGAAAGTGGCTACGGAGGTACTATAGCTTGCTCTGCTTTCATCTTTTTATTTTCATTTCTGATTGGTCATAAAATCACAACTTAACAATGACAGTAATTGAGACATTGTATTATAAGTATTGTTGTTATCCAGTCAATTTCACCTATTGATATCAAATAGCATTGAACTAGAGTTTTTTTTTTTTTTTTTTTTGGTTTTAACGGTGATGGCAATTTGTGTAACTGAAAATTAGAAGGCACGAATCAAATGTGATGAATGTTTTTCATAGCTGTAAGGAAACAAGAGCACAGGCACTTGTTAATATCTCTGTTGATTTAGTGTGCAAGGCAGCATTTTGTATTTATACTCTTTTTCCCCTTTTAAAAAGGATGGGTGGTAGTAGATATGTACTTTTCTTCTTCATTCTTCAAATAAGAAGGCTTTGGCATTGGACCTGAAAAAAATGAATAAATAGATAAATAAAAGGGCCCTACTGAGATACTACATGTGTGTCTATAAAGGAATAAGCCACTTGAATTTTCATGATGATAGCTCTGTTTAGAGGAAATTTACTGGATTCTCAATGATATATTGGAGGCTGCAGTGATGATTTGATGTTGATATAGTAACTCATCTGTATCTTGCCAATATAACTCAAAAAATGCCCTCATTTCTTTTGACTTTAATATTGGAATTAGAGCTATAAATCAAGCTTACATGCAATTGCTACATTGTTTACCACATGGGTTTAGTTTCTGTAATTAAAAGTTTTTTTCCGAATGACGTATCAGTTATTTCTTGCTCACGGCTTTATTTTTTATCTGCTTATATTTTATGGTAGGAGAGCCATTTGTTGATGGGGAGGTTGTTCCATACAACGACAAGTATCATTCAGACTGGATATGGAACCAACACAATGATAAATATAAGAGCGTACCCTGTCTTAGGAAAGCCAGGAGAAAGTGAAAGAAAAATTAAATGCAACTGAAAGCGTGGAGCTGAATTTCACTTTGCCATCTAAGGTCACACTTAGAAGCTTACCTGCTGTTGAAACATGGATGAGAGTCACCCAACACACCTCTTGGCTCTTCAACCTTGTAGAGAATTCTTCTCCTGGGTTGCTCGATTAGGTATTTCACCTGCTTAACCATGTAAAAAACCATGATCAACTGTTACCTTTCAAAGTTTATGTGTAATTTTTTTTTTTTTTGGCATTTAAGTCATTGTACATATACTGAGTTAATTCTAAAAGTGTTCCTTGGGAAATATGTAGGTGTTAAAGAGTGAATTAACTTCTGCAGTGCCAAGCCTGAATTTGTTGAATATATGGTGCCAGCAACAATCGTTCAGCATTTAAAATTTCTTTAGGTATCTCAATATGTGAAAAATTGCAGAGGAAGGGGCAGTAATTCTAATGCCGCATAGGCTGTGTTTGGAACATGGGATTATGGGGTATTAAATTACTGTTCACATTACTTTAATGCCAATACCATGTTTGGAGAGAATTGGCAAGGGATTAAGGGGTATGCTAATGCGCGAAACTGGCGCATTAGCTCTTTGCTTTTGCTTTTGCTTTTTAATAATTTTTTTTTGGGCTGCTTTTGCTTTATACTTTTTGCAATGATAATAAACCAATATAATTTTTTATTTAATATATATTAATTTTTATTTTCTTTATTTTTACATCATAATTATTAATATAAATTTATTATTTATTATTTATTATTCATATTTTATTTTATTATAAATTAATAATAATTACTCAAATAATATATAAAAATAAAAATATAACATAATATTAATTTATTTAATTATATTATAGTAATCAATATATATAAATTGATTATTATTTAATAATTTAATATAACTAGTGATAAATATTTATATATGAATAAGTTTAAATAATATTAATTTAAAATTAATACTAATAAAAATAATAATATAAAATATCATTATGTTCTGATATTATTTAGAGATTATTTAATTAAATTATATATTTCAATCTTTATTTCACATATTATATATTTTTAAAAAATTAAAAAATAAAAGTTATGTTGTCGAGAATATAAGATTATAAGGTTTGATTTTTACGAAAAATTATAATATTTTTTAATATTTTTATTAAAGAATAATGTTAAATTTCTAAAATTTAAGACTTTTATACTTAATATTTTTTTAGATACTAATAAATATTATTTTTTAAATATATAATTTTAGTTAATCACAAAAAATTAATATAATACAGTATAACACCAAATATTGTATAATATTATTATAATAAAATGCTAATACAATATAACATAATATAATACATCAATATTAAAATAATATAATACAACATAATATAATATAATATATCAAACGTACCCATATAAAAGAATGTGCTATTTGACGATAAAATGACTCTCATAGATACAACAAACATTTGTTCATAATAAGATATGATCACTTTAAAGTTATATGATATCCGTGACAACTTTTAAAACGGCCCGTTTACATATATTAATATTTTGTATTTCCATTTGATATATCAGTGTCCTGTTTACCAGTTTTTGATTCGTAGTTATTAATAAAATGTCCCTTTTACTCGCATGTAAAAGGGATTTGAAACTTCAACTATTTCAATTACTCTTAACTGCTTCATAAAGTTGAACCAACCAGTACCTTCTAGAAATTATTAACAATCGGGTTAATCTATCATTGTAAGATGTAATTGCACTCATTCCTTAGCTGAGCTTGGTGCTTGAAGACAAAATCAACCGTCTTCTGCGCAGCTTCACTTCATTAAAATTACAATGAGACTCTTCAGTCTACCAATGGACCTGACTTAAAAATGGGAAGCTTTGAGTTCAAAAATAAGAAAAGTTTTAGTAATTCCATGTACCTGGCTGAGCTTTTGGATGGGGTTTGGTGAAGGCAAAAAAAATGTTAGAAGTCTTGCAGCTTTTTTGGGTCCTGCAGAGCTTGTTGCACTGCTTTTGAATCTTTAGGAGACGTTATCAAATTAATGTGAGTCATGTGTATTGATACATTGAACAGGCCGCATGCGTTTACTGGATCATAGAATATCGACTCTTGAACTTTTTCATGAGGAATTAATTTGAAGAGTTGGATTTGTGGAAAATATATAATTGATTGGTTTTGAAATGGTTACCATAAGTTTTAGGTAGGGTCGCATTTGTCCTACCAAATTGGGCAAGCATGACGTTTTTTCAATTTTCTTTAAGGAATTTTCAGGATGACAATGGGAAGCGTAGTGCTCTTCGGCATTAATTAAGAAAGAAAAATAAGCACCCTGCATAGAAACTGTGTGAAAGATAAAATCAAGCGAAATCATTGGAAACTGTGGACATGTGTCAGAAAATTTTGGTGAAGCGTATGTGTTGGGTCTGAAATAAAATCACAATCCCCGAAAAGAAACACAATGACTTAAAATTAGTTCAACCCAATAGGGATGTCTTAATTTAATTGATTTAATTTAAGGTGCTTGACTCTAAATTGAAAAAAAAAAATTACTCCGACGTAACTCTTCTATTTTACGACAATTGAATAATACCCTTTGTCCCATCCATGCTAAGTTCAGCAATTAGAGCTATCTTTGAATGAATTTGTCTGCATCTCCTGAAGGATATATATTCGGATGCTACATATAGTAAAATATCTGTAAAAATAGACTAGAAAGTCTCCCCAAATCAAGCTACAACTTGATCCTGAAAAAGAAGCAATAAATCCCAGCAATAAGATGAATATTATATGAAATCAATGAATAATTTGAAAACTGGCTAATTAGACTGAATTAAAATTCGACAATTTGCCAACTAAATATATATATTTATATTCACAACTGAACAGGCAGATCATTAGTGCTAATGCCACATTATCTTCTTTTACGGATACAAAAGTCATAACGACCAAAAAGTGAAAAATAAATAAAATATTACATTTCGTTTGAAGTCATTCAAGCTAGCCCACTGCTTTGTTACGGGGAGAGTACAAACTAGTTCCAAGAGCTTTATACAGAGCAGTATCAGAATATACATCTCTAGACCTCACTACCCTAATGCAACGACGTTTTCGACGGCGGTTTCGGCCCCTTTCTTCCGTTTTATCCTCCTTCTCTTTTCCCCTGTGTCCTCGTTTCTCATTTTTCTTTTGCCCACAACTTTTTTGGCCGTGACCATGATCATCAGTTGGAACTACGGTGTACACAAAGGGTCCGATTGGGATGTCATTCAAGTCCAAGAGAGGCTCCAAAGCCTTGACAACAGTGGTCATTGTGGGTCGAGACTTTGGGTTTTGGTTAAGGCATTGGTGAGCTAATGCAGCCAGCCTTTTAGCCCCTTCGGTCGAGTATCGACCTTCAAGTCTCGAGTCTATTATTTGGTCAAGTTTGTTGAAATCCTTCAGCATTGGCCTTGCCCATTCGACCAAATCCTTCTCTCTTTTACAACGGTTCTTGTCAATCGATAGCCTGCCGGTTAACAGCTCTAGTAGCACAACCCCGAAGCTAAACACATCGCACATAGTCGTCAAGTGACCTGCAAAATTTTATGATTAATCGGTAAAATCTCTCAGACTACTCAAAGGTAAAAGCTCACAGAGTTCGAACTCTGCACACATGAGCCGTTCATAAAATAATACCTGTATTGATATACTCAGGAGCTGCATATCCTTCAGTGCCCATGACACAAGTTGTAATGTGAGAATCTTCTCCTTGAGGCCCGTCTGTAGCTAAGCCGAAATCCGAGAGCTTTGCAGTGTAATCCTGGACGAGAATACGGGGAAAAAGGAAAAAAAAAAAAGATAGAAAATAGAAAATCACTTTGTATGCTCATGAAATGTTAAATCTCTTGGAAAATATGAGAAATGAAAAAGATATTTACCGAGTCTAATAAGATGTTTGAAGCTTTAAAATCTCGATATATGACAGGTTTTTCTTCTCCATGGAGGAAAGCAAGACACCGTGCAGCTCCTATTGCAATTTTTATTCTCGTTAACCAAGGTAATGTTGAAGAATAATCTGCATTATTTCAATTTTTTAAAAAATAACATTAATTAGTGATAACCCAAAAATTATCGTATATAAGGTAGCATTTTTGAGAGAATTAATTGAAGCTATGCATACTCTTAAAAAGTTGATCATGTAAGTTGCCTAGTGGCATGTATTCATAAACAAGAAGCCTGTGCTCATCTTCACAGCAGTATCCAATTAAGTTGACAAGATGGGGATGCTTCAATTGTCCAAGAAAGATTACTTCAGCCTGGAAAATTGAAAACAAAAATCAAGATCAATCACTACAAATTAAGAAATTAAAAATGTTAATTAAATATTACTGGACTAGTAATTAACATATAAAGTTAAAAATTAATTACCAGCCATTCTTTATGGCCTTGACAGCCATTCACATCCAACACTTTAACAGCAACAGGTTGAGCCTTCAAGCCAGGCCTGAGATCGTCATCAATGCAGCCTTTGTACACTTTCCCAAATCCACCTTCTCCCAAATAATCACTCCTGGAGAAATTATGCGTTATCATTTGCAGCTCCTTGTGTGTAAAAACATGAAGATTTGATCCAACCAGGGAGCTGGATAACTCATTCAGCGAAATCGGCGAGCCTGGGTTACTCACATCAGTGAGTAACAGTCTCTGCATAGAGACCTGGTTGGAAACATGAACTTTAGACATGGAAGACGGCTTGTTTGTGGCCTTGATACAATTAGGAAGAATAATTTTCCAAGTGAAGCTTTTGACGAGAGCCATGATTTGATTTCTTAAGGTAATGTGGCAGGCTTATGTGGTTCCAGTCTCCTAGCACACGTTGGTTCAGTATATATAGGCAGTTTTTTTAAGTCAATTAAGTTTGCTTAAATCGTAATGAGCAAGCAAGGATGCGTTACTGCTCGTTTAGAGGCCTTAAAAAAATTCTATTGACTTTTGATGAATCACAGCCACCAATTTACTTTTTCTGAGGCTATATACAATTTGAACATACATTAATCCAGATGACTTAATAATGATATTTTGTGATTCATAATGTATAAAGTCTTTATAAGGGTCATCATAAGTTCTTTACTAGCCTTTTGAGGGCACAAATGACCTGGCCCCGTGCATCTTGACGTTGAAATATTGTAAGGGTTCCATTTTCCATGATTAGGATTCATTGAGAATTTTGTCGTACGACAAATCTGATTTTTCCTACCTATTTGTTGGAGACGTTTTCACCTGCAAAAACTCCATTAGTGTTCACATTTATCTTGTCATGTCTGGGTTCACTTGTAATCATAAAGAATAATGTAATGATGAGAATAAAGACAGGACAAAAGGATTTATTCATAATACAATTATGAAAATAACCAATGTATAATTTGCTTTGTTGATCTTAAGATTAATTTCTCGGCAATCTTTCTTCATAAGCTACCGTTGGAAAAAAAAAAAGTCAGTTACTTAGGTCTATTTGACATAAAATTAAGGGGAAAATTGGAATTTCACAGAGATTTCGTGTGCTGGACTTTTGGAGACTGCGCGGTAAAAGAGAGTACACACTTGGTGTGACACTTTTTTAATTGCAGCATATCCACTTGTACTTTCTTCGTTTCTTCTAGCACTAATTTTAGATCTAGTTTCATAATAATAGTATTGAGTATGTATACCTTACATGATATTAATTTTTATAGAATTATATGTCGTATTAATCACCAACTTCTTGGAAAGATCTAAAGAATGTTTTGTGTAATTTTTAATGCAAATCAATTGTTCGTATCAGCTTTGCAATGAGATGTAACAGCTTAACAAGAAGATAACAACTGTAGGAAGTTGCATTGCAATTACAGAGTTAGTAAAATAGTTGATCGTCAATGGTGGGCTCCTCCTTTTCTTCCAACGTTAATTCTCCTTCTATTCAATTTCTTCTCCTAATCACCTCTAATTCATATGACTGGATA
This sequence comes from Aegle marmelos, assembly GCA_030449875.1. Classification (NCBI taxonomy): domain Eukaryota; kingdom Viridiplantae; phylum Streptophyta; class Magnoliopsida; order Sapindales; family Rutaceae; genus Aegle; species Aegle marmelos. The sequence goes on from JASUUL010000116.1 coordinate 8,055,043, forward strand.
ATTAAATCATGAGCAACTTATTTTCAGTTTTTTTTTTAAAAGAAGTGATAATTTTATAACGGTCTTTGAAAAATGTATTTTTTTTTAAATACTTCATCACATAATATAATATAAATTAGCCTTCTCTTGAAGCATTTGAATAATCCAAAAATACGTTTACTAGTACGCATGATATGAAAAAGTGTCCCCAACTTGTTCAAAGAAGTATTTGTGATCTATTTTGATTTATTTTAGTGAGAATTTATGAGTTGATCGAATACAAACTAAATAGATAATTTTTTTTTTTTTAAACTTCCAAAAAGGTGGACGCCCTACGTAATGGGGAGTCTTGGGAGGAAATGATGATGGGCCAGAATGCAATGAAATTCAACTATTCTTGCTTGACGGTTCCCAAGCAAAGAAAGTTAAACAACCAATTGTGTGTTAAATTAAACTTTCTCTCAATAATTCTAACCAAAGTCCTTGGATATATGGAAAGAGCTCTCAAATTCTTTCAAAATTGTTCTAATCAAAGTATTTTTGTGACGTAACTACTGGTGACATCCTTCTTTCGTGATTTGTGTTGTGTGGGGTTGCTTTGTTGTTTACAACCACTCAAGAGTTTAATAGGACAAAAATAAAAGACAACTACATGAGTTAAAATCTTTACTTAAAAGCAAAATAGAAAGTGGAGATGTTGTGTTTGTTTGTTAAACTTTTATTGCATTGGAGTTTGTGTTATTATATGTTCTCATAATAATACATTTTAAAATCACGAAAACATCCGAGCCCAAGATTAATTGTAAGTTAAAATGATTAATAATTTTTAATTGTATATTTATCAATTGACTTAATTTATAGGTAAGGTTTTGATCCACCAGTGGGGAGGAAAAAATGAGCACCCCTCTTTGACTGGTCAAGAATTGGAGTCTCTTCCTATGTTATGGAAATATGCTTTTACCTTTAAGAGTTTATTCTAATTAGATTAATTTTTTTAGGCTAAACTTCAATTATGAGACATGAAAGTAAGTTCTGACAAATTTATGAATGTCCTATCAGTAGATTAATAATGTGTTTTGTAATACAATAACCAAAAAAAAGAAAAAAAGATCTTTATAATGATATTTTTCGATGAATCCATCAATGAATTCAATTACGTGTGAAACGGCCGATACCGAAAAAATAAAATGATAAGATGCTATAAAATCTTCTCAAGATTTTATATATCAACTTTGTAGTCTAAATTTTGGAATGTTGAATGATTTATGGGATGAGAACGGAGATGGAAAAACAGCCGTACCCAAAAGGCATTTAGCCCCCAGATAACTAAATCAAAAGAAGTTTAATGATGAGTTTTGACATTGTGAAGATCACATGTTGGAGAAAAGAAAAAAGAAAAAAAAGACTCGTTATTGCCGATTACTGATTCAAGATTTCATTGTCCATTTTCACGTGAAATCATTTGTTCAAAAAGATTATTGTCAGCCAGAATGGACCATACCTGAAATGTAGCGAACACCGAGAGCATTGAAATCTGTACCACAACATAACGATCATAACCCATCTATGCACGTCAACGTACTAGATTTCATGTGTTTTCACATTTATCCTTTTGGGGCATTTGGAGAAACCCCAGGGCCACAACTGGGGTTGTGATTTTTATTTTTTGTTTTTTTTTTTTAATTTTGGATAGAAAGCACTCGTCTTGTACAATAAATTCTTCCATTTCAGTTCCATTTTCTCTTAATCTTTATGCTTGCTTTGTCACACAAAGCAATTTTATGTGCAAAAAATGTGATGATGGTAGAGAAAGTAATAATATGGCCGAACAAAACTAAGACCATTTTACAAACAAAAACTGAGCAATTACAAAACATATTGCGTCAAAAATTTTTAATCTGAGCTTCTGGAGTAAAAAGTGCGAAAGAAAATTATGGCACAACTCTCGGACTTCTTCGCGATCAAAAACCTTATCCCGAAAATCTACAAACTGCAGAATCAAAGTAAAGGAACAATCAGCCAACACACCAGAATCAGAGAGAAGAGGAGATACAAGGTTTATCAATATGCAGGTACACTTATAAGTTAACGCACCTCACTGTCCGTTAAATGGACACAGTTTCCTATTTACAGAAAGAAACCCCGCGGTACACATTGAGGTAAGTGCGACATGAAGAATTCATGTCAAATTCAAGTTTTGACGAGTGGACAATCTGACAGCAAGATGATTTACAGCACTGCAAACGTTATTGAATTTGCAAAATCAATAACCAAAATCGGATGCTATCTGAAAACAAGGCTTCCATTCTGTTGGACTCTCAGTTTTTCAATCAGCGACTGATAGAATGATTTCAATGCTTTGATATCATTACCCTGCAGAAAGAAACAATCCAAGCACAAACAAATTTAGAGTTCTTTCCTGTAAAGTTCATGTATTTACTAATGTCCCAGCAATCATATATGGGCTTGCTTCACTAAAGAAGGATCCAGTCTAAACTCTAAGCTGTCAACCAACTACCGTGTCACTTCAAAAGCTAACTTCAGTTTAGAACTTCTGAACAGAAAACCAGTCCACTGAAAAATGAATAAATTTCTGGAAGACATAAAAGGATTGACTTAAAAGTATAATATGTATATTAGCCATTGGTGCTAGTAGGATCAACTGGTAAAATTTCTTGCACTGATCTTGTACGCATAGGGTTTGAACCCCATTCATGTGGGTCAGGAGTGGATTTGGTTTTCGTTCCTGCAATGAAAACACACACACCCCCTACCAACAACAAACACTTACACACCAATGACAGAAGATTAATAGAAGTTCATATCTAAATACACAAAACTGACACATGAATGGAAATGTAAGATCCATAGCGATAGTCTTTATTTAATTATATATTAAAAATTTATAGCATGTTCCCATTACCTGCAACTTTTGGCAATACTGCTCTGCCAAATCTTGAGGACAACGCACTGATGGAAAGCCTTTTGTTACAAAGTGAACAAGAAAATCATTACCAAACTTCTCATACATGACCTTCTGAGCCAACACAATTTCTCCGAACAGAACAAGCTGCATAGAGATTAACAACTTTCACATTAATAGGATACACTTATTTAATCAAAATTTTCAACAATCCTACACACACCAAAGATCGTACAGATCAATATCATCCATTAAATATTCCCAATCAAATACGTGCCCTTGTCACCTCTCAGAAATATGTTACATCCAGAACAACAAATTACAATTAATATTACATCAATAACAAGAAATCTTTAATCATTCTGAGTTTATCAAGTTCTAGCCTTGGGACTACTAGTATGCAAATCTTAGACAATGAAGAATGCATTAGAAGAATAGACAAAGATTTCTACCGTATTGGCATCACCAAACTCAAAGGACTTGTCAAGAACGCTGTACAAACAACAATTCAACGCAAAGGCCTCAATCATAAAACTCTGGAAACCAGGTACCTAAACAGCAATAAGACTCATCCCATTAGAGAGAGAGGAATTCTCCCAACATAACAAATGAAATCTCAGTATATAGCACACCTTTTCTTCCCCAAAAGGCCTGGCACACCAATCTTTGATTAATCTGATGAATATTTGCACGCATGCCTACACAAAGGGGAAAAATTTTAGAGTCTCCCTACATCATTTTATATTCAGATGGTCCAAGCCAGAGAGATCAAAATGGAGAAACCCCAAATGCAATGTCGAAAGAAATTCCCAAGAAGCACATACCTTTCTCACAAGATAATCTTTATGATTACAGGAAGTGTACAGTAACAATTGCATTATTGGATCCAAGTAGCCCCTACTTTTTGGGGAAAGAAACACAGAAGATAGATCATGTGTGGCTATCACATGAAGAAATGTATACAAAGTCCTCTGAAGCTCTTGCACTTCACGAATTTCCTACAAGAGAAAAGGAAAAAGGTCTCAGTACAAAAACTTTCCAAATGTGCCCACAGGTTTGGCTTGACAGGTCAATAATTTTACATGTACAGAATTAGATTGGATTTTAGCTATTGGAATCAAAATCCTATGCTGAGTTTCAGCATAGTTTTCTCAGCTAATAACTAAAACCTGGCACATGAAAGCAACTTCCAATACCGTTTAAGCTAGGAGTGACCATTTAAGCTTAAATAATTAACATTGATAGACAACATTATACTGTAAAATTCAAGAAAATGACGACGTGATTAATGAATAACAAAGTGACCACTGTAAAAAGGCAACCAAAATAATTAATAGTTGTTTGTGAGAAATAAAATTGCAATAACTGTCCTCACCTCAGTGTTGGTACCAGGTCCTGAAGGAAAGGCATCCCTTGGGATGATATTAAATATCCTACCAGCAATAGCAGGAAATACTTCATCTAGTATGTCATGCACCAAGGTGTTGAATTTACATATAAGTTGATTGAGTAACACAAGAAATCCAGCCATTTCCTTTGGCTGCAACAGGTCACAATCCATAATCAGAAAAATAACCACAGAATACAAACAGAGTAAACAATTAATGTCACTGAATCAGCAAAATTACCATAAAACTAAAAACAGAATAATTCTAAAGTAACTACCCCAATTCTAAGGGAAATAGAAGGTCTTCCAAAGATACAAACAACATAGGTCAAAATAATTAAATTAAAAAAGAAAAAGAAGAATTCAACAGAGGAAAGCAGGAAAAAAAAGCGAACACATGTAACACCCACCCCTTATGTTTTCCCCGGCTTTTTCTCAATCTTTGAGTAGAAACTTTCAATCCACCCTAATTTGGACATTATTTGCTTCGGTTTCCTCATATTCTTAGCAACAAGTACCAATTACAGGGAAATTCAAAAATTAAATCCATGGATGTAAAATTAAAAACTCAATACAAAAACATTAGAATGCCAAAGATTTCTCCTTTTATATAAACACCCCTTAAAAGGACTATTATACTAACAACTAATCACCATACCTCACTTTCTGCAAGCAATTGCTCCAATGCCTTGGGAAGATAAGGAAATACTGATGCTCCTAATGTGTCAACCATACGATGTATGAAGGATGTTACCTGTGAGAATATCAGAATACTAGGTTTAAGCAAGATGCCAGGTCAACAAAACAAGAAAACCGTGCACTCACATGATCAAATGATCAAATTCCAAAGTCTTACCTTACACCGCAAAAGCTCCTCCTTTGGAAACACAACAAGAATTTGAAGGAGGACATCCAATGTCTGCATCACAAAGAAGCAAATAAAACAGAAATACTAATCGACTAGAGTTTTCTCTGGTATAGGCTACACTAAATACACTGAACCAAAATACTGAATAACACTGCACCAAAATACTGAATACACTGAACCAAAATAGAGATATATCACAATCAACTACATTGCTACATCACAGAATGTATAGAGTATCCTATTTAACATTGGCCCCAAAAAGGTAGAGGCATCTAAAGAAAGAAATTGCAGAATAGCAGGAACATGACAAACCAGTATGTCATGCAGCAACATAATCCCAACTAATAAATTCTATAAAGCTACATGAATAACTAACTAAAAGAATTGAAGCCAGGGTCTAATAGGCAATGTCAAATTGTTTATAGTTCTGAGCATTACGTGTTAAAACTACAAACTATAAAACTAAATGCAATCATTTTTCAGTCCCCCCTGTTCTGTGTCTAGAATTAACAAAAAGGCTCCAAAAATAGAAAAGCATTAGGCATGAGACACAGAAAAAAATCTACAATTCCAACCTGCTTAAACATTAGACCAATTGCTGGGCGACTGGAGGTTACAAGACGCTCACTGAAGCCCTGGAACAAAAACACACATCGTGAGAACAAATTGTAGAAGTGAATATGCTAATCAATAATTGAATCAAAAGTAAGACATCCATAAAAACAAGAAATAGCATGATGTATTTCCAATATAAGAACAATGTTGTTAGTTTTGTTAGAAATGCATGACTGCTATTAGCTAGATAGACTGTCATCCAAGTTTAAGAGAAGAACCTTTTGAGATATAACGGCCAATAAAACGCAACATGTATCATAATAAAAAGTCAAAGATGGAGAAAAACACCTTGCTAAGAGCATTGATAGCCATAATTATCAGCTGAATATTTGCAACTTTGGCAGTTGACTCTTCTGGATTTAACATTTTTGCATCCAGAAGCATTGTCTGAACCTGGATATAAACAATTCTGCGTCAGAAATAATGTCTCAACAGATTTCTCTCAGACTTAGGATATAACACATAGAGCATGTGTAAACTATATTGAAATGTTAATTCTTATTGGTTTAAGCACATGTATTTTATACAATAAGAACAAGGGATCTAGAAGCAAAAATAAAATTGGAAGAAACTAACCTGTTGGCAAAGGGGAGTGAGCAATGAAGAAAGATAATCAGACTGTTTTTCTGGTGGTACATCTTCCATCCCAATTAATAAACCAATTGCCTGCGAAAGTCAGCACAACAGTAAGAACAAAAGAGAGCACCAAAGACCCTCTGAAGAATAATTTTTTAATGCTTCTAATTGTCATTTTAATATTTATGAACGTATAATGTGCATGCACATCTAAATAGAAGAAAGATAGGATCAAATTAGAGACAGGATCAAATACCTCAAAGATGTGACTACCATCTTCTGATCCAGAAAGTTCTCTGGAAGCATAGTTCATACATGTAAATCGAGCAATTGTATCTTGCAGGCTCTGAAATGTTCAGATGAAAAATTATGTGACATTGATGGAAAGAGTGCATGCATAAACAGTATAAAATTGATTGAAAGTAGAAGAGCAGTAGATGATACCCGCAAAATGTTCTCTATGAAAGGCACAAGCTTTGCTTTTAGCAGCTTCACAACCCTCATGAACAAATAACTTGCCCTGCGGCTCACATGAATGTTCGGATGGTGTATGCCCCTCTCATCAAGAAAGGCAGCGAGAACCACGGGAATATACTGGGTATTCTCCTGAATGAACTTCATGTATCTTGTCACTGTCTCCAGGTAAACGAGTGCAACTAGCCTATTAGAATGGCAACGAAGCTTTGTTTGCAAAAGCATTGGCACCAACTCACTCAAGTGTCCAGCCCCAGTTCTCATAGCCTCCTCACTCATTGACTCCCCTAGTGCATACAAAAGTGTAAGTGCAGCTTCCACCTCTTCAACGTTTCGGTCAGCGGAAAATGTAGCAGCATTTGCTAATGAATTTCTGATAAATACCTGAGTAACCTCAGGTGCTACACGACCTACACTACGCAGCAAAACAAGCAAATCCTTTCTATACTCCACCATTCTGTCTTCCTCTTCTATCCCAATTTTATCCAATATATCGAGATTATTTCTGTACATAGGATCATATCTAATCTGTGTAAGAATAACTTCCAATATCTGACCTGCATGCAAACGTTGTTCCTCTTTCAATGGAGAAAGGCTCTTCATTGTAGCAACATAACCTGAAAGGAACTGAACAATACTGAACGTCGTGGCCACTTCACAATTCTGCATCACATAGAACACTGATGGTAGAACTTCATTCAAAAGCTTCTTTGAATCCTCATTAGCATTTTCTGCATTTAACCGTTTAACACATTCTAGAACCTCTGTTGCATACCCAGTAAGCAATGCAGCTACCTTTGAAACCAACTCTGATTCACCATCTTCAGCAACCAATCCAAAAACCCGACTTATCTGGAGAGTTTGCAAAAGGGTTAACTTGGACTGTGGATCCATCCTTTTAGAAACCACAGCAAGAACACATCCCACAGCTGCACCTCGGAATTGTTCTGGCAACCCATCCGCCAAAATCAACTCAAACAATAAAGGAATAAATGCATCATTTGCAATCAAATTAATATCAATCCAAGAAATATACCTCCTCATACAATCCAACACACTAGTACAGACTTCGAAATCCGAACTCCTATACATTGACACAATGTCATACCACGCTCTAACAATCTGCTCCACACATTGTTGCCTCATTGCATCCTTAACTCTCGCGGCCACAGTTAATTCCTCAGCAGTTCGAGGGTAATCTAAACTAATCAACTCATCATCCAACGAATTCAAAACCCGACAGAACATATCAATCACCATAGACCCTTTATTTAACTGGGGTAAAAAATCTACAAACACTGAAGACCAAATTAATGGGTACTCAAAATATATCAAAGTAACCAGCACTTGAGCAAGCTTGTTCCTTATAAATGCAGGACTCTCCAACACCCTCATAGCACTCTTACCATCTACCAACTCACAACAGACCATCGAAAACACAGATTTCCTGATTAAGTTTTTCTCTTCTGAGCTCATCAATGTATATTTGACCCTAACTACCTCGTGTAAAGTCTGTAAACACCAAAACTGAACCTGAACAATACTGCACAACGAAAGCTTTTCAATACAAATGCTACATACTGATGGGGTCTCTTTAATCTGTTGACAAAAGTTCACTGCTTGCGATTTCAACATTGAATCAATAGCACCTGATTCATCAAAACTAAAAAGTATTGCTTTTTCGAGATCATCCATTTCTTAAACCTCAATATCCAGTAAGATTTTCTTCACTCTGTCTTAAAATCTCTAATAAAAACCAAATACCCACCAAATTTTTCTTCACCTTGTACTGAAATCTCACAGAAAGTTTCGATTTTATATGATAATTTCGATTTTAACTTAATCTTTATCAAATTTTCCCGGGTTTTCAAGGGGTTTGAGTAGAACGAAGAAAAGAGTTTTTGTAGGCTTACCTTATACTGTGATCAGATCAAACTGAGGGATCTTTTAGAATGTATTAATGTATCATTGTGTGCTTATAAGCCAGGGTTTTTGAGTTATACAGGAGAGAGAAACCCTAGGACGTGTTTCGATTGGAGATTATATTTATAGGTTAGTTTTTTTCTTTTTGGTTTTTTCTCATTCACGAGAAAGAAAATTATATGTGAAAACGGAAGTGTGCTCAAGAGGGGAATTTCATGCGAGGAGTTAATTACTTAAAACACCCTTTCAATTCGAAAACAGACTTTAGACACCGATTGGCTGTGATTGGACGCCCTTGATTCCACAGATAGAAGGTGGATTCACCCACGTGGCAAGATCTTATCTGTCGAGTAAACGAATCATCGAGGATTGTGATGGGTGATTCAGCGGGCCTGCATCTATCACTGAATCTCGGAACGAAAATATGCTCTTTTTCTCTTTTGATGGCCGGAGGCCTGGAGTGAAAGTATGTTCGGTGGCAATTAAATCATCGTGTCCGTCAGTAACTATGACGCCTTTATCAATCGTTGTTAATTACCACATTTTAACAAGGTATTATGGGACAAACATTTCATTAGAAGTCCATTAGGGTTGAGCCCGAGCCCAAATGAGGCATTGAGTAAATTAGTCCAATGAGTGCCAAGTCCAACTAAACTCGAATGAAAGAGACGGTGGACCAGAAGCCCAATCCCAATTCAACAACCACGAACTACACTGCCTGGAGGATGCCCGAACCGAATTTTGATGTTACTCTTCGTTGTTTTAATGTGCCGGCAGCCCACGAAAAATCAAGAGAAAATGAATCTCGGACCCGTTAAGGCTTGCCCAAATCGTTAACTAAATTCCCAATGACAAAAATGTGCAGCCGCCTCTCCTTTTGTTCGTAAATTTCAGCCTTACGGATAGCGATCATGATTAGCGTATTAAACTTGAAGGAAAGTATCGCATATTGACGCCCTTACGTTATCTAAAATACGTTAAACTGTCTATTTTACAAAAGATGAGGTTTAATTATTCATTTATTTACCTTCCAAGACTCGGGACGTCTTTTACGCTGAATTTGATTTTTTTTTTTTTTATCAAACCTACAGATATTTGATTGTTGTGTTTTTTATTTGAGCGCACAAATTAGTTGTTTTAGTTATTTTATTAGAGTTATATATTTGTTTTCTATGGTTTATTAAGATTTATTTTATTTTATTATATATATTTATATTAGTTATGTTATCCTGATAAATTGTTTACTTAAAAGATTTCGCATTTGATCCATGGAGTTTTAATTTATTAGTAAACTCTAGAAGTAATATATGGCTTCACGCAACGTTTGTCAACTCAATCCATAAATAAAATTTATATTCTGAAATATTTTTGGATCCTAGCTACGTAGAAGATTCGTTGGAGTTGGAACCAATAAAAATCAACAAAATTATTGGAATTAAGTACGTACGCAAATTTTAGAAGCGTGTAAGCAAAGCAACGGGCGCCCGCGTTCCCACTCGTGCATGAAGTTCGCTTGCACGTTTTTGAAAACACTGATCGGATATCAATGTGATGTGCCGACAAATCAATTTCATCTTCCAGTGGAAACCGTTCCATGCAACACATTTTCAAGACCCAATTCTCGAAAAAGGCAAATAAATTAAAAGAGCTACCCTTTCCCCTCTACATATAGACTGTAATGTTGTTTTAAGGGAAATTGAATCTACGTATAATAAACATGCACTAAACTTCTTTTGTTGTTTTTTTTTTTTTTTATCTGGGAAAGCAAGTCGTGTGAAACTTATAATAAATTAGATTATTTGTTATTTTTTTATTTTATAAATATATTTAATTGTTATTTCAATTACTGAATAGTTTAACGGTCGATACTTCTTCATTCATTTATAAAAAATATAAATCGAGTTGATTGCTCTGCCAATGGTCTCTAAAGTTTTTGATTTGTGCTGTAAGCGTATTTGAGAGTTGATTTTGATGCTTATTTTGTAATAACCAACAAATGGAATGTCAATTAAAATTTCTCAATAAAATAATGACAATATATAAAGCTACTACAATTCCCATCAATAACCAGCACTCACCAAATGCCTTTAAGTTGATATGTTAAGAAATGATTAAAGATTTTGGATTAAATTTAGTATATATAATAGAGTATTGGCTTGTTTTTAGTGAATTATAATAATTAAAAAAAAACTGAAAAATAAGTAAGATCTTTCAAAGGAATTGGCAGCAAAATAACGTGGACTATGACGGCGAAAAACGACACCACGTAAAGTTGCGGAAGCCGAGCAAGCTGACTGGGTCGGCAAAGAAAAGTCAGCACGTGCACCGAGCGTGACAGAAGCTGGCCGCGAGTGTGAGTGTGACCAGTGACCGCATACAAAAGAAACACCGGCACCTAGCAGCCGTCATTCGTGACACGTGTACGATGCACGCGCTGACCATGTGGCGGTAGTCTTTGCTTGGAACACGGCACGTGCTCCTAACAGCGTTCACGAAACTGCGAATTTAACATTAAAAGACAAATAAAAGAATCGGAGAAATTTGGGCGCGGAGCTCGTACTCATCGTGGACCTGCGCGTTCTAGAGGTTCAAAGAGAAGCTGACGTGGAAATATCACTGTCGTTCTACTTGAATGTCTAAGATACCCCTCCATTATTATCATTAATTTTATTTCTTCTTTTAAAATTTGCGCACCATATTTAATCCCGATTCCCACACCAATTACCCAAAGTATACCGTTAATGTCGCCTTTTTTTTAAAAAAATTATAACTTGAATTTTTTAAAGCATTCTCATTTATTGATTTTTATTTATCTCCACCAACTGGTATCAAGTCACCTAAATTTTAATAGGATTATTTTTTAATAAATAAACTTAACTTTTTTTAATTATTATCGAGCGTTTTTAATTATAAATTTATTTTTCAATGAAAATATTCTCTTAGTAATATAGGTATTAGACAAATTATTACTCTATTTACCTATACAAGATTGTTACTAGATATAGATATTGGGCAGAGTATGAGTATTTTATGCTATAGCAAACAGAAATGATTATGTGCGCGACGAGAGCGTCACAACCATAACGAAAATGGAAACAGGAACATCATGATTTTTGATGACGGATTATGTGGAATCCTCATCCTTAAAAATGATTAGATTCATCCAAGAAATCAAAAATATCAACTGGTGGACCCTACTCTACTTGCATGCACCTAAAGCCGGTGATTGCATCATTTTGGTCGCTAAAAGCGGCTACTTTTGTGTAAATCAGAATCCATGTTCCCCAATAAATTTTAAAATATATTGAGTCATTTATATCGTAATAAATATGATATGTAAATATTTATTTTGTATAATTATCATAAAAGTATGTGTTATAATATATTTATTTATATATATTATATATATTTATTAGTTATATTATTTATAATATATTTTAAAAATTTTTTATATATTAAAAAATAATCATTAATTAAAGGGAGAAATTATCATTTTTTCTAAATCAATATATTTGACTTATTCTTAATTATTTTTATAATATTTAAATTAAGATAAAAATTTTTATTTAGTTAATTTTTTTGAGAATGTAAAATATATATTTATTTGAAAAATATTTAAAAATAAAAGTATAAAAAATTATTATTAAATTTTTATTTACATGAAACAGATGATTATTACTATTAATACTTAAATTTTTATTTCAATTTTTTTACATAATTAATTTAATTTTATAATAAATATGAATAAAAATATATTTAAAAATAAAGATTAACACTATAAAATTATAATGTCAGAAACTCAATAATTATTATAAAAAGAATTTAGTTACATTGGAGATGCTCCAACGTAGAACAAATCCTAGAGCTATTGTATGCATATATTTAAATTTGAAACAATTATAATAATATACATCCAATACTTTAGGGAATTATTCTACGTTGGAGATGCTTTAACATAACGATCGCCCTATAAAAAAAATAATTAATATATGTTAATTTTAATAAAAATTTAACAACGTCCCTTAATTAAATAAGCTCCAATAATGCCATGATCATTCCCAACAAAATGATTAAAAAATAAAGATTCAAAGAGGACAAGTTTAAAAAAAATTATCATAATTAGTCCATTTTTCATTGTCTTAGAAGGCACGCAATGCACTGTAGAAATTAAAAAAACCAATCCTCCTGAGGGGATTACGACTCACGGACAATTGACAAATTTTGCATTTCCTACTCATTTTTTAACAAATAATTAATGAAAAATGTACTATTAACTCTACATATCTCAAGTGCAAGAAAATAAAATAATTTAAGAATTGATCTTTTAATTAAGAATTAAAATTATATTTTCTTTTAATTTTGTACGTAGGTCATTACTAAACAAATACAAAAATAAAAAATGTTAAAATTGTTAATTACATCATTTGAAAGACTTAAAACATACTTATCAAAAAGTGGAGGGCTTAAAAATATAATCGTCCAACCAATTAAAAAAGATGATTAAATAAGGTCAACACACTGTAGAAAACAACTAATCTGTTCATATTCCCCGAGGATAGTACTGTAATTTAACTGTTTCTTTCCGGGGCAACTAGCCCACTAGCCAAATAAGAATCAGCGAGAAAGAGAGAAATTTTCCAAGAAAATCAAGAAGAAAGAAGGAAACCAGCTTCTACAAAATCCAACCATTGGCTGACTTTCTCTCTTTGACAAAGTTAGAGTTAGTTCATGTAAATTCTATGTAATATATTCCTTTATTGGCAATTGTTCATAAATCTGTCAATACAGCATCTTATAAATTAAACATTAACCCTTTTCTCGAATCTTTCATTTCTACTGTAAAATCACCTCAAATTTCAAAATTTTTGGGATCTTAAGCCCAACAACGTGGAAGAAATTAGTGGGTGTTTATCAAATTCAAATTTTGATAAACGTTTTCACGATCTCTCATCGGAATCTCAAACTGATATTGGGTAAAAAAAATTTGTTAATCGTTTTGATTTATTGTGATGACCGGCATGGCGGTACCAACAATAGCGCTGTATGCGAGTCCACCGAGTGGTGTGTGTTCGGCGACGCATCAGATCAACGCCCACACAACGTATGATTTTGATCTGAACTCGAGATCCTCGGCATCAACCTCATCAACGGCTGCTGCGCCTTCATCACAGAAACAGATAATCGGAGGGCTCTCTTGCCTATTCTCTTCGAGTTCGGAGATGGGTTCTTACAGAAGTGAAGAATTGAAAGAGCTAAGCAGTTCTTTTGGTTATGCTTATTCACCGAGTAAGCTATGTGGGTCATCTTCTTCTCTGAAGAGGGACCAAAGTCCGGTCTCTGTGTTTCAGGGTCCGGTTTCGTGTAGTGGTAATGGTTCATATTCTTATTCTAGAAGTAGTCCTCCAATTAGGACTGCAAGAGAAAAGGGTGATGTGAATGTAAATTTTCATACTTTTTTTAAAGGTTCTAGTGGTTTGTTCAATGGATTTGTGAGGAATGCATTAGGGTCTTGTGTAGATTATGATTCTTCGAGTTTTCGAGTTCATAACGATGATGCTGGTTTGAATGTGGGTTCATCTGCGGCATTGATTGATGAATTAACTTTTAATATGGAGGATAACATTTTAGAGGGTAATTTAGAGACTTATGCCAAGGAATTCCTTGCTAATGCACAAGTGAAGCATAAAATTTTTCGTGAAGATTTCATTATCAAGGCCTTTTATGAGGCTGAAAAGGCACACAGAGGGCAGGTAAAAGGGGGAAAAATGTATATATAGAGAAATTGGTTTAAATTTCGATTGGATTTTGTTGTTTGGAACTTTTGGTGATATCCGTTGAGTATTTTTTTGTGTTTGTTGGTTGTAGATGCGAGCAAGTGGTGATCCATACCTGTTGCATTGCGTAGAAACTGCCATGTTGTTAGCCGCCATTGGTGCTAACTCCACGGTTGTTGCTGCGGGGCTCTTGCATGACACGATTGATGATGCTTTTTTGAGCTATGACTATATTTTTAGGACATTTGGAGCTGGAGTTGCTGATTTGGTTGAAGGGGTAAGATAGAGGAATTTTTATTAGCATAAAATTTTATGGAATCTTAGGACAAAGACTTTTTCATCCAATGCTTAGGGGTATATTTTGTCATTTGTGCATAAACTTTTGTTGTGGATCAATCAAGTGCTAATATACAAAGTTGATTTGCGTGTTGTAGTGTTTTATTGTTTACCTTTAAACAATAACTTATATGCAATGCTTTTATGATTTGTGTATTTGATTTTTAAAGTAGATGCATTGAAATATATGTAGGCATGATATTGTAAATGCATTAATTAGTTAGGGAATTTAAATTGTTGATGCTGATGTTGAGATGAAGTATTGAATGTTGATGCTGTTGCTTGCATATGCTGGTTTCGTGTATTGCAGCACACAGTGAATCCAGAGTTGCACTAATTTCAGTAAGAGATTGGATCATTAAATGAATCTAATTTAGTACCTTATGCCATTTAATAGGTCTCGAAGCTTAGTCAATTGAGTAAGCTTGCACGTGAGAACAACACGGCAAGCAAAACTGTTGAAGCAGATCGACTACACACCATGTTCCTTGCCATGGCAGATGCTAGGGCTGTTCTTATCAAATTAGCAGATCGACTACACAACATGGTGACCCTTGATGCTCTGACTTTGTGCAAACAACAGAGGTTTGCTAAGGAGACATTGGAGATATTTGTCCCTTTGGCTAATCGTTTGGGAATCTCTAACTGGAAGGTGCAGCTAGAAAACCTATGCTTCAAGCATCTTAACCCGGATCAGCACACAGAGCTGTCCTCCAAGCTTGTAGAATCTTTTGATGAGGCAATGATCACTTCTGCAATAGAGAAATTAGAGCAAGCTCTTAAGGATAAAAACATCTCATACCATGTTCTATGCGGGCGGCATAAAAGCTTGTACAGCATTCACTGCAAAATGTTGAAGTATGCTCTCCTTCTCTCCCTAATGCTTGTTTATGAAAGTTTATCAATGAATACTGCCTATCTTTCACATGCTTGTTTACAGAATCAACTCTTAACAATTCACAGAATTGGGCACATTTTATGGAAATCCTCTGCTTACATTATCCGAATGTAATTTACAGAATCAACTCTTAACAATTCACAGAATTGGGCACATTTTATGGAAATCCTCTGCTTACATTATCCGAATGTAATTATTCACCTTGTACCAGTATATCCACGCCATCTAATTCCAATTTTGATGAGTAATTGGTTCAAGCAGTTTCAAGTAGCATGATTCTTAGCATAACAATTCTTTTGTCTGTCTTGAAATTCAGATTTGTGTTGTTACATATTTGGGAATGTAGCCTAAATGCATTTATAAGAGAAGTAACAGAGCAGCATGTTCTGATTTGTCAGAATTTTGATAATATTTAAACTTGTGCAGAAAGAAGCTGACCATGGATGAAATCCATGATATCCACGGGCTTCGTCTAATTGTTGAAAATGAGGAACACTGCTACCAGGCATTGAGAGTCGTCCATCAGTTGTGGGCTGAAGTACCTGGAAAGATGAAAGACTACATAACCTGCCCTAAGTTCAATGGGTACATTATCTCACAAAGTGGTGTTATATTTTGAATGCAACATATTATTCTTCTCTAACTCTAGGTTTACTTTATAGGTATCAGTCGCTTCACACAGTAGTGACAGGTGAAGGTATGGTTCCACTTGAAGTTCAAATCCGAACAAAAGAGATGCATTTGCAGGCTGAGTTTGGATTTGCGGCTCATTGGAGATACAAAGAAGGTGATTGTCAGCATTCTTCTTTTGTGCTTCAGATGGTTGAGTGGGCAAGATGGGTTCTTACCTGGCAGTGTGAGGCAATGAGCAAAGATCGGTCTTGTGTTGGCAATGGTGACTCCTTCAAGCCAGCATGCACATTTCCCTCACATGCTGATGATTGCCCTTTTTCTTATAAGCCTCAGTGCAGCCATGATGGACCTGTCTTTGTCATCATTATTGAGAATGATAAGGTAAGCTTCAAATATGATTTCTGATGCTATGTATCGATGAAATGGAGATAATTGTGTACTTTTAGTAATTGGTGACCCCTAGTAGCACCACCATCGTTCTTGCCAAAAATTGGAGCCAGTTGTTTATTATATTTGGGATCATGTAGATCCATTATTTTAGCGTATGCCTGATTATGTTTGGTTTTTGAATATTGCAGATGTCGGTGCAGGAGTTTCCTGCAAACTCGACAGTAATGGATTTGCTGGAAAGAGCTGGACGGGGAAGCTCAAGATGGTCTCCGTATGGGATCCCTCTGAAGGAAGAATTGAGGCCGAGGCTGAACCACATGGCAGTAGGCGATCCCAGATGTAAGTTGAAGATGGGCGATGTGGTAGAGCTCACACCAGCCATACCTGACAAATCATTAACGGAATACAGAGAGGAGATCCAACGGATGTATGAGCGAGGCCTGGCGGTATCAGGAACAGGACCTGCAGCCAGCAGCATGGTTGGCTCCAGGAGTTGACCCTCATTTCATTGTTGCTTTTACAGTATACCATTTAGCAATTAAGTGAAAATTGGTTTCTTTGTATATACGTGTCAAATCTGTATAGAACTGGCCTATGGTTCTTTTATGAAGAAACCATGTTTAACTGCGCGTGCCTGCATGTTACTAAATTGGTTACCATAGCCATAAGCCTGTGAGAAAACATTATAAGTTATTTATTCAAGGGCAGGGATAGCTCCTCAAAAAGGAAAAAAATAAAAGGGGTCGGGGTAAAATGTGGATTTAAGTACGGCTCCATCTTGTCTACAAACAATCAATTCTCTATTCTGACGACAAATTTTAATTTTGGGTTTCTGCAAAAATGAATTAACAACGATAAACGATGCAAATGCACCCAAAATCCACCATAATTAGGAAGCAAGTACAGATTACAAAAATGCACATTCTAAATAAGGCTGCATAAAAAATTTTCAGATAATTACAATGACACAGTACATATCAGCGTAACAGTTAGATCTTCCTTCGTTTACTTGGTTGATGATGGTACATGCCGGCCTACTCCTACTGTCCTCACAAAACCGGGTGTCAATGAGATGGTCCTAAAAAGCCACTGCATGGAGATCTCACTTTGTACGTTTAGCAAGGGGAAATGACACCTTTTGAAGGGTTTGCTGTGGCAAATCCATCGCCTGTTCTTGAGATGCACGGAGCTCGGACCGCTCTTGAGGCTCAGATCTTCCTTCTTCTTCCTCCATTTCTTCCGCTTCCTCAGCAGATTGCTCGTTTGAAATTGAAAGCTGGTAGTTAGGGCTAATCAATGTGTCCTGCTCAGGAGGAAGTGGGATACCAGGCCCAGATATTGACTTTGGCAACGGAATTTTGTTCCTGTTCTTAGCCAACTCTAGTAGTACCTGATTGATTGATGGTCAGAGTAAAGGATGATACATAACTTGTATAAACAAGAGGGAAAACATAAGTGCATTTAAGCTCATGATCTGCAACAAGCAATAAAATCTCTAGACTAAGCAAGCTACTCCAAGCAGAGTTTGGAAGAGCAAGACAAGAGGGAGGCAAGCGATCAATCAATTCAATCCCATTAAAATCCGACACAAGTGCAAACCAAAACAAACGCCAGACAGAAGGAAACAGAAGAGATATCATAAATCACGCATTATTTCTCCTAATATTCGTTTTTGTACTCTTAAGAACACGTTCCCACAGACCATTAACATACCTCTCTTGCAGGGGGCTGTGAAAAGCTGGAATTGACTTTTGACTGGACGGCAAGCTTGATATCGTCACAATCAATGGTAGTTTTGCCAGCATGCTCAGAATAGACCTGTGCATCCGTCAATACATCAACAACATAACGGTACCACACTTCCAGGAACTGGTGTATGACTCGAGGCTCATATTCCTCCACGCCCATTGATTTCAGCAGCGATTTTACAATCTTTGCATCTCTTGGCAAGTCCTCGTCTCCCTCTGCCATCTTCCTCAACTACGCCGAAATCAAAAAACCTAACATTAAAAACGCCTTCTATATAACAATAATCATACCCTACTCCTCGCATAGCATTATCATCACTTGCATTCAAGGGTTAGAAAAAAAAAGGAGAAAACAATATAAAAATCCATGCTTTATACAGAAATTGTATTGAAAATATGTTCG
This sequence comes from Aegle marmelos, assembly GCA_030449875.1. Taxonomy (NCBI): domain Eukaryota; kingdom Viridiplantae; phylum Streptophyta; class Magnoliopsida; order Sapindales; family Rutaceae; genus Aegle; species Aegle marmelos. Next base: position 8,073,970 of record JASUUL010000116.1, read on the forward strand.
AGACGATAAACACTGGTGTCAATTTGCTTCCCACAAACGAATCATCAAGCAGACGTGTGAAAATTTACACTGTACGAGATGTAAATTTTCATCCAACTACTAGACAGTTGAAAGAGAACATACACGACTTCGGATCCTTCCGCAGATGCCGTAATGAAACAAACATCAATCGAGAGACTCACCCTTCCGGTGTAAAGTGAAAACGATCGTGCCAATCCACACCGTCCTCGGCTCCTCCTCTTCTCTCTCGTCTCTTGCCCGCCCGGCTTGTTAATATAGTTGTCTATCTTTCTCTGATAATGTACGAGGAGGAGAGGCGGCTGGCATGCTTGGGCCATGAAGACCAATGGGCCCTCGGCCCAATATTGTAATTTATGAAAACCAATTGAAAATTTTAATGAAGTAGAGAAAATGAAAATTGAATTACTTAACAATCGGTCCAATCTCTTGCATTATTTGATACTCAACGTAACGTATACAATAAAAATCCAAAATGGGAATAAATTGCAATAAATACACGAACACTAGCTATAGCAAATGCCATAATGTGTTTTCATTTTGTGAGATGTCTATCTCCAAAAGAAATGTTGGACAGAATCTTGCCACGAAAGCACAAGCACGAGCATGACCAAAATCCCAGCAAGTCCCCATGATGAATTCCCAATTCTGAGCACCCAAGAAGGATCGGGAGATGGAAAAACTGATCCTCTCTCCATCGAAGAAGAAGAAGGGGAAGAAGTAGTTTTGATGGCAATTATAAGGACAGCCAGAACCATGGGAAGAACGAAGCTAGAGTTCCAATATTTTGTCTCATTATGAAATACTGTGTGATGGTGATAATGATGATCGTTTTTTCTTGTCACATATAGCGGTGACAAAACTATAGCTGATACCAAAGCCAACCCCATGGCGACTGCTCTTTGATATGATGATTTTTGGCCTGCGTAGTCGTATGTATTAGCAGCCATTGGAAGAAGTTAATTAATCACCTCTCTCAATCCTGCAGGACTAGTATAAAAAAACCAACTTGGAGAGAATTTGGTTGAGAATGGAGAGTTTTATAGGAGGAAGAAGAGAAAACAAGTGAAGGAATCTAGTTGTAAAGCTTGTGATTTGATGACAAAAGTGATGGAGTAATCATAGACATAGCCGTCCAAAAAGTGAAAAAGGGGATAAGTTATTTGGAGAAAAAGCTAAGAGAAAGGTTAAAAAAGATGGGTAACTGAAGAAAAGGATCGAAATTCTTTGGAAGTAAGGTATCTTTAATTTGGTGTGTTCATACACGTCTGCAAGGCACTGCTAGCTGGAATAACTTTTGTGAGACACGTACATACATACATATACTGCCTCATTGCGTGGCCAGTGTCTTCTTGTGCTTGAAAGTATATGTTTGTATATATATGTTGGCTTGTTCACGAAACAAATGTATATTAGTGTATTATTATTATTATCCGTATGACATACACAAGAAAGTAAGTGAGAAATACATGCTGTTTGGATTCCTTCGCATTACTCCTCCTTTAGCTTAACCACGGCTTCAGGACACCGGCTGCCATGACCATGCAGTTCACTGACCAGTTTTTTAAAATTTATGTAATATATATATATATATATATATAACAAACTTGATCTGAGTCTCACTACAATCGGATATACTTTCTCAGAATATATAACTACCCGTGTACAAGAACCCAGTTTGACACACATATCCCATGATCTGATCCGGAGAAGGCCCTAGTTCCGAGAGGTAAAATAGAAACATATAGTGTGTGGAATAATAATTAGTTGATTATTAATTAGTCAATTTATTTTGCTGACCCTCCTGACATTTGATGGATATAAAATTGTTAATTTTTATTATTTTGTTTTTGGCAGTTTCCAAAAACGTACAGGAACTTGTATAATGCATATATATTTTATGACAGCTTTAAGTAACAGTCTCAAACTCTTAATTATCTTTCAAGATCAATTATTTGGTTTTTGACAACAAAGTCATTGTCGACAGAATATTAGAATCTGATCTTACAATTATTTATCTTTTCCCGGCTTTACATGCAATAATTTATACAAAAGAGAAAAAAAAAATTAGATACGAGATAAATCTCGTCACTATAATTATATGAATTTAGATTTTTATAATTATATCAATTTAGATTTTTTGTACACTTTGAATGTATTATGAATAGATTGTAATATAAATTTAAAAATGAAAAATCAAGGCATCTTTTCTCTTGGTTATCGAATCGAGTGGTACCGCTATTCAAGAAACTACGATTACTGTCCGCATAAAATCCCAAATATCCAGAGCACAATGAATCTACAGTTAATACAATTGATTTCTATCTGTCTCTTTGTCTGTTTAAACGACCTTATTCTATAATTATATTGCATTTGCATTGGATCCATCGGATTTCTATCCATCAAATTTCAGGTCAAAATCACTCACAGCATCCCTTGAGTAAATTGAATCTGATGATCAATTAAAGGGGAAAAAGGAAAAAAAGATACCTCCATGGACTCAAAAAAACTTTGGCACTTCTTCTCCTTCTACTTTTCCACAATACAGCTTATTTTCCGATACCTTTTTCTCATCATTCAGAATTTAGGTCGATTTCCCAAGTACCCTTTAATCCGAAACGCTATCTCCGGTTTGCTTCATGCGCCGGTCATCGTCACATTCATGGATACAATGCTGTTACTGTATTTCCATATATGCAATCTCTCTCCATGCACCGTTGACATAGATGATCAAACCACGATTCATTTTTTTACCCCAAATCACAGAAAATTCAACAAGCCAAATCTGGTCATAATCCACGGCTATGGCGGAACGTCGCGCTGGCAGTTTGTACATCAGGTCCGTCCATTATCAAACGGATTTAACCTGTTTGTACCCGATTTAATATTTTTCGGAAAGTCATATTCTGCTGGGGCTGACAGGACAGAAGTTTTCCAGGCAAAGTGTTTGGTTGAAGGGTTAAAAAGATTGGGAGTGAACAGGTTCTCGGTTTACGGTATTAGCTACGGTGGGATCGTGGCATATCATATGGCTGAGATGAATCCTATGGAAATAGACAAGGTTGTGATTGTAAGCAGTGCTATCGGCTACACTGCCGAACAAAAGGAAGGGCACCTGACAAGAATTGGCAGAAGGATCTCAGGATTTCTGGTTCCTGAAAGCCCGCAAGATCTACGGTTCCTAGTGAGTTTGTCAATGTACCGTAATGACTTCCTTAAGTGGGTCCCTGACTTTTTCTTCCGTCAGTTCATCAATGTGAGTTCATCTTTTCTGATTTAACTTATCTTCTAATCCGATTTAACACAATCATAATTCATAAAGCTTTTTCTGAAAGTATTTTGAGTCTAATCAAAACCCTTAACCTACGGTTAAAAATTTTCTGTTAGGCGATGTATAAAGCTCACAGGAAGGAGCGGTTGGAAATGATAGAGCACTTGCTTACTAAAGATGCAGATCCAAACATTCCCATTTTAACTCAGGTAAAAGCTCTCTCTCATAAACTTCGAGCATAATAATTTATTAAATGTGATTATGTGTCACGAAACAACTCAGGCTTTGCGCCGAAAAGTTCATACCACTTGACCAATGGCTTTGGTATGCAAATACGCACTGTTTATTGTGTTGGGGCTAAGTGCTTCTATAAAAGAGGACTTTTTGAGTAAAAGCTGCTTTTAAAAAGTTAGTTACTGTAGTGCTATTCCTTGCTAGCTCATACTGCTTCACGAAGCACCCAGTTGCTTTATAATCGATTTACTTAAAAGACCTTTTTACTGTTTAACTAAACATTACAATCAAAACGTGCAAGTCTCTTTAATTTATTTGATGATTCAAAAGCGCTTGTTGGCTATTCATTCTATCAAAATCATTGTTTATGACCTTGTGCATAAATCTACCTCACGAGCTACTAATTAACATTTCATTTGGGGTGAAGGAAACACTGATAATTTGGGGAGATCAAGACAAAATCTTTCCATTAGACCTTGCCCATCAGCTGCACAGGTGTATATATAACAATTAGTCTGTTCTCTTCGATCATTTCAATTGTCGCCTTAAGATTTATGACCAATTTTGAATCATGTATATAACTTCGCAATTTTCTATGAATAATATTTCAGGCACTTGGGATCAAAATCGAAGTTGGTGATCCTCAAGAACACAGGCCATGCTGCAAATATGGAATCACCTCATGAACTCAATATTCTGATAAAAACATTTGTTTTGGGTCATTCCTATCATCTCCTTGAGGTCTAATATATTGTCAACATATACACTGACTTCGAATAGATTGTTGTTCATTCAAACATGTAGACAATGCAGTAGTAGTGGTAATATGATTTCAACAAATTAATTTTTGGATGGTCCATCAATTGGCTAAGATTCAGGGTTAATTTGTGAATAATAATTAAGTTTCTGATATTTGTTCTTAAGAGCGATTAGTCCTTCTTGTTTGTACACAAACAAACGGAAAGATGAGTCAACTAATTGCAAAAGCAACAAGGCTTATTATACAAGAGGGGGGAAAAAAAGGAAACGAAATTGTAAGAAGGACATGCATGACGAGTCGTATAGAGTAAAAAGTAATAAACGACAATAACATCAAAAATAATACCACGTGGACGGCATGTCGTGGAAAAGGAATACGGCTATACACTTAAGACTGATTGACAATTCAAAAAGGCTAAACCAACATAAACGACAAACATACTAAACATGTTTGTCGGTTATTGTGGTTGAGAACAATTAGTTCTAGTCGCCGACACGTCGTCCTGTAATCCTTGCTGCTGCTGAATGAATATTGGATATCCTCTGTGAAACTCTCTCTCTCCATACGAAGCCCAAATTCTCGCTTTCTTATATTTTTGCGATAAAATGTTAAGGACCTTCTCTCACGTCGCGAGCACGAACACCAGCGCGACTCTCGTCAGGTGCTACTCGCTCGACCTAAGCCGGATGTGAAGAGTGAATTACCAAAAATGTCCTTGCTCGAGCAACACCTAGCTTCGCTCTACCAGGTGGCGGTCTCCTTCGACGGCGCCGTCTTGGGCGTAGCCCTCGCTTACACCGCCGCGCGTTCGTTCCTAGACTTCCGCTACACCTCTAACGCTCTAGGAAAAGTCCGGAATGCTCCGCAGCTCAAAGTCTCCGATCTTCGAGCTCTGTTGGACGAAAAGCAATCGCAGCCGTCCGATCAAGAGCAAAATAACCGTCTCGTCATCGTGCGGGGCCAAGTGGAAGCGAAATCAGCCGTCGATGGAATAAACTGGAAGAACTTGGTGTACAGTAACGGTATATTGGTTTCTGAGAGCGGAGACAAAGCTGTTATTCTTGAACAAAGAAAAGCTGTATGTATTTTTTAATATTCAGAAATTTTAGTTGTTACGGACCTTCGAGATAAAATAAGTAATTTATTTTCTTTAGCTGTATCGTTATTTATTTTGTCATTTTATTTTGTTTATCTCTTGTAAGTTTGGTTCCTGTGTCTAGTAGGAGTCTAAATAATGGAACCTATAGATGAGGTTGTTGAGTAGGAGAAGATGTCAAGAAAGTTTAATGTAATTTCGGGAGTTTGATAACAGAGGTTGTTCCCCCTTGAATTTTCTTATTTCTTCTTCCCTAGTTCTTTACCATTAATCCATCTATTATGTTTTTTCTGAAATTAGAGCTGTTAGAAATTGTATGAAGTGAGGAAAAATTGAAAATTTTTTTTTTTAATGAAAAAAGGTAGGGGAGTTTTTGTGTATAATCGGGGATAAAGATTGAATATTGAGAACAAAATATGAATTTTGAAATGCACACTTGGGGCTTGTTTGGGATTGATGTGCTGCTAGTGAATGGAATCAATGGCTGTCAAGTGAAAACTGGTGCATGTTAAGTAAACATTAGTTCTCCAAATTAAGCAGAAGCCCCATGATTATAAGCTTATCTTTGATTTTTAGGGAACCGGGATGGTAGGGAAGCAATTGAACTAGGAATTTTTGCTTTCCTTTTGGGTGTTATTTTTGTATTTGCATCTATTAATACATATGTCATGTATATTTAAACATGCTTTTATTTGAGTTTGATGAAGTTCATCTATTGATAATTTTCTTCTGTAGTAATAATGTGCATGGTCTTCATTGCTTAAAGTTTTCATTGTTACAAGATGTCATGTGAACTTATTCGGATGCTTTTTGGGTATAATATCTCTGAGAAATTTTGTGTATATAGAAGCAGGGGAGCCAATAGGCAAGCTGGCTAGTGTTTTCTGGATCGCTTCAATGTTTTTCCTTTTGGGTCAAATCTTGATTAAGTGGATTTCCTCATGCTATAAATGCACTTTACTTGTAGTTCATGTAGGAAAGAATCCGTTTATTAATGTGCCATGATTAAGGAACTCTGTTGGTTGTTAAACGAGTAGAGTTGAAGTTTTTTGCTATATTTTGCATGGTTATTTGGTAATTTATAGATAGCAATTTACTGATTTTGTGGTTTATATGCTTGAAGTTTCTATACAACGAATGGAGGGACCTTTTTGGATGGACTCCTGATATACGTGCCATCTTTGGAAGATCTTTGAAAACAAGCGAACCATCCTCCTTAAGAACGGTAAAATAAATAACTTGTCTCATGTAATTTTTAAATGGATATTTTTCTGTTTATATTATTTTTAGCTTGAGAAATGCAGCAGAAGCAATCAAGCAAAAATGATACTTGTTTTTAGTGCTGATATACTTAAATATGTTCAGTTTTAGTAGGTATCCATTTTTATTTATTTGTTTATTTTTTGGTTGATTTCACAGGTTCCTTTTATTCTTGTTGAAGGTGATAGATGGCCACAGTCTGATTATATTATTGTTGACATGGATGGCTCTAGACAGCCTTTACCTCTTACAACAGCTTATCAACGCCTAGAACTTGCTAATGCTTCTCCCTTTACATTTCTTCAGGCTATGTTTGGTCTAAAATGCCCTGTAAGTTTAGAAGTTGAATAGCCTTAATGTCTTTTCAGGTGCTCATTTTTGTTACAAATGTATGATACCATGTTTTCTTTGTCTTGAAAGATTGGTGTACTGGCTGAAGAGAAAATTCTTCCCTTAGGGAAGGATATCAATGCTGTCGGTATTTGCAATTTCAAAAATGGAATTCCCGAGATCAAGTCGTGCAAGGATATTCCGTACTTTCTGTAAGAAGATTTCTTGAACCATTTCAGTGTTGGTTGTGTAGTTTGAAATGCAAAATTTTGTAGAATTTGAATAATTCTAAATCTAAAGACAGTTAAGGCTTTGTTGGGTTTTGAAAGGCCATCGGCCAGTGAGGTGACCTGGAGCATAGACCAACTTTAGGGGATTAATTTGTGTTGTGGTCTTCTGCAGAAGCGAGAAGACTAAGGATCAGATGCTGGTAGATCTTGTGAACAGGAGTAAAATACTCTTTTGGAGTGGTATTGTGCTTGGCTCACTATCAATTGGTATCCTTGGCTATGCTATTGTCAGGTACACTAGTTATAACATAAAAGAGTGTCTTTTCCATTTCCTATTAAAATAAATAAATAAACATAAAAGAGTGTCTTTTACCTTCTCCATTCCATCACATATTGAAAATACATGTGTTGATTCAAATTGGACAGATCTGAATTTACTCTTATGAGCTTATTTTGATTCTTGCTAATTTAGTTTTTTTTTTTTTTTTTTGGGGGGGGGGGGGGGGGATGTCTGTAGGAACTGGAATAGATGGAAAGATAGGCAACCGAGAACGTCAGGGCAACCAACTGAAGCACCTAGTGAAGATGCTGACTCTCAGATAGGTTCAGATGAAGAAGTAGTTGGAGATATTCCAGATGGGCAGTTATGTGTAGTTTGCTTGGCGAGGCGGAGGATCTCAGCTTTTAATCCATGCGGCCATCTAGTATGTTGCCGCCGATGTGCTATATCTGTTGAACGTGAAGCATCACCAAAGTGCCCTGTTTGTCGCATGACAGTTCGGAGTTCAATGCGGATTTTTTTTTCTTGAGGATTGAGATTTAGGGGTTGGTGCCTTTTGTTTGTGGTTTGGAATTTTCATTCGTCAAAGATACACTCATGAATTAGTGATTGGGTGATTTTGTGAATGCTAGTAAATACCGTTGGTCATTTTGAGAACGAGAAAGGAGTAACGAATGTAAAAGATCGTACGTTTATAGCTTTATCCTCTTCATAACTTTAGATACAGAGAAGAGAAGGAGAGAGAAGGGGGAGAGGGGGGGGGGGTGTGGCGGCGAGCCCAAATAAATAACAGAAAGCAGTAGCTGACATTCTAACTCTCTTCTACTTTCACAGCCACCTTCCACAAAGAACAAAAAGAAACAGGCTGCCCTCTCCACCATAACTCAATACACCCATCTTTCTTTTCAACTCTCATCTCCCAGTTATTGTCATACTTCCTCAACAAAGCTCTGCCTCCATCGATGGCATCCTCGCCAAAAACTTCTCCAACAAACCCAGCTCCTCTCATTCTATCACACCATTTGTCTTTCCCTTCGTTTATCTCTGCCCTATTTGTCAAAGCCTTTGCTGCCTCTCCCTCCATTACCCTTCTTTCTTCGCTCTCTCGGCCTTTAAATGCTGCGCTTGTTGAGTCCAAAAACCTCCATAAGTACTCCACTCGACGTGCAAAACCTGTTGCAAAGTCTCCACAGCTGCAGCTGCAATCCATATTGTTTTCACTAAGTATCACTCCTTTTGGCTCCAAACTTCTCAACACACTCAAGAATTCTTTTCTTTCATCTGGGGTGCTGTGATTCAAGCGATGCAGTCTAAATTGTGTGCAAACTATTAAGGTTTCTTCCGGACATGTGCTGACCATTTGCGCATTTAGATTCTGTAAAGGGTGGCTTTCTAATCTATTGATTTGCAAATTTATGTTCATAGACTTGGCAAAACCAAGAAGTTGCAAGGAATAATTGTCACCCGGGGGACCAACACAAAATGGGGCCTCTGAGTTTTGATCATTTTCAGCCGTTGGGGAAATGATTGTGAGGCGAACAAGAGGAGGAGGACCGCCCGATCTTCGAGTCAAGGCCTCAAGTAGCGTAGGCCATTGCACTCCATGAGAGACCCCAATATCAAGAATGTGAAGATTCTGCACCTGATTGTTTCGATCTTGAGCAAGAATTTGGAGGATGCAGGAGTTTGCAATGTTGTTGGGAAAGGCGAACCAAGGGCTTTTGTCATAGAAATTGAGCAAAGATTTCTGGAAGAATCTTGGTTCCGTAGAAAAAAAGGTTAAAGGCCCTGTTGAGGTGGTTGTGGTAGAGGAAGACGATAAGGAGGATAGATGGTGTGTCAAGGCTCGGAGCCCATGAGCCGCTAGCCGGTGGTTGGCATCTCCAGTTGGTGAGGCAAGCTCGTGGAGGACATACAGCAGGTGTTGCACGCGAGTCAGGTTACCGGCTGTGATAGCTGCAGCACAAGGATTAAGCAACTGCTCTGCCCATCTTCCTTCCTTGCTATTACCGTTATTACCGTTATTTCCGGTCGATTTGTTTGTGTTTTTCTTGTTACCAACCGACCTTTTGACAGTCACCACTTCTTCACTGCCTTCTTCAGTTTTTCTAATCCGATGTCCCTGATTCTTCCTCTGGTGATGACTTTGAGATGATCTTGTAGGAGGGTCATCGGTGTTTCTCCGTTTCTTTGATGAATCAGCCGGCGCTGGAGGACCAGAAACAGTAGAATCAGTCGGAGGCTTACGAATGGTACTGATATTAGCGGTGGCTTCTGTGTTGTTGACAGTAGCAGCAGCACTATTAGCGCCAGTGTTGCCAATGAGCTGTTCTGGGGCTACATCTTGACCTTGATTCCACCATTGATAGGCGTCGATTTCATTAGCGTTGTATGGATCATCCAAGAACGACGGAAGGAACGACACCGAATCTTCCAACCAATCTAATATGTGATCTGTGGTCGGGTTTGGCTCCGGTTCTTCAATAATGGTCATTGTTCTTGAGAAGGAGGAGCTAGCTAGGACAGAAGAGAGCCGATAAATTATTGGTATCAAGGTGTCTGATAGTTTTGACCAAAAGAGTATGATGATGATGATGATGATGATGATGATGCATAGATCATGGAGTTGTGTTTGTTGAGAGGGTGTTAAAATAATAATGTAGAGAGGGCATTGGTGCGACGTTAATGTTGAGCAAATGGGCCAAGGCAGGGTATATTGTAAGAGTTTGTGTGATGTTTGTTTGGAGGATCTGATGTATTTATTGAGAATGGACTTCTGTCTTTTGCTTGTTATGGTTATTAACCTATTATCTTATTCAAGCTTCTATGTCATGGTGGTTGAGTTCAACTTTCTTTGAAAATGGCATGATTGTGTTATTTTATGTATGGGTTGAGTTTGAATTGTCAAGAGACGGCAAACCCTTCATGTCTCTATGCGTTCTAGTAAAATATTCGAACTCTTCATGTGCTCGATGGTGAACAATACTATAGCAGTGATCTAAACGACAATTATCGACAACCGATTGCCGGTTGGGGCTGATCTTTTCGTTGAACGAGTTTTCTTATTTGTTTGTAATGGTTTAAAATAATATTAATTTGATATAGATCTATATATATAATATAATACAGGCATTCAGCCTATATTCAACACCAGATATGATACTATAATAAAGTCTAATCATTCCTAATTTAAAATTATGAGAACGTAGAGAAAATTTTCATTCAATAAATAAGTTCGCTTGTTACCTAAGACTGAAAAATAATTATAAAAAAGAAAATGACTTGCAAACACTTCATCTGTACTTCATCGAATTAATTAAAAACCAAGACACATATTTGACAACTCCTCTTTTCCTATTTTGTTGCTGTTTATATATATATATTTTAAAAAAAAAAGTCAGCGTTGAGAGAAGACATAAATGCTTTGCACTGAAATATTATAGTTTAAACGAGCTTTACAAATTTTCAATTTATAGAGATAAATTAAGAATAATAATGCTACCTTATTAAAATTGGTTCACAAAATTTTTCGATTCAATTATGCGAAAAGACCCAGTTGTATTTTAGTTATTTAATTATTTTCTTTACAATTCACACGCTCTAACCCACTCCAACCACACACAAACACAAATTAAATAATTTTGCCCTTCCAAAATTGTTGAGAGGCCAAGATAAAACTCTTGATCCCTTGCTTCTACTGCGAGGCAGGCCAACCTAGTTTATTATCAAACGCGAATTGTTATTTTAAGTTTATTTACAATAATCAAGAGTAACGTTTTCCATGCTAGTGAGAAAAAGCAAAAAATACATAAGATGTTAACTAATTAATTCCGAATAAAAGGAGGAATGATCTAGCCTTTTCATATAATTTATCAAAGTAGCATTACTTGAGGATTAACTTTCCAAAAAGGAAGAGAAACAATTATGCCATGATTTTTGGGGATAAATTCTAACTGTCCCACGACTTTTTAGATAAAGAGAATTCCATCAACTTACTGTTACAGAAGAAATGAAGTGAGGCAAAAATGAAGCCATAATTGTATTTTTCAACTAGCTTAATAAGCTCTCTCTTAGCTTAGCCGAAGATCAAATGAAACTTCTATATATATTCCCAACTAGAGCATAAATCGAATAACCAAACTGAAATTCCAATCATGGATCATCATCGCATACATTGATTTATTTCGGAGGAGAATTTGCGTGTGTAATTCTAGTGATGTTTGTTTAAAATTCAAGCAATACGTGTGACCAAAAACTTGCAGTACTGGACTGTTTGTTGTGTTGTATAGATCTGGTCAATCTTGTTGCTTGAAAATTGCAAAGAATAAGAAGAGAAGAGAAGCAAAGAAACCAACGTATAGGTCGACGAGAACAGAGCCGGAGAACGCACGATAACAAAAGTGATTTGATAAGTAGGATAAAAGTGATAAGAACTTTAAAAATTATTGTGCTCGACTTAAAGAACAATATTAAACTCCAGATCCATCATGCACTTAATGCTCGCAGGGCCAGTAAGGGTATTGCTTTCCAACAAGTCAACATAATGATTACAGTTCTTTTTTTATCCCCATTTGGCTAAGGATTTGTCGCTGTTAAAATTCTTCTCAACGCGCTCCAATTAATGGTTTCTTGCTTTCAAACTTTGAATGCGACAATGAATTCTCTTCCTAGTTAGCAAGCTGTGGTCGATATACGAAGATAAAAAAATTTTCCAGGCAAGAATTGTTAATTTTTTTAATTAGATATAAATGTATACGTAATTTATTATCAGTTTTTTATTTAAAACTCAAAGGAACTATTCCAAATATATGAAGATTAAGGGGAAAAATATAATTAAAAATAAAACATAAAATTAAAAATCTCATTCCCACTTTCTCATGAAAATAAAAATTTTAATAATTATTCTTAATTTTGAGTAGGGTTTATCATTTAGTAATCGCATTATAAAAGTTTATCTTTAACAACAAGCCCCTTTGCTTGCTGTGCAACATATAACCGCAACGATCTTTTGAATGTGGCGAATTTCATTATCATTCAAGTGACAATGTGCAAACTAAGCACATTGTTAAATGGTTTATCTTCATCAAGATTTTGAAAGGTAATTTATTAATACAAATGCAATCCAATTAGTTAAAAAGTAATTTTGATTAAATTTCAAAAAAAATAATTAAATATTAATCTATAATTGCAAATTAGTAATCATATATTTATATTATCTATTTACTTTTTATTATTAACCATATATTTATTATATGACTGTTAATAAATTAGTGAAAAAAAATTGTAATTCAAATGTTCAAGTTATTACTGTAGAATAAATAAAAAAAATATAATTCAATATTTTATTAGCAGAAAAATGGCTTTACTATTGCCAATAAAGTGATAATAGGGTAAAATGCCAATCTTTTAATTTAAAATTTTAATTTTCTTTTCTGAACATTGACATTTAGAACACCCCTGCCTGATACTTAAGAAAATTCAGAGATTCCCTCAATTTTTTTCATCAGCAAATAAACATATTTCCCACTTCAAATTTATCAAATTTAAAGCCAAAACCTAACAACCTGTGAAGCAATTTGAAGCCACAAAACTCAGTTCTAGCAGTTGGAAAACCCATCACTATAAGAAAAAGAACATGTAATGACACTTACAGGTATGATGGCTCTTGGAGTGAGTCTGTTATTTCACATAAATATGACAGTCATGATAAAAAAATTTTATGTCATTAAAATTTGATAAAATCATGACAAAAAATTATTTTATATAATAATATGATAGATTTGTAATAAATATTTAAATTATCATAAATTAATGACTAGTCGATGATAGAGAATTTAGCAGTCATGTCATTGGAAATAAATTTTTATTTTGACTTTATTTTGCATTCGACTTAAAAATTAAAAATGATTTTATTAAGCATTTAGGGAAAAACGGATAAAAAATTAAAATGAATAAACACAAAACACTTCATATCGTTTTTTTTTTTTTTTTTCACGAAGCGTGTAGTGAAAACTCAAAACATCTCTCCCTCTCACACTGTCTCACTCTCGTAACATGTTACCCATCGCCTCAAACCCTTGCATAAGCACTACTGTCGATTTTGTCTCATCTTCCGCCATCGATTTAGGCCATAACCGAGGTCCGTAGGAAGAACCCACCGAACTTTTCATACCACCGTTGCATTTCTAAACCCTAACTAGAAGTCCACCATTGATAAAGCTCAATTTTTTTTTTTATTAACGTAGGTAATTATTATTCTTATCTTCTCTTGCATGTCAAATTAATTAAATTGCTCATCAAATTTGAATCTTAAAGTGTACTTCTGAGCACTAAAGGTTATCTGAAATTTGTTCACTGTGTTGGAAAAATGAATTTTTTTTTGAAATATCTGTACTTAAATGCACTAGTTTTTCAAAATGAATGAAACCTAAAACTATAGAATTACATCCGCTTTGCTCTTGAGTACGGCTAGTCACATGCATGTTGACATTTTGTTCAGTCTTCAATTGAGGATCCAGTTTTTTTTTTTTTTCCTCCCTTTCTTCTCAGTTCTCGCGCGGTGGATCTTTTTTATTGTCAGAGGACTTTGCACTCCAGTTCGATTGGTTGGTTCTTGCTGATTGATTAATTATTTAGTTACTTCATTTTATCTTATATAGTTTCAGATCTAAATTTTATCTCACATTCGGTTGCTCTCGGTTTTCTGAGAATTATTTTTGCTTGCTTTTCAGACCGGACTTATTGTTAATTTTATTGTATTCTAGAAAATCCTGCTTTACGGATAGCATTGGTTTTTTTGCTTTTTAATTTATACATTTTATTTATTTGTTTATTTATTTTTTTGGTTACCGAACGCAAACGCTATGCGTCTAAAAGCACCGTGGTAGATCCTTGAGTGATTGGTATGTTGTACTTGCGTTACTTTGGTACGAGATTTTTACCCTTTTTTATTTTTGTGTGGAGTTTATTTATCTTTGTCTCTTATTTGAAAATTATTGTTGTTACCTGTGCTAGATCGAAATGATATTTCAATTGATTGTAGCAAGCAGGTAACTTGTTGCTACACTTCATTTTTTTTATCGTTGTTATTTAGATTAAGTGATTCTGATTACTCTTTTGATTAAATATGACGAGGGATGGAAAAATTTAGTTGACTAGTGCAGATCAATTGCATTGAAAAGAAAGACTCACACAACAATACTTGAAATCCCTATTATCAAATGCTGTAATTGTGTGTTGATTAAGAGTTTTAGTTACAAGTTATCTGTATTACCTTACTTATACACCAGTTGTACTTTCCTATTATTAATTATATTAGCTATACATGTGGCAACTTATTTAGAGCAACGTTTAGGTCATTGATGTTATTGCAGCCAGCACGAGTCGTTACGACCCGATTCTTTTAAGGAAAATTAACATGTCTGCTTCGTCGAAATCTCTTGTAGCAGAGACTTCGGTAGATGATAATACTACTTCTGAGGTTAGCTTGACTTTGATGCTCTGGTTTTATATGCATTTAGTTATTGTACAACTTTTGCTGCAAAGGTCTTATCCTCTTAGCTTTGCTTACTGACTGCTGAGTAGTTTATAGGAAATTTATTACGAGGTTACAACAAGTCATCATCTTTTGGTTGATTGTGAAAATTTTGCAAGATTGACAAAGATGCATGAGGTAGAATCACACAAAAGATGGAGTCGTAACAATCAACTAACAAACAAAGAAATGACAAATATGTCAAGCCAATATTTAAGGAAGGAGACATGCTAAGTAACTAATGGCCAAGTGATTCTTGCACCATCAGAGAGGTACTACATGTTAAGATAAAGTTGTTATATAGTCTTATTCACCTCATAATATCTTTGCTGATTTTATCTTTCTATTAGTTGCTTGTCTTAAGTTATTAGTATTTTTAAAAAATTTTGGTATTTGCTTGTGCAGGAGTTGTATTTGTGATAATTTGGGGTTTATTGCTAATGCTATTGTGAAGAGACCGAAAAATTGAGTTTTTGCTAATATTATGTAATATTACCATTGAGAAAGAAGAGAATAATAGAAGGATTATTATTTTGTGTTATTAAATTCTTGCAAACAAATAATTGTATTAATTGAAAATTACATGGAGATGTTACATGGAGAAGAGAATAATTGTATCAATTGTAAACAAATAATTTTCTTAACAATGGCACAAGAGACTTTCCACGAACGCACTTGAAATGTTGTTAAAGATAGTTGCGCTTAAAGACAACATCAACATTCATGGCACACGGTCGAAGTTGTTGAAGGTGTTTAGCAATATGCATCACCCATTGTTAAATCCCTTTTCTCTTATAGTGGTGGGATCCTTTAAAATGGATTCCATTCTATTTCTTATTTTACCAAGTAGATGTGGATTTTATTTTAATTCTAGGCTCTCATTCTCGAATCCACAATAATGAAGAATAATAGAAGGAATTTATCTTTCACGTTTTTCATGCAATTGTGAAAAGCCAAAAATATTAATGATAGTGAAAAACCAAAAAAATTAATGGTGTTAGTTAATTATTCGATTTGTATTTTACAATCTTTGTGAAAGTAGCGTTACTTAACACACCAAAAAGCAAAATAAATAATTATGCCATGATCTTAGGAATAAATTCCAATCATCCCGCAACTCTTTAGATAAAGAGAACTCATCGACTTTTTATTATTGCAGGAGAAATGAAATTTTGCAAAATTGAAGTTGTAAATGCTTGACTCAACAAGCTTAATAATTTCTGTCTTAGCTAGCCCAAGATCAATTCAGTCTTAAAATGAAGCGATATATACACGCCTAACTACATAATTGTACACTGGATGACAAGATTGAAAATTCCAATCCTTTATGATTTTAATCTAGAATTTTCATTCGATATGTAGGCCTTCACTGTGTGTATTTATATATTTGGGAGGAGAATTTTCATGTATGAGAATGATCTTTAAATTCAAGTATTATTGAGTGACTAAACACTTGCAATATTAGACTGTTTGCTGTGCTGTAGATCGAATCAATCCTGTGGCTTGAAAAATACAAAGAATAAGAAAAAATTCCAGATCCAACATGTGCTTAAGGCACGCAGGGGCCCAGAAGAGCAGTGCTTTCCAACAACTTAACATAATGATAATTAGAATTGTTTCTAGACCCTCTGTGCGTGTGTATTGGCTTAGTCCTTTTGAGCATCCTGCTTATAAATATATGTCTCATATCTGTAGTTGATTCATTCCCTGGAGAACTAGCTATATAATCAAATAAAAATAATGGGTAGGGACGAAATCACAAAAGCGCAAGAGCAGGGCAATAAGGGTAATAACAAAATTCCGAATGCAAAAGGTAAGTTAAATAAGATTATTATTATTTTTTTTTAGGTTGAATGAATTGTTAATTGCTGTACGTTTGATAATATTGATGGACAGATCGGAAGATAATAACGGATGTTGCTAGCCACAAGCAAGTTACGAGCTATATAGTGAAGAATGATTGGAAGGGTTTAGAAGATTACATAAAGAGAAAGACTCCTGATGCCTTGGGCTACAAGATTGTCAATGACGCTTCCTTTTTTGAATTTATTTTTGGTATACCTGATGTGCCCCCGAAGGTTGTAAGCAGTCTTCTATCAAGAGTCCCTCAAAGTTGCTTACAAAACTTTATTGGAGATGAAGGCCCTAAATATATGACGTATGCTGCTTCTACTGGGAAATTAAACTTGATCCAAATCCTTATAGATTACAACAAAGATTTGCCAAACACAAAAGATTCGCCAAACACAAAAGATTTGCCAAACACAAAGGACGAGGAGAAATGTTTTCTTCTTCCTGTTCAGATCGCAGCGCTATATGGCCAAAGGAAAGCTGTTCGTCGTCTACTCGAAGTTACTACAGAACCCTTGGATGGCAGTGAAGGCATGGTTCTGCTGCAATATCTGATTAATTCTAACCTCTTTGGTAAGTACCACAGTAGAAATCCTCTAAGTAATATTATTATAAGAGAGAGTATTCAAAAAAGCTTAAAAGTACGAACACATGAATAAAAAATGAGAGTGTTTGTATTAAAAAAATAACTATTTATTTATATGATTATTTTTATGTGTGAATACTCGTTAATTTTTTTAATGTGGATATATTTTTAAACTGTATAATTTAATAAAATTAATTCTTAATACAATATAAATCTATGTAGTTTAATTGACTTAAAAATTTACTTAATTAAAGCTCATGATTTAAAATTTTTTTAGGTGAAAAAAAGAGTGCATGCATTAGAAAAAGACTCTCTCTCTCTCTCTTATTAAAATTAAATTTCGAGTCTTTTTTAAGTATTTTGTAATATTGTTCAATGAGTTTTTGCATTTTAATAAAGTAAGAAATTCTCCTATTGCAAAATTTTATTTTATATATATAGAAAGAGAGTAAAGGAATGATTTTTATAATATTGTAAAATTATTCGTTTGTAACATTGTAAAAGTCTTTTCTACATTTTTACAAAGTAACAAATTTTCATATCAGAAAATTTTTGTGTATATATAAGTTTGTGCGGACGTCGACTTTTATAAATCTACATCACTGCGCAGATCTTTGGTGCAGACAGATATTTTTATGTGTGTGTGTGTGTATATACGTATGTATTATTTATTTATTATTATTATTTGCTTTTTTTACAGGTGTGGCACTTCGTTTATTGAAGACACATTCAAAGATAGCCGACGTATCAGTTGGTGAGATAGGAAAAATTTTAGCGTCGTTAAGTAAAAGGCCGAAGGCGTTTGCAAGCGGGAACCGACATGGATTTTGGAAAAGCTTACTGTATCAATGTCGGCCTCGTTCACAACGTTTTCTAACTAAAGTTGCACTACTTATTTATTTGGTTCAATTACACCAAAGCAGACATATTAAAAATTAAAAAAGAATAATGATAAACCACAAACTCTTTTATAAATTATTTAACATAATAAAATCGGTTGAATAAAATATAATAATATAAAAAATAATTAATTTGTGGGTCATGTGACATATTTCTCCATATGTATTTCTAGGAGTAGATTTCAAATCATGATATATTTTTAAATTGTAATTATTTAAAATAAAATAATTATTATGCTACAATAGTTTATTAAAATAATTTTAAAAAATTTTGTAACTTTAGTATTACTTAATTAGAAACTCTATTACTACTTAGACTAAAATATTCTATGTCTAAAATATTCTATGTCTAAACTCTATTACTACTTAGACTAAATTAACTTTAGTATTACTTAATTAGAAACTCTATTACTACTTAGACTAAAATATTCTATGTCCCATAGTTTTCAACGCGCATGGACCGATATTAAAATTTAAAAAATCTAATGAAGTCTTTTGGATAATTTCATCAGTGAAATCATTCAGGCTCAAAGCTTACAATAATATAGTTTTATTTAAAATAAAATAAACCAAGCCTATCTAAGTTTTCCAACTAACCTTCCTTCCCCTTTACTTTTGTGTATTTGCAGGGATTCCTGTGCATGACGAGGATAATCATCACCGTCGCCCTCATTCTAAGAGTGTGTGTGGAGACCTGGAGAAGCAACTCAGTGTAACATCAAAGATCCATTCTGCATTTGGTTCGCGCATCTCATCCTCCTATCTAAATCTTTATGAGCATTCATGACATGCCAAATTTTATTTTTATTCACACTTTTTTACCATCCACTTAATGAACCGCACATCATTTGTAGAAAAAAAAGTTTAGAATAAAATCACTTAGGAGGGAAAAAAAAAAAACAGAATAACATTTGAGATGTCTAGTTTTCATTAAATCTTTATATGTGCATGCTGAACAAAAAATTTATTATCCTGAGATGTATCATGTATCCTGATCAATAAATTTTTCATGTGGCTAATAACTTATTGTTTATTTTTCTAGGCTCTTTGCATCAAAAATTAAAGATTGTGCTCTGGGAGTCCCTCTTGCAGCTAGGTAATTAAGTATTGAAGAGTTCTCTTAATCAAATTTAGAAAATTTTCCATGAAAATTAATATTGTTTACTTACTAAGAATTCAATTGGACTTGAATAAATGAATACCAGCCCCAAGCTTAAAATCGATACGTGATGAAAAGTTAAAACATAGGCGAACACTTGAAATATTAAGGATCGTGTGCGCGGCAGCGGTACATAATTTGGAAGAACATCATGAAGCAGAAAATGTGTTTAAGAATCCAATGTTTACAGCTGCAAGATTGGGAATTTACGAGATTGTCATGGGAATTATGAGCTCCTATTTTCCGTGGTCGTTAGAGTTCAAGAATAAAGATGGACAAGACATATTCATGGTTGCAGTTAAACATCGCCAAGAAAAAGTTTTTAACATCATATTTAATTTTCAAAGCTCTTGGTCGTGGGTTTTGGCCAACATCGAGGAAAGAAAGGACAACATCTTGCACTTAGCTGCAAGGTCGAAACCTTCAAGTGAAGTCCCTGGTGCAGCATTGCAGATGCAAAGGGAGTTGCAGTGGTTCAGGGTATATTAATTAGATAATACGTCGTTCTAGTATATACCATTTTATATAATTAATCGTGCAATTATATGTTAACTTAATTATATATGCTAACTCAGGCTGTCGAAGATTATGTTCACGCAACCTTTCAAGATCAGAGAAATAATGAAGGTAAAACACCAAGAGAGCTGTTCACTGAACAGCACAAGGAGTTGGTCAAAGAAGGTGAAGAATGGATGAAGAAAACAGCTGAATCGTGCTCACTTGTCGCTACACTCATAATGACAATAGCCTTTGCTGCAGCTATCACAGTACCAGGTGGCAGCGACAGTAGAGGAATGCCTAATTACATGCGTGAACCATCTTTCTCAGTTTTTGGAATTTCAAATGCTCTTGCACTCTTTTCATCCGTAATTGCGGTGTTGATGTTCTTGGGCATCCTCACTTCACGTTTCTCAGAAGAAGATTTTCTCGCGTCCCTGCCCAGGAAATTAATCATTGGCCTCATCACCTTGTTCTTTTCAATTGCATGCTTGATGGTTGCATTTGCTGCTACAGTCTACATAGTTCAGTTTCATCCATGGAAGTGGATCATTATCCCAACGGGTCTGCTTGGTTTTTTACCTGTCTTCTTATTTGCAACGCTACAGTTTCCACTCTTGGTTGAAGTGTTTGCGTCCACTTACGGGAGTGGCATTTTCCATCCAATGAAGTTTGTAGGAATGTAACTTTCAGATCGAGACAAGTGGTGTTGTTATTATAAGTATTTTAATGTTAACAAAAGCCTCGCTACCTGGTACGGGGTCTCGTCTAATAAGAAATTCAAATAAAGCTCTAACAACACCTTCTTCTCCTTAAAAAAGAAAATAATAAATAAATAACTAAATAAATAAAAACACACACCTTCTTTTATTTACCTACGGAATAATAAATTTCTATTCGTTAACTTTTTATTTTTATTTTTTAGAAAATTTTGCTTTCCCGGCCTTTTCGTGTCGTCATAATACATAAACTCTGGTTTCTCTACGTGAACTCGGGATAATTCATCCTCGACTGACGTTTCGTAATTCGAACCCTCCTTCGCTCGCCATATACGTTTCGAACACGAAACAATCGATTCGGTTTTTTGTCATGATAATGAACATTTTCCCTAATTCTTTGTTTTAGGATGCATTCGATTGAAGCCGGCATCGTTGTCCCAAAAACTAAAATGTGAACTGAGGTGGAGTCATTGCATATTGCAAATCGACCAAAAGTTTGGGCCGTAACACTTTGTCTGTAGTAACAAATTTGTCATTAAATTTGCAAATTGTGTCCTGACTTAAGAAGTACTATTTGCGACATTTATCGCCAATAATGAAAAATTTTGTTTTTAAGAATAAAATTAAAAACTTGTGAACCAATCTCGGGCGATTTACCAAAATCATTCCCATCAATCAACCCCATAACGGTGGAAGGACATCTGACATAATTTCCTATTCGAGTATTATCTATAATTTCCTAAACTCCCATCGCAGATCAAAGTATTATCTATAATTTCCTATTCGAGTCTCATTTTCCTAGATAGAGAGCAAAAGCGTTAAAATAATTTTCAAATCTCTACAGAAATAAAACCCTTTCAATTTCTTCACATTCTATGAAATTTCATATTTATAATTGATCCCATCTCGTTAAATTAATATTGAAAAACAAAAACTTGCCTTTTGTCTACACCGTAAGAATGTGTGGGGACGAAGGCAACAGAGCGGCTTAGTGCTACATTGCATGCAAAATGGTCTTAACCATACACAAGGGATAAGATTTTCATCATCCACGCATTCTAGCTAGCTTATCTCCTGCTGTAGTGGTTTGTCTCTTTCTAGTTTCTACCAAGCCATTTACGCTAGCAACCAATGATGTATGTCTTCCTGATTCTAAGATTCAACGTTAGCGTCAGTATTTATGGAACAACAAATAAATAATTTAGCTAATGAAATGCTCAGTACTCGATTTATTCTTCACATTTGTTTCTTGAGCTTAAGTTTTATAGTTGTGTGTTGGATTTCTTTGTTGTTTACGCTTGGTTAAGATGGTAATTAAACACACACGCACACACGCATATTCTTTCTGAGTAACACATGGATAATGAGAGATTTTATTTATTCAGAAGAAAAGAGAGTGGACGTGAGAATAGAAAATACGAACTCGTGAATTCCAACAATAAAAAACATTAGGAAGTAAACGGAATTAAGAAATCAAAGCTACAAATGGAGAATGTGGTAACTAATAAGCCTAGCCCGTGCCACCCAGGACAACCTTGAGCTAGCATCGTCAAGGAAAGTGATCTGCTCCACCATTTCGGAAGACAAGTTGCTGGCAAATAAGATCAGGTGTGCCAAGGAGATGCCGAGTACATTCAAGCCCGGAAATTGAGCTAAAAATGCTGGTGTCAGTGCAGCATTGATAATGCTCGTGGTGTCTCCGGCCACGCCGACGCCCGAAAATGCGAAGTCGTCAGTGGTAACCTTAGCGGGCGGTACGCAAGGATAGCCAGCGGGACCATCCGACAGCTTTAGGTCAGCGACGCAGAAGTCGTTAACCATTGCATTGGATGAAGAGGAAGAGAATGTGAAGCATTTTGACTAATATTTAAAGTATTAAAAATTTTGGTAGATAGGGATCCCGTAAAAGCTTCTTTCGAGGAATGGGCCAAACCGGGGCATTTCTCAAGAACCATAGCTAAGGGACCACTTGGATCTGGAACCTACATGCTGATGCTCTATGAGTGGTGACTGGTGATTCGTCGACATGGAAAGAGTTCAGACAACAAACAATGTGAAACTGACAATTGACTGATCATTGTAATTTATGCCTCCAAATCAAGATTTAATGTTGGATGTGGTATCTAATATGGGTGACAGGTTGAACCATTGGTCATTAGTGGCTGGCAAATATTATATTTCAAATAAACCTGCAGCAAGCTGAGGGAAAGGTCCCTGGACAGGCTGCCAAAGCAGTGCTCACCAAGGAAACAACAAGTAGTGCAGGCGATGCATTAGATCATTCACCTTTTAAAATGTGATTTTAGTTGAATTCTTTCTTCCTTATATCTTCGTCCTTTAGCTTGCTACCCTTTGGTAATCCATGTGTACGATTAATTGAGCCAGCAGAGCAGGACTATGAGAAACAGATGCTAATTGCAAAAATTGCACAAATTTCAGTTGGTGGGTAGTTTTGCTGTGATCGAAATAATTCTTTGTTTGCTTGGTATCCGCGCAGTACAGGTTCTGATCCGCAGAATTACATCTTACCATTGCTTTCAATGGATATCTACCAAGTTTCACTTTCATATCTAGATTGAAGCACAAAGAAAAATAGAGCTGAAGGGAAAGAAATTGAGGTTGGGAAATGCTATAAATGCAGCAGAGTTATTCTACCATTTGTCATCATATTTGAAGCTGTGCGACTTGTGTCCTCATTCACAATAATAATATATGTCCTTCCCTAGGCAGCACTGGAGAGTTATTGTCGCTAGTGGTGCATGCACCCTGAGGCTGCTTGTAAATGCATGCATTGCTAAATCTGTATTATTCATTTGTCATTCTAACCTGATTCTTAATTTGACTTCTTGTGAATAATTGCTAAAGGCATGGAAATCTAGTGGCTATATGTTAAAGCCAATTGCACTTGAGCTTTTGAGAAGGTTAGTCCGGTATCGTCGGACGGTATAATTCTTAAACTCCCCTGCTTTTTGTTCTTCTGCAAAGTTTTCATTTTAATTAATTGTAATAAGGGATGAGGTTGGAGCCTCCCTGAGAAAAGCAAAGTCATCCTGGGCTTGCTTGTTGAAGTAGTGCTCAACAAGGAATTGATAACTTTATAAGTGATGGCAGTGAACAAAAGAGTTGCATGGATCAGAAAACTTCTTGAGATGATTTCATTTAGATTTTCCTCTACTGAGCTTCGTCGTTTGGTTCCTAGTCTCTGGTAATCAATTGCTTCATATTGCCAGCAGATAAAAGCTTCTCTCATAAACTTCGAGCATAATAACTTATTAAATGCAATTATCTATCACGAAGCTACTCAGACTGGCTTTGTGCTGAAAAATTCTTACCACTCGACCAATGGCTTTGGTATGCAAATACGCACTGTTTCTTGTGTTGGAGCGAAGTGATTCTATAAAAAAGGACTTTTTGAGTAAAAGCGGCTTTTAAAAGGTTAGTTACTGTAGTTACCATTACTTGCTAGCTCATGTGCTTCACGAAGTACCTAATTGCTTCCTAATCGATCTACTTAAAAGACCTTTTCACTGATTAACTAAGCATTACAATCAAAACACGCAAAAACAAGCAAAGTCTCTATGATCTATTTGATGATTCAAAAATGCTAGCTAGCTATTCATTCTATCAAAATAATTGTTTATGACCTTCTATGTAAATCTACCTCCCTAGCTACTAATTAGTATTTCGTCTGGGGAGAAGGAAACACTGGTAATTTGGGGAGATCAAGACAAAGTCTTTCCATTAGACTTTGCGCATCCGCTGCACAGGTGTATATATGACAATTAATTTGTTGTCTTCGATCATTCAATCGTCACCTTAAGATTTATGACCAATTTTGATTTATATATATCTTGACAATTTTTTATGAATAATATTGCAGGCACTTGGGACTAAAATCAAAGTTGGTGATCCTCAAGAACACAGGCCATGCTGCAAATATGAAATCTCCTCATGAACTCATTAGTCTAATAAAAACATTTGTTTTGGGCCACTCCTATCACCTGCTTGAGGTCTAATATTTTGTCAACTTCAAATAGATTGCTGTTCATTCAAACATTTATATAATGGAAGAGTAGTAGTAATCTGATCTCAACTTAAATAGTTTTGTACGTCAAATGATATAACAATTAAGTTTCTGATATTTGTGCTTAAGAGATATTAGTCCTTCTTGTTTGTACACAAACAAACTGAAAGATCAGTCAACTAATTGCAAAAGCAGCTAGGGTCATACACGAGAGAGAGTTGGAAAGGAGGGAAAGAGGAGAAATAGTTAAAAAAAAAAAAAATACACGACAAGTCGTATAAAGTAAATAATAACAAACGACAATAATTTCGAAATAATACCATGTGGACGCCATGTCGTATGCATATAAACACAAAGACAGACCGAGACAATTCAGAAAGGCCAAACCAATATAAACGACAAACGTACTGGATATGTCTGTCCGTTGTTAAGACTGAGAACAATTAGTTCTAGTCGCCGACACGTCGCCCATTAACCCTTGCTGCTGCTGAATGAGTATTGAATGTCTGCCGTGAACTCTCTCTCTCTCTCTGTCCATTCAAAGACCAAATTCTCGCTTTCTTCTTTTATTGCGGTAAAATGTTAAAGACCTTCTCTCACGTCGCAAGCTTGGCCACCAGCCGACTCTCGTCAGGTGCCACTCGCGCGACCTAAACCAGATGCGAAGAGTGAATTACCAAAAATGTCCTTGCTCGAGCAACACCTAGCTTCGCTCTACCGGCTGGCGGTCTCCTTCGACGGCGCCGTTTTGGGCTTAGCCCTCGCGTACACCGCCGTGCATTCGTCCTAGACTTCCGCTACACCTCCATCCCTCTAGGAAAAGTCCGGAATGCTCCGCAGCTCGAAGTCTCCGATCTTCGAGCTCCGTTCGAGGAAAAGCAATCGCAGCCGTCCGATCAAGAGCAGAATCTTACGCACCTTCGAGAAAAAATAAGTAATTTATTTTCTTTAGCTTTATGTTATTTTTATTTTACTTTTTTTTGTTTATCTCTTGTAAGTTTGGTTCCTGTGTCTAGTAGGAGTCTAAATAATGGAAACTATAAATGAAGTTGTTGAGTAGGAGAAGAAGTCAAGGAAGTTTATGTAATTTCTGAAGTTTGATAACAGAGGTTATCCCCCCTTGAATTCTCCTATTTCTTCTTCCCTAGTTCTTTACCATTAATCAGTCTATTGTGTTTTCTGAAATTAGAGCTGTTAGAAATTGTATGAATTGTGGAAAACTTGAACCTTTTTTTTAATGAAAAAAGGCAGAGGAGTTTTCGTGTATAATTGGGGATGAAGATTGAATATTGAGAATAAAATATAAATTTTGAAATGCACACTTGGGGTTTGTCTGGATTGATATGCTGCTAGTGAATGCAATCACTGGCTGTCAAGTGAAAAATGGGTGCATGTTTAGTGAACATTAGTTGTCAAAATTAAGCCGAAGCCCCATGATCATAAGCTTATCCTTGATTTTCAGGGAACCATGTGGTAGGGAAGCAATTGAAGTAGGAATTTTTGCTTTTCTTTTGGATGTTATTTTTGTATTTGCATCTATTAATGCATAAGTCATTTTTATTAAACTTGCTTGTTTTTGTGTTTTATGAAGTTCATGTACTGATAACTTTCTTACGTAGGAATAATGGGCATGCGATCGATTACTTAAAGTTTTTATTGTTACAAGTTATCGTGGGATCTTATTCAAATGCTTTTTGGATATAATATCTCTGAGAAATTGTGTGTATAGGAGTATGGGAGCCAATCGGCACCTGGCTAGCGTTTTCTGGATCACTTCAATGTTTTTCGTTTTGGTTCAAATCTTGATTAAATCGATTTCCTTGTGCCATAAATGCTCTTTACTTTTAGTTTATGTAGGAAAGAATCCATTTATTAATATTCCAAGATTAAGCAACCCTGTTGGTTGTTAAGGGAGTAACGTTGAAGTCTTTTGCTATATTTTGCATGGTTATTTGTTAATTTATGGATAGCAATTTACTGATTTTGTGGTTTGTATGCTTGAAGTTTCTATACAACGAATGGAGGGACCTTTTTGGATGGACTCCTGATATACATGCCATCTTTGGAAGATCTTTGAAAACAAGCGAACCATCCTCCTTGAGGATGGTAAAATAAATTACTCGTCTCAGTAATTTTGAATGCATATTTTTGTGTTTAAATTATTTGTAGCTTGAGTACTGCAATAGAAGCAATCAAGCAAAACAGAACTTGTTTTCAGTGTTGATATAGATAAATATGTTCAGTTCTAATGGGTATCCATTTTAATATATATATATTTTTGGTTGATTTCATAGGTTCCTTTTATTCTTGTTGAAGGTGATTGGTGGCCAGAGTCTGATTAAATTATTGTGGACATGGATGGCTCTAAACAGCGTTAACCTCTTACAACAGCTTATTAACGGCCAGAACTTGCTAATGTTTCTCCCTTTACGGTTCTTCAGGCTATGTTTGGTCTAAAATGCCCTGTAAGTTTAGAAGTTGAATAGCCTTAATGTCTTTTTAGGTGCTTATTTTTGTTATAAATGTATCATACCATGTTTTCTTTGTATTTGGAAGATTGGTGTGCTCGCTCAAGAGAAAATTCTTCGGTTAGGGAAGGGTATCAGTTCTGTTGATATTTGCAATTTCAGAAATGGAATTCTCGAAATCAAGTCTGCAAGGATCTATCTTACTTTCTGTAAGAAGATTTCTTGAACCGCTTTAATTCATGTTATGCTTCTTGTAAAATCTGATATTTGACAACGTTTTAGGATTGCACATTGTTGAACGTTACTAATGCTGCATTTATTTGTTGATAACCAGAATGGGTAGAAATGAGAATGAGCTGAAATTGTTACTAATAAGTTGAAATTGTTGAGAATTAAAATAAGTTATTTTTATTTATCGAAAATAATCGGAATGGAGTGCCATTGATGTGTTAATTTTATTTTGAAATCGAAATCAAAATGAGTTAAATTGTAATAAATTACAAAAAGATACTTATTGAATTATTGTTATAATTATTATTTTATATTTTAATTATAGTGATTATTTATTCAAAAATTATAATTATTAATATATTATTATTGATGGGTTAATTTTATTTTGAAATCGAAATTAAAATAAGTTAAATTATAATAAATTACAAAAAGAGACTTATTGAATTATTGTTATAATTATTATTTTATATTTTAATTATAGTGATTATTTATTCAAAAATTATAATTATTAATATATTATTAGTATTATTACTATATTTTTGTTGATAATAATAATAATAATAATAATAATAATAGTAATAATAATAATAATTTATTTTAATAACTAATCAATTAATTTATTATTTTAATAATTAATAATAGTAATAATTAGATTAATTAGTTAATAATAATATATGAAGTAATTAAATAACTATATTAATAATTATTAAAATACTAGATTAATTAATTATTTAATTAAAATATATGAACTACTAATAATAATAATAACAATAAAATTATTGTGATTATTTATTCAAAAATTATAGTTAGTAATAATTATTGTTAATAATATATTAATTATTTTGACTATTTATTAAAAAATTATAATTATTAATAATTATTGTTAACAATATATAAATAAAATATGAATGATGACAACATGTACATTTTTAATTTTGAGAGGACAAAATAATCAATTTAGAAAATAAAAATCTCATTCCCACCTCCTCATGAAAATAAGAATTCTAATAATTATTCTCAATTTTAAATAAAGTTTACCACTTTAATTTTTATTTTCTCTCTTATTTAAGTAAATAAAAATATAATTTATTTTCATTCTCTCGTTCTCATTCTTATTTTCAATTAGTAAATGCATTATAAAAGTTTACCTTTAACAATACGCTCCTTTGCTTTTTGTGCAACATATAACCGCAATGATCTTTTGAATGTGGCGAATTTCATTGTCATTCAAATGACAATGTGCAAACTAAGCACATTGTTAAAAGGTTTATCTTCATCGAGATTTTGAAAGGTAATTTGTTAATAGAAATGCACTCCAATTAGTTAAAAAGTAATTTTGATTAAATTTCAAAAAAATAATTAAATATTAATTTATAATTGCAAATTAGTAATCATATATTTATATTATCTATTTACTTTTTTATTATTAACCATATATTTATTGTATGACTGTTAATAAGTTAGTGAAAAAAAAGTAATTCAAATGTTCAAGTTATTACTGTAGAATAAATAAAAATAAAAAATATAATTCAATATTTTATTAGCAGAAAAATGGCTTTACTATTGCCAATAAAGTGATAAAAAGGTAAAATGCCAATCTTTTAATTTAAAATTTTAATTTTCTTTTCTGAACATTGACATTTAGAACACCCCTACCTGATACTTGGGAAAATTCAGAGATTCCCTCAATTTTTTTCATCATCAAACAAACATGTTTCCCACTTCAAATTTATCAAATTTAAAGCCAAAACCTAACACCCTGTGAAGCAATTTGAAGCCACAAACTCAGTTCTAGCAGTTGGAAAACCCATCACTATAAGAAAAGGAACCTGTAATGACACAGACATGGGCGATGGCTCTTGGTGTGAGTCTGTTATGTTTATGTGAAATAACAGACTCACACCAATTAATCTAATTATGTGAAATAACAAGTCACCATCTTTTGGTTGATTGTGAAAATTTTGCAAGGTTGACAAAGATGCATGTGGTAGAATCACACAAAAGATGGAGTCATAACAATGAAATAACAAACAAAGAAATGACAAATATGTCAAGTCAATATTTAAGGAAGGAGATATGCTAAGTAACTAATGGCCGAGTGATTAAGATAAGTTACTATATGTTAAGATAAGTTGTTATATATTCTTATTCACCTCATAATATCTTTGCTGATTTTATCTTTCTATTAGTTGCTTGTCTTAAGTTACTATTATTATTTTTTTTTAAAGAAATTTGGTATTTGCTTGTGCAGGAGTTGTATTTGTGATAATTTGGGGTTTATTGCTAATGCTATTGTGGAGAGACCGAAGAATTGAGTTTTTGCTAATATTATGTCAAATTACAGTTGAGAAAGAAGAGAATAATAGAAGGATTATTATTTTGTGTTATTAAATTCTTGTAAACAAATAATTGTATTAATTGAAAATTACATGGAGAAGAGAATAATTGTATTAATTGTAAACAAATAATTGTATTAACAATGGCACAAGAGACTTTCGACGAATGCACTTGAAATGTTGTTAAAGATGGTTGTGCTTAAAGACAACATCAACATTCACGGCACACGGTTTAACATTGTTGAAGGTGTTTAGCAATATGCATTACCCTTTGTTAAACCCCTTTTCTCTTGTAGTGGTGGGATTTATTAAAACGGATTCTATTTTATTTTTTATTTCACCAAGTAAATGTGGATTTCATTTTGATTCTAAACGCTCATTATCGAATCCACAATAACGAAGAATAATAAAAGGAATTTATCTTGCACGTTTTTCATGCAATTGTGAAAAGCAAAAAATGCTAATGACAGTGAAAAACTAAAAAAATTAATGGTGGTAGTTAATTATTCGATTTGTATTTTATAATCTTTATTAAAGTAGCATTACTTAACACACCAAAAAGCAAAAGAAATAATTATGCCATGATCTTGGGAATAAATTCCAATCGTCCCGCAACTGTTTAGATAAAGAGAACTCATCAACTTTTTATTGTTGCAGGAGAAATGAAATTTTGCAAAATTGAAGTTGTAAATGCTTGACTCAACAAGCTTAATAATTTCTGTCTTAGCTAGCCCAGGATCAATTCGATCTTAAAATGAAGCGATATGTACACGCCTAACTACACAATTGTAAACTGGATGACAAGATTGAAAATTCCAATCCTTTATGATTTTAGTCTAGAATTTTCATTCGATATGTAGGCCTTCACTGTATATATTTATATATTTGGGAGGAGAATTTTCATGTATGAGAATGATCTTTAAATTCAAGTATTATTGAGTGACTAAACACTTGCAATATTACACTGTTTGCTGTGCTGTAGATCGAATCAATCCTGTGGCTTGAAAAATACAAAGAATAAGAAAAAATTCCAGATCCAACATGTGCTTAAGGCACGCAGGGGCCCAGAAGAGCAGTGCTTTCCAACAACTTAACATAATGATAATTAGAATTGTTTCTAGACCCTCTGTGCGTGTGTATTGGCTTAGTCCTTTTGAGCATCCTGCTTATAAATATATGTCTCATATCTGTAGTTGATTCATTCCCTGGAGAACTAGCTATATAATCAAAGAAAAATAATGGGTAGGGACGAAATCACAAAAGCGCAAGAGCAGGGCAACGAGGGTAATAACAAAACTCCGAATACAAAAGGTAAGTTAATTGAGATTTTGTTTTTTTTTAGGTTGAATGAATTGTTAATTGCTGTACGTTCGATAATATTGATGGACAGGTCGGAAGATAATAACGGATGTTGCTAGCCACAAGCAAGTTACGAGCTATATAGTGGAGAATGATTGGAAGGGTTTAGAAGATTACATAACGAGCAAGACACCAGATGCCTTGGCCGACGAGATTGTCGAAGGCACTTCCTTTTTTGAATTTATTTTTGCTATACCAGAGGTGCCCCCGAAGTTTGTAGGCATGCTTCTATCAAGAGTCCCTCTAAGTTGCTCACAAAACTTTATTAGAGATGAAGGCCCTCAATATATGACGTATGCTGCTTCTACTGGGAATTTAAACTTGATCCAAATCCTTATAGATTACAACAAAAATTTGCCAAACATAAAAGATTTTCCAAACACAATGGACGAGGGCGAATGTTATCTTCTTCCTGTTCAGAGAGCAGCGAAATCTGGGCGAAGGGATGCTGTTTGTCGTCTACTCGAAGTTACTACAGAACCCTTGGATGGCCATGAAGGCGTTGTTCTGCTCCAATTTCTGATTAATTCTAATCTCTTTGGTAAGTACTACAGTGGAGAATCCTCTAAGTAATTTTATTACAAGAGAGACAGTATGGGAAAGTGCTTAAAAGTATGTTCGCATAGAAAAAAATGAAAGTGCTTATATTAAAAAATATTCTGTTTATTTATATAATTATTTTTATGTGTAGGTGTTGTCAATTTTTTAAGAGTAAGATATTGTTAAGTTGTGTAATTTAATAGAATTAATTTTAATACAATATAAATATGTGTAATTTAATAGGTTTAAAAATTTACTCAATTAAAATTTATGGTTTAAAACTTTTTTACATGGAAAAAAAAGGGGTGCATGCATTAGAGAGAAACTCTCTCTCTCTCTCTTTCTCTCTCTCTCTATATATATATATTAAAGTTAGAGTCTTTTTTAATATTTTATGATATTATCGAATTGGTTTCTGCATTTTAATAAATTAAGAAATTCTCCTACTGCAAAATTTTATTTTATATATACAGAGAGAGTAAGGGAATGATTTTTACAATATTGTAAAATTATTCGTTAATGACATTGTAAAAGTCTTTTCTACATTTTAACAAAGCACCAAATTTGCATATCAGAAAATTTTTGTGTATCTACAATTTTGTGCGGACATCGACTTTTATAAATCTGGGAACACCAAGTCTGCGCGGAATTTTGGTGCAGACATATATTTATGTATATATTAAACAATTTAATTCATTTTTTTTTTAAATTTTACAGATCTGGCTCTTCGTTTATTGAAGACACATTCAAAGATAGCCCACGTATCAGTTGGCGAGACAGGAAAAATTTTAGCGTCACTAAGTAAAAGGCCGAAGGCGTTTGCAAGCGGGAACCAACATGGATTTTGGAAAAGCTTATTGTATCAATGTTGGCCTCGATCACAACCTTTTCTAATTAAAGTTGCACTACTTATTTATTTGGTTCAATTACACCAAAGCAGACATATTAAAAATTAACAAGAATACTTTAAAAAAAATTAAAAAGAATAATAATAAACCACAGACTCTTTTGCAAATTATTTAATATAATAAAATCAGTTGAATAAAATATAATAATAAAAAAATTAATTTGTGGGTCATGCGATATATTTCTCCATATATTTGTAGGGGTAGATTCCAAATCATAATATATTTTTAAATAATAATAATTTAAAATAAAATATATTATTATGCTACAATAGTTTATTAAAATAATTTAAATAAAGAATTTATAACTTTAGTATTACTTAATTAGAAACTCTATTAGTACTTAGACTAAAATATTCTATGTCCCATAATTTTTAACACGCATGGACTGATATTAAAATTAAAAAATATAATGAAGTCTTTTGGATAATTTCATCAGTGAAATCATTTAGGCTCAAAGCTTACAATAATATAGTTTAATTTAAAATAAAATAAACCAAGCCTATTTAAGTTTTCCAACTAACCTTCCTTCCCCTTTACTTTTGTGTATTTGCAGGGATTCCTGTGCAAGACGAGGATAATCATCACCGTCGCCCTCATTCTAAGAGCGTGCGTGGAGACCTGGAGAAGCAACTCAGTGTAACATCAAAGATCCATTCTGCATTTGGTTAGTGCATCTCATCCTCCTATTTAAATCTTTATTTTTATTTTATTTGATGACATGCCAAATTTTATTTTTATTCACACTTTGTAGAAAAAAAAAATAGAACAAAATCACTTGGGAGGAAAAAAAGAAAACAGAATAACATTCGAGATGTCTAGTTTTCATTAAATCTTTATATGGGCATGCTGAACAAAAAATTTATTATCCTGAGGTATATCATGTATCCTGATCAATAAATTTTTCATGCGGCTAATAACTTATTGTTTATTTTTCTAGGCTCTTTGCATCAAAAATTAAAGATTGTGCTCTGGGAGTCCCTCTTGCAGCTAGGTAATTAAGTATTGAAGAGTTCTCTTAATTAAATTTAGAAAATTTTCCATGAAAATTAATATTGTTTAATTACTAAGAATTCAATTGGAATTGAATAAATGAATACCAGTCCCGAGCTTAAAATCGATACGTGATGAAAAGTTAAAACATTGGCAAACACTTGAAATATTAAGGATCGTGTGCGCGGCAGCGGTACATAATTTGGAAGAACATCATGAAGCAGAAAAAGTGTTTAAGGAGCAAATGTTTACAGCTGCAAGATTGGGGATTTACGAGATCGTCATGGGAATTATGAGCTCCTATTTTCCGTGGTCGTTAGAGTTCAAGAATAAAGATGGACAAGACATATTCATGGTTGCAGTTAAACATCGCCGGGAAAAAGTTTTTAACATCATATTTAATTTTCGAAGCTCTTGGTCGTGGGTTTTGGCCAACATCGAGGAAAGAAAGGACAACATCTTGCACTTAGCTGCAAGGTCGAAACCTTCAAGTGAAGTCCCTGGTGCAGCATTGCAGATGCAAAGGGAGTTGCAGTGGTTCAGGGTATATTAATTACTTAATACGTCGTTCTAGCATATACCATTTTATATCATTAATCGTGCAATTATATGTTAACTTAATTATATATGCTAACTCAGGCTGCGACAAATTATGTTCACCCAACCTTTCAAGATCAGAGAAATAATGAAGGTAAAACACCAAGAGAGCTGTTCAATGAACAGCACAAGGATTTAGTCAAAGAAGGTGAAGAATGGATGAAGAGCACAGCTGAATCGTGCTCAGTTGTAGCTACACTCATAATGACAATAGCCTTTGCTGCAGCTATCACGGTACCAGGTGGCAGCGACAATAGAGGAATGCCTAATTACATGCGTGAACCATCTTTCACAGTTTTTGGAATTTCAAACGCTATTGCACTCTTTTCATCCGTTATTGCGGTGTTGATGTTCTTGGGCATCCTCACTTCACGTTTCTCAGAAGAAGATTTTCTCGCGTCCCTGCCCAGGAAATTAATCATTGGCCTCATCACCTTGTTCTTTTCAATTGCATGCTTGATGGTTGCATTTGCTGCTACAGTCTACATAGTTCAGTTTCATCCATGGAAGTGGATCATTATCCCAACGGGTCTGCTTGGTTTTTTACCTGTCTTCTTATTTGCAACGCTACAGTTTCCACTCTTGGTTGAAGTGTTTGCGTCCAGTTACGGGCGTGGCATTTTCCATCCAACCAAGTTTTTAGGAATGTAACTTTCAGATCGAGACAGGTGTTGCTGTTATTATAAGTATTTTAACGTTAATAAAAGCCTCGCTACCTGGTACGGGGTCTCGTCTGATAAGAAATTCAAATAAAGCTCTAACAACACCTTCTTTTCCTTTCCAAAAAACAAAAAAAAGCACCTTCTCTTATTTACCTACGGAATAATAAATTTCTATTCGTTAACTTTTTATATTTATTTTTTAGAAATTTTTCCTTTCCTGGCCTTTTCGTCTCGTCATAATACATAAACTCTAGTTTCTCTACGTGAACTCGGGATAATTCATCCTTGACTGATGGTTCATAATTCGAACCCTCCTTCGCTTGCCATGTATGTTTCGAACAAGAAACAATTGATTCGGTTTTTTATCGTGATAATGAAAATTTTCCCTGTTTCTTTGTTTAAAGATGCATTCGATTGAAGCGGGCATCGTTGTCCCAAAAACTAAAATGTGAACCGAGGTGGAGTCACTGCATATTGTAACTCGACCAAAAGTTTGGGCCGTAACCTTTTGTCAGTCGTAACAAATTTGTCATTAAATTTGAAAATTGTGTCCTGACTTAAGAAGTACTGTTTGCAACATTTATCGCCGATAGTGAAAATTTTGTTTTTAAGAATAAAATTAAAAACTTGTGAACCAATCTCGGGCGATTTACCAACATCTATCCCATCAATCAACCCCATAATGGTACATGGACATCTAACATCTCCAACTATTCTTTTTTTCTTTTCTTTTCTTTTTTTTTTTTTGGTTTTGACCACGACGTGTCCAACTATTCTTTTTCATTGTGTCATAACCTCCACATCTCAAAGTATTATCTGTAATTTCCTTTTCGATTCTCATTTTCCTAGATAGAGAGCAAAAGCGTTAAAATAATTTTCAAATCTCTACAGAAATAAAACCCTTTCAATTTCTTCACATTCTATGAAATTTCATATTTATAATTGATCCCATCTCGTTAAATTAATATTGAAAAACAAAAACTTGCCTTTTGTCCACACCGTAAGAATGTGTGGGGACGAAGTCAACAGAGTGGCTTAGGGCTACATTGCATGCAAAATGGTCTTAACCATACACAAGGGATAAGATTTTCATCATCCACACATTCTAGCTAGCTTGCTTATCTCCTGCTGTGGTGGTTTGTCTCTTTCTAGTTTCTAACAGGCTATTTACGCTAGCAACCAATGATGTATGTCTTCCTGATTCTAAGATTCAACGTTAGAGTCAGTATTTATGGAACAATAAATAAATAATTTAGCTAATGAAATGCTCAGTACTCGATTTATTCTTCAAATTTATTTCTTGAGCTTAAGTTTTATAGTTGTGTGTTGGATTTCTTTGTTGGTTGCGCTTGGTTAAGATGGTAATTAAAACACACACATATTCTTTCTGAGTAACACATGGATAATGAGAGATTTTATTTATTCAGAAGAAAAGAGAGTGGACGTGAGAATAGAAAATACTAACTCGTGAATTCCAACAATAAAAAACATTAGGAAGTAAACGGAATTAAGATATCAAAGCTACAAATGAAGAATGTGGTAACTATTAAGCCTAGCCCGTGCCACCAAGGACACCCTTGAGCTTCTTCACCGTAGCTTCGTCAAGGAAAGTGGTCTGCTCCACCAATTTGGAAGACAAGTTGTTGGCAAATAAGGCGAAATCGGTGATTTGGAGTCCAGGATTCGGGCTGTTGAAGCTAACAAAACCAAGCGCTCCATTCTTGCCAGAATTTACTTGAAAATGCAACAGCCCTTGTGGAAAGACCATGATATCTCCCTTCTGAAGCGTCTTTACGTAAACATTGTTAGCTGAAGAGGAAATGAACCCGGCAGTGATGCAGCCATGCACAACGAGAAGGATTTCAGAAGCAGCTGGATGAGTGTGCATTGGGATTACGCCACCTATTGCAAGATCCAGGCGAGCCAAGGAGAGTCCGAGTCCATTCAGGCCCGGAAATTGAGCTACAAATGCAGGTGTCACTGCAGCATTGATAATGCTCGTGGTGTTTCCGGCCACGCCGAGGCCCGAAAATACGAAGTCGTCAG
This sequence comes from Aegle marmelos, assembly GCA_030449875.1. Lineage (NCBI taxonomy): Eukaryota > Viridiplantae > Streptophyta > Magnoliopsida > Sapindales > Rutaceae > Aegle > Aegle marmelos. The sequence continues at coordinate 8,110,856 of JASUUL010000116.1, forward strand.
CGGTAACCTCAGCGAGAGGCACGCAAGGATAGCCGGCTGGACTATCCGGCAGCTTTAGGTCAGCGACGCAGAAGTCGTTAACCCTTGCATTGCAGGAAGAGGATGGGAGAGCAAAGAAGAAGAAGAAGAAGAGAATGTGAAGCATTTTGACTAATATTTAGTGTGGATAGGGTTTTGATGATAATGGACGTGGTTGTTTGATGGGTTTGGGTAGGTTTATATAGAGCTTTTGCATGAGTTGGTTTTGCTGCAATTTCCAGATATGTACATGGAGGATTTTAATGAGTGAAAAAAAAAAAAAAAGCCAAAAAATTTTGAAGCTGTGAAGCATCTTGGCCTTTGGGGAGCACAATCAGACAAATAAAAAACAGGAATCCCCTTTTTCATTTCATTAATTTCCTATATGTAATACGACTTTAATAATTACGTTGACTTGAAAGAGTTAATATATATTTTTTTAAGTACCCTCGAACGTCAAACAGTAATAAGCATGACAAAGAAGTATGAATTAATTTAGATGGCACTCCTAAATTTTGTAACTAAAGTTGATGAAATTCTCGACAGTTATTCTGAGAACCGCTGGCATCGGCTTTAATGTAAACCTTGTATGTACAATTGCCGCGCCATCATGCTTGCGATGACCTTATTCTGAACTCTACATTTGCAAAGGGCTGCTTCAAAGTGTTCTATCAGTTAATCTAAATTCATCTGCCCGATAAAGGAGTAATTCTCACGGGCTGAACATAGTTTTTGTACTAAAATATATACAACATCTTTAACTTATAAGCCAGAGTTTTAAGTACAAATCAGGCTCTTTGATTGTCATTCCATGTAAATTTATTAGTCGAATTTCAGCCCAATAATTTACGGCAGCGCATGGCAATAGAAATTCAGGAGCTGCACTAAGATAAATCAGTAGAATCGAGAAGATAAGTGGAAAAGTACCGATTGTTTGTCCAATTGCAGCGAGCTAGGTAGCAAGTGGGAAGAGAGAAGTGAAGTTTATAAGAAGACAATCTGACAGCTAAATGGGTACAGAGATCTTTAAAGGTCTTGCGTCCGTCAACTTGGGACCATGGAGACATTGTGTGGCCGATAAGAATTCCCTTCTTGCTAAGGTTTCTACTCGCCATATCAAACTATATATAATTGGGATGCAACGCCAGCTAATTTGTCTATTCTACAGTACGCGCTCCATACGCAGCTTAGGGTCGGTTTGGAATTATATTTACGAGACTTAAAAATAATTTTATGAAGTTAAACGTTATTTTTAATCTTTGATAAAATCATTTTACTTTAAGAAACAAAAAAGGAATAATTTTTTAATATTTAATTTTGAGAATTAGTTTTATATTAATACAATTCTAAATATATTCTCATATATGATATGAAAATCTAAAATTATCTTTATTAATTAAAAAATAACTTTAAAAATACTATTATTATTATTATTATTATTATTATTATTATTATTATTATTACTAATGATATTGAAATAATAAAATAAAAATGAAACTAATAATCTAAAATATTTATTTTAGTTATCAATTATTACGTATACACAATAAAAAATATTTTATATAAATATATAAATAAATTTTGTTTAACGTTATATCCAATTAAATCATTTACATTCGTATAATCATTTAATACATACATTTACTAAACACATATTCTTGATTTTAAAACTTGCAGTACTTTTAAAAAATAAATTTTGGATTTTACCAAATATTTCTCTAATACTCTTCCCAGTTGATTTTTTTATAAGACATCTAACATTAATCATTTTAAAAACTGCAGTATTAGCAAATAGACCCTTAGTATATGTTTAAGCATATTTAAGATTGTCAAATAATCAATTATTTAACAATGTACCAATCAAGAAGCCTTTGGTAAATTCACTCTAAAAGTGATTAGCAACTAATTAGATATTATATTTATTTATAAAAGTAGCTTCTCCAAACTTAATTATTTGAAAATCAAAATTTGTTTTTAAGGTACAAAACCGCATTTGTCCTCTATAAATATTTATTTTTTAAAAAAATACCCTCCCACAACAATTAATTAATACATAAATTTTATGAATTAAAAGTAAAATTCAAAATGACTGACGGAATATACTCTGGGCGCTGTCACCGGTGCCATTTTTCCGGCGCCAGCCAATAGAATGTTGTCTCTCAGTGATAAATCTAATAGCAATGAACTTGAAAGGAAAAACAATCTGATGATGGAGTAAATGCCACCCAAAGGTTGCGGCAATATAAGGTCATCATCCGACGGTGGCGAGGTGACGTGACCACCACCTCCATTAGATACAGCGACTCTCTTAGATTTTGTTCATGGTGCGATGGATCAAAAACCACCTCATTTTTATGGCAAGGTTATGTTACCGCCGCTTATTTAGGAGACCTTTCCACCATCACCATTTCTTTTTCTTTTTTTGGCCAATGGTTTGGATACAGTTGCGTAGATCATAAAAATGTTGGATCTAACGGTGTTGTACTGTTGCCGGCAACGGAAAATTATTAATTATATTTTCATGGTAAATTTTTTTTGGGGGGGAAGATAACATAAAGTGAAGAATTATCTTATTAATTGACATTTAATATGTTAATGATAAATAGAAAGTTGAAAAAATTATTTATTAATTAATAATATGCTTTAGAATTAACTGTAATTGGTTTCCATATAACCCAAATATAATGGATCCATTTTGTTCATTTCAATATACACATTTCTTTTTTTTTTAATTAATTTGCCAAACCTGCATGCTAACTTATATGATAAGTGATTCCATTATAATCTAATTTGCTAAACTTCTAACCGAATTATTTATAATTGTAAACTTGTAATCAAATTATTTATAAAGATGAGTCTTTCAAAATCTATCCCGAAAGAGGTTAGCTGCCTAATGGAAGCCCAGGGACATAGGAAGGTAGACAGCAAAAGAAGAAGTCAATATACACTTGTAGACAAAGACTCATACGATAGAACTTAATTACGTTTCCCTCACATGCAGGCTCATTTGGATTCGGCATCACGTGCATCTTATATCACTTTATGTCAAATTCTCTCATATAACACGGCCAGAGATCACTAGACCTAACAGTTTGAGATAAAGAGTTCAAACAACAATATTATTTTGTCTAAAATGATAGCGGGCTTGTTTTCAAATTCACGTACCGAATCTACCGTGTAGTGCGGGTAACTGAACCCCACAATTTGGGCTAGAGATTTGACAAGGAGATCACGTGTGGCTGCCAAGGGCTAAGATGGAGAGCCGAGGGCTCCCAAACGAATGACGTGAAGATGGGGTGATAAAACGTATGATGATGAGCTGTAGATAATCAGACAGGCAATACCCTTTTTGAAGCAGTACTAGTAAGGTCCTCCGTCTTTGGATTATTCGTTGTGGTCCACTTAACAAATTAACAATGCAGGGACTAACATATATACCAAGAGTAAATTTGTGAAAATGTTGCTAACTTTATCTTGTTATACAAGTTTGACCATACCAATTCAGTGAAGGTAGCTAGTTGGCGTTAAATAAATTTGGATTTAGAACCAAACCCATGGAGATGGAGTTGAATTGTGCAGGGCGGGCCACTGACTCACAAACACACAGTCTGGTTCTCAGTCAAAACACTTATCCCAGGTGAGGTTTAGACCTATGTGACTGTGAAATCTGCGAACTGTCTGCTTCACAGGGAAAGAGTTTTTTTTTTTTTTTCCCCTCCCTCCCCTCCCCGGGAAGAGGGGGAAAGTGATGTTCAAATGAACTGCAGAATAGAGTAAAAATAAATATAGGGTTGAAAATGAGTGCAAAGGGCATAGTTAGTTGAGGCAATGCAATAAAGGAAGATAGAGAGATGCATGTGTTCTGGGGCAGAGAAACACAGAGTGAATAGTGCGTCTGAGGCTTGAGTCCTGGGTCCTGAGTCCTGACCCCTCCTTCAGACTGCGTGTGCGCACTTCCCCTGCTGATACTGCTTTTCCTGGCAACTTATTAAACTTTCAATTCAAAAAATAAAAAAATAATAAAGGGGATAAAAAGTGCTTTTATTTACAAGCAAACAAATCCAAACCCTTTGACCAATGGTCTTTCACTTGCACTGCTATTGGTGTCATAACCTTCTCACTCAACCTATTTAATTGACACAGTTCTTGTTCTGCCAAAAAAAAAAGAACTCAGAAAAACGATAACAAATTTCAGGCCCTTTTTTTATTCTTGAATTCCGGCTTGTAGAGTTGGAGTAAGAAGCTCTACAAGATAACAGAGCAGAGCATCAGTGAGCAGAATTTATTACATATTGACAGTTTATTTAATTAATGGCTACATTCTTCTTTTATAAAGTTGGTTTATCAACTTTCATGGGCGATTTGATCACAAGATATGTTTTTTTTTTTTTTAATTCAAAAAGCACATCAAGTCTGTGATTTGTGAATCCAGAAGGCTCAGATGAGTGTATATGTGCAAAGTCCACTGTAATACCATTTGCTGTAACTTGAAAAAGAAATGACATGTAGATCATTCTCTTATCTCGCTACACTAAATCATAGGTGGAAATTAATGCATACTGAACAGTGCAGATCATTTCTCATGCATACTTAAAGTTCATTTATGGTTTGTTATTCTTGTATGTTGCGTAACTGATGGTTGAAGATGCAGCAGCCTTATGGAGTAAGTTTATAACCACAAACTTTCTACCTTGGCTTGAAACTTCTTCCATGATAGACTTTTTATTGAAGACAATCTTATGGAGTAAGTTCTACAACTCTGCACAAATATGCAGTGCGAGGAAGCTATTAGGCATCTTTTTCTCAATTGCCACTTTGCTAAAGAATTTTGGGATTGGCTGTCATTATTGTTTAACACACGTTTTCCCACCACTTGATAACGTTTGCGATCTTTGAGAGCTTATTTTAAGCATACAATTCATGTGCGGTTCATGTCTTCTCTTTAGGCTTTGTACCATATTTGGAAGGCCATGAATGAGCTAAAGTTTGAAAATATTCGACCTTCAATTGCATGTATTCAGCATTAGTGTTTGGGCTATATCTCTCACTTGAGGAAGCTATGCTCGGGCTTTCTAGGTCTTCATGACTCTTTCCTACTTATATCCTACTTAACTTGAACAATCATCTCTGCATTCTTTAAAGATCTTTATAATTTTATGGTATCCGCCATTCTCTAATATTTCTTGGGCCAAAGTTAATATTGATTTCTCTTTAGATGAAATATGTGTCTAACTTATTGTGGTGCTGTTTATGAAGGTTCTCATGGAACTTTTTCCTTTTTTTTTCTTTTGGTTTTTTAAGGTGTTTTGTTATGTTAATTGGGAATCAAATTTCATTTTACACCAAAAAAAAAAAAACTATATAACTATTAAATTTACTTACTATAAGGATTGACATTTTTTGTGACTATAATGTGATTTGATGAATGTTTATTCTTACCTAAAAAATGACATCTTTTTTAAATTTAACAACTTTACGATTTGCTCAATTGTCTAACCACGATAAAGTTTATGTAATTTTTATTGTTCCCATGTTTATAAAGAAAATAATGATGTTACAAACACTTTAGCCAATATTATTACGAAGTTCTCTGATTTGGCACAATAGCACTTCCCTCCATAAAGAACTATGAATTCTCTAGTTACTGATTCCTTGGAAATACCTAAGCACTAATTTTCTTAATTTTGTTACCATTAGATATTATATTAACTATTTATGGGATTTCATTTGGTTTTGCGATTATCAAATGAACATTAGGTTTAATATATTATATCTCTCCTGTGTTTATTTATTAGAAAAAAAAAGAGAAAATCCTGGCGGTTGAAAAGCGTGCTGCTTTTTGCTTTCCCTACGCACATAAAATTTCTTTGATAAAATGGTTAATTATCTGAGGTTTCCAAATTGTAGACATAACCACTTTTTTTATTACAATTCTATAATTCTGCTAAAATTATAATTAAAAGTTCATCGGGGCCAACTTCCATCAAAATAATGTCGATGAATACAAAATTTTGTAATGACCAGTTGTAATCAACACAGTAATAAGTAATTACAGCATAAGAGTAAAACTTGTTCCACTAGCCAAAACTTGAACTTGTTCCTTTAAAATTGAAAAGGAGTTGAGATCGAATGATTCTTAATAGATACCAAGATCAAATAAACACATTGTAGGAGTCTTTAATAAAAATTTCTCGATGAAATTACTTACAACTAACAAAACTTAGTTCGGAATTATTAGAGAATTTTATGCAGTTATTGACGTTGATATTGGAGAAAAAGCAGCAGAAGAAAATAAACAAAACCGAGCGGGAAAAAAAAAAGAATTATAAAAGAAAAATGGCATCATGAAATCCATAGAAGAAAGCCAGAGTCCACCGTCCAGGCGTCCACTACATTTACATTTAAAGAAGGACATTAGGGGTGGGTGAAAAAAAAAAGGTCTAAAAAGGAAAAGCACCATAGTCCGTACCATAAAGCAGCTGCTGAGCCTCAAAAGCCTGATTTCTCTGTGGATGTCTCTTTACAAATGCGTATATTTTTTTTTCAAAGTTATAAATGTACAAACTTAAAACACAATTTTTTTAAAATATGTTGGAGTGAAATTTCAATTAAAAATATTAAAATATGTTAAAATTAAAAATAAATTTTATATATCTATATATATATATATATATATATATATAGACTTCCATACTTTACAATATAAAAATATACTTTATCAGAATTTATATTTTTTCTAACTAATCCCTCACCTTAATATATAATAATGTTGTAATTAAAAATTTATGATCATATTTAAATAAAAATAAATTAAAAGATAAAAAGTATATAAATTATAAATAAAATATATTTATTAAAATTTTAATTTATATCCTTTAATTTGTCTTCACTTTTAATATAGTATAAAAGAGAAATTAGCGCCATTTGACTTTAGCCTAGTGGTGAACCCTTACTCTCAATGTCAAGAATGACTTTAAGAGTAGGGTTCAAGTCTTATTGGCTCAACCTCCTTTAATTAAGTAAAAATTAATTGTGTAGAGTTAATTTATAAATTTTTTTCTTTTATAAAATACGAATGCAGTAAAGGCATCCTTCATATTTAAGGGTCATATATTTAAGAAATAGAAATATCTCTCATCTTTGAGGGTTATATATTTGAGTATATATTTTATAAAATTAATATGATAATATAATATCTGTGTAATATAATAATTTGATGTGTAATTAATATTAAAAAAAAATTGGCCATTGAAATATTCTCTTTGTCTGCATCTCAATAAACGTGGATATATCCTCCAAGAATTTAAACAGCTTCAAATAATATCATGGCACTCATTTCCAGGACTATGATGCTGGGACAGCAAAATAAAAGACTATTATTACAGTAGTTTTTTTAATGTAATTATATTTAAATGATCAAATATATATTTCACATTATAAAAGATATATTTAGATCATAAGATATTTTCTTTTAATAAATATAATTTATAATCTATATAAAAAATTCTCATTTTCTCACAAAATCTTAATGTGTGGAGTCGTTTATTCTCTTTTTGAATTTACAATTTTATAGCGAACATAATTATATTTTACGGTTAAGTATAATAATATAATTTTAATTAAGAACTGAATTTTAATTATTAGTCTAGTTTATTATACTTAATATGACTTTATATTTGTCCCTACATAAAATTATATTATTAGCTATTATTGATCTTTTGAATAAAAGCATGTTTTCCTGTTTTAATAAAATAAATAAATAATAAAAATAAAGGTGCGACCTTCAATGTTACGGAAATTTAAGAGAGTGCAATGTGGGCACAAGCGTTTGTAACACAAGCCCAAACCTAAACCTGACGGTACAACGGGTAAGAGTATAGGCTGCGTTCGTATTTAATTTTACTTGTTTTACTGTACATTTGTTTATGGATTTCTGTAAAGATGTCAGAGACAAAGGCAGAGCAGAAGCAACAGTGGTTGCAGTCATAATAAGAACAGACTCTCTCAGTACTCAAGAGAGAGAGAGAGAAAAAAAAAGGAAAGGGAGGTGGTAGCAGGAGCAGCATCAGAGCCATTAGTTTTCATCCATGCACAGAAGAAGATTCTGCAACCAATGGACAGGGCAAAAATATCCTTCAAAACTAGCAGCAGCAGCCCAACAGGAACGACGCCTCTTTCTCTCGGCCTCTGATCTCATCTCTTAGCTTTCTTAATAAAAATCTTCCATTCTTCTTGCTGTTCTCGGTTTTTCATTGAATATCCTTCCATCGAATTTCTTCATCTCCTATACATAGTTCCCAACCTTCCAAAGATGATGACTGTTGGAGGTGCAACAACAAGCTGCTGTGTAAGAGATCATAGTGTAATTAGGTCTCCTTTTACCCCAACACAATTGCAAGAACTCGAACACCAAGCTCTCATCTTCAAGTACATGGTGTCAGGAGTTCCTATTCCACCTGAACTCATCTACTCTGTCAAAAGAAGCTTGGATTCTTCATTGGTCTCCAGTCTCTTCCCTCCTCAGGCTCCACATGGTAAGTAATTAAACAGACACCTTAACCTCAGTTTCCTTTCCTCTTTTCTTTTCTTGGTATGTCCATTACATTTTGTGGACGAGCTAGCTAAAATTTATGGACCCAAATTTGTGTTAGGCCTTTATTTTCGTATTTTCTGTTGGATTAATTTTTAATTTAAAATTTGAGTTAAAATGATTTTATTTATTTTTTTCCAAAAGAGCTTTTGATGGGACTTTGGTTGGTGCAGCTGGGTGGGGTTGTTTTCAGGTGGGTTTTGGCAGAAAAGCAGACCCAGAACCTGGAAGATGCAGAAGAACAGATGGCAAAAAATGGAGATGCTCAAAAGAAGCATACCCAGATTCCAAGTACTGTGAAAGACACATGCATAGAGGCAGAAACCGTTCAAGAAAGCCTGTGGAAGCACAAGCACTCACTTCTTCATCAGTTACAACAATATCATCATCATCCACAGCACCAAACCCTAACCCTAACCCTTCTTCATCGCTCGATAGAAAACTTTCCATAAACACACCAAGCTCATCTGTTTCTTCTTCTTACCCATTCCCTCCATCTTCGATTTCTCCTGAACTCTATGCCTATCAAGATCCATCTCAAAAGGGTTATACTCACATTAACCCCTTTCTTTGTTCTCACTCTTCTTCATCTTCAAGGCCTCCTCATTCTTCTAGTTTCTCAATTCACGATAACATGACTACCCATGATCTTTTTCTGGACTCCGGATCCTGTTCTCAGACTGACAAAGATTACAGGTTTGTGTTGTAGGAGACAAAACACATCAACAGCATGGTTTTTTCTTTCTTTAGCTTTGAGGTTTGCTAATTAACTTGACAATGTTTCTTTTGCTAGTAGTTATAACTTTCATGGAATAAGGGAAGGTGCAGTTGATGAGAAAGCTTTCTTTCCAGAAGCTTCAGGGAGTATTAGAAGCTTTCAAGATTCATGTCCAACGCCACTGGTCACAGTTGATGGTTCCTATAACAAACAATATCCTCATCATTCACAGTTTCAAAGCTTTTCTGACTCTATAAAACCACAGCATCAACAGCAACAGCATTGCTTTGTTTGGGGCACTGATTTCAAATCATCAGCAGCAACAGCAAGAACGGTAGTGAAGGATGAAAAAGAAGATAAAACGCAAAAGCCACTCCACCACTTCTTTGGGGAATGGCCACCAAAGAACACTGACTCTTGGCTTGATCTTTCTTCCAATTCCAGAATCCACTCAGGCAATTAATTCACTAATCCCATTCCTATTTACTATTTTCTGTTCCAATTTTTGTCATGTCACCTTAGGACCTTTTTTTTTTTTTTTTTTTTTGGTGTGTGTATCTGCAGATAGCTGATCAAGTCTCAATAATGGACAATTATGCAGTATCAAAAAGAGTCCCAGCTGGAGGTCACAGCCTTATTGTTGAAGTTGTGGATGGGAAAGGGCTTAATTTATGTTGCTTTTAAATCTGTGAGTGACAGTGGAGGGGGCCATGCCAGGAGGATTTAATCTTTAGATCTATCTTTTGCTTTCTTGATACTTAATTTTCTCTTCTTCCCTAAAAAGAAACATGTTTGGGATTTGTAGAACTTTTTTTTTTTTTGCTTGTTTGAGTGGAAGCATCTTTTGTATGCCTCGGGGTCTCTAAAACCCCTGCAATTGTTATGCAGTTTCACTATTCCACTTTTGTTTGTTTTCTGATCATGTCATAGTCCAGTCCAAATATGGGGACCCAGCAGGGAACATCTGCAATGATTTTTAATTGGTCCAGATATCTGAGACATCAGTATATAAATTTCTCAATCATTCTTCATGAATATTATTTTTTTCATCATTAATTTGAGTGGATATAAACATAAACGCCCATCACAAAATATCTGAGCCCAAATTGATAAGCGATAACATGTGTACTCATTCAACGAAATCGCATGGAGAGCTTGGCTTAACAGTTAAGTAGACAAAGCTTGTACATTATTTTGGGCTTCATACTCGAAAGTCGGTCTAGTTAGTTAGCTTATAACCTATGTCAGATTCCTCTTCGCTTATTCAGGGAAATGTCACTGCTTACATATGGATTAAATACTTTAGATTATTGTCTTTCATCAGTTGCTGAACACAATAAAATTACTTCATGGCTTCCAATGTACAAAGTGTCTCTTAAATTTTTGTGTTAGTCCGTGGAGGTGCTGATCAATGTCCTTGAGATTTTTCCTGAATGAATCTTCAAAACCAAAAGCATTCCAAAGATCAACTGATTAGGTACTCCACCTATTTATAAATTTTTAACCATTATTTCTTCAAATGTATTTTCTTAATTAATTTGAACTTTTCAAAAGGATAGAAGTACTTTTTCATGTTTCCATCTTTTGCGATGCCACTGCTGACTGCTGCTACCAACTCCACTGAACTCAAGCTTTTTTCTTTAACAGTCAATTTCAGAAGTTTTGTCTTTTCTTTGAACTGGTCAGAGTACAAAGGGAACATGGGTTTGTATATCGGTCGGAAGGGTCAACAGTCAATGTAAAGAGAATCATCAGAGATGACAGTATTTGAAACTTTTCAAAGTAAGTTGAAGTTTACAAAAATGAAGGATCTATTTTAACGAGATCAGCAGAATTTTTTTTTTTTGTTAACAGGATTTTGGGGAACAATAATAAATGTGCACATTTCCTCTTTCCAAATATTTGTAGGAATAAGTTTCTGAACTGATCTCGATAATTATTTGTATATAATACCATAAATGCATGTATTTAGATTTTTAGTAGATCTCCGATTGTAATATATGTAGATTTAGGTGCAATGAGTTTGATAAAAAACAAAATCATTTCGTTGAAAGACCTGTGATTTGATTCGATTTTGCTGTTGCTACCCAAAAAGCTGTAGAAAAGCGTCCTACTTTCTAAGCAGAGATCTCGGCAAATTTTGCTCGAATTGTAAAAGCCATTCTTTAAACCTCAAAGGACAATCTAATTGGTTGGTCTCTTGCAGTGATAACAAGCCACTATAAATTTAAGTGTAAGAAGATATATTTAATTTTGAAAAATGATCTTGAAATGAATTTAATTGCGACGAATGCAGGGAAAGGCACCTGAAAAAAAAAAAAAAAAGTGGGAAAAATGATCTTCCAAATATAGAGGCCACTTAACAGAGCTTGCTAATTATATTCCTTAAGGGCCCTGGGACTGAAATGGTTGTGGCGTCAATGTCGCAACTTGACAAAACAGATCCTACATTGGCTACTGAAAATATCATTGACGATATTCTACTAAATTATCGAAAAGCCCCTCCATTGGGTCTTAATCCACAATAAATAAATGGTTTTGTTCTAATATTTCCGTCATGCCTGGACTGAAATGACATTTCACCTAAAGTAGTCTAGTGTTTACAACTCGACTGTCAAATACCATTTTTCTAAACGCGGCTCTGAATGCAATCAACATGACCAGAGCTGTCACCAAGTCCCGACAACACAAGCCATACAACCCATATTGGCAAATGAATTATTGACCTCAACTCGGGTGAGAACATAAATCAACAGTATCAGTGTAGATTTCAATTGAGTCCCAACAGCAGACTTCATATTGTAAATCTCGGTGGACTTCAATATGAAGTATTAAGAAAAGAAATTAAGTTTAAAAAAAAAAAAGAGAGAACTAATGCAACCTGGACCGCGTTGTAAGGAGTTAGGCTCAACAAACCTCAGCCATTTATTTGAAACACAATACATTTTTCAATAACCAAAATCTTTAGTCTTTACCTGGATTTTCTTCACAGATTTACAAACAATACCAAAAAGTTTATACATTCTTATCTAAAAGTCAGTTCCAGATCAGTGCCAGACAATGATAAATGGGCAGCGTGATATGCCCTCTCTTTCCAACTCAAATCTGGCCAGAGTCAGTAATTTAAGAACCCAATTTTTTAGCAGCTATTATAGGATTTATTGTGGACGGTGGCTCAATCTAACAGTGCAACCGCTATCATGTAACATCCAACCAAGTTTTTCCTGACTTTTCTGTCATATAATATTCCCGAGTTTTCCTTTAAATTTAGTGAAAGTAACAGAATACAGGGGGCTGTAACATAGTAAGGCATACCCAAAACCCATGCATGACGTTTCTAGCACTCACACCTCCACATATTTGCAAGACTTCAAAACATGCTATGCTCAAGAATGCTACTATCAATGATTGAAAGGACGTTGATAATTGAGGAAGGTAGCCCGACAATCAATAATAGGAATTATCAAACGGAACAGCAGAAAGCTTGAAGAGCAGAGAAATATTCGTATAGACAATTTCCACTGCATTACATGGCTAATTTTAGCATGATAAATAGTCTGTCATATATCCAACAGAAGTTCCCATTCTGTAGTAAACACGGGATTAAAATAAACAGTCCACCTTAAGGCTAAAAACTCAAATAAACAGTAAATTACGAATCAGTACACCCGACAACTACTCCATCCTAAGGCTCAATATTCACAACCACTTTACATCTTATCAAAAAATTATAAACAAGAAAATCACAAAATGGCTAATTAAGGTTTTCTTGTTTCGATAAATCATACAATGAAAATCATGAATGATCTACAAAAAAGAGCCAACTTCTTGCTCCAGTACGAGAAATAACATTTATAGCAGAACAAGGCAATTGCATTTCCAAAGGCTCGAATCAACACAAAAGGCACAGATGTCCTCATCTATACAATAGATTGGTGGGTAATATGACATTTAGGCTCTTAATTGTTTCGGTGAATAAATGGACTCAAAAGCATCAAAAGATGCACACAGTTTAGCAAGTAGCTAACACAGAAGAAAAGCCAGAAGAAAAGCCAAAAGAAAGTAAAAAAAACCAAAAACAGGAAAGATTAAAAGGAAGAAACAAAGCAAGTAGCAAGAACCTCTATGAACAGCAAAGGTACATACATGGCCAACAAGCTCAAGAAGATATTAGAAGTAGCTCTATTCCATCCCCAGATGCAGCACACTGAATATGCATTGGCCATTTCTGGGCAAATAACTATTGCCCCCAACACATAAAATCCCAGCACATCCTCTGTTAACGAGCGTAAACTGATTACTGTACCTTAATACCTATGGCCTCTAGTCACAAAGCTCATCAAGAAGATTTCAATTAATCAAGCTTATTGGCTCCCTATATTACAGCCACGCATTCAATTTTCATCCATTAGATGCAAAAAAAGACAATGCAGATGCACAGGAAAATTCTTAACAGTACACAAAGGTGAAATCAGAGAGCACGATCACTGTATGGCAAGTCATCAGCCAACAAACCACAGGCATTTTTTCATCATGCTAATAAGTGTGAAACTAAGCTAAACCACAACAAAGACATGAAGCCAAAGAAAAGTTCCTTGCAGGCATTTAGTAGAAAGCGACTAAACATTGTCATTGAATCCTTAAATAATATCCGACTTTGCAGTTAGTAGAGAAAATTCAAGAACCCATGTTTCTCCTGCTTGAATCACAAAGTGTAAATAAAGTACATTGTGAAAAAGAACAATATACCAACAAGATCATGAAAAATTTCAATCAACAATAACCCATTTACAGAGAACCGTACGGACCCAAATGAAGACACCTATACTCCACAATCAATCCGCAATATGTACCCATCAATCCATTTTGCCTCTCTTTTAACCATTCATCAAAGAATACAAATCTCACAACAGCTAGAATGCTCTCTCATTTCCACATTGAAATTTACCTCTCCAGAACAAAAGAATTGATGAATGGATACGATAAAGCTCAAGAAACCTATATAAAGAAAGCTCAAGAAGAGTAGTTATCGTATCTGTCGTTGATCTTTAAAAGCTGCCTTCTCTTGAAAACCAAGAAGCCTACAACACCAATTTGCAAAATTGCAGCAACGCCAGCAAACAACAGTCCAATCTTTTTCCCAGTATTCAGTGAGTGCTTATGTTTCTTCTGCGGTGGCAGCCTTCGATGAGAAGCATTATCAGATGATTTATTGTTGAACCTATTGGGGAATGGAGGTGGGGTTGGCCTCTGGTGGGGAGGAAGAAAAGTTGATGCCTGAGGAGGTGGCCTCTGCTGGGGAGGAAGAAAATTTGGTGCCTGAGGGGGTGGCCTCTGCTGGGGAGGAACAAAATTTGGTGCCTGAGGGGGTGGCCCCTGCTGGGGAGGAAGAAAATTTGGTACCCGAGGGGGTGGCGATGCCGGTGGTGGACGAGTCCCACGCTCTATTTTGACTTCCCTTTGTGCATCGGACTCAACAACAAAAGCGAAAATGGTGAAAACAAGGCCTAGAGTTATCACGATTGGCGATAATGATGGTTCCATTAAACGAACAACCACCAAACGTTTTAAAAACAAAGACGGCTTTAAGAGAAATCAAGATTCTGCTTTGTTCCCGAAATTCTTGAATTCTTCCCCCAGTTCAAAAACAAGGGTTTCCTCCAAGATTATGTTAAACAAAACAAGGGTTTGGCCATTTAGGTTGGTTCCTGCATCTGGGTATTTCTGAATTCTTGTTTCCTCAAAGAATCAAAACAGAAGTTCAAATGAGTATGATCCCAAAATTCTACTTCCCTCTTCTCTCACGCTATTTAAAGATTTCGAACAGAAAAGGAATTAGGGATAGGGCAAAAGATTGAACTTTTGAATCTGGGTGCTTCAGATTCCTGGTTCTTGTGAAGAATAAAGAACATAACTCAAAACCTTGATATCTCAAAACCGTAAACAACGTCGCAATTGAGAAACAAAAAGATGAAAATCGTCTTTGAATCTCTATCGTTTGAGAAATTTTCCTTTCCTCTTTCGTTCCTTTTTTTTTTTTGTTGGGGGGGGGGGGAGGGTTCGGTAGTGGAAAGGGTCAAAAGACTCAAAATGAGTTGGTGGGAAAATGAAAATACATTATTAGATGAGGAGACCAAGGTTTATTTTTGTTTTCATTTTCTTTATGAGTATCATTTTCACCGTCTCAGTCTTAGTCTCTTAGAGATACAAAAGACAGAGACAATGTGTTTGCTTTTATTTCCAAATGTAAAAAGAAAGAGACAGAAAGAGTACGCGGGCTCAAACGGTTGGGTCGAATTGGGGGTGTCATCGATGTAGATTGCTGTTGGATCGATTGTATTAGACTTCAGCATAGAGGGAGAATCTTATTTTTAGGACGAGCTGAGCTTGCTCAGCCCTTGGCTTTAACTTGTCAATAGTTAAATTTGACATGCTGTCACTTGGCACAAGGGCATTGGTTCACCGCTTGATCTGGACAAATGTGGGCCAAAAGATTGGCAATCTTGGGTTGGGACTCCAGGCTTTGGGCCCATCATTCCTTGAATAACAAACCTGATCACGTGATCACATGATCCCTGACATTCTCGTTCATGTTCGCATGTTGCTGTTAGTAGAGGAAAAAGTCCTCCACGGCATGATGTGGAGACCTCTCTTTCCAAGAGATTTCTTGAGCCAATCGTGTGCGGTATTATTAGTTTCTCCGCACATCACAAATCCGAATTTTTTGGGGCCTCGTTCATCGTTGACGGCATGTCCCGATTCGGCGGATATCTAGGTTACGATGGACAATCTGAATATTATAATTTAAAATGAATGATTAGATTCACTTCCATTTATTTATATGAAAGAAAATATCTCTACAAAGTGTACGGACGGAGACTGGAACCCCTTCCTTTAATATTATAAATAAATAAGTTTATTTACCACCTAACTATCGGTGGCTGTTACCTTGTGTAATTAATATTAAGTGTGTGTGTGTGTTTATATAAAGGCAAAGCTTGACTTATGGCCGAAAGATTCAAGATCATGATCCTTCCTCTTTTTGATTTGAGGCACCGATTGAATAGGTGCTAGTCTGCTGCGAAAAAAAAAATATATATATATATATAATAAAAATACATAATTTGTTATTATATCATTTTTAAATATTAATTTTTTAAAAATTATTAAATATATAATAAAATTTTCATCATAAAATATAAAATTAAATTAATTTAGTTTTCAAAGTATAAAAGATAATATCGAATACTTTATCAATGTAATTTTTAAATTACACTTGTCTCAACCTCAATTCTATTTTACACAAGTCTAATAAATTTATGAAGTTAGAAATATGTGATTTTTTGGCGATTGAGATTGATTTTTATCCATGAAAAAGATAATTTTATAAAAGCTATAATTTAGTTAAACAATAATCATTTATTTTCTTAAACTTTGTAATGCTTGTATTATTGCTATTCAGTGTTATAAAGACTATAAAAGAATAAGTGGTAAAGTCTAAATATTATAGGTGAAAAAGTGTCAAATCTCCCTTACAATATTAAAATATTAAGGTATTGGCACATTGTATTCAATTTATAATTTTTAGGAGAGATTAGACCTTTTTTAAATGAAAGTTACTTGAATAATTGAATAATTTAATGCAAATCAATTCATTTCATATTTTGAATGGAAATTCAATACCCTAATAAAAAATTATTCGTGTAAGCCCTATTTTTTAATTTTTATTTATTTTTTATTAACCCCATTTCAACAACAGATTTCTTCAATTCAAAATAAAAAGTGATAGATTTTCTTCTCTTCATTGTAGCCGCTATGGCAATTTCCTCATCTGAAAATTAGAGGAAACAAAAACCTTTCTAATGTATAGTTTTTATTTTACAAAAAAATAAATTATTTTGATTTTTGAGTGCCGATTTAATTAGAATTGTTCTATTATGTAATTTTAATAAAACTTAAAATTGTAAAATAATTGAAGGGATTTTAAGAGGTAATTGGAGGGGTGACAATAGTCCCACTCTAAAATTATTCTTTTAACAAATATATTACACTAATGTCATTTTTATAATCTATATTTATATTTAAATTTTAGTTGATTAAAAAAATTATAAGAGAAAAGATAAGTATTTTAGGATTTGTATGCAATTTAAAAATATTTTTTTGGGATAAATTTCATACAAAGATAGTTAATTTTAATATATGAATTGGTACTTTGTAAATTAAATTGAGAATATTTGAAGAAATGATATTTAAAAAAAGATGTTATAAAAATTTTAAAGCGCTGAGAAAGACAAGGCCGAACTAGAATCACAACTAGTCGAGCCCATTCTATGTCGAAGGAAGAGCCCAAGCCGGTAAATTTTTGTATTGTGTTCCGGGGGGTAACTGATTCGGATTATTTTTAGAACAAGACGACGAAGAACAAGTATGAACTAAAAATTTGGTGAGGACATTCTGAAAGTTGAGGTTTTTTTTTTTAATAAAAAAAGCAAAAAATTTAACCCAAAAGATTAATACGGTAAAATTATTTGAACTGCTAACATCATTATGTAAAACTAAGTTAATTTCTTGCATGATAAATTGTTTAAACTTTTTTACCTTATGTGATGGAGGCAAAAGAATGAAAGATTCACCCAACTTTCGGCTCTTTTGTTCCGCAAAAATGACAATTAGAAACCCCTGAGAAGGAGCCAAAAGTTCACATGGGAGAGAGAGAGAGAGAGAAGTTAGAAGCATGCGTGTTTAGGTAATTGGCAGGATCCGTTTTCACGTTTTGAACAAAGCCACACAGCACCATCGCATGCAGTCCGTTCGCGGAGTGTCCAAAATTTGACAGCACAAAAATGTCATTTATCGTCCGATAGGATGATCTAAAAGAGACACAAGGCTTGCTGCTGCTCTCTCTTGTCCCATCAATCCACAACCACTCCCCCCAACACAAACTTTTCAAGACAAATTTTTAATAATACTCGCATAATAAAGACCACGATTATTTTTTTTTTTTTGGGTTAATGGCAATAAATTTGTTCACTACTCTTATACGCTTTAAGTATTGCTGCATAATGCATAATTAGTAAAACATAAGTTTATATAGTATATTCTCCGATGAGGATTTCTTCATTTTAATTATATGAGGATGTTATTAATAAATAAAATTATATAAATTAAAATATATAAAGGTGGCGTTTGTTTTCTTATTTAAAATTTGAATATAATTGAATTAGTTTGAATTATTAATAAAACAAATACCTAAATTTGAATGATATATTTGTTTTTTTTTGTCTGAATTATTAAAAATAAATATTAAGTCATTTTTTAACTTTAAAAACCTTAAAACTAATATTTTTACATTTGTGCCCTTATAAATTATAAATGTTAACAAATAATAAATATCTCAAAGAATATAGAAAAGACAATAAATTATCTTAAATATTTTATATTATGTATGTTAATCAATATTATAACGGTTTATTATGTTTTTATTAGAAAAATATTAATAAAAATTATTAACATAAATAATCCTAATCTGAAGAAAATAAAAATATAAAAATAATAATAGTCTACCACTATATGCTATCACAAGTCATATAGAGATGGGTAATAAAGCTAATTATTAAATTTTATTTAGGTAAGGATGAAAATTAATTAATTAGTTAGATAGAGATATTTTTGAGGACATCTTTTATTGATATCATTCAAACTTTTTAAATTAATTAAAAAGCTTAAAAAAACTTAATAACTTAGTGACTTAATGGCTGAAATTTTTATTAAGTTGAAAAATAAGTAGATTTAATGACTTAAGTGATCAAAATTAAGGTTTTGTTTGTGTTTTTATTTTAAATCTAAATAGGTCTGAATTTAAACAAGTTTGAATGACACATTTATTTTTTCTTTTTCAACATATGTTTGTTTTTTCTTTTTCAACATCAAAAGAGAAAATTTTTAAAGTTAATAGTTTGACATAAATATCATTTTAATTGGTGTAAATATTTGTTCTTCACAATTTATAATTTTCATAGGTAGATTAGTTTGGTAGCATTAAAAAAAAAATACTATCATCGTTGATCTCAATTTAATTTTGTAATGAAAGATGTAATTATAACATTAACTTTTATTATAAAGTCAACATTGTTGTTTTATTTTTGATTCATCACAATAATTATAAATTTAATTTGTTCAATATTTTAGTTTAATTAATGTTATTCTGTGAATAAAAATTTAAAGCAATTCAAAAAAATAACTTCAAGAATAATATGAACATGTTAGGTTTATACATAATATTTGAAATACATAAATTTTAAAGGATATTTTTGAGATTTGAAATTAAAATTTTTTATTTAGACTACAAACTTCATATAAAAGTGATTTTTTTTAATTTTTTTTATTTAGATAAAATTATTTGATAATAACTAATAAATTTTAAAAAATCTAAAATAAATATCTGTCTGAAAAAATTAAATTCAAACTTTAAATAAAAAAATAACATCTAAGTCAACTAAATCATTAAAGTAAAAAAAAATGTCCCTAACATATAAAAACACATAATTTCTAACACATTAAAACTTATACACAGTAACCAATGAATTCATTTATTTATTTATTTATTGATATGTAAACGTTGGAGTGGCAGACACAGAAATGGGAAGTGGCCAAATGGGAGGGTTTCTTTTAATTAAAAAAGAAAAAGAAAAAGAAAAAGGTCGAAAAAGGTTAGAAATAGGCCACGGCGGAGTTTTCCTTTTCCAAATTATGAAAGATTCCAAATACAAGTAGCTTTTATGTTTTCATAATGAAAATATGCAATGCCTTGGAACTTGATGCTGTGTTTCTAATTGAGGACAAAAGATCAGAAACTGGCTAGGGCACGCGAGAAGCCACTGGCGGCAAGGAATCGTTGCCTGCATTGCTTTCTGATCGCCCATATCACCGTTTATGCCTTGCAATACTTTTATATATGTTAATTTTATTTTTTTTTCTAATTGGTTACTTACACGCACACTTTGTATGAAAAGGGTTGTCACATAATTTGTTTTCACTAATATTCTCATGCCATACATATAATTTTATATCAATAATTAATATAAACAAATTGTGTGATTATTAGTTAGATAGTGATGTGTTTCTTTGTTAATCCGTTTGCCACAACAAGCTTGCTCGGGAAAGCCAAGTAAAATAAAAGAATCTACGGGGGTGATGTAATTTTCTTGCCTTATGTCCAGTGACATCCTTTGCGTTTAATAACTGATCAAACAAGTCAATGTGCACAGGTAAAATAAAAGCAAGGCAATTAGAGTACGCAACTTTTAGGCCATGGGAGACGGGCGCGTGTGTGTGTGCGGGGGAACTGTTCCCAATCAATAGAGCAGCTGCCAAAACATAAAAGCAATTTGCAAGCAAAGCAACGCAAAAGCTGGTAAAAGGCTTAAATGGGGTTAAAGCAGCAGGAGTTGAACAGATCCCAAAACCATGCAAATTAAAAGCAGACCCCTAGTCCGCATATGCAATATAGCCCTGAAACCCTAGAATTATTAAAGACTTTTTCGCGTCATCAGCTCTGCGAATCTACCGTCTAACACATACAAATTAAGATTTAATTTATTATCACCTAAGAGTGTGGTGTGTAGATACCACCATGAATACGATATGGAGTTTTGAGTTTTGATGTAGAAATGTCACTGTATCAAGTATATCTTTGTCTTTTGGATTTTGTCTCTTTCGATGCATTTTATTGGTGTTACAAAGCCTTGAAGCATCTGCTTGTACGTGCCAGGCTTAATTTCCCATTAGCTAGATGTATATGGATGGATTCCCACTCCTGCATCGAATCTATCCCCAAATTTTCTTCCTGCAACACTATCTGATCGTTCCGTACATATTCTGTCTTGCATGCATAGATATTTGGATCGATGGATTTCCCTATTTACAATAAAACAATTAATCATTTGTAAAATTAACAGATAATGAATTACTTTTTCTTCGTTGCCTAGAAAAGGTATCCGTTGAAGATGCCTGCATGACGTTGTTCCATTTTACTGCTTAAGATAATTACAAGTTTTAAAATTTTCAATGCTGTATTGGATCTCTGTTGTTAAAGATAGTTGCATAAAAGACTTACCTTTAAAGACTGTTTTTGTGTTCTTATTTTGGCACCAAAAATAGATGAGATGTTACAACTTTATTAAAATAATAGTTTGTATATACACATACAATACACAGATTTTGATCTCTGTGGTACAAAATAGACGATGATTCCAACCTGTAATGATTCCACTAATGGCTGGCGCGTTCACAGGGAATCAAAGAGGGCGGGCTTTGCATTTTGGTACTGAACCACTAATGGCTGTATAAAAAGCAATGAAAGGGCACGCAATTTAAGACACCTCTTGTTTTAGTAGGCTACAGGCTTGGATTCTCTCTCTCTCTCTCTCTCAGTGTAAAAGAGCAACAGACTGCTCAATTCTTTGACTTCTTGAGGTGCATAATTTGCATTGAGCGTATGTTAGCAAAACTTGCAGTCTCTATCAAAAAGACCCAGGTTAATTGATTACGCGAGACTTCTTTACTGTTTGTTAGATTGTAGCATTTTATCATTTGTCCCTGCATATCTAATCGCCTTTAAATCGATGTGATGGGATCTCATGTCACTGGTTGACGGTAACTTGATGAGCGTAAGAGGAAAATTCGATTTGGAATTGAGTGTGGCTTAGTTTGGTTCAGGTGACCAACTCAATACAAGAAGAATCCAATTATATATTACTCGCAAGTACTTTCTCCATGCCAAATTGAGCACGCAAGCACCTAGCCAGGGGAAGGGTGTTGGATGCAGTTGTGTCATTGAGGGCTATTTGCACGCTCTGGATGGTCACACACATCACAAGGCAGAGTTGACTAAGCCGCATCATGCTCAAGTCACGCTGTCAAATTTGCAAAATTATAACAGAAAATAATAATAATCATTTATCAGATGCCATTACGCATCATCAACCACGTCAAGCGGGAAATTTAAGAATATGCAAAGGTTAATTTGATAGCAAAATCATGCCCTGTTCAACTAATCTGAAGCAGTTAGATAATTAACTAATAATAGTAACAGTCATCACCATGGCAAAATGCCATGGCGCACTGCAGTACAAACAAGAGAAACAAAAAAAGCTTCTGCTTGCCCCGACTTTAACACGTATGGTCTACAACAGTCAAAATTAATTAGTTGATCAAAAGCCAAAACCATTTAACCCGGAGTTCTGTGTCAACCTAATCTACCATCTAGCCTTTACTTAAAACTTCCATAGTGAGAACTAGAACCGATTCCGTTCTACCAACTTATGCTCCAAATGTCAGCCTTTTACAAGCTCATTCATTCCACAGAGCAAACATAGGAACGTGATGAACCAGACCCAAATTCACAAGCCTACTGTTAGTTGAATGATTCCCTCCGTTATCATCATCACCATTTTCATACTTGGTACCCAGCGATGAGAAATAACCTTGACTATACTCTACCCCGCCCATTCCAAACTCACTGGTTAAACCCACTGGGCACTTTGGACTCTCTGGATTTGATGATGAGTTCCTGCTGCCAGAAGCACCCAATGATGTCTCATTGTTGGTGTTAGTATTTTGATGTTGATGATCATTGGAGTTCGCACTCCACACCATATCAACCAATTCATCAGATGCTTCACCATTTGATACGGCAAGGAGTTGAGGAGATGTGGACGAAGCACAAGAATTATAGTCCTCAAGAGCAAGCGGAGCAGAGTCTTTTGGTGAGCGCTTTGCAAGGTCACTTGCGATCAATGTCGAGCTTGAGCAAATTCTCTTTACATCGTACCTACTTATATCAAAATTTGTCACCGCACTGGTCCCCCTAAATTTGATTGCAGCAATATCATAGGCTTCCGCAGCTTCTTCTTGTGTGCCTGCGGTTATAACAGACTTATTACTTCTAGTTCATGTGAATAAGGGGTGGCAGACTGATCATACTTGGAGAATAAATGAGCAATATAGATAGTGACTAAGGCCAATTCATGTAGGCTAAAATGCCATGACACTATTAACTGCAGGGCCATAATATATAGTCTTTTTGAACTACCAGATGAATTCCCAAATCTTAAAAGTGCAAATTCTTTTCAGATTTTCATTTCTGGAAACAATAATAAAACCACTCACACAAGGCATAACAAACCGATACAAAATTTTTGAAGCTCATCATTTAAGACAGTGTTGGACTAGTTCTGAACTACCACAAATTAATTGATTGGAAATGATATTATCATCAAGCTTAAACCTACCATAATTAGTCAATAAAATAAAAATAACTACTAGATTTGAAAAACTATGTTACAAGATTTTCAGAAGTGGATTAATTTATGATCATAACACAAAAGTACAAAATAAAGACAGTGTCCGTTCTCTAAGCAAATTTACTTCCACATGGAACCAAAACAATGAGACAGATAAAAAAGGAGCTGAAGCTTACTAAATGTTCCAAGGTACAAGTCCTTGTTCCCTGCAACCCTTCCTATTCTAGCTTGCCACCTTCCATGCTGATGGTGCCTGTCAAGAGACATAAATAAAAAGGGACTAAACGAAAAAAAAAAAAAAAAAAGAAAGTTGGATAGATTTATTGATTGGAAGCCTTTCATAATATGCCAAGGATACACAAATCATAACACATTCACATGTTTATATAATGATGTTTGCCTATAATTGTCTATGATAATTGAAAAAGCCTGCAAGGTGCAGTAAATAAAGAAACTTTGTCATTGAATTCTCTTTCTACCATTACCTTGTCACTCCTCTGTAAACTGAAGCTCCTCTTGAGAACCCACTGCTTTTCCTGTTGATATATTGAAAAATTTAATCACCTTTAGCCATTTCTTACTTTTAAATCTTCAAATTGAAATATTGACAGAAATTAGAATACCTTCTCAAATTAGCAACAAACTCTTGCCTGGTCATATGCTTCATCTCTTCAAGCTCTTTCTCATAAGTACTCAACTAAACATTTAAAAACAGTTTTATCGATTGAATAATTGATGAATTTTTTCTCATCGCATAAATGAAGAAATTAGTCAGCTTTCTTTAATATGTGATGTCAGCAACAAACTTACGGGAAAATTGATATGTGTAGTTGCACCCCAATATTTCAAGGCCGCCAAATCATAAGCCCTTGCCGCTTTATCTTCCTTGTCATAACCACCTGATTAACATTTTTGTAAATAACAATCAAGGACAAAATATATGCCAAAAGCTTAAGTTAGTACACAATTAAAAATTAACAATGATTATGAACTTATTACAAACTTAATAAAGGGTATGTGTGGGAGTTTCACTTACCAAGGTAAACTGTTAAAAAAAAAAAGAAGAAAAAAATCCGTTAGTAGATTCTTTTTAGCCAAAAATATAAGAGAAAAGAGTAACCGTTAGTAATAAAATGAAGCAGTGGTAACAAACTCCTCCCACCTTGTCTTCCTTTTCTTGTTTGACCTTCTTTTCTGCAACTGTTGTCCCACAAATGTGCTTCATATCTTCCAGTCCATCTATGCCTAATAAGTTTCACAATATACACACAAGCCAAACTCAAAAATATCAAAATAAATAAATGCCCGTCAGAGTTAAAGAAATTAAAACGATAAGTAGCTATTAAAAAAATTGAAAAGAAAAAAATATACTGATATATGTTTAATGTGAACAAGAAAGGACAATAAACAATCTGAAAAAACAGTTTTTTTTTTTAAATAATAATACCTAGTAACACCTCGATACTGAGAAGTTCTTTGCCCAAAAGAATCAATAGATTTGCGAGGCACCGGTTCTTTAGCAGCAGTTGCTTTTCCCACAGGCCTTTTACGATTATCAGCAGCAACCTCTCGCACTTGCAAAGGAGTAATTCCAGTAGTAATAATCGGACCATTTTGTTCTGATGAGGTGGGGTTCATGGCAAGAGAGAGTGGCTGAAATCCGCAGTTGTTTCCTTGATTGTTATCGCTTGCTGCAGCAGATTTCTCAACGGAAGAAGAAGAAGAAGCAAAGGGAGTTTGCCTTAGCCAAGACTTGAATCCAGCAACAGAAGTGGCACTCTCAAAAGGGACGTGCTGATGCTGATGAAGAAGATGATGATGGTACATAACATCATGGTTCTGGCTATAGCTAGGGTTTAGGGTCTGTGTTTGTGGGTGATGATGATGGAGATTGTAGTGGTGGTGGATGATTGAAAATGGCTGGCTTGTCAGATTTTCATTAGTGGTTTCTAAGTCAAAGTCTCCATTATTATCAACATTGAAGCAGCTGCTTGGTACTATATTGACATTGATTCCATTATGTTGGTTCTGGTCATCAGCATCAGTTGATGGAGAGTTTGAGTAACAACATGACCCCAGGAAATCTTCAAGCTTTGGACCTTGATGCCGATCCTCGTGACTTGCACCACCACTACCATTATTCTCATATCTCCAATCTACAACCAAAACGAAACCAAAAAAAAAAATTAAAATAAACTTGGCAACATGCAACAGATTATTTTATTATTATTATTATTATTTTCACTACATGCAAGTTTAGATAAAATAGGGAATAAAATAAAACATGTTACCTTGAGGAACATTAAGAGAGAGAGTACCATCAGAGCGCAGAGGCATGACTGTCAAAGGAGGCTCATGATGATGATGAGGAGTAGTAGAGAAACAACTTTGTGGTTCTCCTTGCTCATCTCTGTTAACAAAATTACCTTCTTGATCGATTCTCAGGTGAGGAGTCAGAGAGAATCCCAACCAGTTACTCATTTCTCTACAACAACAACAACAACAAAAAATTATTGTTGAGCATAATAAGCGTTCATATCGTTGTTGCTTGTTATCTTGGTCCCTCAGTCTCTCTCTCCCTCGATGGGTTTGGCTTCGTATTAATATTACTCTTGCACTGAGGACTGGGCCTTTTTTAATCTTTTGGGCGTTTAATTTAGTGTTCAAACTTCAAAAATATTTTGACAAAGTTTGCCCTCTCCTCTCGTCTTATATTCCCACCCTGCTGCTCTGCGTCTGTAATCTGTATCTGTTTGCTAAATGATGCATTGGGTTTCGTGCCTGTCTTTCATTTCCTTTGCAGACTTTTGCAGGGGTGGCCATCACTTGTGTTATTTGGATTATTACACTACAGTCCTCATCTTTCAGTTTATTTTACATAACCCTAGTGTTTTTGTTTTTAAATAAGACATTACCGTAGCGTGTTATTCGGACTAGTGTTGGTTTTCTTTAATAAAATTTGATAAATACTTTATCTATACATGTCAAATTTTTTAGTATTGATTAGGCTTTGAGTTTCTATTCCTTTGGAATTCGTACTATCAGATGACGTATTTTTATTCATTTTAATCATTCAGCGGGCTCGTTTCTTCTGTTAGTGGAATTCTAGTTGGGCCCATGGGCCGGCAGTGTGTGCTTCCTCTATATATGAGTGATCCTATTCGCACCCTGTTTGTAAGGACACTCACACTATCCAATGTGCTGTTCATCGCGATCAGTGGCTATATTAAGCCATGACCCATTTTATCTTATTTTTAGAATGTAACAAGTTTGTAGAACCATCAAAAAATTATTTAAGTATGACAATTTTCTATGGGGATTTAAAATATTGTTGTCCATTTGTTTCCCTTTTTCCCCCCTTTTGGTCAAAACCGAAAAAAAATAATGAATTCATTTTTTTTTCCTTGGGTAGATCCTCTCAATTTTATGATTGTTTGCTATATTCAAGAAATTAATGTAAAATTTCCAAAAATAAAAAATAAAAAGTTTAAGTTGTAGAAGTAGATAAACAAGCTTTAGGATGCGATGGGATGTAAGATAGTTTGAGAAAGAAGATTAATTGTCCCTTATGTAATTTCAAAAGAAATAAAATTGTAATTTAAAAAAAGTAGGCATTTTGACACCTTTCAAAATTCCCTATAAACCCCCTTTTAATTGACATTACCTAAATAATAAAAAGTGAATTATTTAATTTCTTATTTTGAATGAGAATTCAATTAAAAACTTCATTAAATTATGATGTTAACAAAGTTTTTATACCCACCCTATTTCATAATTTTTGTTTATATAGATTTTACATTTTAAACGAAAAATTTATAACTTGAGAGCTATGGAAATAGAAAACTATCTAATAAAAAGAAAATAAATTTAAGGCTTTAGGATTTGTATGTATTTTATAGATAAATAATTAAAAAAATTTTAAGGTAAAAATTTATGAAAGATGATTAATTTTTAATATACGAATTTGTATTCTATAAATTTATCTAGGAATATTTTAAGAAATAAAATTTAAAATGAGTGTAATAACGATTTTAATGGGATGCTTGGAGCTTCAGTCATTTGAAAAAAAAAATTGCGGACAAACATTGATTTGCCACGAGTTTTTTTGCTCCAGTCTAATGGAGTTTGTCACGGGATGTATTCAATGCGCTTCTAATTTATTACAATTGGCCCTCGTCTTGGCTGATAAATATTATGATTTTTTAAATTGAAGTATATCCTTCCACCCATGGTTGTGTTTGATGATCTTTGTTAATAACAGACCGTGAAACAATGACAATCAGGTCAATTTGGTAATATTATGATTTTTAAAATAATTATTATTAATTATACTATAAAAACAATCAGGGTTGTGTGGTGTGAGAGAGAAGCGGCTGCCAGCTGCGCGTATGATGTGAGAGAAGAGTGGCAACCAATTGTGTGTGTGTGTGTGTGTGTGTTGAGACAGACCGTGAAACAATGACAATCAGGTCAATTTGGTAATATTATGATTTTTAAAATAATTATTATTAATTATACTATAAAAACAATCAGGGTTGTGGGTTGTGCTAACAGTGCGCGTATGATGTGAGAGAAGAGTGGCAACCAATTTTGTGTGTGTGTGTGTGTGTGTGTGTTGAGAGAAACAAGCGGCTGCCGGTGGTGGAAATAGGGTTGTGCTAACAGTGAAAGACAGGGTGTGTGTTGCCAGTGGCTGTGTGGGAGATGAGTGTGTATGTTATTGATTTTAGGATTAGGTTTTGTCTAGCTATTTATATGTATGCATAAAATATTTTTTTAACTTTAATGGCAAGAATCGATTGGTTTCTCAGTTTAGTTCGATTTTGATTCGAATCAGACACACACCAATCGATTATTTAATTGGTGACCTATTTGGTTTTTGCTGATAAAACCTAACTAAGTTGAATCTAAATTCTTTTGTTTGATTCAGTTTGATTTTTACTAAATCAAACTGAATGTCCATCATTAATTAAGTGCATCTCACTTCTAAGTACATTCCACTTTTGATGCTAAGCGCAATCTATTTTTAAGCGCATTCCGCTTTAAATGGTAAATGTACTTCATTTCTAATTGCATTTAACATTTAGGTAGATTTTTAGTAAGTGTGCCTGTGAATAAGGAATTAACTTTCGATTTCGATATATTTAAGCAGGCCGGAACAACTTGCTCTAATATATTGATTTTCACGGAATAAAATTGAATAATTTTCTGAAGAGCATTTTAACAGTGTTGTACAAACTGAAAGTCTTAATGAGCTAGTTGAAAATTATCACAACAAGCATACTAAGACCTTAATAGTGTGTTTACTAATTGGGTATGAAAATAAAAATGGAAATAAGAATGAATGATTGTGTTTACTTACTTAAACGAGAGATGTAATGAGAATTAAAGTGGTGAATCCTACTCAAAATTGAAAATGATTATTAGAGTTTCTCTTTCTATGGGAGGTGGGAATAAAAATCTCATCCTTTGAGTTGACTATTTTGCCTTCTCCAAAATAAAAAATGTCCAAGTATCCTCATTTATATTATATTATATTATTATAATTAATTAACAGTGATTATTACTAATTATAATTTTTTATAAATAATAACAATAATTAATATATTGTTGTTATTATTAATTAATATAATTACTACAATTAATTAATTAATTATTAAAAATAATATATTAATAATTATATTTTTGAATAAATAATCACAATAATCAATATAATTATTATAATCAATTAGTATATTAATACATTATTGAGGACGACAACAATGATAACAATAACAACAATAATAATAATGATAATAATAATAATAAATTTTAAATAAATTAATACTATAATTAAAATATAAAATAATAATTATTACAATAATTTAATAAGTAACTTTTATAAATTTATTACAATTTAACTTATTTTAATTCTGATTCTAAGATAAAATAAACAATCAATTAGATTCCAATCCATTCTAATTCGTATAAGTCAAATAAATAACTTATTTTGATTCCCATTTCAATTCATTTTTATTCCACCTCATCCCAATCCTAATCCATTCTGATTACTGATTGATAAAAGCAGCATAAAATTAACTATTAAAAGATCAACAAATATAATTAAATATTAGAGCTATCCCTATTGGAGTATCCTCCGGGGCACTTTCAAGTTTTAGTCACACTTGGACAAGTAAAATAAAATATCTTTGTTTATCATGTGCTCTGACGATTAAGGGAACCAAGTTGACGATTAGCAAAATTAATTTACTTGCTAATTACTATGAAAGGCAGATTCATTCTATTTATCTTTCCTTGCCACGATTGTTTTGCTTTTCATCTTCTTTGTCGACAATTGAGTGTCTCCTAAGGATTTTTTGGACCAAAATTTTCGAACGCAGACTAAGAGAACCCCCCGCATCCAACATTGTTTAATTAATTAATTGAATTTTTCCATTTCGATCGCATCATTTTCACTAGTTAATTGTTTGTCCCACTTCTTAGAAAATTAATTGTCTACTTTACTGTTTATTTCACATGAGATTAATTAATACTAAAATCTAGGAGCTAAACAGGGGCAGATCTACATGAAGGGCTATTCTTTTATTTTCATATTAATTTTTCAAAAAAATTAATTTGAGTCGGGCAATTTTATAAAGAAATTTTGAAATTAACTACGGTCAATTTTTAGATCATTAATTTTATTATAATTTTATGTCTAAAAAATTAAACTTTTATATTATTCTAAAATACATTATAGATATCATATCAACTATACAATAAACAAATGATGTATAACATGTGTATATTTATTTTAAAAACTCACCATTCAAGTACTAATTATATTATATTTAATTATACGTTTGTATTACCTTTGATATTTTCTCATTCCGATAGATTCTAAATACATATCAAAAGTAATACAACTATGTATGATATGTACATTGAATATAATATAATTATCACTTACATAATAATTTTTTAAGATATTCACACTTATCCTGGTATGATTTATTTATTATACGATTGATTTAGTAGTTTTGAATGACCCAGGATAATAATTGGTCAATCTATGTACTGCGTGCTCATTGTTTTGCTGAATATGATCTCTACATGCATACATATACAAGGCCCAATAAAACAATTTGATGACTCTAATACTTGTTTTCACCTAGTCCTTTTCTAAGTACCCAACCTGAAACCTAAATCAGCTTTTGTTAATCCACTTTGCTTTGTTATTTAATCAAGAAACTCACGATCATTTGTTATTCTGTTTATGATGAAAACAACGCATTAGAAAATGATCATAAGTCAGTAATTTATTTACGTAACGTCTTACAGGCCATGCAGAAATGCTTCTTTCATTTAAGCACCCTACTAATTAATGATTAATTATTAATTATTTTAGGGTTAATTGACCAATGACTTCAAAAATATTGTCACTACATTTCCAATATATAAAGAGAATAATCCTTTTAAGTCAATGTGAAGTGACGCCTATGATCAACCATCACATTTAAAGACATGTTTTTAAACTGATTTATTAAAACAAACAAAAACTATTTTGAAAATAATATAATTTCACTTTCACTTTCACTTTCATCAATCTTCTCAATTGTCCGTCCATTGGCATTCATAAATAAATAGCATTAGGCTAGCCCAATGCATGCCTTGGTTAAAGAAAAATACATTGCACGTGCAAAAAGAACGTTTGTGCTGGCCAAAAATTTTACGGTTGTTTGATGATTTGATTACTACGCGAGGCCATCCGGTCTGCTGACAATTTTTGATAATGTGACTTTCGATATAGGTACAAAATCAGCTAGGTCCCCACTTAGAATTATAAAATTACAGAATCCCTTTTACCTTTGGCAGCCTTTAGTCGTTGTATGTAGTACAAACAACAACGTTAACTCGCTATCCCTACTCGGTAGCTGCATGTGGCATGTAGATTTTTTGGGCAAACTACTCAATCATCATAAAGGAAACCCATCTTCCCCTCCCCACCCCCCCCAGAAACTCTAGCTTGTACATATATATTGAAGCAGTGGTAGACGAGTTGGTGCTCCCTTTTCTCTCCCAAGTTGAAGGGTTGCTCGTGCGAATCATTAAGCTGATACCAAAAGTAACAAGCTCTTCAAAATTCACACGGCAAAGTTATCGAATGGCTTCAACGACGGATAAGCCGTCACCTGCAACATTCAACAAGGGAGCATGGACAGCTGAAGAAGATCGGATATTGGCTGAGGTCATAGCAAATCATGGTCCTACGAAATGGAAGACAATTGCAGCTAAAGCAGGTACTACACGCGGGCGCGCGCGCACACGCACACACACACACTTAATTGATATGCCTCCGTTAAGCTGCATGTTTGATGTAATCTAAAGCTTGATTAATTATTGGTCTTCGATTTTGATTTGAAGGCCTCAATAGATGCGGAAAGAGTTGCAGGCTAAGGTGGATGAATTATCTTAGACCAAATATTAAGAGAGGGAACATATCAGACCAAGAGGAGGACTTGATACTTAGGCTGCATAAACTCCTGGGAAACAGGTTACGATTTTATATGAAGCTTCAAATTTAATTCGTCAATTTGGTTTACGTTATGGTTGATAATTATTAATTTTTGGTACCTTGAATTTTGTCTTAGGTGGTCTTTGATAGCTGGGAGATTGCCAGGTCGGACAGATAACGAGATAAAGAACTACTGGAATTCTCATTTGAGCAAAAAGATTAAAAATCAGAGAGAGAAACAAAATGGGATTTCAGCAAGTGAAGCTTACACAGATGAGAAGAGAAGGGCGACGGAAGTAACCATCAAAGCAGAAGCTGTGACTGCGAGAGCAGAGAGCAAAGAAAATAGTATGGCTGAAGAATCAAATTCAGATAATATCAGTAGTAGTGATGGCTTCAACGTAGATGAGTTCTTTGATTTCTCCAATGAGGATCCTCTAAACTTGGAGTGGATTAGCAGATTTGTTCAGCCTGACGAGGGCTTTAGGTAATGCTTCTTTTGGAGTGGATCCTCGAGTGTTCTCCGTCAAACACTGATTCAGTTCGTTATTGTTAATCAAACGTTTGTGGGGATGTTCATAATTCATATGTGAAGTTATATATCTATCATGAACATATGGTATTGTTCATGATGAGTCTGTCAGTTCTTAGCTATACATTGTGCTGTATTTTAATTACATAAAAATATATATGCAATTAAATTTTAACCATACACTGTATGACACTAGATTTTTTTTTTTTTTTTTTAAAGAGCACACAGCTTAGATAATTACTAGTGAGGGCTTGTACAGCACGCCCTCACTCTGTTGAAAACCAGTTGTTTTCCCATATTTTCCCCCATAACTTAAGGGCCAGGGATGAGAACTTGGAGATCTGGTATGGCATGATAATTGAGATATTTCTAGAGAAAGAGCTGGGGTTACCAAACAGTTGCTTTGGTGTATTCCTGTTTCTTCATTTTCAACTCATTTTCTTTGCTACCATGTGAAAATAACCACTGGTACCATGCTGGCCCGAAGGGAAAATGAAATTTAAGCAAAGAGTGGAAAAAATCAGTACACAAAGCAAATAATTGAACACAGAAGGCATAGCCAGAAGCATTCACGCACTGAAATTTTTGGCTCCTTGTGTAATTAAATGGCAGTGCAGATTCTATTGGGGTGAAAAACTGACAGCAAATTGATAAATGACTATGACAATGAAAGGTGGTGCAAAAATTGGCCTGCATCCTTGCAGACCGTCGTTTTAATATGATGAGACAAAAGGCTCGCAAAGATTCCCCAAATTTTGTAGACAGTCGCATCTAAGATGTGCCTGGTTGACCCCATTGTCAATGACAAAAGCAGCACATGTTACACGAAAAATTCAATGGACTGAAGGACGATGTGAAACGTTAACGAGGCATCGCTGTTTCGACAGCTTGCCCGCAAGGAGGGTATTTACGAGTTCAGATGTTTCCACCAAGGAAAAATTTAAGTTACAATCTGCCGTAACATACGCATAAAATGCTGCAATATTAAGTGAGACCAACATAATACTGTATTTCAAGCATATATTATATCCGACTATACCGTAGCCGGATCCTTCCACCAAACAAACAACTCTAATCAATTGAGCTACCACCTACCACTGCCATCTTAACACCGAGAGGAACTTGCACGAGCAATATCTGTTGTTAGCACTTATGAATGTTTAGACATTAGGGATTCCCTTGCCTGCTCACCTCAACAGTCTAGCAATAGTACGTTGCGACGTGGCAGAGCAGGAATCTCACAATAGATCCCATCAATTTTTCAAATAATAAATTAAATGGATCCGACTTTGGGACCCACTGCATTAGTGGACTCACCACTTCAACATACTGGAGTGTTGAAATGGTGTACCTATCTCATGCAAGGTTCTCATATATCACTGCAAACGGACTTAATTTTGGCAATTCCATGTATTAAGAATAATATTTTACACAATCAGACCCCCTTGCCCGATAGATAGCAAGCAGAGGCGGCAATAATTGCAAACGGAAGTATTATTATATGCACCGCATTAACATTTCATCTTTACATCGAATATACTCAAAACTTGTAATCTCATGACATTAAATTTAATTTGAAAAGAAAAACAATAATAATAAGGGTAAGCATCTGAATTTTCTGATCAATCTGTCATATCCCAATGAGACTTCAGCGCAAGAACTAATAGCGTTCCGTTTCTTGTATGGAAGTGAAAAAAGCTTGAATTCTCTACTGGAGAAAGAGCAGTAAAAGACATTAGAGATGGGAAAAGGCAAAAGCATGAATAACAGGTGTTTGGCTGTGTGCTCTACTTAACTTTCTTCACTGATCGGTACAATTGGAGGTATGATAATATAGTAATGAATACCAGGGAGAAACATGAACTTACATTATGAACAGTTAAATAACATCAGCAGACCAGTAACATTAAATTAGCCCCACGCCATGGAACAAGCATAATTCACAATCAATTTACCATCAAAGCCAAAATTCTGCAAAGAACATGCAACAGTCGATCAGCGACAGAAAAGATGTAGGCATGTAGCAGAAAATTCAGACCTCAATCAAGTCAGATGGGAGAATCTTAATGAAGAGAAACTTGGATTAAAAACCATGTATCTGGACAAGCAAACGAATGTATCTAGGGGAACAACAACGATCCTGTCTCTCATTTTCTTGTTTGGAAAAACAAATGAAACATTTATTAAAAACCACGAGGAACCTTTCTCCTTAAATATAACATTAACAATTTATTAACAACCATGTTCAAAATTGACAAAATATCTCAAGAAATTGAACTTAAGTGCATAGTTATTTTCTTCATCAGGAGAGAAAAAATTTCCAATAACAGCCAACTGTCAATCACAAATATAGTCAGACAATTTAATTCTACAGTTGGAAAAACATAAAAAAAATTTCTTTCCCTTAAACACACAATCAAGTACTAGGGCTGTACAAATTATGAAACACCATCAACACCAATAAATCTACAAACCCAAATGAACAATTTACATACTTCATTTATATGCAATGTAAGCACAAACTGAAAACACGTGCACTTTCTCCATGACATTTGCCAGAAGGGAAGCATTATACTGGCATCGTGACTTCAGAGTTTCCTTAAGTAACAGCAAAAAGAAAGAAAGGCATCTCCTTTAGAATGGTTAGGAAGAACAAACCATGTGGAGGTCAAGCCATTGGCTGGTCTTTAAATGCAAATTTTATCACAAATAAAAGATGACTAATTTCATTATCACTACTTCATTAATACATATGGATGCAATCATTACCAGATAAACACAAAAAAAAAAAATCATAAATTCAACAAATTCTTTGGACATATAACTAGGTAACAAATATCTACCACCCAAGATAAGAAAGGTTGGAACAAACTTACATTGTACAGATCAATAACTAATTCATCAGGGTTTGGTGAAAACGCACTGTTGACATACACAAACTGCACCAAAACAAGAGAGAGAGAGAGAGAGAGAGAGATCTCAATACTCTGAATCTCAGATGAAAATATATTTGGCAAAACATCAAATAGCATACCAATGTTTCCCGCCCAAGATGCCGGCATAGGAATTCAATCACCTTTGCAAACTTATCAGATCCAGATATCTGCCCAAAGTATGCAGCATATAAATATTAATATATAGCGATTATATGAAAACCAGGAACCCCACCTTTCCTTAAATTGGAAAAAAAAAAAAAAACAAGGTTTCCTGATAAAGGAAAAAAAAGAAAAAAGTTCAAGCCAGACAAAATCATTTAAAACCAGGAGATGTTGAACTTTAAAGTACACTATTTTTTATCAAGTACCTTCAGAAATGGCTTATATGTTAATTAGGTTCAATCATGTTTGGTTTATTATGATTCAATTTTGCTGTGAAGTCCTAAACCTTATCTCAGTGTCACAATTAAATATTTTCAGAAACAGGAAAAAGGCCTTATATTGAGGCATCTCTAATTCTCCATGGTATAAAGTTAGCAAAAGAAACTGATTTCCATTTAACAAACCGAAACAAACAATTTCTTTATATTTCACTAGCAAAGCCAAAATAATGTTTCGGTGTAATAAAATATATTAGCACTTAGCTCCTGCAAAATCTCCTTCCAATGAACTTATCATCAGGTTTACTATCAATAAGTTCAATCCACAACTCCCCACTATTTTTCGAACCTCACTTTACTAAAGGAATATTGTCAATAGTTAACAAACCAGTACACTGGCAATCCTAGAGTTTCACAACAGCAATAACAACTACAAAGATAGAAATTCGTTCAGGCCATCAAAATTTACTCTTTGCCCAAGAGCGTACGCATAAAACTCACACAAATGCAAAACCCAAAAAGGATTTCAAAATCTTGATCTTCTAATACAAATACATACATTATATCAAAATCATAGATTAAAAGAAAAAAGAGAGAGAAAAAAACAGAAAACTATGAATTCTACTCTTATTTGGAGAACCCATATAGAAAAACTCATCATAAACAAAACTCTTAAGGATTTTCACCTATAATCTATTAAAAAGTTGACAATTTTACGAAAACACAAACTAACATAGTGATCAAGTAGGCACCTTGAACTTGGCTTGCTTGAGTATAGGAGCACCACCAGTGGCTCTAAAATGAACAACAACTGCATCAAAGAACAACACCCAATAGAAAAGCTAATTAAAGAAAGTTCATAAAAATTACATTTTTATTAACTAAAAAGATAATTAAGAAAAAAAAACTGCAATCATCGGTGATAAAGCACTCGCCTTTTCGAGTAGAACTCAGTGACTCAGTCGCCGCCATCTCTCTTAATCGGATCGAACTCCGATGAGTCGTCGACTCGAACTCAAATCTTTCATTTATTTGACCGTCGGATACATTTCGGAAGCGAGCACAAACAACTTTGGATCCTTCAGTCTTTACATTTTCTCAATTAAAGGCATAGTTTGTCCATTTATTTAAAACAGGTTCCTAATTCTGTTGAAATTACCAAAGTGCCTATACAAACGGGTAAAGTTTATATATCCCATAAAATTGTAGACGGCCTGGTTAATTTTATTGTACCACAGTTCTAATGTTCGAGTGATTTTAACACTCAATTAAGGTCCACAGATCTAATGTTCGAGTGATTTTAACACTCAATTAAGGTTAAGTCACTAGATTACTTCTATTGTATTGTGTAAAAATAGGTAGAGAAAAATTTATGGAATAATTCTCATGTATATTTTCATGAAACTATACATAGTCTTAATATAGGAATATAAAAGACTAAGAAAGAAAAGAAATTAAAGCAGAATATTACACATTAATTTTTAGGAAGCAATAACTCTATATTTACACAGAATATACATTAAAAATATAAGGAAAATAAGATCAATTTTGATTTGGATAACCTTTCAATACCTCCCCTAAACTAGTCTAAAAATGTCTTTCATGGCCTGCTTGTCAACTAATTTCTTTAACCATTTCTTAGATAGTTATTTGATAAGTATATTAGCAATCTGCTTATCTGTAGGCACGTAGAGCAAGTAGACCAAACCACTATCCAATTTTTTTTTTTTTTATGAAGTGCTTGTCCACTTCAACATATTTAGTTTGATCATGAAGTACTGAATTATGTGCTATTGCAATGGCAGATTTGTTATCACAATATACTTTCATAGGTAAAGAATTACTTGCCTTAAGTTCTTTAAGTATTTTTTTTTTATCCAAAGAACCTTACAAATTCCTAGAGCCATTGCTCTATATCCTGCTTTTGTATTGTTTATTGTTACCACAATTTGTTTCTTGCTACACCAAGTGACCAAATTTCCTCCAATAAGGGTGTAGTAACCAAGAGTGGATCTTTTATTAGCTACACTACTAGCCCAATTGGCATTTGTGTAGATTTTTACTTGCTAATGCCCATTTTTTCATAACAAAAGACCTTTACCTAAAGATCCTTTTAAGTATCTTAGGATTCTGTTTACTGTTTCAAAGTGTTCTTGTCTTAGAACATGCATAAACTGGCTAACTAAGCTCACTGCAAAGGCTATGTTGGGACGTATATGTGAATGGTAAATTAATCTATCTATAAGGTATTAGAACTAATCTATGTTGATCAAGTCTTCAATTTTAGCTGGCTGTAATCTTATATTAGGATCTATGGGTGCCTCAGCTACTTTACTTCCAAGTAGATCTTTCTTTTTAAGCAAATCAAGAACATACTTGCATTAAGATACAATAATCCCATCTTTTGATCTAGCAAACTCCATGCCCAAAAGATACTTTGGGCTGCCTAAGTCTTTGATTTCAAAGTCATATGCAAGCACTTTTTTTAATTTGTAAATCTCAACTAAGTCATCACCAATCAAAATTATATAATCTACATATATAATTAATATGGCTAATTTCCCTTCAATAGAATATTTATAAAACATTATATTATCTGCCTGTCTTTGGGAGTAGTTATATTCTTTTATAACATTACCAAAGCAAACTATGCTCTAAGAGACTGTTTGAGCCCATATAAAGATTTTTGTAGTTTACATACTTTATTACTACCATGATTTCTTTCAAAACCTATCGGTAAGTATATAAAAACTTCTTTTTCTAGCTCTCTATTCAAAAAAAATATTTTTAACATTTAACTGGTATAGATTCCAATCAAAATGTGCAACCAATGAGATAAAGACTCGGATGAAATTGATCTTTGCAATGGGGGCAAAGGTTTCTTGATAGTCAATTCCATAAGTTTGAGTAAATCCTTTTTTCATAAAATGTATCCAGTAATAAGGTGTTTAATACAGGCTTGGATTGCCTTTCTATGTGCTATTAATGGGTCAAGATTAAGAAATAGAGTGCTAGAATGTATAGAAGAAGAAATATTACCTGAATTTTCTGAGCAACTAGTGCTTAGAGAAGACAATTGAGGTTGTACTGAGTTTACGAGAGGGTCTTTATTGCTATGATTATACATTTGTCGAGCATAAACACGAAGCTCTGGTGGTGGATGTTATCTTGTAGTATTTCTCCCCTTATCTTTGGTACATTAACACTTAGTTCCTATAGTTTAGAATTTCTTAAGTTTTTATTAGAAATATCAATGTTTGAGATAAAGTGCTCAGAACAGGTAAAAATATAGTAGGTAGAGTTGTAGAAGTATGCCAAAAATGATCTTTATTATTCTCTTTCTCCCCTTAAAGAGACTTTTGGCCAAAAAAGTGTTGATTTTGAATAAATATAACATCCATATTGACATGGAATTTCTTTGTTTGAGGATTAAAACATTTGTAGCATTTTTCATTTGGAGCATAGCCCAAGAAAATACATTTTTCAGATCTAGGATCTAATTTAGATCTAAGATGGTTAGGTACGTGAACAAATACAGTACATCCAAAGACTCTTAATTGAATATTAGATGTAATCCTACTATAAGGATATGTAAGTATAAAGTATTCTAAAGGAGATTGATGCTTTAAAACATGGGTAGGTATTTTATTAATCAAATAACATATTGTTCAAGTAGCATTGACCCACAAATATTTAGGAACATTCATAGAAAGCATGATGATAGCCCAACTAACTTCAAGTAAATAGTGGTTTTTTTGTTTTGCAATTTCATTTTGTTGTGGAGTATCACGACAAGTGGATGTGTGAATAATATCCTTTTTCTTACAAAACACCCTTAGATAATTATTAAAATATTTAATACCATTATCTGTATGAAGTAGACTGATTTTTGTTTGAAATTTGTTTTCAACCATGTTTATAAAATCTTTGAATAACTCTTCAACTTCAGATTTTTCTCTCATTAAATAAACTCAATAAAGTTGAGTATGATTATCTATGAATGTTACAAACCATTTTTTTCAGTTAGAATATTGATTTTTTAAGGTCCGTAAACATCATTATGAATTAAATACAAATGTTTTGAGACATGATAAGTAAGTGGTGCTTTATATGAAACTTGATGACTTTTAGATTAAAAAATAAATTTCACACTAAAAAATAATACAATCAATATCTTTAAATAAATCTGGAAACAGATATTTCAAATAAAGAAAGCTAGGATGTCCTAGTTTAAGGTGCCAAAGCATTATTCGATCCTTAGCAGAGTTTAAACTAATACAATTGCTCAAAGCCTAAGCTTATTTATTTCTTGAAAGGTAGTGATCAAAATAATAAAGACCTTCTTGCAAACTAGCACTGTCAATCATTGTCCCTAAGTTTATGTCCTGAAATTCATAATGGAAGTAAAAAAAGACAGTACAACAATTAGATTCTTTAGCTAATTTACTAACAGATAATAGGTTGCAAGAAAGTTCAGGGACATGAAGCACATTTTTAAGCTCAATGGTTCAAAGATTTTTAATGATACTTTTTTAGCTATGGAAGATAGGCTTCCATCAGTAATTCTTACAATTTTGTTACTAGGACAAGGATAATAGGAATTAAATAAACTGAAAATGCCAGTCATATGATCAGTAGCACCAAAATCAATAATCCATGGTGCAATAGTTGAGTGATTAAAGAGAGCATTAATAATACTACATGTTTGGGCTAGTGAATCACTAGAAGTACTAAGTGGAGGATTATAAGTCAGTAGCTTTATGAGATGATCAATTTGCTCCTTGTTGAGTTTTTTTTCTAGATTCTCCACTTCATTGGCAGAGGGCAGTGTACGGTTATGTTTGTTGTTTTTCCAATCTGTAGGCTTTCCATGGAGTTTCCGGCAAGTCTCCCAGGTATGGCATGATTTATTGCAGTAATCACACCATACTCGAGGTTTTTGTTGCTATTAAGTGAAGGAACGGGTAGCATTAGCATTTGCTGTAACAACAATAGATTTTTCTACAGAGACAATGAAGTTCTTTTTTCCCAACATAACACCTCAACGACTTTCTTCTCTTCTTACTTTAAAAAAAAAAAAAACATCCTTAATAGTAAGAAATGGCTTTCTCCCAATAATTCTTCCTCTTACCTCATCAAATTCAACATTGAACCCAACCAGAAACTTAAAGATTCGCTCATTATTGATTGTTTGTTTGTGATGTTTAAAATCTTCCATGCTCTTCCACTCATAATCAGTGAATAAATCCATATCTTACTATAATCTCTTTAAAGTATTGAAGTATTTTATTATACTATCATCTCCTTGACGGATATCTCCGAGAGCAGGTTGCAAGTTATAGATTTGGGACTGATTTCTATAGTTAGAGTACATCTGACTCACATTATTCTAGAGTTCTTTTGTAGTAGAGTATCACATATAATTTGCTCCAATGTCTTCATCCATGGAGTTGACTAACCAAACTATAATAATAGAGTTTTCGACATCTTAAACACCATAAGAGGGATCAGATATTTTAGGAGCCTTGATATCTCTAGTAAGAAAACCAATCTTCTTTCTTCCCCTAATATACATTCTAACCGACTGGGACTATCTTTGAAAATTTCCTTTATTTAGCCAGAAAATTGTAATATGGATAAAATGGGACTCAGAATAGGAAATTTTTTGTTCTAGTTTTTTTAGGTGACTATGATTTCAGAAGATTGGTCAGACATGACAGGGAAAAGATTAGAAAAAAAAAAGGAACCTAGCTCTAATATCATGTAAAAATAGGTAGAGAAAAGTTTATGGAATAATTCTCAGGTATATTTTCATGAAACTATACATGCTCTTAACATAGGGATACAAGATATTAAGAAAGGAAAGAAATTAAAGCAAAATATTACACATTGATTTCTAAGAAGCAATAACTATATATTGAAATAGAATATACACCTAAATATATAAGGAAAATAAAATTAATTTTAATTTGAACAACCTTTCAACGTACCGTGACCTAACTTTTGGGTTCATTCCCACCATGTTTAAACTAAAATGTGAGTAGAATTTATTTTATTTAGTTCAAAGGGTAATTATTGGTCTTAAAGATTCATTTCTATATTTTATGAGAGTGAAATGCAAAAGTGTAATCATTTGGGTCAATCTCTTATAAAATGAGTTAAATGATATTTTATCATGTGACAACAGCAATGAATTTTATTATGGGACGTCAAAATAAAACTCGTTAAATTTAGTATTAAATATATCAATGAATCCTATTATAAAGCCCACTACTCTATATATTACATAATAGATTATCATTGCTAAATTGATGTGACGGCTCCACAGAAATTTTTTCTCGAATACAGTAAATTTGCTTGCGGTATTATAAACCAACAATGTTATCTATAATTTTTTCAAATATAATTTTGAGAAAGAGTGTCCTCATATTTCATTAAAGTCAAGCTCTCGAAACCTTAAATTTCCTTAGGAGCATACCCACTATTTTTGAAAGACTGAAAAGGGTGAAGTTTTTTTTGTAAGAGCAAAGTAGATGACTAGTTAGTTAGCCTATCCTCGACAAATCATCTTAATTGTTGGGAATTAGCTAACCTATGTTCATAATAGGCATTATATTTTAGAGTTAAATTTTAGTAAACCATCTTATTGGGAAGCTGCAACAATTTTTTTTTCCTCGGGGGTGGATGCTTTTGCCAAGAGGAGAATATTATTAATGATAAAGTAGATATCAATGTGTTTTATCCTTCTGGAAAAGACATAGGAGAAAAGAAGCAAGCCAAATTACATGAAGATAAAAGCAGAAGCACAATCAAACAAACTAAGCATGTACTTAGAAATTCATTAGCATAAAGAGAAATAAATTTGCGAATCGAAAAAGAAGGATCTTACCACCAAGTGAAAGAGTTACAATATAGGGTGGGTGTGATTTCACAGTTATTCTTCCCAAAAGCTTGAGTGCATCTTAAAAAATCTTGGACACTGGACAGCATATAACGGTGAATAATTTAAAAGGTAAATATTTGCTTAGTCAATTATATTTTGAATTAATTAATTGTTTGGTTTTTATATTTTAAAAAATATCTTAAAATATTTCTATTGTTGAATACGTTACATTCTTGTCCTTATCTTTTCTTTGTTTTTAGAAACTTGCAACAATGTTGATAATAATTTTTATTTACAACTAAACTATTAGTATCAAAATAAGCTTAAAAGTTAAATAACAGCAAGAAATTTTTACATTAACTTTATTTACTTTTATGGTTAACTTGATAAATTAATATTTTTGCCCTATTTACTAATTTTCCCAAAATTATTGCAAGGATATTTTTGTAAGTTAAATTAGTAAATAAGAAGTAAGGACAAAATGTAATGTATTTAACAACATGCGTGTCTTGAGAAATTTTTAAAATATAAGAATTAAATTAATACTCAACATAAAATATAAGTTTTAAAAATAATGAAATCCAAATCCATTCTAAAACTAGTGAAACCCAATTGTTGATGCTTAAAAACCAAAATTATTAAACCATGTTATCAATAATTTTTCAAATATAATATTGGGATTGAGTGTACTCATACAACATTAAAGTCAAGCTCCTCAGACCTTAAATTCTTATAGTTTGAAATGGAACTGCACCAATTGCAAAACAAAACAAAAGAGGGAACTTTCAAATATGATAATTAATCGACACAAGGGATTTTAAAGATTTGGTAATCACCATCTTATGACACATCGTTTGGAGCCATTCTGCAATTTACCTCGAAACCTAGCATCTGCGCTTTGCCCCTACAAGTCTACAAAGGATGATTAAAAATAAATAAATAAATAAAAAAGATGATCATTTATTTTTTTTTTTAAGTATCATTTACTTTTAGAGTGGATAAAATTAAAATATTTTTTAGATATTATGTTAGTTATATAATAAATAATGTTATAATATTTTTGAATTTTAATTTAAAAAATTAATATATAATTAATAATTATATAAAATTCAACATTTTATATATATATATATATATATATATATTAACTGATTATATTACCTATGATGTGTTCTAAAATTTCGTATTGGAGTTAATTTAAAAGTAATAACCTAACGCAGAGAATTAGAGAGACATAATTAATTTTCTGCTTTGCTAAATAAAGAAACACAAGGAATTCTTTGAGCAGAAAATTAATTTTGTCATCATAATTGA
Organism: Aegle marmelos; assembly: GCA_030449875.1. Lineage (NCBI taxonomy): Eukaryota > Viridiplantae > Streptophyta > Magnoliopsida > Sapindales > Rutaceae > Aegle > Aegle marmelos. The sequence goes on from JASUUL010000116.1 coordinate 8,155,024, forward strand.
GTTGAATGTTCTCAGACATGATCAATTTTCAGATTCACACGTTAATAAATGGGCATCAGACAATGTAAAGATAATGTTTTTCGTATGCATGGCGTTGTTGCTTTTTAATAACAGAAAAAAACCACGATCAACATGCAAGTGTTCTCCCTCGATGATATTTTATCTTTTATCTTTTATTTTATTCTTAACATGCATACCACTTATATAATTATATACTTATACAGCTGCAAAAATTCCAAAAAAAGAAAGCTAATGAAATGTACACCAACCATCCAGGATTTGTTTAGGTTATCTAATTTTCTTTCTATCAAGTGATTTCAGAACAATAAATAAATTGTATGTATAATCAGTATAATCAATATTATATACCTTGTCAAAGTTATCAAATGTTATTGTTGACATAATATAGTCCACACTAAAAGAAAAAAGGGGTACTCTTAACATTTGTGTTAGTCAGTTTTGAGAATTTTTAGAAAAACAAAAGTAGAATTATTGAATAAAATTTTTAAGTTTCCAAAAAGACAAGCATTTTTGCCGCCATACTTTTGTTCATTTATCAGTTTTTTACATGTTAATCTTACTTTAATAGAATGGGATAATAATTTTGAACGATATGTAAGCTGAAAAAGCTAGTCTTTTAGATGCAATAAATTTCCATAATTTTTCTTTCTCTTGTATTCTCTTGAAAACATAGGTCGTTGGGCTTACGTGCAATTGCGGTGGGATCGCCTCAAATGTCAACCAAATACCTTACCATTTGATTTGAGTTTGTGCATAGCTTTGGAAAAGATATTACATAATAAAGTAAAGGAGCAAGATAATGTAAATCAGGAGAAGGTTGGCAGATCATTATCCAGGAGTTTTGAATCTACAAACGTTTACATCGATCGATAGTCACATCAAAATAAAAGGGTTTCGTTATACTCCATAACCTTGATTATGAGGAAAAGCAAGGGTACTATACCAGTTATCTCCACGTCCTAACAAAAAGAAGTTGAAGCAAGTTGGTGAAGAAGGTTGTTGTTATACAAGAGGTTAGTTTAAATTTGTTAGTCCAATCAAAACAGAGAAAAATTAGATCTAAAATGTTTGCTAATTAATGTCATCAAAATTAGATTAAGTGAACCAACTACATTATTAGAGAAGGGATGTATTTAAACGTGAAAACATTAAAAAAATTTAGAAAAATTATTTAGTCGCGTGATTTAATAATACAATGCTACTACATTATTAAACTTTATAATTTAATAGCTTTCCTTACCGTTATATTGCTAAACTATATGACTTAATAATTTTTTTAGACTTTAATAAATTTAAAATCTTAAATTTTGTGTGTGTATACACACACCCCCCAACGAATAAGAAAATTAACAAACCAATAGTTGAAGTTGAATAACCTCCACCCAAAAAAGGAGGGGGCAGAATTGATTCATAAACCCATCCTGATCTATTATTCACTTAATCATGAGACACCGCAGCAATAAGAACAAGCTCCACGAGAAACTAAGACAAAGTGAGATTCAACTCTTTACAAATTACATGCTGACTCCTTACAAACTAAGACAAAGTGATATTCAAGGAATAAGAATGTTACTTGTTGACTTTTACAACTTCCAAAACGTCATCAACTTTATTTTTACTATAGCTAGACGATCCTCTCAATACACACAAATCGATCCATCATTATTGATGTAATTCATACGTAGTACCCATAGATATGTGCAGAGAAAGAGAGTAATTAATTACTCGCTACACCACTCGAATTTGGACCTGATCAACTCAACTAATGATGCAAATTCCGAATCTTTCACCTTGCCATCAGAACTTTGAGATGAATAATAGCCTTTGTCTTTGTCACTAGGGTTATCAGTGCTGACAATATCACCTCCAATATTATTAGTATCATCCAAATTCGGTAGCTGTTAGAAATCTGTATTGAGTAAAGATAGAAAATGCTCATCCATCTGAAAATCAATCATGAAATCAGACGGATAATCACTCTCCTCCATATTGAATTCTGGCAATACTGTTCCTCCTCCTTTCGTCACATTTTGATCATTATCATCATCAAGGGGGTTATTAGCCGTTGATGGCGCAGGCCTCACAACTACTTGAACTTGACCGTAACCTTTGGTGCACTTTGAGTCACTTGTCGGAATTGGGTACGGATCTGTTTCCGCTATGAATTTTTTGGACCCCAATTTCGGCTTTTCTTGGCGTTGATTTAATGTTTTTCGAGTACAAGCAGTTGATGAAGAAGGGGCTTTGGTGATGGTCCTGCAATTTATTTCTGATGTTGGTGTTCCAATAATTCTTGATTTCATTGTCTGTTAGCTCTGGAAGCCGGGCATCAATTGGCGACCACCTGCAGACACAATGAATATACATTTGCAATAGCATCGCGTATGCATTAATTTCCTGCATGTCTCAATTTTAGCAAACATCGACAGTACGAGAAAAACTTTTATATTTTAACAAAAAGGAAATTATAGAGAGGGGGACACCGGTTTCCCAGGAGATCGTGAAGCCTGATAACGAGTTCTTCTTCATCATGGCTAATGTTTCCGCTCTTCATACCAGGCGTCAAATAATTTAGCCACCTTAGCGTGCAACTCCTGCCACATCTTTTAAGACCGGCAGATATATACATTTGAAATCAAACAAGAAGGTTACAAGTCCTCGAAACCCTAATTAATAATTAAACCGTAAATTTATTCACTTTAATTTTTATATATATCTATCTATCTTAATTAATTAACTACCATCTATTTTTGGTAGGTATCTCCATTTTCCTTCACCGTAGGTGGTAATATAATCTGTCAGTGTCTTGTCTTCTGCTGCTGTCCATGCTTCTTTGTTCAAACCTTCTTCCTTTGAGCAACAAGGTATCCTTCCCATTGAAATAAACTCAATGCTCTCACTTTCTCTCCTTTTCTTTCGGTCTTGCTAAGTGATATTTTTGTTCGAGCTCCCTAGTGTTTGGGCTGAGGAAGCCAATATGAAGAGGGCAACACAGCACTTCTCATGGCATGCTGGTCATCTATGCACGTGTGCGCGTATTTTTACACACACGCACACATAAATGATTTTTCGTGTGCGATGTAACTAGTCCAAAAATGACAAAAGATGGGCTGGCGGGGGGCGGGTGAAGGAACAAGTGGGTGCCATTGTAGCACATTGAAATTTATAATTTTTTTGTTCTTGCATGTCTTTTTTTTAAAAATATTTATTCAAAATTTTTCCCTTATACAATTTAAAGCCTAAGAAAAGAATTTTTAGTTGTGAAATATGGGATCTTCGTTCTCCCTAATTAATGTAGTTTCTAGCAATCTTTAGAAAAGAAATAACCCACTTGTATATAACAACGTTTTGGCTCAAATAATTCTTATGATGAGTACGTTGTTTTTGCAGATTAAGATTAACTTTTGGAGTAAACAAGAAGTATGTATTTTCTCAATTAAACTAGAGTTCCATAGAGTTTGAACTTCTGTACGACAAGATCCATAGCAATAATAGGAAAACAAAAATATGGACTCTGTTTTTAGCCACCCAAAAAAGGAAAAAAAAAAAAAAAACTACCCACTTATTAGCTAATTATGACAGTCTTGATTTATTTTTATTCTTTTTACAATGTCTGGAATTTACTGGAACCAATTAAGATTGTTCGTATTGTGGCACAAACAACATCGGCTAATTTAAGTCGTGTTTATTGTGGTGCAACCCACACTTTTTTCTTATATTACGATATATTAACTCCCCGATTATAAGAGAAGGGAATAAACTTCCCTGCAATTACAGGAATCAGAATCTGCTCTGTCAACAACTTTGATTAGCAATTTTGCACCGCGTCAAATTTCTGAAACTAATCACTAATTAATGTGTTGTTAAATTCATGAAAGCATAATCTTTTTATCCAAGAAATATATCAGTCCAGCCCAGAATCAAATGAAGTGCTAATTTTGCCATCCCTCTAATATTTGGAGAGACACATTCCTCAATCACACAAACACACATAGAAAATATGGCGTAATAGCCATACTCCACCACAGACAATTACGAGAAAAAGTGAAAATTGCTACAATTATAGGAGAGATTCCAAAGTATCTTTATCGTGCTACACCCATATAATGCACGTATAGCACATATATATGAATTAGATATATATATATATATAATCTTTGTTTTATTCTAAAGCACCTTAGCAATTAAGTTCCAGAAATGTACTGTTTGCACCATCAGTCATTTTCACGCATCAAAAGAGAAAACTCTTATCAAATTTTTTTTTTTAAAAAAAAAAAGGAAGAAGAAAATGAAGACACCCAATAACCATTCAACAACAAATCATATTCAGTGATTTTCCCATTAAATAAAACCAGTAACCAACAACCAAACAGATCGCATGCAACTTCACAGCAATGAACAAATAAATAAGTGTCCTGTTATGTTATCGCAAGCGACAACGTAGGTTTTGGCAATAACTTCATTCGTTAATTTGCATTTGTATTCATTTTGGCCAACCAAGGGTATATATATTAAAAAAATAATAATAATAACGATATTAATGAGGATTGACCATATAATATAACACATGGTACGGCCCCTCGGAAGTCTCAGAATATTATTTACTTGGCTATTTGGAGAGACGACCCCAAATTTTATACGTAATTTAACGAACGCCCTGTTTGGCCTTCCTGCGGCTGAGGTGCATGTCGTTGTGTAGTGGCCGTTTTCTTGCCTTCTTGTTCAAATATTAGTTGATCCATTAAGCGATTTTGTGTTAACGCGCAAACTCGTAGTGATCAAGAACTTATTATACGACGAATATAATTAATTTGGAGAATATATATATTTCAGATTCCACTAAAAATGTTTCATTGTCTTTTAAGTATTACTACACTAATTAAGATAGTATTACTTTTATATCATATCGGTTAATGATTGTTGTAATTTTAGTTTAGAGATATTAGAAAAATGTTATCGTAACACAATTAGATTTTGATAATAGAATATTAATTCATTGATTTTTATGGGTAAATTTAATCACGAGAATTCTATTGATACCGAATTTAATTTAAACAAAATTAGAATATAATTTAAATTGTAACAGGACAAAAAAAATCAACCGGAAAACACCAATTATTTTGGAGTGGGAAATTGAATGCATGTACAACAAGATTGTAGTGACGCACGCTGTTCGTACAATAATTGTAGGACCCCGGTCCAATATAGAAATTGACAGGTGTGACACGAACGTGATTATTATCAGTGCCGTAAGCACATCAAATTTGCCAGTAAAATGCGGTCCACCAGTGCAATCTTGATTGTAACTAGACAATACAGAAGATGACCTTTCGATTTAAATTCAGAAAAATGTTAAATTCACAAAAGTTTTGGAAAATTGGATATTTGTTCAATTATAGGAACTCTAAATTGAAACGGTTCAAACATTCAAGCATAACAAATCTATAATAATAATAGTTCACAGAATGGAACGGTATATATAACCAAGATTTGCTGCAATCTTGTAAAAGAATGGAGCTAAAATGAAATTCCTCATTAACTAAAGATTAAAAAAAAAAAAAATGCAACAACTACAATATCTAACAAGCATGATCTATTGAGTAATAGCAATTCCGGAAAATTATTTAGACAAACAGAAATGCACACGAGAATCTTTCAAAGGAATATCAATACCTATCAGAACAAGCAATATATTGTGAAATAAAAGATTATGAAATCTGGTTTTCTGGGCATGCCACTCAAACCCTGCACTACAAATTTGTCCATTAATATACAAAAATCATGCAAGTTCTCGACGAATGAAAAAGAAAGTAACGTGTGTAAAGAATATATAAAAACAACAATACCTACACACTCCAAGCTTCATTTATGCTATTACACCAAAATAATCACGATGATGATAGAGACTTACTTACCCTATGAGCCTACATATTAAAAAAAAAATTAAACAAATAAATCAACAATGGAAAATTTTTTTTCCTTAAAAGAAAATATATATGATGATTGACTCTTGGTAGCTAGTTCGCTACTTGTGGTACTTGTTTGGTAATTACAGCCTGTTCTTTTGGCAGTCCAGTTTTAGTTTTCAGTCTTCACGCGTTCAACCTGCAAAACATATATATCTATATATAAAAAAAAAAAAATGTAAAACTGAAAAGCATAAAATAAATTGTAACAAAAGGCTCTTAAGCCTTCAAATCAGCAAGCAAGAACAAATACTATTTACACGTCTCTCTCCTGTGACACCAAGGTTCACAACGTAAAAAGTCATTTATAACCCAAAGGCAGCGAGTTCATTTCTTGCAAGCTCGGAATGCTTACCACTACTTCTACATAGTCATAACCACTCAGCATGAAGACCAGATTACAACTTGGTACACCTTTCCGTCAATACCGTGTTAGTTGCTGCAGCATTTGAGATCCAGATGGCATAAGTAGCTGCTCAGAACTTGTTGAAGGTTTCATATGAGTGTTAACACCAACTGGGTTTCCCAGCCCCTGTCTTATCATCTCTCTAGGGTCATTTGTGTTCATTTCAGACTGAGAGGGCTCCATCAATGCACGTATCTGACAAAATTCATATAAAACGAATGTTTTCAGCGGCCCATCTGGTGAGCATATACATTAAAATAAATCAACAGGTCATTCAACTCACCATTTCAAGACGCTTACTGTGGAGGTCACTTGATAACTGCACCATTCAGAAAATATTACATCAAAATTCATCAATTAGAATGTACAGAATGTCCTTTCATTTAAAAGTATGCAAGAACTTTCATCTCACGGGATCATCTCCATTCCAAATCAAATTAATTAGGCGAAAGAGAGATTATGAAACATCATATTGCCATCTACGGGTCTTGAAATAAAAAATAAACTACTTACAGATTTCCTTTGGTGATTCCGCTCTTCACTTGAAAATCCTGGAACTGACAAATGCCAGTTTTTCTCTGCACACAAACTCAATGTATCAGATTCATTAAGGTTCTGAGGTTGCTTAGTAACAAAATAAGAGAAGTGAGTAAATATACACTGCTCCGAAGAGGTATCTTCTGTTCAAAGATTCTGAAGCAATATGTGTCTAGCCTGGTGTTGGCATTAGGCTCAACAAGCTAGCACAGTACAATCACACACGAGAATGAATCAGAGAGAGGGAGCTAAAGCAGCAGAATAAGTTGGTAGAAGCGAGTTCGTATAACCAGACAAGGTTATAAGATTCTCTCCACCATGATGTCACATCTAAAACATTCCCCATCACAATTAATACTTAAAAGACATGGTAGACTCTGAACATTTATGAAAGAAAAGGTACAAGTTCTTACAAGTTAGCACTTTCAGAATCACACATGTATTAATGAATATACCCACCCAAAAAAAAAAAAAAAGATAGTTGCATTTGTTGGCTGAATGCAAGTCTAACCAAACAAACAGATTGTTTATGAAAGCACGTTATTTCTAACCTCTTCCATTAATGGCATTTTTTTTACCATAAAAAATCTGATATTCCTAAATTTCAACCAACCAGTGAAACCAGAGAAAAAAAGTAAAACACGATAAAACTTCTGTAAAACATTTCCAGAGAAGCACAAACCCAAGTGTAGTAATATATCCTTGGACTCCAAAGTTGATGATTTTCGATGCTTTGCCAAATTACACGCAAAGGAAGTCACCTGCAAAATGTAAATATGGATAAATATATTCCACAATGACCATCCAAAATTCAGCTTTGTCATAATTAGCATAAAATTTTCAAAGAAGATAAATCATCTATTGATATGAGCATCAGATCTAGTGTACATAGGGTAAAAAATCATGGCAACATGTTAACGAGATGACATTGCAGAAGTGCCATGATCTGATGAACCAAACAGGTTCCCAGCAAGGAAATCTAACTTGAAACTCCTAAGTAATCTACTATCATTATAGGTCCCCATTATAAATAAGTTATCCATGAAGAACAACATATGATGTCTTTCAAAGGAAAAAGAAAGGTTCTTTATGAATAGCTCTTTCAAAAATTCTATTTTGAAAGTATTTTTAAAGCACTAGAAAAGAAGGGTTAACGGGTTAGCTAGCTTAGGAGTGCTCACAGAGTCAATGAAGTCATCAGCAATTTCCAAAAGAAGATCTTCAACTTCTGGATCCACCTTTCCCTGGGAGTCCACCTGAGTGACCAAAAATTGAATACCATGAATAACAACTATACACTAAAGAAAGAACTGAAAACTCAGTGAGATGCAGCAAAAACCTGGGACACTAGATCCTGTATCTTTCTCTTCCCAAGGAGTTGATTAGTTGCTTCTGTTCCTTGACTTGAACTGCCCCCCGGTGTAGTTGTACCAGAGGCAGTTGCATCCGGTTGTGATCCTGTCAAACTCAGAGATTTCTGGCCTGCAGGGCCTGAAATCCTTGGAGACTGCTGCTGCTGCTGCTGCTGCTGTTGATGCAAGCTTGGTTGCTGTTGTGATTGCTGTTGCAGTTGTTGCAGTTGTTGTAGTTGCTGCTGCTGCTGCTGCTGTTGCTGCTGTGGCTGCGGTTGTGGCTGTGGCTGATGCAGCTGTACATGCCCCATTTGTGGCTGCTGCTGCACCAGCTGGGACAACTGCTGTTGATTCAAGCCCATAGAGTTCTGGTGTAATTGAGAAGATGAAGCAAGTTGCTGCTGTAAGAGGACTGGGGGTTGCCTCTGATGTTGGGGGAGACGGAATGAAGGAGAGCCAGGAGCAGACATTGCAGGCATTGGCTTCAACCACTGCTGTTGTGACAAAGAATTTTGCATCATGCCTGCCTGTCCATTCTGAGCCAGCCCAGATAACTGAGGGCTCATAAATGCCAGAGACGATGATGTCCTAGAAAAGTTTTGGATCTGTAGATTTTAAAATAGCATGGATGTCAAGCTCATGTTTACAAATAAAGCGAAATCACATTCAAAATCACATCAAATCATTGCAAAAGATTTCACTCCCTTGGAAACATCTTCAAAGAAGGTCACACTCACCAGGCCCATTCAATTATGTGAATTATTAGGGCAGTATTATGAAAAGCAGATGTTACAATTACAGCACATTATCATTATTTCTTTATACGAAAAAAGACCAGTCAATTTCCATCCCCAGCTCTAACAAGCAGAGAAAAGTAGAGAAATGTTATAGTATCTGAACCAAAGGCATTTTCTAAAAGAAACACATAAGCAAAAGCTAATGGCTACTAAACACATGCTACTGAAAAAACAAAGGAAGAGGAAAGAAGGGAAATTGAGATTTCTTTACTTCTCTCATAAGTCGTGGTGATTTCTAGTGATTCTGTAATGATCCATCCATCAAGAAGAGTAATAAAATAAAAGTTTCATCAAATCTACAGAAGGAAAACAGAGCAAAGCTGCATTAGAAGGAAAAAATACACCTGAGGAGAGGTGAGGGGATTCTGTTGTGACAACTGTTGCCTTATCTGCCCCTGGTTCATTCGCTGTTGAGCATAAAGGGCCCCATTGGCCCTCAAGTGTGAGCTTAAATTGAGTATCTGCATCCCCTGCAAAGACTGTCCAGGAGAATTGCCAGGATGGAATTGGGATCCTGGGACAACCCCAGCTTTCTGCCGTGGCTGTAACAAAAACATCAATTGTTTCAGAAAGGAAATTGTCAAAAGGGTGGTCTATTATTAAGCAGAAAATCATCTATCAAGAGGTATTATTAGCAAGTTTTTAAGCATTCTTGCAGATTATACTCAGTAAAACAAATACGGATGTTACTTTTAAAAGAGAGCATGCACTTCATGGTTACATAAAGTACAGAAGAAGCACTTGTGTAATTCACCATTTTTTCTTTTCCTAAGTAAATTCGTGGCAAACATTCAACAATTAGTGTAAATGAAATCAAAATGTCATATTCCGAGCAGCATGACTACAACATATGATTGAATATTTCTAGAATGTGAATACTTCAAGCTTTGACAAATAACTTCACTTAGTCATTGAAATAAAACTGTTCAGAAAGTGCACCACTGAGCAAAATAAACCACATTCTACAGTACTACATCACTTCTAAAGAAATGGAAACCCAATCTCGGTTTTCAAAGCACTATAACTACCACAAAAATGCAGACCACACTGGTGCACCCACATTACATTCATTATCCCTCCAAATATAGAACAGATTAGCTCCTCTTTCTTTTTCATGTAGTTCATCATTAAGCTAAAACTACTCCAACATCAAAACATCAAACCACCTCTAATTCTGCTTTCTTTCAAACATTAACACAACAATCAATATATCAAAGGGCACAACAAATAACAATCTCTTAACCCATACAGACAAAGTGACAGAACTATACCAAAGTCAAGAACAGGTAATTAAGGCATTCTATAATTGTTATTTTCTTTTTGCTTAATTTTGAAAGCACAACAGCCAAAGCACCTATTTTAGCATACTTGCAGCAACTGATCGCATTCTAAAGCAGTTCAATTCCAAATATACCCTAAATTCGGCATCATAAATACAAATTACCAAACCAACAAAAGAACAAAAAAAAAACAGAGAGAGAGAGAGAGAAAAAAATTACCGAAGCCATCAAGGGAGACTGTAAGTTGAATTGTGCAGCAGCCGCAGAAGGTTGACCCGGCAGCATCCCGGACAGGTGACCAGTCTGCCCAATAAGCCCAGACCGGGACAAAGTAGGACTACCCAGTTGCTGATTGCTACTCTGTTGCTGATTTTGCTGCCCGAAATTAACTTGCCCGTATATCGCCTGCTGCCTCAAAACGTTACTGTATTGAGAATTCTGTTGCTGCTGCTGCTGCGGGATTTGGCTGAGGCGAGAAATTGAGGTAGATCGTTGTAAAGCATGCGGAATTTGATAGTTTGACATAACATTAGTGTTAACGTTGTTTTGTTGCTGCTGTTGAACGAGTTGTGGGATTTGTTGTTGCTGCTGTTGTTGAGAATCGAGCGAAGGAGAAAAGGACGTCGTTGCGGGCGTTTGAGTAGAAACTAATGCTGTTGTTGATGATGACGACGACGAAGAAGAAGAAGACGGGTCGGGCATCGGGTTTGGAGATTGCAGGGCTTTCGGCGGAGATGTTGTTGTTGTTAAATTATTTTCTGCCATGTTTTTTAACTTATTTATTATTATTATTATTATTATTATTATTATTATTATTTTGCCTTATTAGTAGCTCATGGAGGAAATTTTGATGGTTTATTATTTTGCAGAGGAAGAGAGAGAGAGTTTTTGGTTTTGCAGGACACAAGTTGAAGAAAGGGAGGGGAGAGAGAAGATCTTTGCCGTACACGTGTCAAGTAAATAAAAGCTAATATGTGAATCAGTAGTGCTTTACCAGAAAAACCTGTAATCTGGCTGTTTTATTTTTTTCCAGTCCAAATAGAATAATTAAGTATAAATTTTGCGCAATTTCATTAAAATTATGAACTAACTAATCATTACTTATGGTTATCATAACGAATCAGCAGTTCAAAAAATCATTTAAACTCAATCAAACGCAATTTAGGAACTAAAAAAAAAAAAAAACTGTTTATGATTAAAATTAAATCTAGTAACTTGCCATCAAGTCCGTTAGCGGGGCCAATACCTTAACTTGATAGACAGTAAAACTCAACCTGCTTTCAATTTGAAGTTTTGAGTTCACTTCCAAATATATGTAAAATTAGCGAGTGAACAGATGCGCCGATAGCAGACTGCGTATCACAGCATCAGTCTCATGTTAGAAGTTCTTTCGTTAGACAGATTTCTTTTTCGCTTGTCTTTTTCATGCATCAGGCTATGCACAAACATAAAAAAAAAGTGTCCTGCAAGGGATCCCCTAGTTTACCAGTCAAGGTTAAGAAGATATTTATCTTCGAGCTTGCTGACAATGTTACTGAGAGTCTACGGGGTGTTGCCACGTGGTTTTGCAAAATATTTGCCTGTACATTTTTAACTATATGACAAACAGGCTAACACCATACATAAATATCCAGATCTGCTCTTGCAACTTCTGACAGCAATACTTATAGAAGCTTCTGTAAATCACAGAGCTGAAACTCATCTACAATATAGATGTACTCATGGGATTCGCAAAGAAATGTTCTCGGTATACCATCTTCGAATTTCTGAAGCCACTCCCAAAGAAGGTCGCAAGAACGGCAGGAGGTCCACTGTGTATGGATTGATGCATCTTCCTCACGATAAGGTGTCCATCCAGAATCATCAGTTCCAACAATTTTTTGCAGCTCTACATAGAATATTGAAATAGGCATCAACAGGAATCCATGTAAATAAGATATATTTGAACTTCAGACTCAAATTCTATAAAAATAAACCAGCATACCTGGGGGTTTATTATATCTGTCTGACGAATAATCTCATCCTGAAAATATATAAATGTTGAAAGATATATCACCAACTTGCCATGGAACAGACAAAATAGCCATATAAGAGTGCCCAAACTGGTGGTATAAAGAACACTTATATGCACATGCCACATTCTTTTCAACAAAAAAAAAAAAAAAAAAAAATGAGGAATACGGCAGAATGGGGCCAATGCTCTTGACAGAAAAAGAAGCATAACCTGATGTCCCAAAACTATAAGCTATTCAACCCTCTTTATCAAAGGAACACACTCAATGTGCTAGCAAACAGTCATGACTGAATAAGAGGCAAAACAAATGGTGCGTCCAGTAATTGCCACAGTTTCCATTTGCAGTCAGCACTAACAAGTATGCAAATCAGCCAATACAATGCAATTTTCTGAAGTATGGTAGAAGATATCGATGGAAAAATGAAATTGCAACTTAATTATGACTGTTTGTCACTTTGAAATCAGAAACTCAACATCTGTTAAAAGTTTCCACTTCCTGTTGACAGGTATAATCAGTACAAAAGGCCATGTTTAACAAACTAATTATAAGAAATAACAAGGCAAAGAAGGAAAAGCATGTACCTCTGATATCCCAGGATGTTGCATAATGGTGCCAAAAACACGACGAAGAAGTCCATTGTAGACAGACCCGTTGACAGTTCCATCTCCATTTATCCATGGCAATATTGGTTTACATACTTCAGCTGAAGAGTGTGTGTAGATTTCACCCTCATCGTTCCTTCTAGAAAATGCATCACGTTGCACACAGACTTCATGCAAATTGGCAGTTTGAGTTTCATCCAAAGGCTCACTAACATCTTCAGGAAGATTAAGAATAGTAACTTTGTGCACATCATCAACACTCATTTTTCTATTCTCCAGTAAGTTAGCTCCATCGATATCATGATTTTCTGGCTGAACCAGATGGCTATTGTAGGTTCTACTTAAAAGCTTTGTCAGAGACTGTGAATTAGGATCTTGAGGGAAACCAGCTGTGGAGGTCAGAAAGTATTTAGAACGGTACAAAGCATCAACGACACGAATAGAGTCATACGCATTCACCTGTACAAAGAGAATTAGTAAATTACAAATACTAATAAGAGAAGCCCCAAGCCCACACTTTTTCTTAATCACCAGTGTTGATGCCCAGGGAACAGTATTCCGGAAAAATTATCCATTGGATTCACAACACCACCAACCTTCAATGCTCGTCCAAATGCTTGGAGCACATCAATGATGAATTCAGCAATGTTTTCTTCTGGAAAGAAAAAACCAGAAATAATCAATACATGGAGCTTGTGTACAAATCTCATCTTCCAGAGACTAAAAGTACATGGCACATGTATAAGCATGACCGTGGAAAGAGAAAAAGAGAGAAGGGAAAGAGGAGGAAGGGAGGGGGGGGGGGGTTCAGTGCATATACCTGGCACATCTGATACATGAGAAACTTCCTTGATGCTCAACCCCTGGTCCCCGGCCTTCTGAATGGCAGAATAAACAGCCTTGAAGACTTGAGGACAGAATAGGCCAACTTGTTTTTGGAGATTGCTAGACAGATACTCAGCGTAGGTTGTCATTGCATCCCAAGGTGATTCGCCCGAACTTCGGACTAAGGGAACAACATGGCCAAAGTTGAGGATTTCCTTCATAGAGTCAGACTGACAAGAACTACCACCATTTTTCTCCAAAGTAGTTTTGAATTCAGAATTCTCATCTTGTTCGCCAGTGCAACTCTGCTCGTCTTTGAACATCTCTATAGCATTAGCAGCTGAAATTGTTGCGCGACATACAGATACCATAATACCTGGAAAACCCTTTTCCCGGCGAGAAACAAGTTCACCTTCCGTTAAGGATTTTAATTTCTTAGCCTTATCAGTGACATAAAGCTCTTTCTCCTCATTTTTTCGTTTTAAGCATCTCAAATCTTCAGCCTCTCCAACACCTTCATCTGGCAAGCTTGGAGAAATGTAAAGTTCACCAGAAGAAACTAAAGCAAGCAAATGGAAAATGTCCCCACATTGTAAATCTGCATTAAGATTGATGCCCCCTGCCTTAAGGTCTTTTTCCTTTTCATGAAGCCAACTAGAAAATTTAGCAGCTCTCTTTCCAGTGTTGACTGGGAAAGAGGATTTAGAAAGACTCTGCAAGAATAGTTGAGAAAGTACAAAAGGATTGCCATTTCCCCCAATCTGCCATAGAGTGAACAAAAAATTCTGTCTTAGAGTAAATTTCCATAAGGAAAAGACATAAAAGTGATTAAATGAATTAGTCAAATAAAAAGACACAAGAAGCATATAGGCAATGTGAAAAACAGCATAATGAAGCCATGCAATTTTGATCCCACCAATTACCCTTCCCCCGCCGCACAGAGGGAAAAAGAAAAGGGAGGGGGGAAAAAAAGGACCACCTCAGTTAACAACCATAACTGAATAGAATCCAGTTGTTGCTTATTGATCTGAAAATATAGTACTTAGTTTCTACTGTAAGTAAAGAGTTGATGGAAACAATAGTCACTAAGCTTGGCCCAGACCACTGCTCAATAATGGATCACAACAAAGAACTCAAATAAAAGACCCAAAATGATGATAGTGTCTGGTCATAAGGAACCGCATGCCCCCTTTATACATCCTTAATGATTAATACCACAAGAATAACTCAAACCAGTATGACAATTGGACCAAAATCTACCATGTAACCTATTAAAAATATTCAATTTACCATAAATTTTCTCTCTCTCAGATAGCTAAAAGCTGCAAAAAGATCATGCTCTGAATAGCGCCTTAAAGTTTCCGCCAGCAAATGTTGCAGTTCTGGGGTTGTCGAGGTGCTCAAAAAAACAATCTTAAATAGTTCTATGGCACTGGAAACAGCCAAAGATTCAAATACTTCTTTACTTGCATTTATTCTTTCATTCAAGAGCTTGATAATCTTTCGATGTCCATGATGATATTTTGTTCTTAGAGCAGCATCATTATGTTGTTCCATGCCAAGGTTCTGATCACTATAAGTGGTTGGAGAAGCCAATCCAGATTCCTCAAGATTCTGCAAGAAAAATTTAAATTACTATTCAATGATAATTGGAAAGTTACCTTGGCCAAAATCAAGAAGCGAATAGAGCATTTTGTAGATGCTAAAGTTGTAAAGGAATGCGTATCAACATGCATTGTGTGAAATTCATTGGTGACAAAAGTGGTGGATGATAAGATCCTCTAGAATAAATCGAAGGAAATGAGGAGAGGCAGAAGGCGAGGGATATGCTCCAGACTAAAATTGAAGTAAATGAGAAGAGAGAGAGGGTAATGTAAAGTTGTGCAAACTCCCGACTCACTCCTAGCTTAATTATATTCCTGAAAATAGAACTCTAGCTGCAATTAGAGATTCATTAAAAAAAAAAAAACACTTTTTAGATATTTTACATTTGAACACTCCTCAGAGATTGATTCTACGTTTTCTGATGCCTCCAATTTCACCATTTGCTTCAACCGAAGGACTCCCTCAAGGGCACCCCCAATATCTTTGTCATCAAAATCATCCCATCGTTCCTCCCCAAAACCTGCATCCTCAGTACACTCAACAGAATTTGAACTACTCAACTTAAGGCCTTCCTTGAATGAGCTGCGCCTAAGCACCCCACTATCAATGTTGTCCATTGACATGTTCTGAAATTTTTCCAGATGTTTTGCATATCGTACACTGAGCATATTACAGAGTTTCATGACAGCTTTTCTAAATTGTATACTTCTTTTTAGTGATGACATTCTTCTTGCACAAGCACCCGGAGATGCTGGAAGGTTAGGAAGAGAAGCCCAATCCACACGATGAAATTTTGCCCCAAGAGCAGAACGATGTCTTACGTATTGGATCAACAATTGCCTGAGAGAAGAATAATAAATTTTGTGAAATGAAAGGAACTATAAAGAATTTCCACAAGTAAAAAAGAAAAGACTAGTATTTTTTTTTCTAAAATACTAGAGATAGACAACATCTTATTAATACATACGAAATGAGCCACCCCGATGGTTGCAATACGCCATGTTTTGTTAAGTGATTAGATATAGTGATATACTTTAGGTGAATTTAGGATTTAGAAATGATGCCTCTTTTCCTTTACCTATCAGCTTCATCCGTCCATGAGAATCTCTTTTGGCGTGATGGCCTCAGCTTTGAAAAGGCAAGTTGACTAAGTAAGGAATGGCACTCA
The DNA here is from genome assembly GCA_030449875.1 of Aegle marmelos. Classification (NCBI taxonomy): domain Eukaryota; kingdom Viridiplantae; phylum Streptophyta; class Magnoliopsida; order Sapindales; family Rutaceae; genus Aegle; species Aegle marmelos. Next base: position 8,171,598 of record JASUUL010000116.1, read on the forward strand.
TCATCTTCTTCGCTCAATCCAGGCTCACCAACCATTTCCAGATGATCATCCTCCTTATGAAATTCAGGTTCTCCTGAATAAACTGCTGAACGATTTTGTTCTTCAACAACCTCATTCGCGGCACCTGTCAGACCACCCAACTGTCTAGTTACAGCATCAACTCTTGAGCGCTTCACTGATCTTTCTTCTAAAGACTTCTTTCTTTTCTGGAATGATGAATATTTATTCTTCAGTAGCGGAATCTCATTCCCATTTGCACCAGATGCACCCTGAAATCTATTTAGACGTTGGTGGCGCCTATCATAATACACACGCAGCACCTGCAAGTAGCATTCACAGAGACAATATATATCAGTTCAACCAAAAAGATGAAGGGAAATAAAAAAAGATATAGAAAAGAAGGGAGAGAACAAATATCAGGTACGCTTCCTAAGAAACTCAAACATGAACCAAACAAAACAACAGATGCTAACAATGCTAAGCTAACTGAACCTAACCTGCTCTAATGTCAGTCTAAGATCCTTTGCAATTTTCTCACACTCTTTGAATGGAATCTTTTCACGAATGTTATCCCTCACTATACGCTTCAGAAGCTCAGCACGCTGATCAGCTGTCATAACCCGGACTGAGGTCCATGACCGATAATGAAAAACCTGTAGGAACAATTTGTTATAAAACGGCATATCCAATGAGGCTATAGCAAAATGCGCATAAATGACAGCATGAATATTATACCTGTATTAACATAATTCGTGAACTTGTTTGTCGTTGAAAAAATATTTAAATTAAAAAAGTTAAAAAAAAAGGGGGAAGAGGAAGAAGAAAACTGTGAAGTGCATACCTCGTGAACGGCAGATCCAGGAAATGCATGTGAGGCAGCTCTTGGATCAGCGGCAGCATAACAATACTCTAAAGTTTGCCAATATTCATTAACAGCTTCTGTATTTGAAAAGATAAAATCATGTCTGATTCGTGGCCGAAGGTCAAGAGATATAGAGTTGGATGTTGCGGCTATTGTTGGTGGTTCCTCTATGTAAGGTTTAAGTTCCATTGCATGTGTCAAATTGGCATGCACGATCTTTGTCCCATCATCTGAATGTCCATTACTTACAAGCCGGATTAACTACATCATAAAAATCAGACGCTAGTCATGACAATATCGATCTATCACACAAATACAAAATCAGTTACCATAATTTTAAATTGAATGGAACTCCAATTTCTCAAAGATAAGAGAATCCACAAGAAATAGGATAAAATAATCTGCTGCATAAGGACAGGCATCACAGTTACATCTTTGTTGATGTTAATGTTGAAGTGAATGACAACCCTGTTTCTTAAACATAAAAGAACCCACAGCCAGGAGATGGACCATCCACTTCCTAAATTGATACAGTTGCTAGAGTTTTCACTAGACTAACCACAAAAAGTGTACGAGTCAGTATTACTGGTACCGGCCAGATTAAGAAATCAGTCATGCTCCCATTTCAGATTCTTCATTCAAAGCAAGATAAATTTTCATTTGGAATCAACTCAACCTAAGTAGAAATTTAATTAGAATACACAAACTGTATCCGAGTCCAGGAATCTTTTATGCTATTTGAAGATCATTTTGCAATTCCATGAAACATTATACAGATGTTGTGGAGAACTGTGTAGCTCTCTATTTGTATGGGCTCAAGTTGAAATTGATTGAATTCCAACCCAAATAAGGTCAATGAGAATGTGTCATCTCATAAGCTGACACAAATAATGCTACAGTGAGATCAAATATTCAATTTCAATATTGCAGACCAGCATCAATTTCAACTATTCACAGAGTCGAATATCACAGTGGAAACATCAAACAATGTTTTTCTGTGCAACTTCCCTATCAACAGAACCAGCAAATATTTGATGTCACAAAGGTTTCTTCCAGCTGACTCAGTACTGTGTCTAATGCAAGATGGCAATATTTCGATACATGCATTACAAAACTCATCCAAAATAACTGCCTGGAGCTAATATAAAATACAGTTTACATACCAAAAATTATTTCACATTCAGAATGATAAAATTTTACATGGACCTCATTAAAATTAAAAAAATGGTTAAAACAATTGAAATAAACAAATGCGGCAAACAGTTTAAAAGGATGATTACACTTGCATAGTGAAGTTATTTCGACTTTGACCAGGTAATAATACCTTCAACCGGCGTAGAATGTCAATGATTAATGATAGTCTCCCAGTTGCTTGAGTATTCATCATAAGTCGATACTCTTGGATCGGAAGATCAGAAAGACATAAACCCCTCTTACACTTCTCAATCATATCATCAAACTTTTGAGTAGATCCTGCAACTTGCAAAAAGAGTTCAAGTGGAATGTTCTTAATGGCTGCTTCAAGTGAAAACAAATAGCATGAGCTGCAGGGATTTTTTAAGTCAGGCACAAGTTTTCCAGACTCATCCCAACTGGATGAACTACTGAGATAATCCCATAGAAAGCTATGCAGCAGCTTCGCACGGACCATTTTTGCCAGAACAAATCCATTCGCACGCATAGCTTCTGATCTAATGGCTTTTTCATCTGAATCTACTCGGTTATGAGTCCTCTGGACACCATCCAATACAGGAACCGATTCATTCTTCTTCCACTTAGATGAGGCCCGGCCATGAACTTGGATCTCAAAATTCCTTATTCTATCATGAATTTCACTAAGTAGATCTGGAGTCAAACTTCCAACAGAAGGATGCAGAACAACCTGAGTGATACGGCTCCGGCCACAATTTGTGACAACTGGGACATTAATGTTTATGCATTTGCAGCGCCCTTGCTGCTGAAGATTTGCTAAGATTCGTCCAACAACCTTGCGGTCAACCGTTGTACATGTGTCCTCAAGACTTGTAAGCCACTTTAGGAGCTCAGATCTCAAAATGAACTTCTCATCCTGAAGAAAGAACAATAGAAAAATGGTTAAGAATCGATAATATTGACCATTTGAAAGAAGAAACAAGGGCCTTTTCCCTTATGTAAGCATTGAGTGAAGGCAATGAAATAAAAAACCTGTAAGCGTTCAAGTATCCTTTGCTCCCTTCGCAAGTAATTAGGAGTCAAAAATGGGGATGGATTTGTAAGTGGCTTTGAGGGAGCAAGGATTTTCATTTCTGCTGGAGAAACATTTTTTTTCAATGCCATACTCACTAAATCAAATTCTCCTTCTGCAGCCACACCACTTGGCTCATGGATCAACTCTTGCTCAGGACATGAAACTATATGGTTATTTTCACCTTCGCCAAAGGAGGCACAAGAAGTTCCAGTGTTGATTTCAGTGTCAGTCTTATGTCCAGGATTAGCTGTCTCACCTCCTGATGTTGAATGATCATTCTCAAGAAAGGTTAGAGCTGGTCCATGAGAAACATCATCCAAGTTGCCTTTGTCAACATTTAATTTACTTAGAAATACATTAGAAGATCTAGAATTAGAATTTCCAGATGTCCAAACTCGAAATGCCACAGTTTTTTTATGGTTTTCTGCCTGCAGATGCATTCCAAATCTAGAGAACATGTTACGAAACCGAGAATAGTTCTTCTTCTTATCAATTCCAAGCCTGTCACACACCTGCACAAGCAAGTAGCAATATGAAAGACTGTAATAGTTGGTTAAGGTAATATAACTCAAACTCGCAATAACTACTGAAAAGATTCCGATATATATTCTAAACTTATCAATCCGCGCACTCATGTTGGTTTTTAAATGTTGTCCACTGTGGTAAAGCATAGAAATTAAATGTTCAAGGCCAAAAGCACCAAACGTTTGACATCAAAAGACATCATCTTTTGCTTTTGGTGCTCCAGCTAGGAAAACATTTGAACTACTATTAAAACATTTTCAGCAAAATATATATAATGGAATCTGTTACAAGCACACCTCCATAACAGCAAGGCCCTCAGATCCCTCAGCATCAACCATATCATAAATTTGATGGTCAACAGGAAGTTCTACAAGTTGTTCAGTTTTACGAAATTTTCTTCCAAATTTCAGTTGTTCTTTCTCAAAACCATCTCCACATGCTGAAGACTTTGGCTCAAATAGTTTTGAAGAAAAAGCTTTCAACAAACGAAGGCATCGCTCAACCTGCCAATGAGAAAACACATCAACCAACAAAACCAGAAATAGAATCTTTGTCCACAACCTGAACAGAACATAATTCATTTAATAAAATAAGAAAAATTCTAGGAGTGACACAGGACAGTGCCTTGGATTGACAACACTGTTTAAGGAACATAACTAATAAAAACAATGACAAACAGCATGAAAAGGTTATCTACTTTCACGAGAGATAAGGAACAAAAGTCATATTGCCCACTCATAAATCAAATGGCATCATGTGATATTGAAAAGCACTTTTGATGTATCTACTAAGAACTTCCATTTAGAAAGGACATGTAGGGGATAGTGTTGTTCAGTCATGTGCCTTCCCCTAGCATACAATTTGTGACCCTCAACTAATTGCGGAGAATTTGGAAAAATAAAAATCATTTTCTCTACGCTTGATTATAGGAAAAGGATAAATAATCTAAGATGTAAAAAGTGACTAGAGGTAAATTTGAATTCAAAGATCCACAGCCAGTGATGTAGAACCATTTATATACAATTATATGCAAAGGATAAATAACCAATTTTCAAGGCCAAAAAACAAAAAATTACCATTCAAATTATATTCAAGGTCGCTAAAGGTTGGAACACTAATTTTTTTTTTTTTGGAACACTATTTTTTTTTTTTTTTTGGACTCAACAGCTTAATGTGATTGAAGTTCACCAATTGGGGTAATTAAGAATGTTTATTTTTCTCACTTGAGGCAGATTTTCAAATATTTTTAGCCTAATAAGAAAAGCAATTTTTTTGGCTTTCTTTTTTCAACTTGAAAAGTCTGAATGGATCCAAAATAATCTTGTATAAAATACCCCTGTCTAATTATTTATTTACACCCTGCCAATGTAAACTCTATCATATTGATTTTACTGATGTATATTTGTTTATTCTAATTTAATTTATCAAGAGACATTTTTTATATGAACTTTTTACATACAAAATCATAAACTATGATGAAATTCATTTGCTTTTAGGATGTTTTATTACTTATCGAATGTTTAAATTTGCAAGGGCACAAATGTAAAAGTATAAGTTTTTAGATTTGTTTAGTTAAATAAAACAAACTTACACATATATTCAGATATTCTAGAATAAAGAATATAAATATATCATTTAGATTCAAACATTTAGATCTATTTAGATTTCAGATTAAGAGCCACCTAAATCAAGCCAAACATTACTCATTAAGTAAAAATTTAATAATTAAAAAAAATAGTCAAAATTTAATAACTCACCTTCTCATTCACTTCTGCATCAAACTCCTCGACAACACCAGCATCTTTTAACCGCTGACAAATCTGGGTGCATGTTAATCAGAAGATGAGACAAAGAACAAAAAATCTGAAAAAAGATAAACAAACTTTCATATACATACGACTTTCCATCAAAGCAAACACACAAAGAACCAAATTAAACACACGAGAAAAGATTCTTACATTTCTCCAAGCCTTGTGTCCTGATGATGAACCGCAATAACCTAAGTTTTGCTTAATATCTGTGACAACAAGAACCTTCAATGAAATAAATATCACTGTATCAGCATAATGTGATGAAAGAGAACAGATTCCCTAAAACCTTTCAACATAAAGCTAACCTTGCAATTTCAGCCCTCTACACAAAACTAACCTTGCAATTAGCTTCTTCAAACTTATGACATCAGTAGAAAAGAGAACATGCCACCTAAAAGCCTTAAATATAAAACTAACCTTCCCATTTGCTTCTTCAAGCTTATCACAAATAGCTTTCATCGCTGGTTGAAAATCCTTTATGTGCACATCCTCTTTTGCACTGTCCTTGGGGAGACCATCTCCATTAACAGCCTTTTCATTTGCATTCCCGAAACCCTCCACAGTTGTTGCTTCCTTGCTGACCTCAAATCTTTGTTGCGAATCCAAATGCTTTGCATAGCGATATAAGTATATTAAATTGGTGGTCACACATGAACTGGTTTTTAACTCCCCTTCACTATCAGCTTCCTTTGTCCTCAAAATTGCTGGTTGCCTCACAATCAACCCTTTGCATTCAAGGTTTTTCACAATATAAAAAAAGTTATTCCCTTCAATACCAAATTCCTTAGCAAGCTGACTTTGTGTTATTCCACTCGATCTGTAAATTACCCAACAAGTTAAAACCCATCACAATTCGTAATTGATAGCTTTGGTACAAGCTAACAGGTTTTAATTTTAAAACTTATTATCGCAATTAGCCCAGAATAACTGTTTTTTTTATATCCAATATAAAGAAATCTATTTTTTTTTTTTTTAATCAAGATCTCAAAGTCCAGAGCAAACATTCGACTATTATTAGTGAACAAAAGCAAAAGGGACACAATAACCTAACAAAATAACTATTATCAGTTTCTAACCAAATCATTGTACCAACGTTGTCTTCACTTTCTAGCATGACAAACTACAATTGAGCTAACAACTTTCATGTTCCATCTGTAATCATGGACATATTTCATCTTTGGATAAACCATACATGACTGAATTAAATTGCGGAAACCATGCATTTCTAACCTTGCTATCTTCAGCAACATTGGCAAATAAAAAATCTATATCCAGACAAAGAATTTCGTGTTAAATTTACCATTCCCAATATCCACGTGTGCATATGACAGAAAAAACTAGTTTCACCATCCATTGTCGAGAAAAACTCCTATAACAAAAAAGTTCACAAGCTGTATCTTATCACACTACTCTCGCTAAGAAATAACAATCAAGTTAACAAATGCAAAAAGCAATTAAAAAAAAAAATCACAACTCAGTTACTCACAAGTTTAACTAACAATTTCCAATATTTTTGTTTTACTTACTGAGAACGAAAACATTCTGAGATGTGATATTACTTATAAATTTCAATTATGTTTTATTCTATTTTACTAAAAAAAACTACCACTCTCGTTACCACAAACGCCTTCATATGAAAGGATAAAAGAACTAAAATTTAAAAATCCTTCGTTACCTAGTAATGGCAAGCCGCTCAAGCACGTGGCGTTGAGTAGCCGAAAGGCCAGAGTTAGACGAACTGTCGTACAATCCAACGAAGTTATCTCGAAGCTGTGAATTAGCGACGATTTTCAAGCCGAGCTTCTCCGCGTCCTGAACCCGCTGAATCACGGCGTCGTTCGCGCCAAACGCGACGTTTTTGGGAGAGTGGAACTGGAGCGAAGGTACTTTCAAGAGGTTTGAGTAAACTGATTCTTTCAGGGAGACGTCAGTCTTGAGTCTAGTCCATAGAGACGACAAAGAAAGACCGTTTTGCCCTTGCGAACAGATCTCCTCGAGAGCAGAGGAGACAATGGCGTCCATTGTTTCGCAACGGGAGGGAAACGGGTCTGTTTGGACGACAGGAAAATTTATGCTGGTTTATTTTTATTTTTTTATATAGGTTAGCATCACGGTCTTGTGCAAAAAAGCCGACCCATATTTAATTTTGTATAGGACAAAAGCCATTTCAAATGCACCCCTGCAATCTCCGAATACACTGGCTCTCCGCAACAAAGGCTGACGACTCCATTTTGAAATATGGGGACGTCCGTGTAAATTAAACTTCAACCGGTATTGCAGTATTATAATTTTCAGCTACAGTGTTAAAAAATAATTAGAAAATAAAAATTTACATAGTATATTTAATTTTTGAACAATGGTTTTAACCAAAATAATAAATATACTATAAATTTTTTTATCATATATATAAGGGATCAACTTAATTTAACTTGTTCTTTAAAACGAAAAAAAAAAAAAAACTTAACTAAACTAGTTAACTTAATTAATACTCCCCTCATCATTTTGCTTATTCGAATCCTATGAAACAGCAATACTGTTTTTGTCACCAAAAAAATTAATTAAAATTTTGTTTAGTATAATTTTTTAAATAAAATTTTTATTAATAGAATTTTTATTGAGAAAATTTTTATTATTTAATTTTTAAAAAATTTTTTAATTAAAAATTTATAAAATTATTTTGATAAATAAATTTTTTAAAATCATATTATAAGAAGAATAAAATAAGATTATTAAATAAATAAATAATATTTTAAATATTTTAACATTTAAAAAAATCAATCACTATTTTTAAAAATTTTAAATTTTAACTTTTATTAATAAAATAAAGATAAAATAACTTTTTAAGTTTTAAAAATTTTATTAAAAAAATAATAAATCATAATAAAAATTGTAATAATAAAAATTTATTAAATTAAATAAATATTTATAATTATTAAATAAATTATATAAAATAAAAATCTTTGCAAGTCCAGCCAAAAGACATCCCCTTTTTTTCATTGAGCAGCGATATTTGACTACAAGTCTGTAATAACATGGAGCGGGCGATTGAAACAGGCACCATTTGCTCCACCCTTCGTGGTCAATTGATTTTTTTTTTTTTTTTTTTGCCCCCTCCCTTCAGAACGTGAAAGACAAATTAAAACGACGCTTGGAGTATTGTTTCTATCGCTCTACTGTTACCGTTAAGATTAGATATTATTTTTCTTTTTATTTTAATTTACTCGAAAGAAATTTTCAAGAACTAAGCAACTTTTTTTACACAAATTTGTACGAAATGCTCGAGATTATTTACAAGTCCACATTCAGTAAAAACTAAACATATAAATATGAGAAAAATTAGCTAGTCAATTTTTTGTTATGGGGTAAATCAATTGATTAATATGCTTCTAAAGTAAGAAAATATAATTAAGTGTCCCGTCTCACTCTACCTCAACTAATCACAAGATAATTCTTGCCATCTTACCCACTAATCATTCCACTGTGTTTTTATTTCATGTGATTTACTATTTGTGTCGGGCGTGATCATAATAATTTTATCAAGATTTATTCCCCAGACGCCAACTTCCATACTATACGAGACAAGAAATTGATGGACTCCCGATTGCTACTAAAATCCGGGGCATAGACTGGAGATTGGAAAGAGCGGGTAAGATATATAAAATTCGTCAACTCATCTAAGCACACAGGGCATTTACTGTTTTCTTCTGCTAATAGATTTGAATAAAACTTTTTTGTTTTCTATACCTAGGCAGTGCAAACAATATTTTATGCCAAGTGATTTTTTTTTTATAAAATTGAAATATAAAATTTTTTTCATATAAAAAATAAATGACGTGACGTGTTATATAAAGAAGTACTTATATTTAAACTGAAAATTCTTTATATAATAACGACAAAATATTTAAAAAACCATATGCTATTATGGTGTTAAGTGAAAAAAAAATTAGTGCCATATTTTAATTTTACAATTATTTTTGTCAAATGTTGTGTCACCGTTGGAGCTTTTTATTATTTTTAAATAAAGTTATTAATTATATTATGTGAAAAGTCTACAATGCCCTACCTCAATTAATGTTCGTACTTTGTAGTTTTCTTCGGTTTAATGAAAGAAAATAAAAATGTTGAAAAGGATTTAAATAAATTAAAAAACAGTAACAACTTTCTATCACAATATTTATTCATTTTACCAACTAAAACTTGACAAACAGAACAAAAGAGCATGAATCAGTTTGTTTCTTACTTTAGTGAGTTTGTTTCCTCCATTATAATCTCTGCTCTCTCTCCCTCAATCTCTTCTCTTGTTTCTTTCTCCCACCAAACAAGGTTTCAAGAATTAAAAACAAACAGCGTTATTGTCTTTCTCTCCACAAATTAACCTTCAAACGAACTCTGTCCCTTCATCTCTGTTCATAATTCAAATTTTGTTAAATTTTCTTCCCATATTTTTCTTGAGAAAATCCTTCATCTTTTTGCTCTTCTTCATCCCCACCTCACGTAGTTGCTGCCATTAAAGGTGAGTGGTCAAGAAAAGTCCAATAAACTCAGCCTAAGTTCAATAAATAATTGTGATTGTTTAATTGTTCAGGCACCTTAAGTTTTTCTTTTGGTTTTGGCGCTTTTGTTTTGTTCTTTTATAGTTGTTTCTGGTATCTCTGATGCTTTAAAAAAAAAAAAAAAAAAGGACTGGCCTCTGTTTTACCACTTTGAGATATATTATAACATTAACATAGTACATGGATCTCTGCCATTGATGTATCAATTCAGTACTCATTGTTTCTGCAACACAAAAAGTGTTTTCAGTGATTTCACTTATTTTATAGTAACCTGTAATATAGATACTCCACTGTTTCCCAAAAACTCAACTGGGTCTTTGGGTTTTTTATTGTTGAAGAACACAAAAGAATAAAGGTTTTCTTTTTATGGAAAAGGTGTCTGCTTTTATGACACAGAACACTACCGTATTTGTGTATTTCTCCTTCATTCGCTGTCTCTTTTGCACTTCTGGTAATTCTCTCTGTTTGGTTCATGAGAAAATTATAGAAAAGTTGGGCTCATGAATTAGGCGCGATTTGTTGGAGGGTCTTAGTCGCTATTGTGGCAGATATAATAATGCTTAATTAAGGCGTAAAAGTTTTTTTTTTTTCTTTCAGCAACCAATCATGCTAGCTAAATGATTTGGGCTTTGAAGTATGCATTTGAGCTTTTTTGAGTTTCTTTATTGTAATGGGTATGTTTAGAGATGCGATAAAATTATAGTCACCGACCAAAAACGGCGTACTAACTTGAAGTGATTGATGCAGGAAACAGGAGGATATTGTGTTAATTGAAATGGAAGGGGATGTATTTTCAGGCATAGGCAACAATGGCACACAAGTGAATGGCCGAGTGATGCAAACATTTCAAAGGAGTTTTGGGCAAGTTCAAGATATTTTAGACCAAAACAGGCTTCTAATCAATGAGATTAACCAAAACCACGAATCAAAGATTCCCGATAACTTGACACGAAATGTTGGTTTGATCAAAGAACTCAACAATAACATCAGAAGAGTTGTCAATCTCTACGCTGATCTCTCCACCTCTTTCTCGAGATCAATGGATGGTTCATTAGAAGAGGAATCGTCTGGAAAAACTAGTCAAAAGAGAATTAGATCTGGGTAGTTTAGTCCTGCGTTCTTAATTTCTTGATCTACAGGGGATGTTGATTTGATGACATTACATTGAGTCTAATGAATCAATCAATTATATGTAGGATGATCGAGATAGCCTTTCGGGCAAATTCACTATTGTAATTCTCTCTTGTTTTAGTAGCGTTGATTTTGGTCGATGCTCTATGTTCCTTTCTCTAATGTACTTGGCTTTTTTGTTCTATGACTTTGTTTAAGTTATGTCATGTGTACTTTATCTCGTCTTTAATTATTGCTCAAAAGAGTTAATTAACCTTTGATTGCTGAACTGTCATCAATAGAAACTACGAAGTCTAATATGCTCATCATCGTCAATCATCTTTTGATCACCTTATCTCCATTTTCTTATGATATCATATCCCACATCCCATGATCTTGCTTTTGATTGGAACTTTTGAACAACCCACTTTATTCCTTTCCAATGTTTTTTCAAAAGAGATTCCCTTTGGCGTTGTATATACTATTCTTTTAACCATGAGATAGCAATTTATCGGTCTCTATCTTTTCATAAACCCATAAATACACAAACCAACAAAGTTGATTGAACAAGTGCTTTTTTCGGTGGACCCAATGAGTTAGGTTCATTTCCTTCTCATTGTCTCTTTTTTCTTTGGACCATTCATTACAGTTTGAGATTTAGGGCGAAGGACCCATTTGATTTTCTTTTCTATTTGTTGAACTCCATGGATATTGCAATTTAAGGTTTATTTGGAATCTGAATCTGTATAATCGTGGAGCACTTGAAGGCTCTACCAAAACTAGTTGGAAAACTTAGTTCAGATAAAAGTGACATTTACTCTACATCTCTACGTTTAGAGAGACGTATACTTTCATTCACAATTGAAATATATATGTATATGTTATCCTACTCGTATTTACAAGAGAAAAAATGACGTAGGTATATTAATTTGGTTAATATAGGGTTTTAAAATTTTTTATTTTAATTTGAGTCAATGATAGTATATATATTCGTAATTTATTTCTATTATAATTGTGATTTAATTTTTTTTAATTAACTTAAAAAAATATATTTTCTCTGAAAAAATCTTATTATTAATTTCATAACTCAAATTTAATTATTTAATAAAATCTCTTTTTATAATTTATTCTATATATTATATAATCATCAAATAAAAAAAATCTAATTATATTTTAATTAAAATGTAACTCAATTACATTGACTTAGTCAAATATAATTTAAACACACTAACTCAATCTAATATTATAATAATATCTAATATTTCTTATCCTATCAATTTCGCTTCCGCTGTTCCACTCCATCAAAAATTAATCACAAGTCTTCGTATATAAAGACTCGAATCAGACACCAACCTACCATTAGACAAAGGCATTAGTGGCAAGACCCATGTGATTGGCTGCAGCCAATAGCTGGTTTTTGGCTTATGTTTTGAACATAGGCGTGTCTCTTATGTACGCATATATAGCTCCAATTATTGCTGTAACCCAATTGGCATCTTTTTATCACCTTTCCATGTTTATTTTTGGACCGATCAAACGGTGCATATTAATGCCGAATAAATGAAATTACCTTTATCATCTAACTTTGTTTAAAGTGATTATGAAGCCAAGGACAAATAAGAGTTTGAGAACTTGTCGAGCGGAGAGATAAATCTGCCTTTATCTAATAAGCAGGCCAGCACTTTCTGCATATGGATTTGCTTAGCAATACCCAACAAGAGACCTCCGCGACGACTCTAATCTTATTTTATTGTTAATTAAAGATGCCTATATCATGTTGCTTTCAATCTTGACATACCACGACTAGCATACATAACTAGAGGAGATTTGGTTCTTTGTTTGACTTTATGCCCATCATTGCTCTGTTTTCGTTTACTAAATTCAGCCGCATATATTCGATCTGGCTAACGATTTTAATACTCGGCCTTCTAGCATGAATTACGCTGTGCGGTAAAATATGCATTCAAATTATAGTTCTTCCGAAAGTCCAAGATTCAAACTCCATTCATACAGGTGGGTGATGAGTGGGAAATTGAGTTGTCATCAAGTTATTAAATATAATTGGAAAAGTATTTAGTCCTTTAATGAGTTCACAATAATTACTTTTCAATAACGTATTGATGTTCATGTGATATAGTCATGATTGAATGAAATAGTGGTGTGTGGAAACCGTGCATTTCAAGTCTCCCTAACCCTTTGGACGGCTGGAAAATTGTGGTTGGTTTTTTTTTCCAGGAAAATGAAGGGCCGTTTCTTTTTGAGGGGAATATTGATTGGAAAAACGTGTTCGGTTGACATTCTCGTGGAAAAAGCTACTAATAAAACATGAAAAAACGAGCTGCACACTTTCTCTAAAAAATTGTAAAACGACAATTTTTAGATCCGTATTAATATCTTTTTTTCAAAAACAAAAATTCGAAATAGTGTTTAAAACATTGGGGAGGAAAAAAAAAAAAATAAATAAAAGACCAAAAAAGCATGTACAAAATTTTCATTCCTCAAGCGTCTCCTCTTCTTTTCAAGGCAAATCTTTGAACTGCTAAAAATTTTGTCTTTCCCTTATTTTGTTGAGCTTTGAAATAATCATCGTGTCTCCCTGCCGGGTAATTTTTCTTGCACCGTCTTTATATTCTTTCCAGAAGAAACGGAAATTTATCACTCACCTCCCCTAAGGCTCACGGCATTTTCACTTGCAGGGTATGTTTTATTTAGTAAGTAATTACTTCCTACTCTGTTAATTCAGTGTCGGCATCATAACATCTAATTCAATTATACCAAAAAAAATCACTTTATTGAATAAAAAATTATTAAAATTAATAAAAAAAAATCATCTCCTTATATTATTCTTTTCTAAAAGTACATATATTTTTTAAGGAAAGTAACTACTTTTATCAGAAAAGTAATTTGATAAAGAAAAAAAGATAAAGTGATAATATGGTAAAACCAAGGGAATTCAATGATAAAAACCCTTCAATAGATTTTTCTTGTTCGTATCTTCTCTTTATTTAGTTTATTTAATTTGCCGTAGATCTACACTGATTTGTACGTATTCATGTAATGTAATGAAGCACTGAATTCTTTATTAATGAAGTTAATTATTGACCAAAATAAAATATTAATTGAATCGTGTTGACAAAGTGATAAACTAATCAATAACCGTTCCATTTGGGTCTGTGCAGAAATTCATATGTGAAATCAGCTGTTTTCTCACTCGCAGGTACGCATATTTTGAAATTTATCTCGTAATTTCTGTTCGATCACATTTTAGTTTTTTAACTCTGTCTCCGCGGTTAATTTGCTTTATTTTAACGTGAATTCAGGTAAACATACATGCATCTATTTTCATTTGATAGACTGTAGTTTTAGATTTTGTTTATTTCAGTGATTGTATTAAAATTTCAGGAAAACACAATCTCCAGACCATACAAGTAGTTGTCATATTGTTTTAATGAGATCTTTGCATGACTGCGAATTTATCTGTGTGTGTTGATTTCATTATCGGGACAGCTGGGTTTGATTTTGAATTCTTGGTCTTTTGTCGTTTGCGATTGCTTATTATTACCATGCATTAGATGTATCTTCTTCATATCCGTAACCTGATATTGATGGCTGAAACCCTTGAAAATCAGCTAGTTTTATTTGAATTTGACCTGACAAGCTAGGTTTATTTGAATTTGGCCTAACCGTATCATATTTGGAATTTGTATAAAAAAAACTTCAATTGACTCTAAATGCACTTCTTTTCTTCCTGAACACGCGGATGTTTATACAATAAAATCTCTACTTAAACAAACAGGTGGAGTGATTTTACCAATAGTCTTCCCTCATTTCCATTTGAAAGAATTGTTTCATCCACACAATCCATTTCACAGTTTTGGCTATTTGGGCACTGTTCATGCTTAGTTTTTGTTAAGATTTTGGTGCTGGTCAGTTGAATGCATTTGTTTGTTCATGTAATATATATTTTTTTTAATGTCCCAAGTTTCTGGTGCTTTTGTGCGGTTTTCTATATTTATTTGGAAAATCGCTGATGCTTTGTCAAAACAAATTGCCTTTAGTTTCCCACTTTGAGCGACAACAGGGATCTCCTTCATTGATATATCAATTCAGAACTCATTGTTTTCTGCAACGGAAAAACATTTCCTTATTTTCTCGTCCCCCTTAATATACTTTTGTTGTTTCCCAAAAATCCCAACTGCCAATTTAATTTTCAAGCATTAAAAAGGAAAACAGTTTTCTTTTACTGGGAAAAGAGTCTGCTTCTATTACACAGAACAATTCCATGTTCGTGTTCTCCTGCTTCTTTGTTATTTCTCATCCAATTCTGCCAATTTTCTATTTGGTTCATGAGGAAATATAGGAAAAGCAAAGGGAATAGGGACTCATGACTTCATTGAAGTCAAATTCTCGGTTAACACTCAGTTGGTGGAGGGTCTTAATCACTATTTTTTGCATGATAATGTTGTATAAAGGTCTGAATTTTTTTTTTTTTTAGTTTCTTTTTCAGCAACAAAATGCATGCTGAATGATGTGTGGCTTGTTAAGTTTTGATTTTGAATTTTATTATAAGAAGTGTAACCACTGATAAGATAAAGTTATGGGAACCGATCAATTTACTTTCCCTCTCAATTGGCTTTGCTCATACTAACTTTGAGTCTTTGGTGCAGGAATAAGACCGCTGTTTATTGACAAGAAGTAAACTTGAAATGGAAGGGGATATATTTTCAAGTACCGGCAATGACGCGCAGGTGGATGATAAAATCTTGCAAATATTTCAAAAGAGATTTGGACAAGTTCAAGATATTTTAGATCAAAACAGGTTGCTGATCAATGAGATTAATGAAAACCATGAGTCAAAAGTCCCTCATAACTTGACGCGAAATGTTGGTTTGATTAAAGAGCTTAATAACAACATCAGAAGTGTTGTCAATCTCTATGCTGATCTCTCAAACTCTTTCACAAGGTCAATGGAGGCTTCATCAGAAGGGGAATCGGCTGCCACATTAAAATCGGATGGAAAAGGTAGTCAGAAGAGAATTAGATCCGGGTAGTTTACGAAACTGAGTTCTTGTATTAGTCTGTTTTCTTTCTTGTACTGGAAAGATTAATTGGATAAAAAGAAGGAAAATATTCGATGACATTAGATAAGTCTTATGAATCAGTTATATATATATATATAGTGATTGAAATAGCCTTTTGGCAAATTCGCCATTGTAATTTTGTGTAACCGTGTTATCTCAATGAAATAAAAATGGCTTCTCTTTTTTACATTTATTTAAAGTGCCTTCTCTTTTTCAATACAATTTAATTTTGTTCGTGTTTGCTTGATGCACTATTTCTGTTAACACACTAGGCTTTTTTTGGATGACTTGATTAGATGATGTCTTTTGTACTTAATCTCTTCTTTAATTATTGCTCAATAGATTAAGCCTGATTGCTGAACCGTCATCAAAGGAGAGTTGGATAATATTTTATTACTTCCTTTTCCTTCTAGGTTGTTGGAGAGGCTTTAAGACTAGTATGCTCAATTGCTCATCATTAATTCTTTAATCATCTTTTATTACCTTATCCCTATTTTCTTATGATATCCCATTTTCTGCTTTTGATTGGAACTTCCAACAACCCACTTTATTACTCTCTAATGTTTCTCAAAAGAGATTCCTTATGGTGTTTGTAGTCCCCTAGTTGAGGTTATATTCAAGATATGGTAAATACAGTCCCTTTAACCCTTAGCTAGCAAATCATCAATCTCTATCTCTAGATGCTATCCTTTCTTTCGCTTTATAAACTTACATTTACCCTAACCAAAAAGTTGATCGAATATGTGCTTTTTCTGTGGACCCAGTGAGTTAGATTCATTCTTCTCTCTGTGTGTATTTCCTTTTGAACCTTTTATTAATCCTTTAGATTTATATTGAAGGACCCATGTTAATCACTGCAGTGTATAGTTTGGTTTTCGGCTTGTATTTAGAACTTTAAGGGCATGTAGTGATCAGCATCAGTCCAATTGTCGATGTAATTCAGGTGGCTTATGCCACATATCGACGTGGACTACTGCTAGGATTTAGTCTTAGGTTAAGTGCACCTTGAATATCCTCAGTGCTTTTTTTGTTTTTTGTCTTTTTGTTTCCTCCCAATAAGGATGATCACTTTTTATGTTTATTTCTGGACCAATCGAATGGGGAAACAAGTATTTGCTGGCTCTGCATTTTCAGCCAATGAGTGCTGATCCAGCTGAATATATGGGATTAGTTTATAATATCTTACATTTTTAAAAGTGGTTGAAGTCAAGGAGATAAAATTGGTCAGCGTTAATAATAAGCCAGGACAAATAAAAGTTTGCAAATATGTGGACGGGAAATAATCAACTTTTTAATTTGCTGCTTTCACTGTCTGCATACTGATTTTTTATGGCAATGGCCAACAAGATCTTATTGATAACTCTGATCTTATTTTATTGTTATTAAAGATATGATCGAATTATTCTTATATTATGTTGCTGTCATACTTAACATAGACTGACATCTGCCATCTAAAGGTTATTGCCATCTTTACTGCAAATTTGTTCCTTTGGTGACATAAGCTGTAATGAGTTATTTACTAATTTTGCTGCATGTATTCTATCTCACGTCGTGTCCTGGAATAATATGTTGTGTGGCAAAACAAGCATCCATAACTATACTGCATCACTATTGATATTCCAAATTCTTCTTGATAAGCATTGTTTCCTTTTCTGCAGATTTTGATTCCAATATCCTATAAAGACTTCATTCATGATCTGTCGTTATTATCAATCCATATGATTCCAGGTGTTTAAAGCAGGACCAGAAAGAGGATGAGATGCACTTTTTCGATCTCACTAGTAGAACTCAACATTTTTATCTTTTATATTCTTCTAAAAGAAATGTCAAAAAGATAAATCATTTTGTTCATATTGTGGGGGAAAAGTGGGGGAGTCTAAGAGCTTTTGATAATGATGGAAATAAAAAAAAATAAAAATCCAATGCATGCAGCATGCTGTCCCCATAAAGTGGTAGAATCTGACAAATATTTTATTATGGTTTTATATCAAATCAGTCTGATTTTCTTGTTCATTTTGGCAAGAGGAGTGACTGCTCCAAGAAAAAGGAAGGGTCATCATCTGAAGACAAGAAGACTCTACAACTTATTATAGCCATCAAATTGGTAGAATTTTCCATTCAATTACTTGGAAATGAGAAATCATTGCCATTTTTATGTCAAACAAACAAACAAACAAACAGGGATAATCTTCTTGCTTAGCCACAATTGTGGAAGCTAATTCCCTGTTTTCTCCATCAATCTATAGAAACACTCTTTCCAATCTGAAACTTTCTCCTCTCCATTGGCCACCTATTTCGAAATAAGGACCATTTAATCAACAGCCATTTACGATTAGAGTCCAAAAGAAAAGGGAAAAGGAAAATGGAAAATAACAGCAGTATTGCAGTAATAGATACCCAAAAATAAACCCTGATTAAACCCAGAAAGGCCAATAAGAAAATTATTTAAAAAAAAAGAAGAGAGAGAGAAAAGACGAAGTAGAATAAATTACTCTTGGGTGGGGTTCAGGGAGGGTTTATTTTGCAGCAACAAGCATTTTTCAAGAAAATAATAGCAGTGAAAAAGACCCCGTTTACCTGAGTTGTTCAGGTAGATTAGAAATTTCACAAACCTCAAATATCAACCCTGTCTGTGGGATTGACTCAAGTGCTTCCACACAAATGAAAGCAGCATCCTCCTTGCTAAGACTTTCATTCGCTGCACAACCCTGGTTTTGAAAAGGGTTTATACATAAATGAGAAAGATAGATACTTCCGAGTTTCATTTCTTGTAAAATTAAAAAATATATATAGAGGGTTTCTGCTATTATATTCACTCATATTCATGAAGGAATTTAAGTTGGCATGCAAACTTTAATACCTCTTCAAATTGGAAACCTTGTTTCCCACCTGGAGTACTCCGTAACACACCAGTTCTAATGATGGTGTAAGGAATACCCGAAGCCATAAGCGTGGACTCATCTTGCTCAGCCAATTTTCTGGCACTTCCTTTCATTAGAGCTTGAATGCCACCACTGCCTCTATAAACAGACAACTGCAGCCTTATTAAACCATAATAATGTCACTTTGTATAGTTTGAAACCACTTTGCACTTGCAGTCACAAATATATGAGGTATCTGTGTGCATATATATATTCATAAACACGAGGACTGAGAGAAGAACATGTACCTGAGATAAGAGGATTACATGCTGTACGCCTTTCAAGCTCCCAGCATTAGATATGAAGCCTTCCTGTGAAAGAAGCATAAGAAAGGATTTTAGTAAAAGCTTGTGTGTACTGTTAAAGTCTTTGTTTGTGTGCTTTGCAAATGGAAAACATGTCTTTCAAGCAATAAGCTATTGAGTGATTAAACTGACATGTAGATACTAAAATAGCTTTGCAATGACACGAGGGAGACATTTGAAAAATGACTCGCCATCCGTCAAATAAAACGTTGAACAACAAATCCTTTTTGGTGCTAAAGCACAATTATCATTTAGACAGAATGGAAAAACTGTATAGATGCCACAGAAACACTTACACTCGGGCATATGATTGAACGAACACCTCTAAGAGCTGTCTTTAAGAATTTCTTATTACTTGCATCTCCAGCCATCGACTTTGTAAAGAACAAAGCACCCATGATCAGCCATTTCAATGCAGAAAAGGATTATGAAGAAGATACATATATATGATCCAAAGGAAAAGAAACTCTGCATTGTACGTAATATTTCCACCCACCTCAACATAAGTTCCAAACGATTCCCTGGCATTTCGCTTATCCTTCACCAATGCCTTTAGTCGAGTTCGTTTTACAATCAACGATAATATCACCATCTGCATATTATTGAGATAGGTTCGCTAATATCGTTACTATTTAAATTTGATAAACTGACCAAAGAATCAATCATACAGACAAAAATCTCACCTCACATTGCATGTACAAATGGAAGCAGTAGCAAGATATGCTATGTAGTTCTTTAGATGGTATAGATTTTCAGTTGTTCAGTAGATTTTCACTAGCATAAAATCAATGTCACATAACACAAACCTGACCAATCTCACTATCTCCGTCTGTTACCAAAACTGCATCCCTAGCTTCTTCTGTGCATTTTCAAAAAGGAAATCAAAACCAGGCAATTGTTTCAAGACATCGTCAAGATAATACACATAGATAAAAACATAAAATCAACAAGTTTCCATTTCAAATTACCTGGAAATTCATCTTCTTTCTCTTCATCTTCTTCATTGGACCCATCTTTTGGCACAAGATCAGGTGCCCCGTACCACTTCCTTAACTTGGGACCACCTTCAAAGCCACCAACAAAATTGGCCAAAAGATGACACCAAAAATATTCAAAAAAATTCAATTAAAAAAACAGTAACAACCTTAAATGATATCACGGAGGCATATCTTATAGTGTCTGTTTACCTTCAATGTAATCTAGAATTTGATCAACAAAGCTGATTTTTTTCTTAGCCGAGCAACGAACAAGAACCTTTTTTTCGAAATTGAAAATTAAAGGTGATGTGTCTGCTAATTTGAATGACTTTTTTGGAGAGGTGAAGGATATGTGTGAAGTTTGGATGAAGAGAGTTGAAGGAAGAGCAGTACCCGCCATTGATTGATTGTGTAAATGTATTCTGGCAACCAACCGTTCTCATTCCCGCGAAACTGGATAAATCTAGTTAGAATAGTCATGTGTAATTCCCCATATGCCCCTGCTTATATAAAAAAGAATTATACCCCTTGCGCCTTTTTCTTTAGTCATCGCTTTGAAAAAGAAAATTACGATAAAGAAAAGTCAAATGAAAAGATAATCTCGATTCAATTTAAAATCTTTTTTAAATAATTATACATTCTTTACCATATAATTAACTTTATTCCTCTGTTGTTTGCATTTTCAGCAAATACAACAGGATAATAAAAATGGCTCTGTTTGTTATTTACATACAATGAGATGAATGCTTGGGCAAAGAAATAGGTTTACTCATATCATAGGAATTATTTCTTGTCAAATTGCCCTAGGTTCCACTTGAGATAACAAATCAATCACCTTTGCAATTTAAGGCATTGACGAAAGCTTGGCAACCCAAAGCCCATAAAAGACAGAAAAAAAAAAAGGACAGATACCTGAAAAAAAAAACAAAATAGCAATATACAAAACGTAAGTTCCGCTGTTATGGCGTGAGATGCGTTTCGTATAATTGACGATAACTTAGAAACTCTCGTGTGTGTGTGTGTGTGTGTGTGTGTGTGTGTGTGTGTGTGTGTGTGTGTGTGTGTGTGTGTGTGTGTGTGTGTGTGTGTGTGTGTATAAAAGAGAGATGTTTTAATAAAATTTTTAAGTGTAAAAATATTTAAAAAAATATATAAATTGTGTGATTTAAATATTTTTAATTTTTAATTTTTAAAATTTTATAATTTTAAAATGTTTTAAAATATTTTTCAAGTTTTAAAATTTTAAATAAAAAAATCAGTAGATATATGTGTGTGTGTTTGTGTGTATGTATGTATATATATATATATATGTATGTATGTATGTATAACAATTATGTATTAAAAAGTTTGTGCAAATTTTTTTTAGAACGGCCGCGACTCCGACATTTTTACTCTTAACTTAGCTCAGCGAGACTGATTAAATTCGTCAAGCCCTTTAATATTATAATTTATGGGATATGATATCCTTGATGTAATATCATTAGACCCGCTTTGACGTTATATAAGTCGACCCGTTAAGCTCGTAGCTCCTTCTCTTTTTCTCTTTTAAATTTTTTTGATTTATTTTTTCTCGGTAACCAAACCAATCGAAGCCGATCATTAGCCGTTGATCCATATTTTGTCAAACGCACTTAGACAGGCCAAATATGTGAATTTTTATCTATCTATTTATTTCTTTTTGGTTGATGTGTGGTGTTATGGATTGGGGATGAAGGAGGTTTTTACAGGTAAGTAAAAAGACTGTTGCCTTTTATTATTGCGACCGCTGCTCTTGATTCTTGATTCATTTATTTATTTATTTATTTTGTTTCAAAGAAGGGTTTTTGAGTTCTTTCAAGTGCGGTTTTGATTTTTTTAAAAAAAATTATGATATTGGTTTTCTTTTTGGTTGTATTCTTTATTGAAGTTTAATTCGATTAATCTTTTTATACCCTACCCTTTTTTTATAGATCAAGTTACTTGCAGTAGTTCGTCTAGATGTAATCCATGATGATGGATTCATACCTAAAATTGGAGCTTTAGATTTATTTATTTGGTTTTGTTTTTTTGGGTATGCTTTGCATCTAGCTTGCCGTGTATGCTGACATTTTCCTTGATTGTTTTGTCACGATATTCGGGCTGAATTTTGCAGAACCTATTGATTGGCTGAGAAGATGTTTTAATGGTTAGCATTGAATTACTCCTCCCTTTCCCATTAATGATGGGCTTAGAGGATCCAGAATCAATGCTTAGATTGAACATTTGGAGTTTTGTACTCTCTTGGGAACTATTTCTGTTTCAATGGAGTTCAGAAACTCCTACATTGCACCATATCCCATTTGGTTTCTCTCCATGAGTAGTTCCTTTTTTAAGTTCCTTTTGATGCATAAATTTTTGGACAGATGCGCTTGATTCACATCATGCAATGATCTATTGTTCATGCGGTACAGTTTTCTTGGCTGAGATGTGCCTTGCTACTCAGCATTATCAAGATATTAAGGTGGGAAAGGTTTTATCTCATTTTCAGATCTGTCATGTTCAATTTTGCAGGCTAGAAAGATTAAGAATAATGTTCCCATGTGCCATTGCAACAACTCTCCTTGGTTTCCAACTGGGAATCGCTTTTATTTTTGCAAGTTTCATGTACTGGAACATAAACTCGTTATCAGGTTGCATTCATGTAGCTCTTCTAGAATTAATCAAGGTTTTCTGCCTTTCTTATCTGGAGCATAAATTTGTTAATAGGGCTGTATTAGTGTAGCCCCACTAGAATTGATCAAGTTTGTCGGCCGATCTTACCAATGACTTCATTTGGTTTAAGAGTCTACTTGACAATTCGTACGTTAAGTTGGAGTTTTTAAGGCTCTATGACTTTGTAATTACCAGTTCTTGGAGTTTAGTGATTCCTACATCAAGTTATTTTACCTTGCCAGTTAAATTAAAAGAACTGTAAGCACTTTCTGGTTTTACTTGCTTTTATATGTACTACGATGTTGTTTCTGGAGTGTTTTCTGTTGAGTTTTAGCTGCAAAAGTATGCGTGTTTTCAGAATTTGAGTTTCTTGGTATAGTTTTGTCCTTACGTCCACATTGACACTTCCTTTAAAGCAATTAATATCTTTATTAGCTAGCTGTATGACCTTTCCTTTGATTGTGGATTCGATTTAAATTTGTGGAACCCTTGCAAACCTTTGTATTGGTAGCATTGAATTACTACTTCCATTCCCTCTACTGGTGGGCTAAGAGGATCCTGAAAGATGCTGACATTGACTAATTGCCGTATTGTTAGTCTGTTCGAACTCTTTCTATGTAGGTCTTGAATTTCGGGAACTCCTACATTGTACTACCTCATATCTGAAAGATCTATCATAATAATCTTTTCATGAGTAGCATAATGCTCTTAATTTCTGCTTTTATTTTTTAATATCTATTTTTCATGATGTATGACCACTCTCTAGATTGTGAGATTATGTATTTGGGATAAATTTGTGCGTCTTTCTAAATAGTTTTATTGTTAGCATTGAACTATTTCTCCCCTTTCCAGATACTAGTGGGATAAGAGGATCCAGAAAAATGCTTATATTGAATAGTTGGAGTTTTGTTAGTCTCTTTGGACTCTCTATCTTGTTCTTGGAGTTCGGGAACTCCTATATTGCAGATTTGCACTATATCTTCCTTGAGAAATCTGGCATAAATAATCTCTTCATTAGTAGGACGATGCCCTCATTTTCTGCTTCTTTTCAATCCATGTTACATGATGCACGACTTTGGCTGTGAGATTGTGTATTGATGTTAAATTTGTGGAATCTTAATAAATTTTTCATTGTTAGCATTGGACTACTCCCTTTCCCAATACCGGCAGGCTAAGAGGATCCAGAAAAATGCTTGCATTGAATAATTGGAGTTTTGTTAGTCTCTTTGGACTCTCTCTATCTATTTCTTCGAGTCTCTATCTAGTTCTTTGAGTTCAGAACTCTCATATTGCAGAAACTTCTGTTTGATAGATCTAGCATTATAATCTTGTCATGAATAGCATAAATCCCTTTCTTTCTGTATTAGTTCTTTTTTATTATGTTCTGTAATGCATGGTCTTTTTTTTGTTCTGATACAATGTATGTAGATTGAAGTTGGTGGAATCTTTGTACATTCTTTTCATTGTTAGCATTGATTTTCTCCTCCCTTCCCCAATACTGATGGGCTAAGAGGATACCTGAACAATGCTTAAATTGATTATTCAGGGGGTTTGTTAGTTTCTTTGAACTCTTTCTATGTAGTTCTTGGAGTTCGGGAACTCCCACATTGACATAACTTAATTCCCTTATTTTCTTTATCTTTTTAATTTTTTCTGTTTCTTTACTGACACTTGTTAAAGTGCAACCATCTTACTTCTGGTAATACATTGCAGGCAATGTTTGTTCAGACAAAACTATGATATTGTCATTTAACCTTGGACTTCAGTTTGTATATAAATCACCAATTCCTTCACTGTTTTCAGGGCTTGTAGTAAGGTTAGACAGATTAATGGGGACCAAACACAGAGATATGAGGTATCCGTTGCTCTCAATACTTGTCTTATCTACAAATAAAATTTTGTTTTGTTTCCTTCTTGTGTGAAATTTGTAATATGCTCGTGCAGGGGTAGGTTACTGTCAGCAGAGAGCTCTGGGCTTATTGTGCCCAAAAGTATGAAGGTAGCATAGATACACAGCGTTGTTTCAATTACTCCTGGCGTGAACCACTGCTTTGTGCAAAATTGTATTAGGTTTAATCTTAAACCCTAAAGTGTAGTACTAATCTCTGTAGTACAATGTCTGTATTATTACTGTTGCTGTGACAAAATGCATAGCGTGCTACTCGTCTTCCTTCCCAAAAATCGCTACTACTATTGCTCAAAAATGCTCTAAAAATTATTTTTATTTAGGATTTTTACACGTCATTTCTTTTGGATGTATGCATTTTTTTTAATGAGTGTACAATATTTACCTTTAAAACAAACAAAATTAATCAAAAAATAGAGATTATATGATTTTTAAAAATATTCAGGAATTTTATATCATTTTCTTCAAATATTGGGGACTTAACAGTCCTTTTCTCTTTAATTTATTTTGCTAGCTTTTTATGGTTTACTTTTATTATTCTCTATTTAGTAAATGATTTTGGACCTATTTTAAAAATTTTATCATAGTTTATTATTGACATAAATGTAAATTAAACTAACATGGGCAGGAATTAATTTTAAGATCTAAAACATTATTTAAAGACTTAGAGATTATTTGTTAAATGTTTGACGTTTAAAATTTTATTAATTTTAGATTTTTTTAAAAAATATGCTTGTTTGTGTTTTGGAATTTATATTTAATTTTTAAGTATTTATATTTGAATAAAAAAAGTATAGTTTTATGATTTTTATTTGAATAACAAAAAAGTTTGAATGGTAGGTAAATATTATATTTTAAAATTATTTTTGTAAAATAATTTATTTTAAAATTATAAAATTTAAATTTTTAAAATTTTTAAGGATATAAATGATAAATAATTAAGTTTAAATTATTTTTATTATAAAAATAATTAAAATGTCATTTAAATTTTTACATTTGACTTATTTAAACATTAAAAAATTCAGACATATTTAGATATAAGATAAAAAAAACTACCTGAATATCATTTGATTCAATTAATATCTAAATGTGATATAAAAGTTTAACCAATAAATTTATAATCCTTGAGGTGTGATAATAAAAATATAGATTAAATCAACATTTTTGTATAATTTAAAATCATTATCGATCAAGGCGATGTCCTCATATAAATTAAATTCCATTTGTTTAATGAGTTTCAGATGCGATCCATCAAGAATGATAGCGATAGTTTTTCCTAATTTGGATTATCATTAAAATGTACGTGTATGGGTAAAACTTGCGTAATTTGCTTGCTAATCACTGAACCGAACAAATAGTAACCCAGCCACCAGACAAAAGAAGAATGCAATCCGGACACCACGCCGTCTGATCAAATCCAACTCTCAAAAATTTCGAATCCGGAACCGTACCACTCACACTACACGCCACGCGCTCTCACTGATGCTCTCACCTTCAGCGTCTGAGTTTCTCCCTCACTCTCTGTGTGTGTGTCTCTCTCTCTGTGCGACGCGATTTTCCTCTGCTACGACTCAGTTGCTTTCACTGGGTCAGCTCGTTCGCTTTGACTTCGCTCATTTCGCTCTATGGTGAGCCGAACTCCACACTAATTTAATTTTGCATTTAAATTATTCAAATTATGCTTCTATGTAGTTTTTTTTTAGTTTGTTTTGGCTTACTATTTTAGAAAATTAGTGTTTTTAATTTAAAAAAATGAATTTTATTGCATCTATGGAGCTTAAAACGAAATTTTATACTGGTTAATTCCGTGTCGTTTTTTTATTGAGAAAATTTCAAGTAACAAAAAGAAAAGTACTTTTTTTTTTCAACCTTGTCTGTATTGGTCACCGTTGAAATAATTTTCGGTTCCCTTGCTTATTTTTCATATTGGCAATGAAACACAATATTGAAAATATTGAACTTGTTTATGCGTGTGTGTGTTTGAGTCGCATGTACTGGATAGAGTTAGTACTTCGATATCTTGGAGAGGAAAGCTAAATGAATTCTATTGTTTATTTATTTTGAATTGCTGTTTGGCTTCATTAATGCTTTATGTTTAATTGATGATATTTTAATTTTGATGGGACCAAAATTGACTTAATTTGTCTTTTGTGTTTCATGTTTTGTTGGTATGCCTTCAGTCAGTGTATTTAAGTTGCATGCAGTGGATTTTCTATGGAAACACTGGTTGGAGCTGAGGGAAACGGGGAAGGGAAATTTAAGGAAAGCAGGATTCATAAAAGTAATTCTACATTTTCTTCACCAAATTTGGGTACTGATCCGGTTGTCTACAAGCTTGTTCGGGTATATTTTATTTACACGTTGAATTGTAATCTCCTCATTGGTCACTGATGTTTCATTTTATGCATATGAAGTTAGTTTGACAATTTTTTTTTTCTCTGGTGGCCTAACGTGGTCATTATCACTCTGATTTTAATTAAAGTTGGACCTAGAACCTTGAAGAGTCAATATTTGCAGTTGGTGGAAATAGTGCTTGTTCAATTGTGTGAACTGGGAAGAACTTAATACTTTTTGTTGTCAATTTGGCTTACGTGCAAAGTAGTAGTTGTTGAGTTGGTCTAAAATTTCAATAAACACTTTGTCAGTCGTAAGAATTTTCATTTTTTAGGTTGTGAGATTGGCCTCTTATTATGGCTACTCCTTTTGTAAGATGAATGCAATTGCGCTGTTCTTTGCTTTGACATACAGTGAATAAACAGTTAGAAGTCAAATTTAATGAGTTGGGTATTGTGAGTGAATTATATGTGGAAATAGTCAACTTGATGGGTCTCAAAATATTTCTATTTTGGTCCCATTGTGTTTCGTAAAGTGATTACTTGCAAGTGACATATTAGATTCTGATGTTCTCTATGATTTTCAGGTGGATGGAGATGGAAAGCTAGTGCCTGCAACAGATGATGAACTTATGGAGGTTGGAAATCTGCTTGCAGATGATAAAATCGAAATGCATCTAGTTGCGGACGCTGGGCAGACTGGAAGGTGCATTTTCAATGAAAGGTCTTCCTCTGGGATGCCCAAGTTAGAAAGCTCAGAAGGTCTACCTTTTTTAACATTACAGAAGAAAATTTGAATGCTAATTTTAAACACATGAAAGAAAAGCAATCATAAGAAACTTTTTTAAAATTAATTTTACAATGAAATAGAAGCTGCCTTTCCTAGTGCTATACTTTTCTTAAGAGGGTGAATAAGTCATTGCTTTGTTTTTTGCATTTTGTTTTATCTTATATTATTGGTTCATGTGTTTTCCGAATCTGAATTAGCTATTCTTGTCAGGTTTCTCGAATTCTGAAAATGCAGAAGTTGATGCAGGAAAATTGAATACTCATCTAGAGGTATTGACTGGAGTTTTTACAGTATGAATTTAATTTTGTGTCAAAATGGAATGACTGCGCATTCTTTCTTTATCTTTGGTAATACTTAATCACCGATAGAACTACTTTTATCTGGTCCATTTGACTTGATAAATAGTGAGCTTTACAAGCTGAACAGAGTATTGGTTTGTTATATCAGATTTTTCTCTGAGTATTGTTTCTGCCTTTAACTGTGGTTGATTCTAGATTAATAAAATATTAATTGAATTGCTAATTGTGTTGGATCCTTCTCGGCCCTAAAATCTCTCGTAGTCCATTGAGGAGATGTTGACGAAGGCCAAACAGGAAGAGAGCCATCTCTTAGCTTGTGGATCTCCTGATCATTCTTCTACTTATGTGCTTGTAGACGGCCAGTGTTCTGATCAGCATGATACATTACGTGGCATTGATGAGAAGCTCCAATCTGAAATTCCTTTACAGGAAAGTGGCCTTTCCTCCCAAAGTTTGTCTAAAAGCCTTAATAATGGGGAATGCTCAAATTTGTTAAACGGACTGGCAGAAGGCCAAAAATCAACTTCTGCCGTCTGCACTACTTTCAAACCTGATTTTTCAATGTTAATGGGAGAGATCTGCTTGGACAATCTATCAATAAAAGAACTGCATGAAACATTTAAGGCAACTTTTGGACGGGAAACAACTGTTAAGGACAAGCAATGGCTTAAGAGAAGGATTGCTATGGGGTTGACTAACTCTTGTGATGTTTCATCATCAAGTTTTATTATTAAAGATAACAAATTGGTGAGCAAAGGTGGAGCAGGAAGCTGTAACAAGGAAGCTATTGAAGGTCAAGCAGTTAAACCAGTAGATGGAAGTGGCAAAGAGTCATCATTAAACCATGGTAGCAAAATGGAAGATCAACAAATTGTGTCTAGTGAGAGACGGAGAAACTGTAGCAAAGATTACAGTTGTGCTAATGAAGATCCTCTCAAAGAACAGAGAAATGCGAAGAGAATTCGGAAGCCAACAAGAAGATACATTGAAGAACTTTCAGAAGTGGAATCCAAAGAGCAGAGTGGAAAGTCGATAGCTTCAGTTAAAAATTTGGGGCTTGGACTAATGTCCTCAAGACCTAATACTAGGCCAGTTAGAGTTGCCTCTTCCAATAGGATTACTCTTAGACTGGATTCCCTTGGAGGATCTGGTGTTCAGATTCCATATGTTTCTCGGGTCCGTAGAAGTCGTCCAAGGAAAAACGTCAAGGCACTTATGGTATGTACAATCCTTTTCTGTTCCAGCTATAAGAGCATCGTTTATACATATAGCCAAGCCTTGATAGTGTGATGGAAACCGTGCATATTTTATCATGCATAAAGGCTTTCTTATATCTGTTCTCTCTCTTTTTTTTTTTTTTTTAAGTTATTATATATTTATCATCTTGGCTTGTCTATTATGTAACTGGTTTACTCAGCCAACAAATATATATCACACTGGTAGGAATTCCATCCCAATGGCATAGGCATGGCGGCTAAACTGGTCAAGGAGGCTGTTGATATACATAGTTCTGAACCAAATAGGGAGAGCAAGGACAAAGTCTTGAAAGCCAGTTCTGCTCCTGAGCAGATTCAGCAGCAGGTAAGACCAGCTATACACGTCTGATGAAAAGAAAGAAAGAAAGAAAGGAAAAAAAAAGGGTTAGCTCGTTCACTGATTTGATTATATTACTCTTGCTTGCAAGTGAATTACTGTTCAAATTATTTCAATGAAATTCTTCATTTATAAGAACATTACTAAGTCTATGTCGTGGGCATCATTTCATCAGTTAAGGATCTATTCATAAATTAGTTTTGGACATGAAACTTTAATTTACCAAGGGGTGCAGCTCTTCAATGTATAGTGATTTAAAAGGTAGCAATAATGCTTTTCTATCCTTAGGTGGAATATTAGGGAGCACTATGATGAACACCTTTGAACAATTTCCACCCTGGGGGCACTGAAGATTAAATGTGATTGTGCATGCATGACATATGGTGGTAGTAGTCTCCATAGGTGATTATAAGAATTTAAAGAAAAGCTTTTGACGTGATAGTTTTAATTTTCTTACAAGACTTGCCAATTATGTTAATAGAGAGTTCACCTCTTTAACGTTTTGAAAGAATTAGCTGGTAACTGTTATAATCAGTTTTAGGTCTTGCGAATGTTAAATATAACTAGCTATAGTCATGAATTGTGGAATTATTGTTCTCTTGAGCTTTGTTTCATGTTCTGCATTTCACGTTTGGGCATAGCTAACTGACTGTTTGACTAGGCACTTTGCCATAAGAGAATTTCTATGACATATCCTGATTTTATGCGCTAATTTATTGAATCCTATCCAGTTTGTAGTTGCACCTGAGAAAGATAATCATTTCTGAGAAGTGGCTTCAATTGAACAGGGGCAGATCATGGAGCCAAAAAATAAAGATCCATCTGGGGATACTCCAGCTGATAACCTGGCTACCGTGCGTGCAGTAAAAGGCGGGGTGAGAAGGAAACACCACCGAGCCTGGACTCTCTCTGAAGTTATGAAACTTGTTGAGGGTGTATCTAAGTATGGAGCTGGGAGGTGGTCTGAGATCAAAAGGCTTGCTTTTGCATCGTATTCGTATCGTACCTCTGTTGATCTCAAGGTATGTACTTATATCATAGTGCTAGGTCTGGCTGTTGCCAATAATTTAGGCTGATAGCAAGGCCTATTTTGTAGGACAAGTGGAGGAATCTACTGAAAGCTAGCCTTGCACAAACACCTCCAGATAGTCGGGTGAGAAATTTAGTTGTACATTCATGCTTTGTTGAAACTTTAACTGGTGCAGTACCCTGAATAATCTTCTTGTGTCCTGAAAATCAATGTGTTAAATGGTTTCTTTCTGTGGCGATGTAGATGGGTGCCAGGAAGCATGCATCTTCAGTGCCTATTCCTGTGCCGGTACTGCTTCGAGTGAGGGAGCTTGCGGAGATGCAGTCACAGTTTCCACCAAATCTGAGCTCAAGCAAGCTGACTGGATCTGCTGGAAGAAATGTAAATGAAATAAGATCGGGATACTTGTAACACTGTAAATAAAATAATACATCCCAGTTGTCTAGAGAGCTAAAATAAAGTTTGCTAATTGCTAGTAGCACTGTTGGTTTAGCATTAGTTATTCTGACCTAAATTTAGTCCTTATTAAAAAAAAAAAATGATCTTTTAGTTTTAATTCTATGGTGCCTCAATTCCCCTGGGATTGAGTAGTTGGCTGCATAAGTGCTATCTTTAGTGAAGATCTGTCACTGAAAAAACTCAATAACTTAGAATGTGTCGGGTATTGTTAAGTGTTAACCTAGATTTGTATTATTGGAACGTGAATTGAACAATTCATCTTGTTGCAAGTCTTCTGTGTGTGTTCCATTTTTTTTTTTCTCTCCTTATATTTTTAAGCGGTCCGGAGTGTCTCGGTTTCTTGTAGACTGGAAAGGTTTTCTATATCGTAATATGTATTTGCGAAGGGTGTGAAAAGGTATCCAAATGGAGTAGAGGAATGCGTGGTCCGTTAACGTCAATCATATTGTTGTTGGATTTGGAGCAGCTCCGAAATTTGTCATTTTTCAATTGAAAATGAAGAAAATAAAACAAATTGATGGTGCGATAATTAATTCACCACTCCAATAACCTATAATTTAAGTTTTCTTATTCCTTTGGAAAGGAAAGATGAAAAAAATTGTATACGAGCCTGAGATGGGCTTCAAATACTTAGAATGTGGGCCCCTGATACCCAATATAGACGGCCTTTAAAATTAGCCCAATCAATTAGGGCTTACAAAACTACCCCAAATGTCCTTTTTTCACTCCTCATGTCACCGTTGTCACCGTCTTGCTCTCCTACACGTACTCGGAAGAAAAGTGGCATCTCTCTCTCTCTCTCTCTCTCTCTCTCTCTCATCAGCTGGTGCAGCTACGATCCACGTTAACTCAAGAGTACCCTGTGAGAAATCCACACCCGCCGATTCCGCTCATTCTGTTTGTCTCTCATTCCAAGCAATTAACGTACCTCACTCAAAACTAAAAGATTTTTTTGTTTTCAAATTTCTTAGCACCCAGTTGCCTAGTCCTCATAGTCTAATTAAAAGATATCATTTTTTTCAACTTGAACTAGATTTTTTTTCCTTGGATTGATTATTTATGTGTTAGTAGCTTCAATAATTCTGATACTTTAGAACCTAATTTCGTTTCTCGTTCTGTTTAGTATCAGCTGAAATAGAGAAATAAAGAAATGGGGATTATTGAAAAGATTAAAGAAATTGAAGCCGAGATGGCTCGTACCCAGAAAAATAAAGCCACAGGTAATCAAATATATTTTTTCGTGTAATATTATGCACTTCCTGTTTATATTTAATTATTATTTTTTCTTGAATAGAAAAAAAAAAGATTTTTTTTTTTTTAAAGTTGTAATGTAATGAATATGCAGAGTATCATCTTGGCCAGCTCAAAGCAAAGATTGCAAAACTGAGAACTCAATTGTTGGAACCTCCAAAAGTATATAGCTCTGTTATGTTTGTTATTCTACAAATTTAGTGTTTTAAAGATTCATTTTAGCGGCCAATGCATTGACCAATCCTTTCATATTGATTTCTGAGTATTGTAGCTTTGTGACTGCTTTGTGTAACCCATATGTACCAGGGCTCTAGTGGTGCTGGAGAAGGTTTTGAAGTTACAAAGTTTGGTCATGGACGTGTTGCACTTATAGGCTTTCCCAGGTATGTCAACTTTGTGATCAAAGTATTTGTGCATTCTTCAATAAGTATAGATGGGGAGAGTTCTAAAGTCGGTGGTGTTGATAATATCTTGGTTCCAGTGTGGGAAAGTCTACCCTTTTAACTTTGTTGACGGGTACTCATTCAGAAGCTGCATCTTATGAGT
The DNA here is from genome assembly GCA_030449875.1 of Aegle marmelos. Classification (NCBI taxonomy): domain Eukaryota; kingdom Viridiplantae; phylum Streptophyta; class Magnoliopsida; order Sapindales; family Rutaceae; genus Aegle; species Aegle marmelos. The sequence continues at coordinate 8,204,847 of JASUUL010000116.1, forward strand.
TTACAACACTTACCTGCATTCCTGGGATCATACACTACAATGATACAAAAATTCAGCTTCTTGATCTTCCTGGAATTATTGAAGGTGCTTCTGAAGGCAAGGGACGTGGAAGGCAGGTAAAACAATTTAAGCTGTTTTTTTTTTCCCTCTCCCCCCTTCTCTTTTTGTGGCATCATGCCTGAACCTATTAAAATAGTGTCACACAATTGAGCAAAAAGGAGAGGAAAATCCTTTGGAATCTCTCAGCAGTTGTTGTTAGGCCAAGTTCTTATGAAGTAGAATTGCATAGCATTTGGTTGTCCCATTCACTTCTTTTTCCAGCCTGTTTGAGTATCATAGGCATTGAAGAAGTGTGATGAGACTGTTTATCTCTCAGGTCATTGCTGTTTCCAAGTCTTCAGACATTGTGTTGATGGTTCTTGATGCCTCAAAAGTAAGTGCTTAAATTCTACTGTTGTATTGGTCTTTAATCAGTTTAACCTTTTGCTTCAATAACTACTTAAAAACACGGTATCACATATTGTTGGGTCATTTCTTATTTGCTTAAGCTTTAGTGTATATAATTACTAGTGTCCATTCCTTTATTTTCATTAGATTGCATAATTGTATTATTGCTGCAAGAATTCTGGAATTTCTTTGTGCCATCGCTGTCTGTTTTGTGCCAAATGTTTTATGTTCAACTGACTTAATTATTTTTGTTATTTTCCCGTAATGTTTTAAGTTTCTGTAGTCTTGCTTAATCTTGTTAATTTGTTTGCAAAATACATCAGAGTGAAGGTCATCGGCAAATATTAACAAAAGAACTGGAAGCTGTAGGGCTACGTTTAAATAAGAGACCGCCTCAAGTAAGCTTGTTTCTTCAACTTTGGGTATTGAGAACTTGATTAGTATAAACATCTAATCAATGTCAAATGCATTTCATGATGAGTAAACATATGTTGCCAGTACCTCTGAGTATGCATTGTTATGGTTTTAACCATCCCATTCTGTTTTGTTTTATCTTTTGTTTCACTGGCAGATTTATTTCAAGAAGAAAAAAACTGGAGGCATTTCGTTCAACAGCACTGTACCTTTAACTCATGTGGATGAGAAGCTCTGTTACCAAATTTTACATGAATATAAAATTCACAACGCTGAGGTACCGGCTCTTTTCCTAAATGAGTTATGTTACATCCCATTTGATGCTTTGCAGCAAAATCTGGGAGTAGTCACTTCTACTTGCTGCATATTCAGATTTGCAACTGCTTCAGATAAAAAACTTGAAACTGGCCTAACAATGGCTTAAATGATGGGACCATGGAGATGATATTATTGCTTCCTTTATTTCTTGTGCTCATGCCCAAATTGATGCTTTCTTCTTGTACAGCTATTCATTTTTGTATATTATTTTCTCCTTTTAAAATCTCCTCTCGGAAAAAATGAAGGTTTTTTTTTTTTTAATATTTTTGCCATTGCTTAAAGATTGTCCAAGTCTCTCTAATCCCAACAGGTTGCCTCATGAATATCTTGTTCTTCTTCAGAACGAAAGTGCTAGAATGTAGCTGTAAGATTTAAAATATGATTTCCTCTTCTTCTGCAAGTACTTTCTGATTTCTTTTTGCCCTCAATTCTCTTACATTATGTAGATAACTATTCCACACACTGCTACCATGATTTGATCTCTTCCAGCAAGCCTCTTTATATGGCATGCTCTCTTATGATCTAAATTTCTTTTCTTTGGTATTCTTTATCGCATTATCCCAAAGAAGAGGGTATTAATTTGGTGGTGATTTTGTTGTAGGTGCTATTTCGAGAGGATGCCACGGTGGATGATTTGATAGATGTCATTGAAGGAAACCGTAAATACATGAAGTGTATATATGTATACAATAAAATAGATGTTATTGGTATTGATGATGTGGATAAGTTAGCCCGCCAGCCAAATTCTGTTGTTATTAGCTGCAATCTGAAGGTATGTTCTAAATTCGTAATTTTGTTTACTTGCTGCACCATTATTAGAATCAAATTGAATTTGCAAAGTCATGCTTTCCAGTGATCTTAATTCCTGATCTTTTTGCCAGTAAGAGCAATATGATTGATAAGATTTAGTGTATAATACAGTTTTTCCTGCATGTAGTTTTTGTTATGTCTTCTTATGATTGCATGCCAACCAAGCACATTGCTCAGACATTATAAGTGCGATTCCTACCCAAGGGGTATGTCAGATAGATTAACTGATTGTTCATGTTGCTTATACAGCTGAACTTAGACAGACTGCTTGCTAGGATGTGGGAAGAGATGGGACTTGTGAGAGTTTATACAAAGCCACAAGGCCAGCAACCTGATTTCACTGAACCTGTAGTTCTATCTGTTGTATGTTACATATCCTTCTGGTATCAAATGAATGAAAATATTGGTGGTGTATTCATGCTTGAAGTACCTGGCTATTCTTTTCCCCAATTCTTTATTCTCTTTTCTGGTTATTGATAGGATAGAGGTGGCTGCACAGTGGAAGACTTCTGTAATCACATACACAGGAGTTTAGTGAGGGATGTAAAATATGTGCTAGTCTGGGGTACAAGCGCAAGGCACTATCCACAGCACTGTGGCCTTGGTCATGTCCTTCAAGATGAGGATGTGGTTCAGATTGTTAAGAAAAAGGTGCAGAAATTTGTTCCTTCCATCTAGCAATCTGATTGTCCATGGCTGTTCTGTGTTCAGTTAGGGCAGGATTTTTGTGATGAGGATTTATGCAAACTGTTTTGTGATTCCCTTTCCATGAAATTACTCTTTTCTTCTTCTCCCCGAAAAAATACTCTGGTAATATGGAGCTAACTTTGGGATTTTGGATAAAGGAAATAACTGAGAATAATAAAAAATCTCTATCTCTAAGTTTGTGGATTCTTAGATGGAGCTTAAATCCATCTTCACCTTTTAACTGAGGGTTTATTTAGCTGCTTGTGATCAATCTAGATTTGTTGGCTCAAAAAAACAATATTAATATTAATAATAACTGTATGTGATATGCATTTTCAGGAAAAGGAAGAGGGAGGGAGAGGGCGGTTCAAATCTCATTCGAATGCCCCTGCACGAATATCTGACAGAGAGAAGAAGGCTCCCTTGAAAACATGATTACATCAGTGGCCACTGCAATGCAGCCTTTGGTCAGACATAATGGCCTAAGAAACAATTGGTAGTGTAAACCAAGTGACCATAGTCATAAATAGGTATTCTTGAGTCTGATGTCCAGAATATGGAATTTTGTGGCAGGCTGTACTTCTAATTTTATTTTCTATATGGGTGTTAGATTAGATCCTTCAGTTTATTCTTGATTGTAATATTAAATTTTGGAATTACAATGACAAAACATTTGAAATGTAGACCACTCTGTTTCGTTATATTTTATTGAACAAGGCTTCAGGAGAAATACATGCACCGGGTGGACTATATCATATTCATGAAAAATATAGCTAATTCTTAATTTATCTCAACTTGATATCCAGCTACAGCCAGGAGGTTTCTTCTTTTCTGTCTTACTTACCATCATCTTCACTCTCTCTGAGTCTTTCCACTCACCTGTTGATGCATAAATATTAGCTAAAAGAGCAGAGTTCCCTGTATTCTGGGGTTCAAGTTCCAGGAGATGCCTGGCTGCAATCTCACCCAATTGAGCATTAACATGAACCTTACAAGCTCCTAGCAAAGCACCCCAAGTTCCTGCATCACAGAAATCTTTGTAGTCCGTTATTAAACTGTATGCCTTTTCAAGTTGCCCACTTCTTCCAAGGAGATCGACCATGCAAGTAAGGTGCTCTTTTAATGGCTTAATGCCAAGAACCCTAGTCATCAGCTCAAACTGCTTGCACCCATCTTCAACCAATCCTCCATGACTGCATGCACTGAGGACTCCGATGAATGTAACTTGGTTTGGCTTTATTCCTTCATTTCTCATCCTCAAGAACATATCCAGTGCGTCTTGGGACTTCCCATGATCTGCAAAAGCCGTGATCATTGAGCTGTATGATATCACATCTTTGATCTTTATCCTGCTGAATTCTCTCCTGGCCAGGTCCAGCCATCCACATTTTGAATGCATGTGAATCAATGCATTAGATACATAGTTAGTCCTGTCTGAAAGTATACAACAATTCGGTTTTAATCATTTTGGGCCAAAATGAGACTGATGGCTAACTAATTGGAGCAGTTTAACAGACCTATAATGAAGTGAACTGCCAGAATAACTTACCACAACATCCTTCATCAACATGCTTAGCCAATATGGCAGCCATTTCAACGTCTCCAAGTTGCATACAAGCTGAGATAGCCCCCACCATGGCGACTTCACTGATCCTTACATTTTCTTCTCTCATCGCCTTATACATTTCAATGGCTGCCTTCGCAAATCCATTTTGCACATAGCAAACCGTCATTGCTGCCCAACATGAAGCATCTGGTTCGGAAATCTCATCAAACACTTTCTTAGCCTCTCTAACCTGACCACGCTTCCCATAACCAGCAATCATAGCAACCCATGTGACAGAATTCTTCTCCGTCATCCGATCATAATACTCCTTTGCCGCTTTCATGTTGCCACGGTTTGCATATCCGGCAACCATGGCACTCCAGGAAATCACATTGTGCTCAGTCATGCTATCAAACAATCTTTGTGCATCATCCATCAGACCTATCTTAGTGTATCCACATATCACAGCTGTACAAGCAACAACATCTTTATCGTTATCATCCATTGCATCAAATAGACTACGTGACCCAGGTAAATCTCCACATTTGGCATATAAGTCGAGTAATGCAGTTATTACAAACTTGTTTCGCAAGAAACCTAATTGCACTACTTGTGCATGGACTTGTTTGCCTTCAAGCAATGCTGGGACCCGCGCACACGCATTAAGCACAGAAGAGAAGGTGAAACCCGATGTTAATACACCTAATCGGTGCATTTTAGCGTATAGGAGGATGGATTGTCTAAAATGGGCATGGAGGACGTGGTTACGTATGAGGGAAGTCCAGAGGAACTGGGTTTTGCAATGGGGTATTTGGTCGAACACTTGGCGTGCATAGCCTAAATTGTCACCAGGGACTTGAAGAAGCCTGATCAGAAATTGAGTGTAGTAACGATATTGGTCGTAGGGTTTGGTTAGAGTTTTCAGCAAGTAACTGTGCACTTGTCTCAGTTGGTTAAGGGTTTTGCTACGTGGGACAAGGTACTTGCTTGTCATGAATACTTTTGGTAGTCATGCTGGTGATTTAATCTCGTCAAAATATAAAAGCCAGAGTATCACTGATAGTTGGACTAAGGCCCATAAGCAAGCCCAAGGAGACGCCGGCAAAAGTAGTTTCTTCACTTAGCCATCTGGCAGCACCCAAAACTTGCCACCTAAATATAGGCCCCCACGTCATCTTGGCACTGGCACTGGCACAGCAACACGCATTGAAGATTGAAACTGAAGCCGTGAAGCGGCTTGCTTGTCAGGTCCCAAAGATGGGGAAATTGTTTGCCAGCTTCCCAACTGCAAGCACTTCTTTCGTTCTCCTTGTATTGGCATGGGCTTTAATCTCAGTACGATTGTCCCGTCTGCCGTGTGCCTGTTGACCGGTGGATTATCCGGCAACAGACCCGGACAATTTTGCTACATACTAGATACGAAATTGTGGGGCTTGTATATGATATCTGGGAAACCGCAGCTTCACATTACGATGATAATAATGACAATATAAAAAGGTGGGGACTTAATTAAAAAAATATTTTACATCGATCAAAAATAGTTCTTGACTTCCGATCAAATGGGAATTAGAAACTGTACTCTGGAAACAAGAACTTCTGAAGGTCACAACAAAAGCACAAACTGGGAGTGTCAAGTCGATCCAATCCTATAAAAAAACGCCATATACATTGTAGTTTACTTAACTACTTAACTAGGTGGAATACTTTTCCTTGTATTTACCAAATCGATCCATATAAATACTTTCAATTCCTATTCTACTTCATATCTCCACAATTAAATTTTAGTGGAAATTCCAAGATTGAAATAATTTATGGCAGTTCAAATAGCTGCTTTACGTTTAAAGGTCGTATGATATTCGGAGTCCCACTCCAAATAAGATCAGCCAATTGACTGTTCGCTCTTTTCGAAGTGTGAAGTCCATCGAAAAAGACATGATCATCGGGTTCTTTGCACAGATTATACAAATCTTTCCCCGTATTTCCTCCACAATTTTGCCCATTGAATTGCCCATTTTCACAGCACGCAATATTCCCTTCCGTGAAACCTTCACAGAATTTGGAAGAATAAATTACTTTGTTGGGATAAATAAAATTTTTAATAAAAATCATCACTTGTAACTTAAGAATATTATATTGTATCACTAAGAATTAATAGCATAATATGAGGAAGCGTACCTAAATTCATAACGCTGAATTAATCTCTAGAATTATGTGGTTAACCTTTTAAATCTACACGTTCTCCTAGAGAATTCTTTAATTCTCTCTGCGCTCTCTCTCTCATGATGAGATATCAAAAAAGTAAAAAGAATACGTGTGCTCTAGGGACCATAATTACTTATATAGATAATCTTTTCCTATTGTCATCGGGCATTTCTAATTTTACTCATCATAGAATTAGAATACTATTAAGTTTCTATACGACTATTAAGTTTCTATACGTTAAAGGCTTACATCATATTAGATATATTAAAACTCTAATAATACGAAAAACCTTAATTGATCACTTTTATTGAACTTCACTTTATATGACAGTTTGTAACACATAATTCTTTATATATAAGCTCAATAATAGATTAAGGATTTAATAATATTAGATTAAAAATCCAACAACATTCATGGGAATGCTCGATATCTTACGAAGGCTCTTACATTTATAAAAAAGCTAGCTAGTTGGAGAGTTGAAATTCTCCCAAAGCTCATGTATTAGTAGCCCAAGATGAACTGCTCTTAAACAATGCGGCCCCTTGTCATTGTCCATTTTTTTGCTTAGTTTTGTCATGTGAAATATGATAAACAGTTTTCACTCATTTATAAGTTTAGTTCTAATACCGTATAAAAGGTCATAAGAGTTGAAGGCTATCCAAAATTTATATTCTTAGTCCAAGAACTGCCCTCAGCATATGACGGGAGGTGATAAGAAAAATATACCATATTGGCTGAGAATAATTTATAGACTAAAAATATAAGATTGAGACAATCCTAAAACTTGAGTTAATTTTTGTGTATGAATTAAATCATTGAGCGAGCTTTGGTAAAACTATAGCAATAGAAAATGTAAACAAAAATCATGTTAACATACTGCATACCATGGTTTGAAGGATTTTTTATTCTTTCATCATGTTAACATACTGCATACCATAATAGTCGAAGAATGAGTATTTGAAGTCAGTAAACTTGAGAGCCAACTTGTTAGGCATGTTTGATAGGGCTCCATTGTGCATTCTTGTAAGAATTAGCAAGTCATTATTACAACCCCCCATTTAGCTGAGGGTACATTTGCTTTATCATTGGCAAGCAGCCTAGTGGTTCAACATTTTGGAATGCAAATTTTCTTCCTCCCGTCGCATATATTTCCTACAAGTATATGCCACAAAGAAAAATTCATCAAATACCCCTAAAATAAAAAAACCGTACATCAGAAAATTACATATAGATCGAATGATTGAGAATATATATATATATATTTTATTTTTACCTCTAGTCCCATTGTCAAATTTCCAAGCACCATGTGTATGTACTTGATTCGTTAAGATTTGGAAGCGTTGGGTTGATTTTTCTTAAATTCGAAGTAGTCACTGGCTCCCAAGCTAATCAAGTAAACAGATTCCTTCAGCACTTGCTTGGCCTTCTGCTCATTAAGGTTTTGTTCCAGTGACTTTACTACATTCTTGAGATTGCTCAGCTGGATTTTCAAATTCATCTGGAAGAGCAAAGGATAAATAACTTATTATTAGGAAGAAAAACAAAAAATATTTGCACTGAATTAAATGGCCAATTAGTTGTTTCTGATTGTGTGGGTAAGAACAGCTTTTTTGCATTCACGTGACATATTGCTTGAGTCAACGAAGCAAAATTGGCCCCTTGAATTTCACATTAATCATTTTTCTCTTCCACAATCCTGTTAGGAAATTGAGCTTCCTTCTAAGATCATTCCAAACAATGTATCAAGTAATAAATTAATAAAAAAATTAAATAGAGAATACACCAATCACGCAACATAAGATTTATATGAAAATTTTTAAATTTAGAGAAAAACCACGGTCCTTGTAAAAAAAAAAAACAACTAGAGAAAAATATTGACTACTTAAAAAAATTTTATAAGCACACTTTCAAAAATAATTTTTTCTTACTCGAGCCCTAAATACATCCAAAACTCTCAATTTAAGAATAATTATATTTAGTTCTTAAATTCTCTCTACATATAAGAGAAAAAATAGAAATGAATTTTGGATGAATTAAATGAAGGGCTGAACCCTTCTATTTATAGTCACAAAATGGCTACTGTTCATCACTATTCATTTTGTGGCTTCCCTCTTTTTTTTTTTTTTTTGGTTGGTCCAAAAAGGAGACAACACTCCTTTGACAATGGCAGATACTACCATCTAGAAGGGACTGTGCCAACCACTTTCATATTCTTCCACTTAGATATTTGATTGAGAATTTATCAATTTCCATATCATTTTTACGGTCTTCATCCATAGTTATAATTCTCAATTCATACTCCACCATAAAAGAGTATACCACTTAGAATTAATTACCAATTCTAAAAACTTTACATTAGCACATGTCGAAATATCCTCCTAAAATTTACAATACAACTTCCATTTTGGCTTTCTTAAAAGATTGTTAGCCATTGACATAAACTCCACCACACACTTTGCAATAATACCAATCATGGCTTGTGTGCAAATTTTATGGACTACTAGTAGTAACACATCCTCTTTCATGGCACTTACGACATACCATAAGGATGTTATCATCATCCGTCTTACAACGGACCATCATCTCCTACGATGATGAGAGACTTACCACTAGTAATGCTATCAGTATCTGATCTAGAGCCACTTACCAATCTTGCTCTATTTCTCCTTTGATAATCTCTTTTTAAGTGTCCTGATTGTCTACAACCCCAGCAGACTCCTCTCTTCTTAGATTTATCTTTTTTTCAATTTCCCACAAATGTCAAAGCTGAGACATTTATAGTTTCAATACTTTCATTACTCAGTCTTCTTTCTTCTGACAGTAAAGTACTAGTAACATTTTCAAGATCTACCATCTCCTTTTCATACATTAAAGTAGGTAACAGGTGCTTATAGAAATTTAAAAATGACCACAAGAGCCTAAGCGCCTTATCCTTGTCTTTAATTTTAACTTCAATGGCTTCTAGTTTTAACACAATACCATTGAAAACACTCAGATGATCAAAAATTTTTGCACTTTCAACTATTTACGGTGTGTAAAAACAATCAATTTGAGATGCTCTTTGTCTAATACAACTTTTCTAGCCTCTCCTAAGGTTCTTTCGCTGTAGAAATATTTTCTAGATTTGCAAGAACACTCTTTATTAAACACAATCATATAACACTTACAGCTCTATCATCCAATTCTTCCTAATATTTATCATTTATACTAGCTTTTTCAAAACCACTACTGGAAACAAGAGATGGCTTCTCCTTTAATGTCTTGTGTAACTAATTAAATCAATACATCCATGACTTGAATTTACCACAAGCCAAAATTAATTTTTCCACCAAATTTCTCTATTTCAAATTTTATCAGACTTCAAAATTTCAATCCTAACATGTTTGCCTCACAAATTAGCTTTTGCTCTTCACCACAAATTATTTGGATTGGTTCTCACTGTTTTATGTGAATAGTATCATATACGTGAACAATACTCTGACATCAAAACTTCAATCAACCTGGCTCTGATACCACGAGCGTCCTCCCAAGATAACTTTAAGCATTTTGTCATGCAACAAATTATCAAAAAAATTAAATAGAGAATACACCAACTACATAACACAAAATTTGCGTAGAAAACTCTAAATTTAAAGAAAAATTATGGCTGTTGTAAAAAAGATAACAATAAAAAAATATTCACTATATAAAAATTTTTTACAAGCACACTCTTAGAAATATATTTCTCTCGTTCGAGCTCTAAATACTTTCAAAACTCTCAATTTAAGAATAATTATATTTAGTTCTTAAATTCTCTCTACATAAAAAAGAAAAAATAGAAATAGATTTTGGATGAATCAAATGAGGAGCTGAAACCCCTGTTTATAATCATGAAGTGGCTATTTCTATTCATTTGGCGGCTTTCTCTTTTTTTCTTTTTTTAGTTGGTTCAAGAAGGAGGCAATACTCCTTCAACAATGGCAAGCATCGCCATCTAGAAGGGCTATGCCAGCCACTTTCACAATTCCAAAATGAAAAATAAAAATAAGAACATACATATCACTCCAGGATGAATTTCAAGGCAACCTGAGCTAGCCAAAGCAAAATTGGCCCCATGAGCAAGGTCTGCCCCGGATTGCAGATATGGTTGAATGGAGTTATTTCAAGAGAAAATGCTACAAAATTACAATGAAATAAGAAAAGTTAATTTATTAAATAACCAATTAATTTACATAACCTGTACAAATTATTATTAACGTAATCATATTATATAATACCGATGAAATCGGGGATTATGAAGCCATCGGATGCTCTCCCGCTGGCTTTCTGGTGATTTAAGTTAATTCCGTAGGGCCAAGAATAAGACTGTCGAGTTTCTTCAGTGGCATTGAAATGTTGATTGTTTCTGGGGTCATAAAGTGAGTCTTCGATTACGAACAAAAGCTTCGGAGTTTTCCCTGCTTCTTGCTCTTGCTTGGATTCACTAAAGCAATCAATTGGATTTGTAGGAAGTAATGCCACAACTAAAATTTTGACATTGAAGGAAGAATAATAATTTACGCATGCCATTGCATCAGCTAGCTAGATTGAATTTATTTAATTTTATATTTTGAATTGTTTCTTCTGCTATAAAATCTTGGGTGTCAATTGCTATTTTTATTTTGTGCTGCAGAATTTTCACTTTCCTTCCTGATAACATGATTTTCGGAGACTGAAGGTCCTTGTTGACTTGTCAGTGCTTACCTTTGGTTCTCTAATATAGGCCATGAATTTTGACTTAATTATGATCACTATGCATGTATATGGAGAGTATTTTTTGTGCAGCAGTTCTAGCTTCCACGAAGCATTATGAGACTTAACTCCTCAATTTTTTTTTTTAAAAAAAACGAATAGAGACAATCTTCTCCCTTATTTTTTTAATTAAATTTTATAAAATATGAATAGAGTATATGTTCCTCAAATATAAGTAGAGGTAATTTTTTAGGCTTTCAAAATGTAAGTAGAGTATATATCCTTAAAATATTAATAAAAGTAAAAATATAGGTAATACTTCATGAAATTTTCCAATAATTGTAAATATTAGTATAGAAATCTATGTTGTACTTCATAATATTTAATGTAAAATACAAACGAATACTAGTAATAGTTTGATTTTAAGCATCAGTAGTAGTCTGATTGTAATATCAATGTATAGACACACACATTATAAAGTCATATGACTTTATAGTTAATTGAACATTGACTTTATTAAATCATATGACCTCAAACATGTCCAAATAAAATAAAAGAAACAAAGACACTTAAGAAGAACTATATATTAAGATGACACTACAATATAAATAAATATTTATTTAAATGCATAGAAGACTGTATATATTTTTATTCATTACTAACATTCTCACTTTGTTAAAATTAAGATATCCTCATTAAAGAATTATTCTCTCTCTCTCTCTCTCTCTCTCTCTCTCTCTCTCTCTTTGTCTCTATTTATCTATCTATCTATCTATCTATCTAATGTATGTATGTATGTATGTACGTATATATATGTATATGTGTATACATTTCCCCAATATCCAAGAGTAAGTGGTTGAACTAAACGAATAAAAGGTGGTCCTACTATTACATCTTTCGAAAGATCTCTAACAAACAAAAATGTTGTTTTGAAACAAGTTCCATGGTTATAAATGTTAACATTTGATATTTTGTATTTGATTTTTAGTTTTGATACATTTGCAGCTGTAAGGCTTTCAATTGTTCCTCATAATATTTTGTGTGCTAATCCTTCTTATATACCATTCAAATCAGCTCCTATGTCAGAGAGAGCAATTGTTTCTAATTTAAATTCATTGTTTATTAAAAAAATGAAATTTTTAATATCACGTTTTTGGTATGTGATTTGTGAGAGTATCACAAGGAAGTCATCAGTTATATTTTCCCTTCTATTTCATCGCCTTTATTATATTCATCATCCTGATTATATCTATTTGTTTCTTTAATAATTTCTTTTCATTTTTTATTGCTTCACTAATTTCTTTTATTATGTTGGAGTTTTGCCTTTTTTGCATATTAAGTTGTTTTGTTTCATTTTTAATTTGGTAAACTTCAGTTTGAAGCCTTGGATAGATACTTGTTTTGGGGTTTTATCATCAAAAATTTCAAATATATTTTTCAAATTATAAACTGCAGCGTCTTTATTTATTTTATTTTTTTCAGAAGTCCTTTTTAATATTTTAAGATTTCTTTTCTTAATTCATACTCTTCAATTTTGTTTCCAGCTTCTAATAGGAATCCTTAGGATGTTGTGACGACACTAATTTCCTTCTGACTATTTGTAGTTCTTCTTCTGAACGATCATAATGTTTCTTAATTTCGGAAGAGATTTCAATTAGTAGAACTTCAGGTTTTTTAACAATTTTTTCGTCAAGTTTTAATTCGTTTATTTTTGTTTTCTTAGAGATTTCAATTATTTTTGTTTTTTTTCGTCAAGTTTTAATTTTTTGTAACCTTGTACTAATCCTTCTTATTTTTGAGTCCAGACATTCAACAGTTAAAACAAGTGCAAATTTTTGCGGAGTTTTTTGTCGCATACTCTTGGGGATTTTTTGCTTTTAATCTTTTCTTTTGTATTTGTTTTTCTTGGGCCTATTGTAAAATTTTGAATTTTCTTTTTGTTTTTGTAAATTTTGGCTTCTAAGGTATGATTACTTAGCAAGTAGCACAGTTTCCATCACATCTTTGGTAATTTTTCTTTTTCTTCCTTGCATGTGTAAGTCTGAAATACCGAGGATCAAATTGTTCGCAAGAAGATCCAAAGGCACGATCAAAGTGAACGTGGAGAACCAAAAATTTGATAATTCAAAAAGAAAAAAGCAGGGTGCAAGGTGCATCATGGCGACTCATTAATACACAGTTGTTCAAAGGCTTCGGACTCATCCTAGCATCAACATACTCTTTCTCAAAATTTTATCTATTGTATTCAATCTATTTGGTTTAATTCTGAGTTTGTATCGAGCGCATGAAAATTTTGGAGCATCAGGACTTGTAAGTCTTGCTTACGATCAATTTATTAGTATCGATTATTTCAACTCTATTTCAATTTCCTATTTTTTATTTATTACTGTTTACATTTTATATTTTTAATTTTTTAATCCTCATTTTAACAAAGTGAGAATGGCATGAACAAATAAAAGAATGCAATTTCTAATATAGTAGAATTTATATATATATATATATAAATGTTTTATATTTTACTGATATTTTCAGTGACAGATAAAAAGAATATAAGTTAATAAATAGGATAACACTTGGCACGCTGCAACCAAAAAATAACGATAATAAACTTAGAGGTTTAACAATGGCAACACTCCAAGATTCATGCAAATAAAATAGAAGTTAAAAGAAAACTCCAGCTAGGTCAACAAACACATTTGAGTACTTATCCATCAAACAGTGTTCAATTCTTCATCATCTCGAGCTTGATCGTCACCATCAGTCCCCTTGTTGATCATACGATCAAATTTTCATCTCAGGAATCAGCTAGAGTTGATGATGTGTAGAACTATAAGCACCGCTTAAATATATCAAAGGGTTGTCTTAATAATTCTGTGGAAATTATTAACAGCTTGCTCACAAAGTTGGAATTAATCAGCTGCCAGCAATTTTTCTCCCGGCTTTGGCTTCGGTATGCATACATCAAATTGCAAATACATTTGATCACTTTTCTCTTCTTCTTTCGATTCTTTTGTGGCTCCAATCTGATTGATCAAATACTGTAACAGGCGTCTTTGCATGAGAGACTGGCAGCGGCGGACCTACAGGCTACAGCTGGGCTAGACAGGGGGTCTCGCTTAATAAAAATCATTCATACCTCTTATTTTTTGATTAATTTTATATATGTATGGAGTTTTTATTTTATTTTCATAGATTTCCCTAATTCACTCATCTTTATGTTCTATCAATTTCATATAACAATGGAGCTTTTAGTTTATTTTTAAATATGTCCCTGATGCAATTATATTATTTTCCAATTGAAATTAGTTACTTATTCTATAAAATAATTAAATTATATATTAATTGAATAGATTGAAAACATTAGGGGTCTAAAATGTTATTACTAATTTATTTTATTTTTAAAAAATTCTAATTCAAAAAAAGTATGTCAACATAATATAAAATCGTCACTAGCATTAAAAGTTCTTGAAAAAAAATATATAGTAACAATTATCAATATTTTCATAAACTTCTTATGTAAATTTTGATATTTTATTTATTAGTTACATTGACTAAGAGAATAAGTTAGAAAATAAAATTTGAGTATTTTGTATAATTCTTTAAAAAAAATTATCAGCATCTAGCTTTTTAAAGAGAGTCAGAGTGCCTAGCAAAAAATTTCGACAGTCAAATACTGTTTTGTTGGGTTGAATTTAATTTATTATTAAAATTTTTTACTAATATTATTTTTATAGTTTAAAAAGATAAATAATTTTAATTGTTTAATTTATTCAAGCCTAATAATTAAGTACCTTTCAAATATAAAAGTTCTACTTGTAATTTTTAATTAATTGTAATTACATGTGTTGATTTATTTTAGCTTGAAATTCTAAATTGATTTATTAATACTTGCATAACTACATGTTATTATAGGTTGCAATGTTAGATTTTATAATTAAAAAATGGTGTTTTAATATTTGAATTATCTTTTCTTTTCTACTCTTTTTCTATAATTATTTTTATTTAGAGTAACTAGTTATATAATCTTTCGTGTTTCTTTTATTTGATGTATTTTTTTTCTACTTACTAATATTTATACTCACTTTAAAATGTAAAAATTTTTATTTAGCCTAGATAATACAAATCTTGAGTCTCGCCTTGAGATTGGTACCCAACCCATGTTGAAATTATTAGCAAAAATTGTGAAAGTAGCTTTATTTAGGGCTCAAATGAGAGAAAATTATTTCTGAAAGTATGGTTGTTAAAATTTTCTACATAGTAAATACTTTTCTCTAATTGTCTTTTTGACAATGGCCGTGGTTTTTCTCTGAATTTAAAGTTTTCTATGTAAATCTTATATTGTGTGATTGGTGTATTTTTTATTTAGTTTTTTCTATTAATTTATTATTTAATAAATTACTAGAAGTGGTTTTGGAAGGAAACTCAATTTTCTAACAAAACTAAATATGAGAAAGCAAACAATAAATTCCATTCGTTTTTGCCATGTCTCTCGTACGTATCTAAGTATTTTTCCTTCTATGTATGGGAACTATAGGATTAAAGCTAGCAAAGTCTAAATAAATTTTTTTATGCAACACCAGCAGTAGCTTAGTCGCATTGTAACGCAACTCCAGTTATGAATGGAAGGACCTGTCAAATTATTCCATTTGAGGTTGCTTTTTGTAGTCCATATGACAGAAATATGCATGAATAAGGTCCAGTATCAGTATCTTTTTACTAAGCCTCAAAAATGACCCAATTGAATTGGGGCCTTCATACGTAGACTTCAAATTTGACCGCCGACAATCTTAGGAATCTGAGCAGATATTTACCTGATAAACCAAAGCACGCACAGATAGTGTACTGGAAGCTTTTTAATAAGGTTTCCGCATAACCCGCACACGTTATTATGACATTAAGTGAATATTTACGAGTTTCTTTTGCGATAAGTAAATCTAACTAGTGTATTGAAAGCTTTTTAATTTGAGCGACTACTTCATAGCATTTTCTTATTTTAAAAAAGAAAAAAAGAAAAAAATAACCCAAGTTTAAAGAATTAAGAGTGTTCAGAATCCAATTCGATTCGTTGAATCAGTTTAATTCACAAAAATCTGATATGTGAATTGGTGAATTGAATTGGATAAAAAATTTAAAAATTTGTAGTTGGTAGGTTATATATAGATTTATTTTTATAAATTCACAAAAATCCTTGAATCTACAAAAAAAAATATTTATTTAATTAAAAAATAAAACTCAAAAATGTAGCAATGCTACTTACTAATAAATTAATCAATTAAAGTTTAACTAAATTGACACATATTATATCTTATTAGATAATAATATAAAATAAAAATATTTAAATATTTAAATAATTAAATAAGCAAATATAGCATCCTAAACATTAAAAGTTCTAAAGTAAAACAAAGAACCCTAAGTCAAGCAAAATATTTTGGCAGATAACATCAAGGCTCGACTGCACTGCATGACACAAACCATAATTGTTTCACTTCACCTCGTGAGGTAATTAAGCTTAATTTCTTATTTTCTTTTCAAGCTCTTCAAGTTTCTTAATTTCTTCCTATTATATCCAAGATCTCAAGTTTCAATGTTTAAGTTTATAATTTTAGTTAATTTTTATATATTGATTTAAATAAATGAAATTTTTTTCTTTTGGTGTGTTATATTTTTTTAAAAAATTCAGTGTGTTATATTTTGAAATTTTGAATGTGCTATTCTAGCTTATTTAAATAATTAACTTATTTAAACATGTTCAATTTTAAATTTAATCGATAGTAAAATTATTTTTATATTAGAATTTTTAAATTTAGTAAATTATTGTTATATTAGATTCTTTTTAATTTAATTACTTAATAGATTGAATAAAATTAAAAATTTTAATTTACAAATCCATCTACCAACTAATGGATTAAATATGGATTACATTGAACTGCATCCAATCCATAAACATATAAATTGGATTTGGATTGAATTTCATTAATCCATAGATTGAATTAGATTAAAAATTTATAATCTGTAAAATTATAAATTGGATATAGATTAACGTTCATTTTGCAAAATTCAATATGTGAACACCTCTACAAAGAATACCCTTGACCTTGAAAGTAGATTCAGGACTAGTAATTGTTTGGTCGACTTTGAACAGCAAAAGTGCTGTTAGCAAGTCTGCATGCATGGCTACACAACACAAGTTACGCAACAAAGACATCTGCCTAATTTCTATCGTCGTTTTCAGCCGATCACGTCGCAATAAAACTCAATTGGGTGATTGTCGCCTCTCTTTTCCAACTTTAAAAGGGAGAAATTCAGATCCTGCTGATGATATATTGTGGGCAGATTTCTTCTTTA
Organism: Aegle marmelos; assembly: GCA_030449875.1. NCBI lineage: Eukaryota > Viridiplantae > Streptophyta > Magnoliopsida > Sapindales > Rutaceae > Aegle > Aegle marmelos. Next base: position 8,222,326 of record JASUUL010000116.1, read on the forward strand.
CTTGAGAGCTAATTTCCTCTGGTTTTAAAGCGAATTTTTGAATGGTTATAATCGTTATTGTGCTAACAAAGTCTGTCCTAGTATAGAAATCTAATTGTAATATTAATAGAACTGTATTGTAACCCCCCCCCCCAACAACCCTAAAAAAAAAAAAAAAAGTCTCAACAACATCCTAGCTACACTACAAAAAGATTAAAGGGTCTTAGGGTTTTTATATGGTGTGAATTTTTATTTGAGCATATGTTTTTTTTTAATATATTCACCCAGAAAATATTAAAAGAATAATTCTTAACCAAATTCTTAACCATATACAAGCAGCCACAAACACACACACACACACACAGAGGATGTATGTATGTATGTATCAAATAATCATTTAAATCTCGGATAGATTAGAATTAAAAGAGGATCTTGGTAGGAGATTATTGAAAGTTGAAAACCAACCATGGCTCGTGGCAAGTTAGATATCAGACATTTTGCATAAATCATATTATAGCATCTGTCACCGTCGAATCTGTCTGCATTTATGTCATCGGCTAGGATGCAGTAATCAACTGAAGTCGCTATTGAAGGGCGTGACAACAATTGACTTCCAAGATCATACAAAGTCGCTGCTTTCATTTCTCTATAATATATACAACAATCAATTAAACATCCATATGTACAATTGGCATATTTCAGGTATCATCGATACCTAACTTATTGCTACAAATTCGCTGTAATTTTGGCTTTATATTGGCCTGTTTTCATGGGACTGGCTATAATTTCTGACTATATACACTATTGATTGAGGTCATATTTTTGTATTAATATACTTTTTCTTATATATACATATATAGAAATTTAAAGGTACATATAGTGTCTTCATAGACGTTGAAACCTTAACTTGATTTTCTTTTTTTCCCCCTGTTTGGACTAGAAATGCCAACATTTTTTTCTTTATTATTTTTTATATGTTGGTCGTTATTAGTTATCATTTATTACAAGTTAACCTAGTCTTGTCATGCATACATACGTATAGAAGTCATTTGATTTTACATATCCATGAAAAGGGGGGGGGGGGGGGGAAGGCACTTCAGTGTAACAGTATAAGAACGGAAAATGACAATTAATCAATTAAAATGAGAAAAGGAAAGGAAGCTAACCGATAAGGTAAAGCGGGTACTATAGCGCCGTAGCAACTCGACTTTAATTACAAGGTGGGCTCAAGGCTGAAGCCTAAAGCCAGCAGCGTGGTGGGTCAATAGCAACTAGCCATCACAAAACAAGTTTACTTTCAATTAATAATTTAAATGATTTCCCACTTGTGATGATCGTCCATCGCCGCAGCACACGCAAAAGAAATATGTGGTGATAATCATGCGACGATTCGTATTAATTCAACATCTCGAATGGTCGCTATCGTTTAGTTTATACGTCAACTTATTTGTATGCCATCAATTATCAAACCTAAAGTTGGTATTTGAATCCTATGATATGTATGATTCATGTCAATCAACAATTCCACTTTTTTTATTATTATCATTATTGTTTTAATAATGTAATACAATTATCTGAAGCCTCATGTGTGCATTCTGATTGTTAAATTTTATTTTGCCAAGTAGTATTAACAAGTAGATTTATCCAGTCTTAGATCTAAATATCTGAACTGTGTCATTGCAGTGCTATGCTAATTTAAAAATAAAAAGGAAGAAATAAAGAAAGAAAGAAGGGATATACACTTTTACATGGAAGTATATATGTGATATACATGGTTCACAAAAATTTGCCAATTGAACATGCTCCTTTCAAAATTTTGGCAGCACGACATTTTTGTTTGTTTATTCAAAAGATAAAGTGGACGTAGAAACTTGGAAGTGCAGTTAGATTATGAGAGCCCTACCTACTTAAATTAATGCGTTTAATTATTAGTTAAATTTTGATTAACTAGCTAATAACAGCGTTAATGGAAAGGTGTAGAAAACATATTTGATAAATTACAACATTAATTAATCCAAGCAATCATTTTCTTTTGATGATTGTTTCGATCTAGCTTCACAGATTGAGATGCTTTCAAGTTTCAACTACGAAGAAGTTGCAGTTAAAGCATTTCTTGGATCTCAAATTACGAAAACAAAATGCCGTCACTTATTTAAAACTCATGCGCGCCGTTCAATTTTACAGAATCCAAAGCACGTCCTTGACATACAAATCCACGTGACAGCTTTAATTTGATAAAAATGTTCGAAAAAATTAAATTAAAAAACAACATGTATGTGGCATTCAAGATTCCCAAGATGGGGGGAACTTTCATGAAAAGTGGAAACGAACCTGAAATTGTAAGACGAGATTAAGGTAATTCGAAGAACGAAGTACTTATTTCGTGGATTTGGAAGTGCTTTTCCCAAAGGGTTTCTCAGTCGATAACTGCTCTGTAGTGGCTCTTTTCTTGCATGCATGATGCACGCTTAGAAAATTTCTATTACAAACACCTTTCTATGAATTGCTATCACATCACAACAATAGATAGCTACATTATCTACTTAAAAGAAGAGAAACCACTGGCTTGCAAGAATGTCCTTAACATATGTAGCTTCTTTGAGCAGATGGGTATAGGCAAGCTAGAATTTTAAAACAAAACAAATGGATCACATTGATAACTTTAAATGTATACGTAGAAGTGATTAAATGAAAATAATCTCACGTCTCTGATGAAATTAGATTTTTTTTTTAATTACAACCATTAACTTATGTTAGGATTTTTTTAGTATAAGTTAATATATTTTCATAATCGCTCTTGTATCTTAGAATTTTCTATCTCGGTCTATAATAAAACTTAATTAACTATAATAGATAAATAATAAGACCAATAACTTCATATATGCCATTTTTGTTGTGATTTACTTTAAGATCAAATTACGTCATCGTGCATATGATAATTTTCTTTCTAAATGTGTCTCTATGTCTCTCTCTCGCTCTCTCGCTCTCTCTCTCGGAGGAAAAAGAGAGCTGCAACAGTTCAACAGCTTCATATTCACACAATTTAATCTTCTTGGGATCACCAAAATTCTCCCTCGATCCATCATCTTTTTCTTTTTAATTTTCCTCCTTCACAAAACACATAACCCTCCTTTGCTTTTCTTTTCTTTTCTTTTCTTTTCTTTTCGTTTTTATTTCTTTTTGCCCTTTTAATAAAGCTACCCCGTCCCTTCTCTTTCCACTTATATCGATCTCAAAAGAAAATTCCCATAAAAATTTTATGGACAAAACGGTGATTTCATAAAACCAAAAAGTGCGATACCCACACGTGGATGGAACGACAGGTGTCAGGAGGTGAGTGGTGGTAATTCATGCTAGGCAGTAGGGGGGCAAGGTTGATAAAATTATGCGGGGCCCGCTTCTGGTAATAATGATAATGGTCTCATTGAATGATCCTTTTCATTTTTACTTTTCGTGTATGTGTACGCACGGGAGTGCGACATGATTCGATGATCAGCGGATCGGACGGGAATCAGCAGAGGACGAGCCACACGTGTGCATTCGCGACAGACAGGGATGGGACAAGCGGGCCAGGGCATCACGTGCGGGCCTAAAGCTCATTTACGGTGGCAGTAAGTGTTGTACGTATGGGTACCACTTCTCGTGGCATAGTTCCCTGCCAGAGCAGTCTTCGCCTTTTTGGGTCCGGGTCGAGGTCCACAACTTCAAATTTCATTTCACTTCTTTTTTTGTTTTCAATCTGTGATGATTTTGAATATATCAAGGTTGTAAACTTTTTTGATTTCAAATTTCGTTCTCTTAAATTATTAGGGGGTAAAAAAGGGTTTTGGTTCAATCCAAACTTTAATAGAAGAAAGTTAATAATGTGATTAGTGGAAATATTTTTCATTGTCATATTGAGAAACGAACATTAAGAATATGCTAATATAATCTTGTAATAGAATCAGTGACGTAAAATGTGATGATTAATGTTTTTGATTTTTTTTTTTTTAGTGAGAAGAATTGTCATGTAAAATTATTATAATTTGCTTCAAGATAGTTAACAAACGTCTGTCTAACATTATATTCTAAAAATAAGGATTATCTCCTAATTCAATCTCTTATGAGTTTTTTTTCTCAAGATTTATTTATACACAGTATGTAAGGGCAGACCATTATAAATTTTAAAATGAATAGGAAAACATTTGGATTGAAAATTAATATTGCACTTTTATGCGAACTTTCACCCTCATTTTTCACAGAAATTTGTTATATAACCTATTAAATTCTATGGTTTATCCATCACAGCTCCATTTTTTGGTCCTTTAATTTATTAAATTTTATACCATAGCCTAGTTAACAGTTTTTCTATTACGATCTCATCAAAATAAAATATTGGTTCTACCGCTGATTGTATGTATATCTGGATTATTAGGATGTACTATTTATATATTCTAATATCTATCAATCAGTAGCCTGAAAAACTCCAATAAGGATATAATCTTGATAATGGATATAGCATTATTGTGGAAAAAATAGATGGTTTAAAGTTTAAACCCAGAAGCATATGAAATTCCATGCAGAAAGAAACAAATTTGCCAACATACGAGTTCACAAAATTGCTCAGCTGCTACCTGTCAATCATTATTTTCTAGTTAGATTAGCTGCCAAAATTATTGAAGAAACGAGAATATATAGTTAGCTATCAATTAAAGAGAAGATAGGTTAACAAACAATCACAGGTAGATATATCAAATTCTGAGGCTCAAATTAAATATCACATCCCTTTTGAGACAAAAAAAAAAAAAAAAAATTTGCTTCATAAAAATTTTGTTGCATTTACGCGACCCGACATGCACCCTTCCATATGGACAACAATAAAGATAGTCGAGCCAGTGATCGGACCATTTGTATTTTGCACTCGAACCCTAATCCCAATTTGTCGACCGTTGAAATACAAGAGTTCGTCATAAAGAATTAAATAAACAGGCATGTTGAATAATATTTGCTATGTGCCACTGGCTTGTGCATGGTTGGTATGTGACATGATCAATATTCTTAGCTAAGACTTGCATTACATGCCATTGAAATGGAAGTGAAAAAGATAATAGCTACAAGTAGCTAGACGTACTATAGATATTTTGTTTCATTAACAACAGACTGAAAAATGGGTGCACAAGGACTTAATTGTAGCACAAAGTTTAGAACTTTTGATGCAAAATTAGTAACTAACAATAGAAAAAATTATTGTTAAAAAAAATTATTATATATAAGAATCATTTTTTCACAATGCTCGCAAGCAACCATTAACATAAAATTTGTAGGGAAGGTCTACCTCCAGTTATAAGGAACAAACTTCCTAAATAAGCCTTAGGTTTTGGATTCGAGTTTCAATGAATGTGTGAGTTAATAATAAGAATACATAAACTAATTAGCATAATATTTCAAATTGTGCATGTTAACTTCCAAGCTTATTACCTATATCTATCGATCCAATTAATTAAATTTTTTTTTCTTTTCTTCCTATTTTTGGGGTTTAGCATTAACCATATGAAAGAAATTTATGGAATTCAATTAAAATTATAATCAAGGGAATATTACATATCTTATATTAGATCAACGATTATAGCCATGATTAGGGTCGAGGTCGAATAGAAGTAATGTCAACGCTTAGATGGGTTGGTGGCCTCACACACACTGTACCCATTAACTGTCATGATTGTTGTCAACTTCCCCACTTCACCCACCATATATATGAAAATAGCTTTTTTATGTTGAAAATTAAGGATTTGGTACCTATCGAAGCTGATCTTATACCTTAATGAATTTGTTCAATTGCTCTAGGTAATGGTATTGCTAATAGAAAAATATAAGCTTTTCCAAGCCAGCGATGCTACAATTGCACGGCAAATTGTTTTCAGATTGTGTCTTCTTGAAGTTTATTGTCAAAGCAAAAATGAACACACCGAGCCTTTGGTCCCCATAATTGTGTATATATATTTTATTTTCCGCTATATATATAACTCTATAGGCAATTCAGAGGCTATAAAACTTTTGACCGTAGGAGATAGCCTTTTCTTTTCCTATTGTACAAGCTAAGTCGAAACTTTGGCTTAAAATAGTGCAGCACTATTAAACAAGATTAATTGTGATATGATAACTTAATTACTATATCACACTGTTATGATTTAGTGGTCCTCCAAAGTCTCAATTGACATCTTGCCTTATTAATCTAAATAAGAAAACATAATAATCAAGATCAAGAGATTCTTTAACCCTAATATTCTCAATCGGTTAGTGCATAACCCCAGTAAAATCGTTTTTTTTAATTTAATCTTGAGAGATCAAGAAAGACTTAGTGTCTGTTTGGAATAATTTATTTAACAGTTATAATTGTTTATTTTATTTGATAAGTTCTTATTATAATTTTTTTATTATTGTTTGGTTATTTTTCTAGTAGAGTTTTTAAAGTTTAAAAAAGTTATTTTACTTCTATTTACAAAAGCTAAAATTTTGAGTTTTTAGAAGTAGAGATTGAAAGGTTTTTTTTTAATGTTAAAATATCTAAAATATCCTCCACTTATTTCACAATTTTATTTTATTTTACTTTAAAAAATTTACTTATTAAAATAATTTCATAAATTTTTAATAAAAATTCTTATTGACAATCAAAAAATTAAAGTTTTTTGAGTAAAAACTCTATTTATAAAAGATTTACTAACAAAAATTCTATTTAAATAAATTTTATTTAAAAAAATGTATTAAACAGAATCTTAATATTACTGAGGATTTATTATTTTTTTTTTTTTTGGATTTCGATGATAGAAATTTCTAACTATCTATAAATTTTTCTTTCCCCTTTTTTTTTCAACCTACTTTGCTTTTCCTGACATGAAGATTTTTTATTCCTTTTGAAATGAATGGTTTAAAAAAAGCCATACTAGTTGGATTTTGACATTTCAAATCATGAATTGGAAATTTTCATTTACAGTTTACAAACTAATGCACCGCATGTTCCTTGTTTATTTTATTTGCATGAGCCAAATAATTAGAAGATGAAAAAGGTTCAAGCTGGATCTGCATAACAAACAAATTGGCTACACATCGATATGCTGGTTTGAAAATGAGTAATTTTGGACAATATTTAATCAAATTTGGCGAAGACTTTTGTTTACTTTATGAACCACACTCATGGCTTATAGTTATAAGCCAACCAAATTTGACAACAAGGTTTACAGAATATCAAAGATTAGATCCTTCTGTCCACAGCTTTAGAGACCATGTATTCATTTTCTTCTTCTCTTTTTTATCCATTATAACCTCAGCAATTAATCCCTCGCTTTCTTCAGCTGCTAACACTATCTCAGGTATCCTGCCACCAGAAAACATTCTCCGGCAGCCGGAAACTTTATAATTGAAATTAGAGAGGAAACTTCAAGAGCAAAAGAAAATAATTGCCACTTTGTTGACTATAAATCACTCGTACAAATGGTGAAGAGTTAGTGTTATGTTGAAGCAATTAAGGACCCCACGTAAAATGTGAAGAGAAAGCAAAAAGCATTATTCACTTTTTTCTCTTTCTCATTCTCATTGATATTGATGGGGTAGAAAATCTGCCGTTGCTTTTAACCACTATCTTAATCTTGATCTTCACCCATCTTTACTAATTTTCCCATTTGATCATGAGTGTATAAGATTTAAAGAATCTCCAATTATATAATTTTTTTTCTTATACAATATGACCAAACTGTCTTTTGTTTATGTGCTCTGTGTGTGTGTGTGTGTGCGCTTGCTTTTTGTACGAACATATATAACATAAAAGTAATAAAGATATGCATAAATCAAAAGAGATCAAAGAAAAAAATAAGAAAGAGACATATTATTCTTTGATGTAAACCCCCAAACCATTCTTTATAAAGCTAATGAGAAACTTTTACAATTTTTTTTTTTTCGGGATTACAAGATCAAACCGCTAGCAATGGCTCTATTGGTACCCAGATGAGTAGTTTCATAAACTGGCAATTCTTCTCGATACCGTTCGATACCAATAGCTGAAAGATTATCCAATTCAAAGAGATCAGAACTTGCATAACTTTCTGCATCATCATCGTCATCTTCATCGTCATCATCAAACACTTCACCATGATTAGTGCAAATGCCTCTCATTTGCTCAAACTCCTTCTTCTTCTGATAGTTCTTCAACAATTCCCTTGCAGCGTCTTCAACTCTTTGGCTTTCACTCATCACGTGATACTGAAGCTCTTCATTGACGTGATGTGTCGATGACGGTGATGATCTTATGACGATATTAGAAGCCACTGTTTTTTCATTTTCGTAAAGATTTTTATGCCCACAAGGCCGGCAATCTTCATCAACAATGACACTGACAGGATAAAACCTAACTGACCTTTTCGCCCCGCTGTTACTTAACTTCCCTCTAGAAGAAGGGGTTTTGCTTAAACATGACCTCGAAAAAGAAGACGCTGACGAACAAGCAGACTCGGGCTGCTCCGGCTTCAAAATCTTCGCTTTCTTTGCATTACCAGCAGTGAATAGAGAGTTAAGAAAGCTTGCAAGGCGGCCGCCGGGAGAAATGGGCTGCTTAACTTTCTTGAGATCACTGTAAATCTTCAAGGCCTTAGATTTTGTCTTCACAAAACCACCCTGATGATCACTCTTGGGCTGCTGCTTCTTTTGTGTCGAAACATTATAGTTTCTTTCAGCTGATGATGATGAGATGCTGGTGCGAATAGGCTTAGGCTTTTGCATCGAATAACACGAGCTGGATCTTGACCTTGAGCCGTACATGGAATCAGATTCCGATGATGAAAACCCTCCTCCGCAGCTTGATTCAGAAGAACTCGAGCTCGAGTTCAACAGCACAGCAGCAGGAGATAACGAAGAAGAATTATCAACGGGCACGGATTTTCTTCGAACAACGTCTTTGTTTTCAAAACTAACCTTCTTCTCCATCCACCTCTCAATTATGCACGCTCTTGATCGCGTACTACTATCAATATCCATCTCTTCATCACTACGCCCTCTCGTCGTCAAGCCATTGCCATGCTGCTTCTTCCTCATGGTTTCTTTATAATAAATTATTTCTCTGTCTCCCACACCACCAGATTTATTACCGTTTGATTCGTCGATTGAACGGTAAATAGCATCAAGAAGAGTTGAAGAGAAAGAAGGGTTGTCTCTTCTGCTTCTTCTTTGATGGGGATGATCTTGAGCTCTCAATGAATCCATATGGGGCTTTATAATATTAGAGAGAATCAAGATACTACACAGAGTATATAACAAACAGTAGCTCTTTTTTTTTTTTCTTTGAATGAAATGATGAAATAAAACAATATGATTAACAGAAACACACAAGAGAGACTTGCAAATGAGAAAGAAACAACACAGACATGGCCATTGATGGGTTCTCGATGGCTTAGTAAAAGAGAAAGAGAGAGAGAGAGTAATGAAAGCCAAGACTCACGCTTGCTAGCACACAGAGAGAGAGAGAGAGAGAGTTTCTGTTTAAGTCTCTTACACAAAAGCCTTATAAGGCCATACAAGCTTGCCAGCTGGAAGCAAGAGTGCCAGATTAGCAATGATGATGTGGATGTCAATTATTAATTAACTGAGTGATTAATTAGCTAATTAGTTAATTAATTTTAGGTCTACACAGTTACTTGATGAAGTGACGTGAGATATACTTGCTAGGCTGCTTTTACTAAAAGTTAAAGGAGCAGTAAATTATTAATGTGCATGATTGTGCTTGTGCATAGGAGACGTTGATACGAACAAGTAAAAACAAAGCCAATCTTCATCATTTGGGTCCACTTGATTTCCTTCATTTTGCTTCCATATTTTCACATGATAGTTTGTGGATTTAATTCAACATTTAAAAATAAATTTTATCTCTTAAATAAGAAATAAAATGTAATTCCATTACAATCTCCCAAATTCAAAAAGATTTGCCTTCGTAGATGTTAGATACCAATCGTAGATGTTAGATACCAAAAGGGTCTGTCCAATCATGATATAACAATACCCTTAAAAACACAATCAATTAAATACTCATTTAATTTTTTTCCTAATTATTTGAAAGTAGATCTAACTTAAATTTAGTTCAAACATTGAAACTACATTATAACAAAATTATCAGAATAAATTCTTGATAAATTTATAATTTCAAATATCGGTAGATGATTCTAAGAAAAACACTATTTTCAAGATTTTTTTCTTACAAAATTAAACTTGCATAATATATGCATGGTGATTGCAAAACAGTGACAAGAAATTTGTATTAAATACAATCAAAGGTGTAGGTAAATGGGAACTATTTAGATTTCAACACCACTGGCATCTGCTTTCAACTATACTGTGAGAAGCATAATTTATTGCATGCCCACTGCTAGCTAGCCTCAACAGTCAATTAATGCGGCTCATTTGATTTTCTGACTTTCATACCGCAAAGAAGCAATCAGATGAACAGCAATAATGCTGTACCCTGATCTGCATTAAAATCCCATAAAGTTGGATTAAAGTTTACAATTTTTCTCCCTTCCTTTAACAAATATTAAAGTCTGTTGAAAACGGGATTACTGTGAGGATTCAAAAGAGGTCAATATCAAGCCTAATTTTCTCTGAATTTAATGAGAATATTAGAACTCTATCTAGCTGCTAGTTTTAAGAATCTGTAATAAAGCCAGTAATCCATTATATTATAATGAGTACAAAAGTTATCGTCGACAAATCGTCTTGTGATTATAGACTATACCCAATTTCAGTAGCAAACCAGCGAGATAATTATGGGGTTGAATTTGGATGGAGTGTAAACTGGTAGCCATAATGGTAAACAGGGAATGAATATAAAGCATGTCTTTAGGACATTAATTATAATTTAATTACCAAGATCATCAGCATTTTATTGCTCTCTATTCATTTAGACTAGCCTTTCTGTGGCATCCAATATTATTATGCAGTTGACACAGTGAACATTAACTTCATTAATAAAGATTAATTTTGCAATAAAATCTACCATCATTGCATTAAATTATTATTGCTGTCACCATGAATGGGCATTCCAAGCTTTTTATTTAGGGTAATAGTCCCCTTTAGTTCCTATATTATTGAAAAGACCTTAAAATATTTATATCCTTAAATTATTGGTATTTTTACTATTACTTTTTTTTTGTTTATTTTTATAATATTATTCTCTTACAATAATATTTCTTTTTTTAGACATTAATAAAAAATATTAATTTACCAATTCAATCCTAAAAAATAAAATGCAAATAAAGAGAATATATATTAATTTTTATGGAACACTCTATTAAGAAGTTTATAAATTATTTTTATTAATATTAAAAAATTTGTAATTTTATTTTCTCATAGTATTAATCTTTTTGACATATGTGTGCTTCCACAAAAATTAATATATATTCTTTTTTTTTTGGGGTTAGATTACTAATTAAATTCTTTCTTTTTATTAATGTCTCAAAAATAAGAAACATTGGTGTAAGAGAGCAATATTGTGAAAGCATGCTAAAAGGAACAAAAAACATAGTAGAAGTGTTAATAGTCTAACGATAGGAATGTTTTGAAATATTTTTAAAAATATATAGAGACTAAATGACATTAATCTAATAATATAGGGACTAAGAGCTTTTGACCTTTTTATTTATATATATTTGCTTTCAAATATTATATGCTCACGTATGTGTATAACTACTAACTAATATGCATGTGTTATTTGGATTCATAGCACGGCAATTTAGGATAATCTAAATTATAATTCAAAACCTAAAATTTAAAAATTTTATATTGTTTAAGCTACAAATCTTATGTTATTGCCTTTTTAAATCAATCCACGCCCTTTATAATTTCTCACTAGTTGAGTGGTAACACACCTTCTTTTACCAAATGTGTAGGAATTAAAAAGGGATTAAGTTCACTCACATAATTTGTAAGAAGATTTACTGTTGGGTACATATGAAGGTTTATTTGGTCGTGACATAAATATATTCTTTCTTTACGAAACTGATCTAAGAAGTCGCGTGTATTTATGATTATAAATGTTGGCAAATTTGTGATATGAGATATTTAAAAGTCTTACAAAAAATATTTGACTGACATGTTTGAGATTATTGAAGCACACCATGGCATCTTGCTTTTTTAGACTACATATAAAAGCAAATACATCCACCATGGCCCATGTAGATATTTAAAACCCTAGACTATTTAGCATGATATCAAAGAAGAAAAAAGCACCTAGTGCAATAACAACATTATTCGTTTACACGTCCTTCAGCTGCTGCTGCTGCGGCTGGTGGCTGGTGGCTGGTGGCTGGTGGCTGGTGGCTGGCCATATCTTGTGCGTGTGCTTTTAGCATGTTGTAAGTGGGAAGTGCTTATTTGAGCAATGATTACGCTCGTGGCTCTCTCCTAAACTTTATGAAACTCCTCGAAACAAATCAAGAAGAAAAGCAGATTTGATTAATTTTGATTGATTAATTAATTAAATCCAATAAAAGGATTAGGACAAGAGAGAATGTGTGCGTCGAGAAAGAGATTATTAAAAAATAAAAAGGGCAAGACTAGATATACATTAAAAAAAAAAAAGAACAATGATGATAAACAAATAAATAAACTAAGTAAAAAGAAAAGGAATTTCAAAAAAGCAACGTGCGTGTGCATTGATTTTCCTTTTGTTCTCTCCTCTTTTCCTCACATGTACTTCTTGCTCTCTTTCTCGTTCCCTCTACCTTCGCTTCAAACTCACGAAAATTCTTCATTATTGTATTGGATTGGATAGACACTTACCCAATTATACAAAATAATACACCAATCAACATGCTATGCATCAAGCTCTTTAATTGAATGAGGAAAAATAACACTCAAACGTTCGAGGTTTGTCTTAATGTAGAGGTAGACCTTAAAGTTTTAAAATTGGACTCATCAACCTAAAAGCTCACGGCTCTTCCATCTCTGCTTTCACAAGACTGATTTCAGCACTCCGTAAAATCTGAAAGTTTAGAATCCGGCGTGCCAAAAAATATTTGATGCCTCAAATAAACCAAAAAAAAAATTCTTGAAATAATAATGTTAGCTAGGGATATACTTATATATTAGGGCAAATTATTAAGAGCCGGGGTATCCTTTTCCGATTTAACAATATGCCTTCTTTGAAGGGGGGGTTGGGGGGGGGGGGGGGGAACCATCTAAGAAGAATTTCTAATGCATTTTTCTCAACAAGTGGTTTGACCTATTTCATTCAGACCATGCATGAACGAAGTTGGACATTAATTTTAATTTCGAATATCTAAACACTTTTTTCAATGCAATTTCAAGAACGCTCGTTCATTCATGCAACTTAATTCTATTATTTCAAAAAAGTAATGATAACACTTTGAGACGTACACTTGCAAGAGATTAGGGTTTCCCAAAAGCTTGATAGGTAGATGTGATTTACACAACTGAAACACGTACTGAGATTCCATTCAGATCACGGAATGTGACCAGCACTGGGGACCCCAAAAACAACTAAATTCTTGTTCATTGACTAGCCCTTGCAAGCAAAAAGTTTCATACAACCGTTAACAGTTCTCCAAATTCCATCATCCCACAAATGAACGTACATAAGGAGAGATAACATTGCTAGTGGTTGCAGATTCCGGCCTCCACCATTCCCCACTAGATTTGACGCGTCATATAAAATTGTCCACCACTTTAAAAGTAAAATTGTCTCATTATTCCGTATATAAATGGCTTAAAGCAATTAAGCAATACCGAGTACATTCATACAGTGAGAATTAATGGTGTTTAACTAATTGTTCGGGTTTCTTACTTCATTAATCTTTTATGATTTCACATAACAGATAATTTTGGGCTCAGAAAATTTGGGGACCGCGTGGTCCTATAAACACTTCTAGTGCTTATGATAATCTTAAAATAAGACACTTGTGATATATGAAAAGTACCCCCACATCGACGTGATCTTCATGATTTCTTTAGTTAGGGAATTAGGGCGTTTAAATTTAATTAATACGTTAATGTTTTGTGTGCACTTGCAAATAATATGCAATCATTCTAGGAACGCGCAACTGGGCATGCGAAAAATTTGTTGCACTCCATCGTATACTGCTGTTGATGATTTGATTGAATTGATATTAATGCTATCTATCTATTCAGCACTTAAAATAAGGCAGGCCTGGTGGCTGCCACAATTAATTAACGAGTGCGAGTTTGATCATGTATTGAATATGAAAAAAGTGCATGCATGCCACAAACTTGGAAAATAAAAATGGATGGTTTAAGACGGCCAAACTTTTCCAAAATCAATTAATATTCCTTTTGATTTTTATTTGAAATGTGGGTCAGCTAACCCTAGACCTAGCAAGATTTGCATGCTTTGATCCCTGCCCCATTTCAGGCTTTCCATTATGTAACAACTCACAGCTTCGTACAAATAGATTTTAGTGTGAACACTTTTCATAATAACATCGTTTTTTATATCTTTATAATCCATTTATAAGAACGATTACACCGCCACTCGTATTTTGCTTAATATCTATGTTTTCTTTTCATTTCTTATGCAACAATAACAATATGCTTAAAAAGCTTCAAGATACAATTTATATATTGTCGGGTTTTATTGAACTAGCCAAATTATCTTTTGAAGTAGCCAAATGTTTTTGCGGTGGGAACTAGCCAGGATCAAAAAAGAAAAAAAGCGTAAAGAAACCTTTTTAAAAACACACATGCATTTTGATTTTGCACCTTCCCTCTTTCACAGAAGGATTTATCTTATGTTGTTTTCCTTTAGATTTTAATCTAAATTCTAACACACATTCAAATACTTCCCTTTTGTAACATAGATTTGCAACGGATTTTAACTCACAGTAGGAAGCAAATGAAATTAAAGGTGAAAGTTAAAGCTCAATTGCAAGGGCAAATTAAGCTAATTAAGTGACTTGAGAACCACACCCCCCCGCCCCCCCAACCCTCTCTCTTCTTCCAATCTTCATATGAATCTTGATATGCTTGACAGCCGCAACCTTTTCACAGTTTCAAAATTTTTTTTTTTCCCCTTCTTTGAATGCAATGAGTGAGAATCCCAAGAATCAAAATATCCAAGAATGACATGGAAAGCTGAAAGACAACTAGGGCTAAGGTATTTGAATCTACGCCTGATTTGCACATGGAAGAGGCAGCAGATTCAGAAAACATCGGTAGGAGATAAAGGGGGGGTTGTGCTTGTGCGTTGCTTTGCTTGCTTTGTTTGGCTAATAAAGTGATTTTGTTTTGTTTGTGGCTGGTGCATGAAACATACATGGAAAGGAATGTTCGGCGATCCCGAGGAAGAAAGCAGCCACTTCACAAAGTGAGCAAAACAAAGACACAACACAACAATGTTTGCTTCTGCCTTCTGCTTTGCTTTCCCTTTCTTTTTTCTTCTGACAAAGGGAGCACACATAACAGCAAATTATTCTCAGAATACAGTAACATTAGCACATGCATAACTAAAGCATGCAGCAGCTTTTAGCCCACAAGACAACAGGTGAATGCATGCAGCTCACCAATTTGAGCAAAATTGAAATTTCGAAACAGAACATATAAGGGAAAATGTATGCCGGCGAATTTGATCACTAATTACATCTGATGCGTCACAATTTATGTTGAGTAAATTAAAAGAAATAAACTTGTAAATGTCAGCTTCGTTATAGTCCTGTAGGATAGCTGTGGTTTATGTAGCAATGCTAAGTGCCGGATCAAGTTAACAATAATAAGAGATTGAAAATCAAACATCATATAATGCATTGATGAGAGAGGTTGTGGGTTGCTCATTTAACAGAAAAATCCTAAAAACTCTACTTCAAGTCCCTTGCAGGCAGGGTGGGGGTTAGAATGGCATTACTTTCAGAAGTTCGGTGACCAGTTGAAATTTCCCAATTGAGGCTGCTGATAAGCACCAACTTGTGGCCCAGGAGCAGCTGGTGGAACCCCAACTCCAACATTACCACCCATTGTGGGCCCCATATGGTGTGGATTGGCCATTGCAGGTGGTTGTGCTGTAGGATGGTACATGCCTGGAAATTGCATGTGAGAAGATTGTGGCACGGCTGCATTGAAAGAAGCATGACCGGCATGGGATGGCAAATAAGCAGCAGCATGAGCTGTTTGTGCAGGCATATTGTAATATGGAGCAGATTGGATGCCTGGAAGTTCCCTTGGGTTGTGAATCCAAAGTTCAGATGTGTCAGCCTGCCACACCACAGATACACTTCCAGTTAATTTCATGTTGCAACAAAATACAATCAGCTGAATCATTAAAACCACAATCAGGCACCAATGTGCATGGAATGTTTATATGAAGTTCAGCACATAGAACATGAAGAAATTAACGTATGCCATTAGAATATGAAGAAATTAAGATATGCTATTTAGTCTTTGCAGCGCAATTATCTATTAAACGAAATGGCAGAGACAAAGTATACTTCATGTAAAACTGGATGATGCCATGACACTGATTAGATAAAGACTGCTAAAATAGAGCAAAACATTGTGCATGAAATGCAAAGCTGGGACATACTTGATAATGCAAGATGTAAAACCATACAAAAACAAAAACAGTCCGAGACTACTAACTTGGCAGAAGACCTCTTTCCCCTCACACACCACTCCAGCACCCTTCCCTTCACACCCCCCCCCCCCCAAAAAAAGAAAAAGATATAAAACAAAAAAAGGCCAAAAATGAAAAAGAATAAGAAAAAAATAAGGCAGAAGATTATGCCTCACCTGTTGATTGGAAACATAAAGGTTTCCATCTTTGTACTTCATCCGAGATGAATCTTCAAGCCCCGTTAAACTCCCAACTACACTAGGAGCATTTATAGCATAACCAGCTGGGCTTGTAAAATTTCCAAACCCAGTTGGACTAGCAGCAGGAACTGGCTTAAACTGCTGAATTCCATACTTGAGGCCATTCGTGCTAAGATGTGAACTACCCCCTGGCATCAACAAGTAACTACTGCCATTTGATGGGTGTGGATAGGCAGGATTACTGGAATACCCAGGCATGGCCATCTGTGGTACATAAACTGGGGAGATGATCTGGCGATATGGCATAATATTAGGGAAATGGGAAACATGGACTTGAGGATACATCTGGGCCATCTGGGGCTGCTGCTGATGCTGTAACATGGCTATTGATGATGCCGGGATGCTATTGGCACTGTGCGAGGCTAAAGCCTACAGCCAAAATCACAATAAGCTCAGCCGCTAGTATTAAACCCTTGGCTTTTCATTTGCTAACAGAAGAAAATCAAACAAAGTGGTGCAACTGTTACGCCTCCTCAAAACCTGGTTCGAGCATTATCAAAGTATTCATGGTTGCAAATTTACAGTATCAACTAACAAAATAGTGACATTACAAAGAAAAATGAACCAAAATTCAATAAAGAGTTGAAAAAGCACCACACATATGCCCCCCACCCCCCCTTAAAAAAAAAAAAAAGAATAACAAACACTTCATTTTCTCCAACATATCGTGCACACGGCCAAGTAAGCAATATGACAATCATCTGTTACCACCATATGCTTCGTGCATGTGTGCGGAAGGGGAATACTGAATTAAGACAATGTAGCAATAAGACGCTCATAATTTACCTCCTGAGGAGAAGGTAGGCCTTGTCCCCGTACACTTTCATCCATTGTGGGTCTGAAATATGACATATCATAACCAGTCTGGGAATCATATGCCTGCTAGAAAAGCAATACACATCAGATTGCCCAATCACAAGAAGACAACAAAATAACTAGGCAAAGAAAATGCAAATATTCTTCGGTCAGAATGAAAGCATAAATGTGAAATTTTGTTTTCAATCTATGCCCACCGGAAAACTTGCCAACTCTGATGAATCTTGCTGCTGTTGCGACTCTGAAAGAGGATAGGATGGATCAGTGTCCCGAACCAATCCAATATCAGCATAGCCATCCAAATCCTGAGGACTTGAAGCATCTTTAATATCATCGGGCAATTCATGCTCAGATGCTTCACCCGATGCTGGTGAGTTAGATCCAGAATTTCTAACACGATCATCGAGAATATCTACAGGCTTTCTGCCAGAAACATCATTACTGGAAGTCTTGGGAGCAGCTCCAGTCAAACTGTCATCAGTATTATCTGTCATGCTTAAATAGTACAAATCCTGGGAATTCAAATGAACTCCTCATGTCCATGAACATTAACAAAATTCTGTACTACATCACTATTTAAACTCCTAAATCAAGCAGCCACAAATTTCCTATTGCAAGGAGTAACTTTTAAACAAGAGAAAGTTCTACGTCACATATCCTATTCAATGTCCAGCTTTTAGGCCATCAACAAGAAGCAGTTAATTACGAGCATAAAACACAAACCTTGCAGCAGATTCACCATTTGATTCTTCAGTAGAACCAACTGCTTGAAACCCAGATCCCAAATTCCGGGCAGATTCAAAATCCACTCCGAAACTGCCAAATGTCAGCCGACAGCGATCAGTTTCAGGGACTCTAATATGCTGCGCTATGATTACATTCTGGTTTTCATGTATGTTTACTCGTGAAAGTTCATCTCGCAATTTAGTTGCATCCGATTCCAAATCCTTAGAATCATCAACAGGAGGTGAAGGAGACTTAGTAGGCGTTCCAATCACCCCAGGGCCAATAACATTTGATTTTTGGCTTGATTTGGGTTTCCACTCCTTATTATGTTGTGAAGCTGCATTTGAGTTCAATTATGTCATAAAATTTGAGAAACAAGCAAGTATGAATGCCCCTATTAATCAAATTATCTTCAATCAACAATCTAAAGGCCCATCTGAAAGCTGAAATATTTTTCATGAACTCCCTGGCTTTACATGCACATAAGAAAGAAAAGGAGCAAAACTTTCATTCATAAAACAAGAGATAACCCTCAGCAAATTAACGAAAAATGGCTCCATGACAAATTTATAACACACCTGTATCAATATATAAATTCAATGTATTTTCAGAAAATGTTAGCCACATTGAGAAAAGGGGAAAATTTTTAAATTAAGCTCCCCCCGCCCCCCCCCCCCCAAAAAAAAAAAAAGTACTTAGATTAACACTTATTTTCAGTGACAAATTTGCTCCCTTGTACAAATCTTACATGGATATTCATACTTCATGAGAAGATTACCTTTTTGATGACCTACAGATTGTTGGTGTGACCTGCTGGTGTATTGGCTGGTAAAGAATGCCCTGTTGGCCGACATACCGGCCACTCCGGAATCAGTTGCAGCAATTTGATTTATTTGGTCAGCCTTAGAAATTGAAGGGAATGGTCGAAATGAGTCTGAATTATCTCTTCCCAAAATAGAATTTGAGAAGGGGCTATGTGGTGCAGTTGAATCTTTGACAGCATTGTCAGTACATTGTCGGCCACCGCCTACAACCCCAACCTCACGCTTAATGGCTCCGACAGCAGAAGATGCTCTAGAATCAGGAGATGGAACATGAACAGGATCTTTAGAAGAGAAGTACCCTCCAACAGAATTGCTTGATGCCAGCGTTGCGGAATGTCCTTCAGTTGTATTAGGTTGGGTAAAGTTAACTACAGAAGTAGTAAACTTTTCAGCAGATGGTTCTATCCCATCAGTCCCAGTAATATTATGCTCATAGGCATGTCTAGGATGTAAATTAGTTGATCCATTAGAAGCCTGAGAAAAACTCCGTCCACCAGAGAGCTTTTCACTGCCTGTAGTTCCCGTTGGGCAACTGAAAATGCACAAAGAAGCACAATATTTAATATCATGTGCTTGTCATTGGAAACTCAGCATTGAACACCAGAAGAATAGAGATTAAGAAAAATCTATTGATACAATGTATAAAGCTCACAGCAGAGACTAAGAATCTGCAAAAGGTACCCTCAATTAATTAGTGGGTACTTATAAAATAAAATAAAAAAACCCACATTTTTTCCAAGCCTCTTTAATATTTAAACAGATTTGTAGATGGAGATTCAGTCATTCTAAAATGAAGTTGACTGTTTGTTGTGTTTCTAAGTTAACAGACCAGGAAAAACTTTTAGACTTCCTATAAATATAAAGAACAGATATAAGCATACCCCTTTTCTTTAACATTTGTGACTTTCTCATTAGTAGATAGTGAGGATTGTGGCAGAGGAAACTTCATTTCTTGATTTGCTTCTGGGTTAACTCTGTTGTCTCTAACAACACGGAATTCTCTGTTGATTCTTGCATCTAGTAAAAGCTAAACCATCAGTTGAAAGAACTTCAAAAAAGCCTCAAACAATGAACATTTTGAATCTTGCATTACCAGGTAAAGCATTCCGATTATACCCTCCTCTCCGAGCATTACGATCAGCATATGTACGGATTCTCATCGTTTTACCAAAAATTTCAGAATTTTTTCTTGGTTCTGCCAAACTCTTGTAACTCATATTCTGATGCATAGATTTGCAAGAAAATATTAGAGAATTTATAAGAGAGACAAAACACAAGTAAATTTGAGGGGAATTTGCAGAGATAGACAAAGTCCATCAAAATAATCCTAAAAAACAAGAACATGCAACAAATTAACCTCAGAGTGCGTGTGCGCACGCCTGTGTAGAGTGAGCAAAGACAGAAAAGTGGTTGAACAATCAAAAACATGTAAAATGAAGCCACATAGCACATAACCATTTTCACAGGTACGACTACCTTTCCAGGAGGAAGAACGAGTGCCTACTTTAAAATTTCTCTCAATGTGAAGCAACAGGACCTAAAGTTATTTCCAAAAATGAAACAAGATATTTCCGAAATTATACCTCTTTTTTCTTGTCTCGTCTTCTCTTTACTTCAAGAAAAGGATCTGAACAAAAAATAAAATAAAATAAAATAATGCTCAAAGCAAAATATTTAGTTTCTTATCTTATGAACCCGTAAACTTCATAAACAAACACCTAAAACCACTTAGAAAAAGAGGATTAACAAGCATCCAAAACAAAGCAATATTAACTAAACCAAAATTCTTAAAAGAAAGTACCTAGAACAAAGCCCCCAAAACAGAATGAAAGATGGTAAATAAATTCAATTACAACACTACTATACAGCCAAAATAAACCCTCAAGTATTAAACCAAAATCCATTTAACCAAAACGGTTTTAAGTCACTTGCATCACAAAAACCATAGTTTATCAATGGACTGAGTAATTTCTGCAAGCTCATAATCCCTCTATTATACTTAAACTCTAAACACAAAATCATCATATACCAAACAGACACAAATATCAGCACTAAACAAGCTAAACTCATTAACCAATATACCCTTATAAACATTGAAGAACACTGAGCACTTTCTGCAAACCAAGCAACCCCAATTCACACAAAATCACACATTTCAAACGAGCACAAAACAACCAAAAGCCAACAATCCAAAAACTCTTAAAAGCATTGCAATGAGCCCACTCAGACGCGCAATATCAATTTCAAAACACCCGCTACTATTCAAAACTCTCACTAACAGCGACGAAAAAGAAAGGCTAAATTACAACAGTATACAACCAAAAACTCTTAATTTTCTTACAAATGAGTCCAATTAAAAAGAAAAGCACTGACCTTGATTAAGCAACTTCTGGGCGGTTTCATTAGGGTCCATATTGGAATCCTTCAAAGTGAAATAGATATCAGCATCGGAATGATTACCCACAATTTCTTTAATCGTTTGAATCGTATTCCTCATGCCAGCTGATAAAATCTGAATGCCTCCTTCGATTCTTGTTGTTTTTGATGTAGTTGTCGGATGCCCGCGACCACCAGTTGTTACCATCTCAAAACTTTGCACAGCACTCGCGCAACAACAGCAACAAGACCAAAAAAACAAAAAAGAAAAGAAGAAAAAAGAAACGCAGCGTTGCGAGTTGGTTGATGGGGGTGAGGGAATGAACGAGTGAGTGTGTTAGGGTTTGGGCATTTGAAACAGAAAACAGAGAACGGCTTTGGCTTCAGTTTTGGGGGTTTTTGGTTTGTGGGAAAGGAATGAAAGAAAGGCGAGGGTTTTGAAAACGTTTTTACCACTCAAAAAAAATAAATAAATAAATAATTTCAAGAATCCTACTTGTGTTTGGTTTATGTTATTTTCGTTTCACGGATTTGCCCTTGCAAGTTTTCTGACTTTGCATTCTTGGCTTGCCCTCCCCTTTTTCCTTCCCTCGTCTCATTGGCTTTTTGATGATTCAGTTAGTTTTTTAACAGTTCTTTAACACGAAAGGTTTTTTCTTTTCTTTTCTTTTTTGGGGGGTATAATTTGGTTAATAATTTCATTTGAAAACTCAATTGAGCATTTTCTAATCTTTACTTGTTTTTTTTTTCCCGTCTTAGGAATTATTTTGACAGTTTCTTTTTAAAATGTCAAGCTGCACATTTTGAAAATTTATGTTCATGATCCAAAAGACTATTCGTGCTTTTTAAAATTCAGAATTTTTTTAAAAATATTATATAAAATTAAAAAAATATATAAATCTAATGTAAATTCACAATTAAGACTCAACACAAAAGTCCATAATTAAAGTCCAATATAGAAAATAAATAAAATAAAACTACACTCACATTGGAAACTTGACCACCTATTTTCAAAATAATATCCTTACATACTTAAAAGAGAGTTTTTTTTTTTTTTTTGGGTATGGCTGCTAAAATAAATTTTAATAAAATTAAAATTAAAATAATTAAAATATTTTAAATATTTTAAATTAATGAGATTGGAGAAAGCCCAAACCCGCCAAACGCGGGCGGAGAGCCGGTCTGGAATTGCCGACCGCACGGTGCACGCACATGGTGCTTGCATTTTGGCTGTGTGACTTTTTCTGAAAAGCAATTTATTTGTCAAAGAAGTGCTTTTGTAATTTGATCTCCTTATTTAGGATTTAAAAGCGTGCTGTTAAGTTATGTTAGAGCTGCTGATACCTACCCTCCATTTAAAATTATGCAAAAAATTATAGTAGTGACGAGAGTTACATAGTTTTTAAATGAATTATAATTTATAATAATTATAATTTAATAAAATCTTTAAAAAAAGAATAAAAAAAATATGGAGAAGACAAAAATGAACACTGTACATTTTAAGAGAAGGGCTTTGCCAAGTGATTGGAGACACTATAAAGAACAATCAAATTGAGTTTAAAAGAGAACATTCAGGCAATTTTTTGGGTAACATTGTTTTTAAGTACAGCTAAGATGAGTGAATCTTTTGGGAATCACTCATTAGTAATAATTTACTTTTTAGATATTTATGAAGAACATTTTCTTTTGAGTATTTTAAAACAAATACAAAGTGTCCCCATAGTGGAACTCTCGGCAATTCATCGACAAACTGTGATGTAATATTTCAATAACAAATTATTTTTCCTTGAAAGTTGAAAAAGGTCATGAAAGCGAAATTGATGTGAAAACTAACATAAGAAGACCATCTGAAATTTAAAATTTAACAGACAGCGTCCGTAGAAGTCACTTACCACTATAGGAATTAACAATTTACCATCGTTTTTTATTTTCCAACCCCATTAAACAAACTCTAAAACACCCATCAATTGCACATTATCCACCCCAAATAAGCAATTGAGAAGAAAACAAACACAGCCCTGACGACATGTCTTCAGGCTAGCATAGTTAAGAATCTGTAAGCTATGTTATGATGTTTTCCCAGGCACTTGGAAATGCTATTAAATATTGTTTGTTAAAAGAAGCAGACACAGTTTCCCGCCATCACAGGTACTGTTCCTGTATCCGGGCTCGGTTCTCTTCCCACCATAACCTTGCTTGCATTTCTCCAAACTTCTCTCGGCTGCATCAAACAAATAGAATTAAAAGTGTAACTTGATCTGATATGATTTTTGATAGACACATGAAGTTTAAACTATATTTGTGTTGCAGAAGGCCAAAGTCCCGAGCAAGAATCAGCTTTCATAGTACTAGCAAGAAAAATACAATCTTTACTAAATTCTCATTTACCTGAACCGTACTCGTCTAAGCTCCCGCACACCGCATGGAAGTGCTTTAATAGTAATGTAGACTCCTGGTTCATCCTGCTCAACCCATTCAGTCTCCATATCACTTGCATTACTTATAGAAATCTCTCCAGATCGATCACCCTCTCTTGATGAACTAGTCCTTGCTGAACCATCTATTGATGATGTCTCAGTCTTGGCACCACTAATGCTTGAAAGCTTCACAGTCGAAGCAAGACCAGCTGAGTCATGACATGGGCGAGATTGCATTGGATGATGGTTAAGTGAATCTGATGAAGAATAGCCTAGTCCCAATGGGCGGTGGCAGTTCCGAGGGCGCTCTTTCCCCAGTGGAGGAGTCATGGGGCTGTCCCTAGCAGATTCGATCCTCAAGCTCTGCAAGAAGGCAGAAGGTGGTTATGAACACTAAGACAAGATCTATATTTGGATTAGTAAACAATGATCCATTCATTGAATGGTGCCATCCCCATAAAAGATGATACAAAATATAAACTCAGATGACAATACTGCATAAAACAGGAACAATACCGCATAAAACAGGAACAATACCTCATCTTCAGATCTAGGTGAAGTTGGAAGCGGGACAGCTTGGCGATTGAACTTTTGGACATTGTATAGTTCCATGACCTTTTCATAGTTCTCTGCCCACCACCTTTGAGCTTGCCATTTGTTAAACATTTCACGGCTGTTGAAATAAACAAAACAAATTAGCACTCCTAATCTTATGCGGGAACGTAAATCAAGAAGAAAGCTAAAGAATCAAATAAGCAGCTTTCCACAAGCTTATAATAACAACAAAATCCTAGATACTAGATACTTGAAACTCAATAATTTAGTGCAGTTTATGACACTAATTAATGTTAATATCACAAAACAAGACATACGAGCATCTTTTACAATAAAGAATTTATAAACAGGGTTTTCCTCATAGCACAGTTAATAAAGAAAATGATAAGTCACACACTGATTTCACATACTCATCATTTAATGGCAATTCAAAGAACCAACAAAATCTCTGACTATGAAATCAGGAGATGGAAAACTTTCAAGATATTTTAAAAGATCCATCATCCAAAACTTTGGAACTGATCAATGCAGAATAGTTCACATTAATTTTTGGCACATAATGGAACAAATACTAGTTGATAACGAGAAATGCCAGAATGCTTGTACAGAGGAACAAATTGTTTTCAGAGTACCAATGCCATGGGCAGTAACTTTCTTCAGATAAAGTAACTTTTTTCTTGAACTTCAAAGAGCACCAACACAGACATGTGCACTAGACATATCTTTTAATCCTTAACCCCAGAATAGTTTATTAATAAATGTCCATCATTTTATGGCCCTCAGAAATTGTCAAGGAACTTGGCCGGAAAGAGAAAAGAAAAAGGGCATTTGAAATTTCAGTGATTTCACAGCATAATAAAGGTTGGAACTAATGTCTGATGAAATCAAGAGCACACAAAATTCCCCAGCTCATTCTGATCAAGGTCTACTTTGGAGAAGAGGAATATTATTCTAATTAACCTTCCCTCTCAGTCAAGGAAAGCAAAGCAGAAATTACTAGAATCAAAATGGGAAGTGATGTGTGTAGGAGAGAGGCCAGTCCAATCATGCAAGGTAAATTGATACCGAAACGTTTGAGATTCAAATTCAGTGACCATAACATGGATGCAGGAACACCATTACTATTACCTCAAGTAATGTAAGTACATGGTAAAAACATAGTAGATTAGAACATAATCAAGCAAATAAACAACTTTTGGTGTAACGACAAGAAGAATTATAATGGGTGCCACTACCAAACAACTAAGAACATACCTGAATCGGATCCGCTTGAGATCATTCCCTCCTTCAGGCAAGGAAACAAAAGTGATAAGAACACCTGGCTCCACTTGTGCAACCCATTCCTTAGGTTCATCTTCCTCCAAAAGCACTACAGACTCTGTTCTTCCGCTCCCCGATGCAGGTGTCCCTTCACCACTCGATAAGCCTTTTAATCTTGCTTCCATTTCTTTCCCCCACATCCTTGGCGTTGAGTTCGAACTCCCTGTTCTATGATAAGAACAATGAAACTTTGCCAAGTCCGAGGCAGCCTCAGACTCAATATAGTTTCCATTCTGGTTATGGTTTGATGATCTTAAACGTGGTTTGCAATTTCTATAAGCTCCCGATGCTTTCACTGCCATGTCCTTGATCTAAAAACAAGACAAAAAGAAAAGAATAAATGAATAAAATTTACTTTAAAAACTTTCCTCCATTGAGAAGAAAAGACATCATAATAATTTCTAAAATAACCATGGCAGTGTTTTTTGAAATTAATTCTTATTCCAAATTTTGAAAAACTTAACCAACTAAACTAAGCGGAGTAACTTTCACTTGTGTCTACTTTCTTTCCTGAGAGAGAAAGATTAAAATCCTATATAGATGCTGAGAAAATGGAGCAAATAAAAAGTTCTCTCCTTCTAAACTCTAATTTGGTTACAGAACAGAAAAGCAAAATTCTCTTAACAAATTCAAAATTTGTATCTCTGGCTTCAATTAAGCCAGTGAAATTTCAAATTTTGTTCTTCGGTTCAGAATATGATTTTTCTTTTTTTCCCAAACCTTTCCAACAATCAAAGAGGGCCTTTGCAACTTCAGTTTTTTGTCTTGAGCATCAGAATAATGAAATGAAAAAGTAAAAACTTCATTTCCCTAAGATGTTGCATATTTTCTTATAAAATAAGACAATTGAATAAAGTAAGTTCTTGTAGAACCCTTTTTTTCTTTTGTCCTACTAACTCCTATTAAATTAAAGAAAAGAAAACCCCAACCCAGATTCTTACAAAATTTCATTGCTTTCTCAGCAACAAAACAGTTCAAATAAAACAAACAAATAGTGGAACCTTTTTCTTTTGTCCCCATCCTCCCTTGAAAAACGAAAGTACAAAAACTCCCAAACTCAAGACCCCTCCTCTTATTCCCCCATAATTATCCGGCAAACCAAACAGAGCCCAAAGTTACATTCACAGTCACTATTCTGTTTACATGAGAAGGACATAAAGTTCATGCTCAGCTTGGTTGCAGCGAAACAAAAGGAAAATTAAGGAAAAAAAAAAAGAAAAATCAGAATTTCCATTAGTCCGGTTATCACTTGTCTCATTAGCCCCTTAAGTAAAAAGGGGAATCATTAGACCTAATACCCCAATTCCTCAGTATTTCATCCAAACAAAGATAAACCCATTTTTTAAGCGAAAACAAGAAATTGCTCAAAATTTTCCCACATTTTCTAATCCATCTTCTTCTTTATTCCTCAAACTGTTTAATTTTGTTGTCATTTTCTCAGCAACCAAACAGAAACAATCCCTTTTTTTTCCCCTCTCAGAACTAATTAATTCGCTAATTAATAGCAGCAATACCTGAGCAGTGAGAGTCTTAATGGCTTGCTTAGTCCTGGGTGTCGCAACATCATCTTCCTCCTGAAGCTGCTGCCTTAAAGATCCTCCATTGCTTAACTGCTGATGTTGATTCTTTGAACAAGTTATACACGTCAGCATCGCCTCCCTATTCTATTCTACCTTCTATTTCCCACTGAAAAAACCAACAACAGAAGCTAAAAAAAATTATATCCATTCAAATCCATCATACGTGATAGCAAACTAAAAATCAAAATAACCAGTGCGGACTTCAATGTTATCAACAAAATGGAATTAAAAAATAAACACACGGAGATCAGCTTCGCACAGAAAAAGAAGAGCCCATTCAAATAATAAAATAAACTAAAACAAAATTACTCAAAACTGCAGCTCACCAGTCATATCCACCGTTAACAGACTCAACTCAAGACACATAAGCAATTAAGCATGCGTGATATATATGTATGTATGTATTTTTTCTCCTTAAAAATGTATTACGTATACATACATATAGATACGCGTGCTAGCTAGCTAGCTAGCTTAGCTAAGCTAGCGGTAACATATGCTTACATTGAAAAAGCAAAGAAAAAAGGGAATCTTGAATTGTCAGCCCCAGTCGGAAAACTTGAAGAAGGGCTCTGATCAGAAACAGATCACGCGCACAACGCAGGAGAGAAGCAAAGCAAAAGCAATTAAAAGAGGCGACCGTTAATGCCTTAATGGGGAGATGATTATCATTAATTAATTAATAGTTTAATACATCAAGCAAAGCCATGAGCCATGAATCATGGCGATGTGCAAGTGCAAGTGCGAAGTAAATAGTTGAGCCAATAAGGCCTTTTGTTCCTGCCCTTCTTCAATTCATTCTAAATAATAATTATATTATTATTATTATTATTATTTTATTTCCTTATTTTGAGCTTCCTGCTCGCTCATCCTTTCTGCTGACGCATGCATAATGCATTCATACACAGATGCAAATGAGTAACAAACAAATTGTATTCTCTCCGCTTCCTCTCTCTCTGTCTCTCTCTCACAAGTCAGAATAAATAAATGAACACACAGCTATCCGAGTGAGAGATTTGGGCAGCCAGCAAGTGGCCTATGATGTGTATTAACTTATTATTATTTTACAAATAACAAAAATAATATTAAGTAACCTTCAAAAAATAGTAACAATAATAATAGTAAGCGAGAAAGGTGAATTAAAAAAGTGGAGGAGGTAACAAACAGAAAAATGGAAAGGGAGCGGGGTGAATACGCTAAATATAAATGAAAGAGAGGAGGCGAGGATTCGGTGGCGGGATGCGCGTGGGCCTGTCTTGGTTTGCGCTTAATTTTTGTGGTGGCTTGGTGCGCCACCCTACCGAGCCCCTGGGATCGGATGATTGATAGATAAAAAGCGAAGCTATTACGTGGGCTCCACAAGCTGCTAAAGATGGTGGGCCTCGGGGCTGCGGGCTCTCTCGAACCAGATCTTCCCATGCACCGAAGGCATGCTTTTGCAATTCTATGTTTCAATAAAAGGAAAACAAAGAAAAAAAATTATATATCTTATATTTTTACAAATTATCGGCAAAATAATAAATATAAAAATAGTATAAAATTTTTATTTACAATATGAAAGATGAGTTATGGCACTCATGGTTAGTCAGATTTATTTTTAAATAATTATATATTTTTTTTAATATTTATTTCGAGTTAAATTTTAAAATAATTTAAAACGATGTCGTTTCACTTATTACTATTATTTTTTTATTTAATATAAAACAACATCGTTTGTATTGAATAAATCACAAAATTATTACAGAAACCCATCTACTTCTTTCTCTTTGTTATCCTTGTTTCCTAATAACATTTTCCTTTTCGTTATCCTGGTTTTGCCAAACAATTACAACCCTATTGAAAGACATAGCTGCTCTGTCGTTCTCCTTGTTCCCCTTTCCTTCATTGGTTGAGGTCCAACCATTTGCAATCCACCACAATCCACACCTGAAACTGTCATTCGCCATCCATAACCCACAACCACCATCACCCATACCCAGTCACTATCACCACCACTATCAATGAGTAGAACGAAGAGGTTGAAAATATGATTAATGATTTTGTGGAAAATTTTTGTATGCTTTTCCATGGAAGCTTGAAATATATGTGCTAAATTGTATCTAATTGACTAAAATCTGAAAGAAATTGTGTATAGATTTGTCTGAGAAGAATAATGTATGATGAATGATTTTGTGAAGGAATGATTCTAGAGAGAATTTTTGTATGCTGTTCCACAGAAGCCTAAAAATGAAATTGTCATTCGTGTTTTATAACTATGGTGGTTCTGTAAGGGATAATTCTGAAAAATTAAGTTTTCACTAACAATATTAAAAATTTACAACTGGATTTTGATTATGTTGTGAAACGAAGAGAACGAAGAGAGGAAGGAACAGCTGCAGTTAGGTTCTATAATAAAGAGAACAAAGAGAGGAATAAGCAACTGCAGTTGCATTCTGTTTTTCGCGATATTTCCAACCCAAACGACGTCGTTTTACAACAAATCAAAACCCAAAAATATTGATGAAATGGCATCAGTTCAACCGTTTCAGGGTTTGACATGAGGCAAACATTATTTTTCATATAAAAATAAATGTTAAATGAATCTCTACCAATACCTACGCAGAAATGGAAGAGTGACGTGAATACTGACACAAATGTGGATAAAGTACTGTCATTTTATCTGTTTTTGCCAGTGCTCTATCACCATTCTTCTATTCATTAAGCATCGCCATCCGTTCCCAAACAACCACCCCCCCCCCCCCCCCCCCAAAAACAAAAAAATAATAATAATAATGATTCCAATATGTATGTTATTAATTTGTGTTAAAAAAATATATAAGAAAACTCGACCCATAATTAGAATTAAAATTAAAATTAAAATTCTTTTTGTTTTTTATTTTTATTCTAATTTGTTAAGTTCGGAGAAAGATTTTGAATTGATCAACACCACGTTAAAATATATTCCATCAACCCATATTTTTATTATGCCATTGGCTTGAAATTGAATAAAAGAAATTTCCTAAGTCCAGTCCAATTAATTTAAATTTCTTTCAAAAGAAATTAAGAAAAAATTCTTACTATTAAATCACAATAATTATATTCTACCCGTGCTAGCCAGTGGCAGCTTACATTTTGATTGTTTATGTTGATTTTCTTGTGCTATCAACAAATTTGTTGTCCTTGAGTGGTTTAATTTAAATGATAAAGGTTTTTTTAAAAGGATACGATCATGATAGTGTCACGTGAATCAGCAAGAGTTTAGCATTGCTTAAAATAAAATAAATGCCAAAAACAAAGGAATGAAGCTTTGATTATCTATAACCAAGCAGTAAAGGATTCAAATACTTCAGTGGTCCACGTCCTTAATCTCGAGCACGTGATCTCTTTTTTTTTTTTTTTTTTTGCCGTCCTTTGTTTGAATTATTTCATTTTCATTTTCTCCCCCAAAAATATTGTTTATTTGTTTTAAGAATGTACTTATTTTTGTGTTGACGTACTGTATTTTTTTTTTATTTTCAATTATATTACTAATATTAATTGTTGTGACCTAAAAATAGAATTAAGTTAATCCATTATTTATATGATGAAAAATATATAATAATTTTATTATTTTTATGAAAATTATTATTTATAAATTATATTTACCGCACATACTAAAAATTTTTATTTCATAGACGCAAATAACAAAAACCACAACATCTCAACATCTCAATTCGTGAGGTAAAATGTCAGAAAAATGATACCTTAATTGCGATCCGTCCGAAATTTAAATCAACAAATAAGAGACTAAGAAAAACCTGAGTCATTTCTAGCGGGTTTCACATTCCAATTCAATAAATTGGAAGTGGATTCATTAGCTACCAAGAAATACGCGTTTGGGGGGACCTCAAGTTTCGATTCAGCCACATGGGGGAATAGGTCTCAAATGTTAGGAAATTATAGTGTGGTAGGACCTTAATCACCATTTTCTTGTTTCCTTGCTCCCCATTTGATATTATTAGTCCTTATTTATTTTTCATGCTTTGTCCACCGCCTGAATTTGTAATTTTAACAAATTGAAAAATATTAAAAGAAATGCCAGCTTATAAATATTTCTCTCTGTATATACATACGTATGTATGTATGGTGGATGGATGGATGGATGGATGCGGAATCAAAAAAAATGCAAAACGCATTCTCTTAATTGATATAAATAATGATGTTTTCTAACACTGAAGAACAGTTAGAATCGTGCTTTTTGAGTATTTTTCTTAAATAAAATCTCTCATTTATTTTTTAAATATTATATTCGTGAGTTGAAATGGGACCTACGTATTTAACCAATGAGAGTGCAGCGGGGTCCCCCGATAGCCTGGGTCCTAAGCCTTGAACTCGATAGCTGTCGATGCTCAATCTCCCTGAAAAGGATCTCTTTGTCTCTGTAAAATCACGTCTTTTTCCTTAATTTTTGTCATTCCCAAAGCAAGAGGTGTTTGGCTACTGGTTTTGAAATTCGGGGTGTTTGGAAACCGCTTCTACAATGATCCAGTTTACATGAATAAGTTAAGCTAAATCGAAATTAATAATGTTATATATCTCAATATCTAAGTCTGAGCAATTTTAGAATACATCTAACTTATTATAATGAGTTGATGCACACATGAAATTCATAATTAAATTTAATATAATTATCACTTACATAATAAATTTTCAAAATAAATACATATATGTCATCATATCGTTTACTTGTCGAATGGTTATTATGGCACTTTTGATATATTTTAAATTTTTTTTCTTAACTCGAGTCTCTATGTCGAATGTCACTCATTCATTCATTGGATGATAGATTTCATTTTTTATAATATCTCTTTACTACTATCCACTAGATGAATATCAATGTGCCATTGTTGTATGACCAACATGACACCTCTGTTATATTTCATAATTTATCTTCAACTTGAGTTTATATGTCATATGTCGCTCATTCATCCATTAGATAATAAATTTCATATCTTATAAAATTACTTTATTACCATCTATTATACGAATATCACATCAGTTAAGACTTAAATTAAAAATTAAATGTTGGGATACCTACTATTACTCAATTGAGAAAAAAAAAAACCTCTTGAGATTAAAGAGTATTTAAAATGTATTTTTTTCTTAAGAAAGTCAACTTCTCCCATAATTATGCTTTACTTCGAAATATATTAACATACACACATGCAGACCAATATAAATTACATACATATGTGTATATAATAAAATGTTAATATGCATTTTCTTAGTGGCAATTGCCTCTCAATATCATTGTACAAAAAGTGGAAATAAAGTCTTAGATATGTTCCTTAGCAACAGAGACAAGAGATTGAAAATTAAAAACTAAATAATAAAAGTTCAAAGTTGTTGGAACCAACGAAGCCTACAATAGGATTTGCCACCTTTCCGTCTCCTTGCAAATTAAAGTATAGTCGAATTATGAATTAATATAAGTTGATTTTGCATATTTAATTAAATGAAACTTTGTGAGGAGAGATGTGCTTTGATTCCGTTGCTGTGTGTGGTATACGATGATGATTCATAACATGCGAATACCGAAATGTTGCTTCATAACAAGCAACTTATTAATGAATTGCTTATTTTTTCAATCTTTATATATGTATATAAAAGTGTTTGTTTATTGATTTATTTAGCTTTAAGCTTTTAGGTGAATGAGAGAGTATAATGGTTTGTCCATAAAGTTTGGGAACTGAGTTCTATAGCTGTCCCAAACAAATTCTATAAGAGTACATGTTATATTTCAATATAGTAATAAAAGTTTGTTTGGAAACTTTTTTTTTTTGGGTTAATTACTTTGAATATATAAGAGATATTCTTTCATTATCCTAAAATCTCTTTCACATATATCTGCAAAATTTGACATTAGTAATTAACAAATCTTAAATAGAAAAGTAAAAATAAAATTCCAATTCTCTCTCAAAGGGGAGGAAAAAAACAATTCATTATTTTTACGTGACATATATTTTGATTAGGAATAGTAAATGACTTACAAAATAGTATTTCTCTTTTGTAATTAGTTACAAAACAATAGTTCTACAGTTATAAAATGATGTTTTTACACCTACTCACTTATTTTTAAAATTTTAAATAAAAATATATAAAAAATTAAATCTAGTCAATTAATAGGGTTTTTTTTTCTAGTTAAATCAAACGGATTTTTTTAAAAAAAAAAAATTCTTGTTGAATGAAACTATTTTGATAACAAAAAGCATATCTCTTATGAATCGTAAAAGATTATATAAATCCAATGTTTTTTTAAATCTCTCTGACTTTATAACAAAATAATTAAAATTTTTTCAATTCAATTTTACTCTTGGCCGCTTAAAGTTAATGTAATGTAATCGGCGCAAGTATTTTTAAAATATGTGTGATACTCTTTAAACTTGCCAAAACATCAATTAACCTAAAAAAAACAAAAGACACTGACCTAGAAAAGGAGAAAAAAAGAAAAGGATCCAAAAGAAACCCTAAAAGAATAATTAAAACAACTCAATTATAGGGGGTGGTAAATCACTATTGATTTTAAAGATTCCAATAGATTATCCCGAGGCGCAAATCCCTCTCACAACATGGTTTTTACTTCTTCTGAGATATTGGCGGCCCCTGCTCCCATGGTCACGCATGGTGATTGCTTGCACCACTCAAATACGTTATTTGATCCGTCAGGTCGTGCTATCAACTTATTAATTGAAGAAGACAAACGAAGTTCTAGATATTATTTTTCCCTAAAAACCAATTTAATTGTTCAAATAATTAAAAAAAATCCCACGAATATTCAACCCCAGCAACGTATGACAGAATCAAAAGACTAGTTAAGGGCCCAACCATGTTGGTCATTAATTTCCTTTTGTTCCTCGGGAGTAAAATCATTCTCGATATTAAATGTTCGACGAATCTCCTCGGGCGTCTTCCCTTTAATGATGTCGGCAGCGAGCTGACAGAGACGATCAAGCAGCGCTGGAATCTCCAGATAGTTTGCAGCCACTAGAAGGCCGAAGTGAAGATCTTTATCATCACTCACCTCCTCGTCGAATTGCTTCTCCCATTCTTTATTATTATTATTATTATTCTGATCACGGTTCTGCATACACTTGCACCATTCTATGACTTTGGCCAAGTCACGGCTCGCGATCTGCACAGGAATCTCGCCGTCCGCAGCGTCGTCTTCGATCATGTTCCTGATCGTCCCCGATTGCATCATCACCTGCTTTTCGACCTCGAATACCTCATTGTCACTGCTCCTCAGCTTCACCGCAGACGCTGTTGCCATGCGATCGGATATTTGATTAAATGATGAATTCTCCGAAGGCCGCTGTGCCTAATGAGTTGTTGCGTAATTAGAGTGAAGAGCGGGGGATTATAGGTGTCTGTATTTATAGGGTTCACTGGTTAATTACGAATATAAAAAAAAAAAATTGTACTATCCCAGTTCGGAAAGGATTTGTAATTGACTAGAGATCAAGCGTTGCTATTATTTCCTTGCTTGGTTAGACTTTTAACTGTTCTGAGAAAAAAACATCTTAAATTTTATCCCACTCTATAAAGTATTTGTTATTGTCTCTCCAATTTGTAGATTTTTTTTTTCTAACAGTCAACTCAAGTTTATGTTTTTTCCATTAAAGTTGCCATTGAGTCAAACTTGGTTCCTTTGATTACTGTACTAATAATTAGCTGTATATTTTAAATGAATTAAGGGTGGTATACAAGTAAAAATTCTCGTATAAACTAATTTCTTATTACTTCATTCATTGAGTGAAAATTTAAAATAATAAAAAAATAATTCATATAAGCTAAAATATATTTTAATTGTACCGCTTCAATTTATACAAAATAAATTTATATAAGAATTTAAAACTTTATTATTACTCACTCATGAATTAATTATAACTCTTACAATAATCAAATTTTAAAATAATACTAATAGATTTTTTATAAAAATTTTAAAAAGCCAACTCTTTTTAAATAAACCTCGTTAATTAATGTTAATATTATAAAAAATAAATTTATATAAAAATTTATAATTATATTATTGATTCATATCTCTTTAAGCTCCCACGTCCCTAGGGTCCGAACCCAACAACACTCGAGAGATTCATTTTGGTTTTAAATTAGAGCCTGGATTTTGGTTTTTCTTTAATGAGACTGACGTACAAGGCTTTTCGTAGTATATTGCTCGTTCTCATGGACAAGCCCCAAAACATAGTGGATTAAAGAAGCAGGCTTTTGCGGATTTTGGTTTCCTCCTCGCAGAGTGGATTAAAAGTAAAAATAATCATGGGCTTCCAAAGGATAATGCAGGCTCTACCACTTGCTTTGCAATTTTTTTTTTTTTTTTTGGGGATCATTTGGGGATTATATGGCCAGTTTTAACAGTTTTACGATCTTGGAATGAAAACTCACCAGTTAATTTTTGCAGTCATCATAGTGCATATCATCAGATTGTAAAGAAACTAATTACATACGGCAGTTAAATCATAATCATCCGGTTTAATGTTATCGTTAATAATGCATATGTGACGCGATGTCCTAATCCTTAATAATACAGAAATTGCTAATTTGATCGAATACAGAAATTACTAATTTGATTGAAACGCACCGTTTTCTGCGATAACCGTTGAGATCCCTGATTTGACCTGATTGACAGACAGACAGACGGGCACGATGTTAAACGACTCCGACGTGTCACGAATGAATGAGTCGTTAGTCACTTGGGTCCTTCATTAACAAGAAAAGTAAGGTCCTACCCTGCTTACTAATCCTACATTAACAGGAAAAGTAACCCAACAATAAAAAAACGCTAACAGCTCTCAATCTCCCCTCGCCCTTAGCACATCACCGTTGCTCGCTCCCACTCTCGGCAGATAATATCCCTCGACCATTTACCCTTCCGTATATAAATATTATTAAAAGAGTTTAATTATATTAAAATAATTATAAAATAAAATATTCTCTTATAATCACATAATTTAAATTATAATAAATTTTTTATTAATTATTATTTTATATGTGTGGTTATAATTTGTGTTCTATTATAAATTAATTATAACACAATCATACCCTTATTAAAAATATTGTTATTATTATTTTAAAAAGTGAGATGGTGGGTAAAATTTAAATTTATATTTTCAGTCTCTTTTTCTCTTTTTAAAAGAGATTTAAATCATATTATTCAGTAAATAGTATTAATTATTTTTAAATAAATAAAATTTTATCCGAGCAGATTGGTGACTGATTGATTACGGGATTAGTTATTTCTTCTCGTATTGACACGTAAAATGCTTGTCTTTTTTTTTTTTTCCCCGACCTTTTCCTAATAAGCTAACGGTTTAACTTTTTCCCTTGCGGCCTATTTCTTTTTCAAGAAATTTAATTTACGAAGCTTACGCAATAATTGAAATGTAATACTAAAGAGGGGCTGACGTATTCTCTCCTTGGAATTCAATAAAGTCTGCTTTTTGCCTGCCAACAGGCAACACCCTTCTGCTCCTTTTTCCTACAAATGCCAAAATTGTTTTATTTTCTCGCTTACCATATATATAACGATATGGATATAATATATACATATAGGACGTTGATGGAATGAGGCTCCGCCCGGCCGCATTCCAAGGCTCGCACCCAACAGTCTAATTTTGACAAATTGGCTAATGCAGATATTTTGACTCCATATATAACACTTTTATTTCCCTAGAAACTTCAATAATTTCTCGGAAAATCGGATCAAATTTTGCCAAGAAACTAACTGAATCATCTCATAAAGACAATGCCTTTAATTCGCCGGCGAAAACCGAACGACACCTCAAGCCCCACGCATTCAGCCCCAAGCAGCATCGACAAAGTAGATGACGACAAGAAGAAAATCCCCACAAAAGACCAGAACGCCGAAGAAATTGCCCAAAAAAGGCTGAAGAAATGGTCCTGTATTGATTCTTGCTGTTGGCTGATCGGTAGCATATGCGTCACCTGGTGGTTTTTGCTATTTTTATACAACGCAATTCCGGCGTCGTTCAATCAGTACGTCACCGAGGCAATCACGGGGCCGGTGCCGGATCCGCCGGGCGTGAAGTTGAAGAAAGAAGGGTTGGCGGTGAAGCATCCGGTCGTTTTCGTGCCCGGCATCGTGACCGGTGGGTTGGAGCTGTGGGAAGGACACCAATGTGCCGAGGGGTTGTTTAGGAAACGCTTGTGGGGCGGCACTTTTGGTGAAGTTTATAAGAGGTTATTGGTTATTGCTTTGTTGATTCATTGTTTTGTTTAGTGTATGTGCTTATTGTTTGGGCATTGAGGTGATGAGGTTGAGTAAAGTAGGTGTTTACTGAACACTCCTAGCTGATGTGATTTTGAAAGCACACTCTAAGATGCTGATTTTTGAGTAATCTGGTGGTAAAAGATGTGAATGGAATTGAATTTGAAGTGATTCGTGTTGTTTGCTCTACTTGTACGAGTTTTTGTGAGGAATATATGAGGTTTCAAGTGGTTAGGTGTGTAATAGAAGATTAAATATGTTGCATGGGGTTGATAGATATGATGAGTTACTGAATTGATGGATTAAGTGCTGTGCTTGATCGGTTATAAGAAGCCTTGCCAGCTGGTATCCCTTTTTGGGAATGGGAGAATTGAGTTTTATTACAAAGAACTTGTCTTCTTGATAAAACTTCTGTTTTGTTTGTTGGATGTAAGATTTGTGGTTGACTTACTTTTCTGATCTGTGACTTTTTTTTTTAACTCTCTAGAGTTCAGACATAAAAATCAAAATCGAGAAATCAAAACTTCAATTTGTTGTTTTTCACAGCTGATGTGCTCATGCATCTGATCTAAACATGAAAGTAATGACTGATTTGAACGAACATTTCAAGCGTGGGAGCTTAAAGCTTCTTTAATCTCTTTCCTTCACTCAAAATGACACATGTCAATATTATCTGTCTAAGAGGAAGTTAATATGATCTGCCATTTGTTCAAAATAAATGGCTTTGCTTTAGTTTTCTTATGACGGCTTCTTTCATAGAGTTAAAAGGACATAAGATGTGAGCTGGAAAGGTATTTGTGTTCTTTTCTCCGTTTATAAATTTATCTTTGGTGCGGAAACCCGAGAGCAATTATTTTGCAAGTGCCAATTAATACGAGGGGGTCTGGAAGAAGTCTATGATCCTGAAGCAGCATATGAATGATATGGATCAAAAACCTGTAATTATTGTTGGAATTTTTTTTTTCTCATCAGTTTTATTTGTGCTAGTTGAGTATGCGAACTTCCTTTAGTGTTTTGGAAAATTAATGTCCGTATTTCTGTGTTCTGGTTGCGTAATTTTGCAGACCTCTGTGCTGGGTGGAGCACATGTCACTAGACAATGAAACTGGACTAGATCCTTTTGGTATAAGGGTCAGGCCTGTATCTGGACTTGTGGCTGCTGATTACTTTGCTCCTGGCTATTTTGTTTGGGCTGTTCTGATTGCTAACTTGGCACGTATTGGATATGAGGAGAAAACTATGTACATGGCTGCTTATGATTGGAGAATTTCATTTCAAAACACCGAGGTTTGCTTTCAGCTTGGATTTCTTATTGATGTTATACTGTGCCCATGGAATTCATTGAGTTTGTGCCTGCTCTTTTCTTTTACATTCTTTATGAATTATCTGCGTTGTACTGATGTTTCCTTGGAACTCTAATGAACAGGTGAGGGACCAAACACTCAGCCGGATTAAAAGTAATATAGAATTGATGGTAGCTACTAATGGTGGGAATAAGGCAGTTATTATTCCCCATTCTATGGGTGTTTTGTACTTTCTACATTTTATGAAGTGGGTCGAAGCACCAGCTCCAATGGGTGGTGGTGGTGGACCTGATTGGTGCGCCAAGCATATAAAGACAGTGATGAACATCGGTGGACCATTTTTAGGTGTTCCGAAAGCTGTTGGTGGGCTTTTCTCTGCTGAAGCTAAAGATATTGCAGTTATCAGGTAATTATCTAGTATATATCCCCAATAGTGCAGAGCAGAGCAATCATGCTGTGATGGGTTATTCGATGTAAATGTAGCTTGTGAGGATAATATACTTTCAACAGGGGATAGAGAACATTTGTTCAAAATTTCATAAATTAATTTTTGGCAAGCATTCTTGCCATGTTCTGGAACCTTTACTCAAATGTATGCAATCTAAGTATCATGATTTCAACTACTATCTTGGATGCTTTAGAAAGATCTTTGTTAATCTTTTAATGATACACTGCCGTCTGCAAGGCATAATTGATTTTCTTTTAGAGAGACTCCCTATATTTGCCTTGACTATGTGAAAACAACCACGGATGTCAATTTCTAGTTAATGGTGCTATTTTACTTATACCTCTATTCTCTCTGGTGTTTCTGACTACCTATCTTGCGACATTCATTGTCAAAAAATTCTTATGGTTCTCTGATTCCTAACATCTTGATTCCTTATTTCATTTATAACAGTGCTAGTCTATCTGTAGTTCGCTTATGTAGCTGTGCTTCTTCTTCTTATAAAAATAGATGTCCTTTGTTTGACCTCATAGAAAAATATAGGATTGAAGTTGTGGGGAGTAGTTTGCTATTTCTCACTGGCTTAAAACTTGTCTTTGTTGTATGATGCAGGAAGGATTTGTTGAAAATTATCTGAATTATTTTTACTTGTTGAAAATTTTCATTTCGCTCTTGTTCCTGCTTTGCAAACTTTAATTTATCTTTTTGACCATTTTCTAGTCCACTTCTTAAATTGCAAGGAGATTTCTGCAGGTTTTGTGATTGGCAAACAACAGCCTCCAATCGTTCTTTTGTTCTTGATTGTTTCTTATCACTAATGAACATAATACATTGCCTGATGGCAGTAGCACCTAATGATGCCTGCAGTTAATCTACTAGTTATTGGTTTTATTCCACACGATGCATGCATACACGTAACATTTTTCTTGCTCACAATGAAGAACTGAGAGTGTCCCTCAAAATGCAGGGCCACCGCACCGGGTTTTCTTGATAATGATATATTTCGCCTTCAAACGTTGCAACACGTAATGAGGATGACTCGCACTTGGGATTCAACTATGTCAATGATACCAAAAGGTGGAAATACTATCTGGGGTGGTCTTGACTGGTCACCTGAGGAAGGCTATACCCCTAGCAAAAGAAAACAAAGAAACAATGATACCCAGATTGCAAATGAAGATGAGAGTGAAGTGGTGGCTTCTCAAAGAAAGCATGTAAATTTTGGAAGAATTATATCATTTGGAAAGGATATAGCAGAGGCACCTTCCTTTCAGATTGATATGATAGACTTCAGAGTAAGTCTTTCTGTTTTACCATACTCTAAGAAAGACTTCGAATTTTATCATGGTAACAGGAATTCCTTTTTTCTTCTCACTTGATAAATGAAACCCATTTAAGAGTAAACTTTGGTATGACCTTTGAGTGGATTGGAAATTGACTGTCTCCACTAGTTTTCTGTTTCCCTTTTTTTCCCCTTCCTTTTGGGTCAGTGTGTTAAATGATATGCATATAAATCAGAAGATGGACCCTTTGTATTATATACTTCAAATCTTACATTGAGAGTCAAATTTCTTTAGCAAATTATAGCAATTTTTCCTTTGATACCAAATGCTGAGGTAGTTTTCGTGTGTTATTGTAAGATGGATCTACCTAAATGATTGGAAGCAGATTATACATGTTTGAAAGTCTCTCTTTATGTGTTAGTTTCTTTGCTGGACTGGTCATCTAAATTATATGCACAGCAGACTATGCAGATGCGTGACAATGTGTCTTCATGGCACTGTATTCAAATTTCTTTAGCAAATTATATCAATTTTTCCTTTGAAACCAAATGCTGAGGTAGTTTTCGTGTGTTATTGTAAGATGCTTTGCTTGTACTTCAAGTATCTACCATCTTGCTAAATGATTGGAAGCAGATTATACATGTTTGAAAGTCTCTCTTTATGTGTGAGTTTCTTTGCTGGACTGCTCATCTAAATTATATTGCTTAGCGGATTATGCAGATGTGTGACAATGTGTTTTTATGGTACTGAAAGTCAATTGTGTGCTTATTTTCACAGTTTTCCTCTGCAGTCAAAGTAGTATTTTACTCTTTTATCTGGTGTGCTTGTTGCTACAGATTGAACTTCACAATCATTTTTTTTTTCACTAACTGCATTTACTTTACCGATTTTGTTATTGCGCAGGGTGCTGTCAAGGGTAACAGTGTTGTAAATAACACCTGTCGTGATGTGTGGACAGAATACCATGAAATGGGATTTGAAGGTATTAAAGCTGTAGCAGAATATAAAGCATACACTGCCGAATCAATTTTAGATCTGCTTCACTTTGTTGCCCCAAAAATGATGGCACGTGGTAGTGCTCATTTCTCTTATGGAATTGCTGACAATTTGGATGACCCAAAGTACCAACACTACAAATACTGGTCAAACCCCTTGGAGACAAAGTATGAGTTCTTGTACTCCGTTTCTTCAGTAATTGTAATCGCTCTGATTTGATGATTTTTCTTGCTACCAGCTTCTGATTGTATTTGTTTAATAAAACCATAGTTGATCTTTTCAATATAGCAGTTTAGTAGCCATAATTTTCTTAAATTTCTTTTCTTTTTAGGCTGTCTTCTGTGGTTTGCATGTTGCAGTTCAGTCTACTTGATCTATTCAATGACTATTGCAATTCATGGCGATATTTTCCTGATAGCTTGTAGATATTGATTTACTCTTAACTGCTTTGATTCCTTCACTCTGGTTCTGTAGGTTACCAAATGCTCCAGAGATGGAAATATTTTCTATGTATGGAGTTGGCATACCAACAGAAAGAGCATATGTCTACAAATTAACTCCTTCAGCTGATTGCTACATTCCATTTCAGATTGATACTTCAGCCGATGATGGTGATACCCCTCTGAAAGATGGAGTCTATGCTGTAGACGGGGATGAGACTGTACCTGTTTTAAGTGCAGGCTTCATGTGTGCAAAAGGTTGGCATGGGAAAACTAGATTTAATCCTTCTGGGATTCGGACATATATTAGGGAGTACGAGCATTCTCCTCCAGCCAATCTGCTGGAGGGCCGAGGCACTCAAAGTGGTGCTCATGTCGATATAATGGGAAATTTTCAATTGATTGAAGATATTATAAGGGTGGCGGCTGGGGCTAGAGGAGAAGACTTGGGAGGTGATCAAATTCATTCCGACATCTACAAGTTGTCTGAGAAAATCAACTTGCAACTGTAATTCAAAGGGTCTGCACTCTCTCCTGACTTTACAGCAATATCCATCTTTTCATAAGGAGGATTCATCGTGCCAATAGCTCTTTCCAAGTTAGCTGCCCATTTGCAATTTCTTGTGGAAAGCAAAAGTTGCATTTGAACTATTTCTGCTTCTGATATTTGTAAACTCATATTTTCATCATCTCTGTTCAAGAGCACTAGCTGAAACTTCTCCAATTCTCGTCTGTGCAGCTTTGGAACGTAAAGATAAATTTGATTTGGTGGACATGGCCTTCTGTCTACCTTTGCATGCACAAAGCTGCTAAATTTGTCGGCATGCTTGGAGGCATGCTGGATGTCCCACTAATTTTGATGGCAGGCCTGGAGGCCAGGTGCTGGATTTTGTAGCGTATGACGTAAACTCTCTTGCCGGTGTCACGACCCTGATGCTTCTATTCTGTGCTGGGGTAAGACTTGCAGTTGTTGTAACTGATGTTATCAGTTAATACAAACTTGTACAACAGAAAAGAAGAAAATATTTTCGGATTTTTATGATTGTATGCTTATTGTTTCCTTTTTTCCCGATTTTCTTAGGTGGGTACGAAAGTGTATTCATTGTAGCTTAAAGTTTTATGAATTTAATGAAATGAAGCGATTGTTTTGAGTCACCTAAAATCATCAGAACCTGCAATTATTATTAGATAAACATATAAATGTAAATTCTCTCCTTATTATTATTATTATTATTATTATTATTATTATTATTATTATTATTAGCGATTACTACGAATTCACTATTATACATACATGGTAGTAGATCGGACATGATTTCCTTTTGAACGTACTTCCAAGTTAGAAAAAAATGGAAATATGCAAAATTTTCTGGGAAAATTGGTATAGATGAAAGAGAGTAAAATTGGAAATTTGTGTTGAATAGGATGCGTTTAAAGGTTGGATGAAAACAACAAAAATGAGCTTGAGTCGTTCATTATAATTAGGTCATGTGTCCATAAATTTGTGATGCTGGGAGAAAAGAAAATTAATATCTAGGTCTGGATCCCATATACAATTATTGGCTCCAATGTCACCCACCATTGCTCCGAGGGGTTTTTTAGTTAAATACCCTTTAATAGTTATAAAATTATTAAAATATCATTTTCTTTTTTATTTTCATGGATATCTTAATAAATATGAGTAAAATATGAAATACCCTTAATGAATATATTAAATTCACTCCACTTCACTCTCTTCTTAATTCTTTCTCTCAAATATCTTCTTATTGAAATTCTCTTAAATTCTCTCAATCTCTCTTATAACTTCTTACACAAATACATTTATGCATTCACTTTTTAAGTCCCACACTTTTTTTAATTGAAAGGAGGTGCATTGCTCATTCACCAACCCAAAAAAGTATGTTAATTTTGTTGGGTTATAAGTTTTATTTTAAAAAAAAAATTAGAAAATTTTCTCACATTATATTCAAAAAGTCTTAATTATTTTTACCAATTTTCATTATATGTAAGGCAATGTCAGTTATTTAATTATTTTTTTTGGCAATATACATTATTTATGGCGAAAATGTTTCGTATTGTGTATTCTTTTCGACATCCTATATGTCATGCAGTTAGTTGTGTAAGTCATATAGTTATGTAGGTCGTGTAAATAATAGAGTTGCATAGATCATATAAGTAATATAATCATATAAATTATGTAAATAATATAGTTATGTAAGTCGTATTGTTATGAAGGTCATGTTAATCATGAAGGTTGTGTTAGTCATGTAAATCATTTAAGTTGTGTAGGTCGTGTAATTACTTATATATGAAATTTGATTTTATTGTTTTTATTGTATCAACAGATATGGTTCTAGTATGTGTGCTTGTTTTCTTCAATGATGAATAGATTGAACAAAATAACTAATATAAGTTAAAATGTTCTAATGATACTACAATCAACAACATATACCGAATTAGTTGAGAAGGTAGCTCAAGTTATTGATATAGATACTTCAAAATTTGAAATTACAATAAAGTTTAAGCTTAAAATATCTGATCTTATGTAAATAGTTATAATTCAAACCAATGATGATGTGGAGTTTTTCTTAGAGAAAGTAGCTAGTGGAATAGAATTTAGAAACATGCTCTGCGTAAATAGTGAGAACATAAATCGTAAATTATGTATTTGTTGAATTTCAGTCTTGGATTATTATTTTAGTCATGTTTTGATTGGAAAATTCATTATTTACCTTATAAAA
Source organism: Aegle marmelos (assembly GCA_030449875.1). Lineage (NCBI taxonomy): Eukaryota > Viridiplantae > Streptophyta > Magnoliopsida > Sapindales > Rutaceae > Aegle > Aegle marmelos. Next base: position 8,267,240 of record JASUUL010000116.1, read on the forward strand.
GAACTTAATTTTTCTAGATAAGCATATACATATTATGTTAATATAAATTATCCTCATTTTCAATAAAGGGAAAGCACACTTAACTGTTATTATTTGAAAGCCTAATTAAGAATAATTTAAACTATCTAGCAAAATTACATTAAAGAAACGCTTTGCAAGAATCAAAGAATAAATTGATTATGTACGAATAAATTAATAAATTAATAAATTAATAAATCGATCATGCGTTGGGGATATAATTACACACGAGCTATAATTTTTCAAGACTAAAATTATATGTTAATGAAATCAAAAACTAGAACAAGTCCACTAAATTTGCATGTTCAACATTTTGAGAAATAATTAGAGTAATTAGTTTAAACAAACAAAGTTCTCCCAATTTGGACATGAGAGTGCTTTCTTCTTTTATGATTTTAAAAGTGCTTTATTCCTTGGCCCAAGCATATATGTATACATATGACAACTTCCTATGATAATTCCATGAAATCAATTAGGTAAGAAGAAAACCACAATGTCTTGATCCGTCAATTTGAAAAAATAAATTCATTCATCCTAAAAAAATTAAACCTACTAAAATCTCATCAAAATAACTTGGATTCATTTTGATTAAGGCCCATAAAATTTCATAAAACAATATTTAGCTGTTTAGAAATATGATCTGCAAAAAATCTCCACTTGTTCATCACTAATTCTCTTTTTTATTATTCTTAATGGGTCTAATGATGACAAATTAGTAATTTCACTTTTAGTTATTGAGATTTTTTGCATAGCAATAAATATAAATTCTTAGTAAAAATTAAGTCTTCAAATAACTAAATTATTCTAATGAATTAACAATAATAGAAAAAAGTAGTGTAATTTTGAGGTCGTGTATTATACGAAGGTTGTGTCATGCATGAAGATCGTGTAAGGAGACAATACATAAAGGTCGTATAAAAGTATAATATTGTGTAAAGGTACAATATATGCAGGTCGTGCAAGGGTACAATACATGAAGGTCGTGTAAGGGTACAACTGAAGGTCTTGAAGATCCTATCTGAAGGTTGTGCAATATTATAAAAAATCATGTTATATACGACTAAGAGTCGTGTATTATATGAACTCGTATATTTGCGCAACCTTTGAGTCTTGTGTTACACAACCTTACCCGATCAAATCATGTGTTACATGACCCAAGTATAATTAACACAGTCCATCAATTTTTCATAATTGGCATACACCAAAACTTTTAAAAATTTATTTTAGAGACCCATAACTAATTTAATCTAATTTTTTAATATAGAACCCTATATTTTTTTATTTTTTCCTAAATATAAAAAATAATTAAAAGGAATTAATTATCTCAAGTAATTAGATTCCAATAAATTTGCAGTAAATGATCAGTTCTTGTCGACGATTATACAATGAAGAACTAGGCTTTTCTTTCTCAATTTTTGTAGCTTCCTCTCTCGGCCTCAGTTTACTTGTAAAATTTAATTTACTATATATGTATGGAGTATGAGTGTTTGTTCCAATAGAATAATTGTGTGAGTATTTTAAACTGTGTAAGTGTTCCAAAATGAGGATACTTTAGTACTTTCATGTTAAATTTTAAAGGATGTTGATGGAAAATTTAACAAATTTTATTTTTTAGGTATTAAGATAAGTTTTGAAGTATCTCGGTATATCTGCTGCGATTCCCTCTTGCTTCGAGGTGGTCGTTTATGGCAAGCTTTAAGAATTATCACTACTTTTATTTACTTGATTAGTCCGAAATTTAAGTACTTTTAGAGGTTCATTAGATAGCAACCTTTGTCCCTTATTATTATACAAATATTAGTGATCCCAGGTGCGATAAAACATTCATGGTCAATTGAACTATCTATTGCGGATGGTAAGAAAAGATAGTTTATATATATCTCGTGAAATTGTTATAAAATAAATTGTTATTTTAAATTGAAAGCGAGTCGTGTGACCACGTGGTGATTGGGGAATATTATTTCTTTCTACCGGCTCTCTGTTGTCTTAGTTTGAAAATTTAGTCATCAATTTTTTAAAAATAAATTTAACCATCAAGTTTGATTATTTGAACTTAAAAATGTGATCAAATCCGAAAATTATTGTTAGTTTAAGTAACGGTCGACAGATCCTTAGAAACGCCCTGATTATTAAAAGAAGAAACGGTCAATGCACGTAGAAACGAGTCGTTTCGCGCAATTAAATGGCCGTCTCAGCGTCCCTACCCTCTAGAGTCCTCATCTGACAGGCTGGCGGGCGCAATGCTTGTTAAAAAGGGCAAATAAAAAATAGCATACCCACGTGTAAATAATTTACTGGGTCCCAGCAAGAAAGTGACTAACCAATCGACGCCTTATCAGCTCCTCCCAATCACACGCCTCACCGCCGTTGATGAGCACAACGGCTTTTGTTCCCCGCCAAATATTCACTGCCATCTGTTTGTTTCCCGAGAAAATAAATATTTTTTCAGTGAACTTTTTCTTCAGAAATTTTATAAAAACTACCACTGTCGTTTTTATCAACTCTTTCAACCTTATCCGTCGCCGTTCTCGTATCTTTTCTTTACCTATACCTGTTGAGCAATTTTAGCTAAAATTTACGTTTTTTGAGTTAATGAAAACACTTGTTCAGTTTACTTAAGTCTATTCAGTTATCTGCGTAAATCTGGAAACGAACAGAATCTAAAAAGCTTCTTCTTTTGTAATGCAAATAAGCTGATATTTTGTACTAGTAAGCATTTTGTTTCCCCGGAAAACTAAAAAGCTTATCGGGAAAATTAGAGACGGAATATAATCAATTTCTTCAGTTTTCAAATAAGTTTTTTTTTTCAAGAAAAATAGATCATTTCTGGAGAAAACTCACTGATTTTCCCGAGAAACAATCAGAGTTTTATAAACAATGTCTTTACTTCGTCGAAGAAAACCCACCGGAACCTCAAACTCCGCAGAATCAGACCTAAACATTTACCAGGAAGACGATAAGAAAAAGAAAATTGCTTCAAAGGACAAAGACCCCAAAAAACAGAAGAGTTGGTCGTGTATTGATTCCTGCTGTTGGCTGATTGGTTGCATATGTGTGACGTGGTGGTTTTTGCTATTTTTATACAACGCTATTCCGTCGTCGTTTAATCAGTATGTGACGGAGGCAATTACGGGTCCGGTGCCGGACCCCCCGGGCATGAAATTGAAGAAGGAGGGGTTGACGGTGAAGCATCCGGTGGTGTTTGTGCCGGGAATTGTGACGGGTGGATTAGAGCTGTGGGAAGGGCACCAGTGTGCTGATGGGTTATTCAGGAAGCGTTTGTGGGGTGGTACTTTTGGTGAAGTTTATAAGAGGTATCGATTACTGCTTGTTGATTAATTCTTGGGTTTTATTTAATTCATTTGCTAGGCATCCCTAGACAGATTTTCTGCTAGTGCCAATTAATATAGCGGTGTGGAAATAATCTACTATCCTGAAATAGCACATGATTGGTATAGAGATAAAAACCTTTGCCAGAGGCGTGGGCTTGAACATAATATTTTGGACATTGGTTTCTCGTCAGTTTTATGCATGTTAGTTGCGCTTGTGAATTTTGATGATTGATTCAGATAATTAAGCAGTTTCTGTGAACCTGAAATGGATATTTTGCAGACCTCTATGCTGGGTGGAGCACATGTCACTGGACAATGAAACCGGACTAGATCCTTCTGGTATAAGGGTCAGGCCTGTCTCTGGACTTGTGGCTGCTGATTACTTTGCTCCTGGCTATTTTGTTTGGGCTGTTCTGATTGCTAACTTGGCAAATATTGGATATGAGGAAAAAAACATGTATATGGCTGCTTATGATTGGAGACTTTCATTTCAAAACACAGAGGTATTCTTCCAACTTGAATTTCTTTATGATATTATTTTTCATTTATATATTTTCATGAATTATATGCTCTATGTTAATATTTCTTTTGAGCTTAATTAATCAGGTGAGGGACCAAACACTCAGCCGAATTAAAAGCAACATAGAATTGATGGTAGCTACAAATGGTGGGAACAAAGCAGTCATTATTCCACACTCAATGGGCGTTTTGTACTTTCTACATTTTATGAAGTGGGTCGAGGCACCAACTCCAATGGGGGGTGGTGGTGGACCTGATTGGTGTGCTAAGCACATAAAGGCAGTGATGAACATTGGTGGTCCATTTTTAGGTGTTCCAAAAGCTGTTGGTGGGCTTTTCTCCGCTGAAGCTAAAGATGTTGCAGTTGCCAGGTAAATATCTAGTACATATTCACACACAGATACAAAGCATTCATGCTTTGATGTAAATAAATTTTGCAAGAATAATAATCTCTTCACAGAGGATTGGGAAACTTAAAGCAATTTGTGGCAAATTAATGTGTTTCAAATATCCTCACCATTGATCATGCAACCTTCTGAACTAGTATACTTGATTTATGCAATCCCAGAATCATGATTTCAACTAATTTCTTGGCTGCTATAAAGTGCTCTTGAGTAAACTCTCTCCCTCTTTTTTCAATAACACACTATGTGCCAGACAAAATTGAATTTATTTGCCTGTAAAAATATAAAACAACCATGGCTACCAATTTCTAGTGCATTCTGGTATATATATATTTTTTGAAACTCAAAGTCATCTTTAGTGTGTTTTTTGAGGAGCCATTTTGTCATATTTATTCTCAGAATATTCTTAGTTTTTGCAACTAAGAGCTTGATCTATTGTTCAATTTATAGTGGTTCTAGTTACGGATGTAATTTTGATCTGTATTTACGCTTATATTTTATAAAAGACAGCCATGCTTTATTTGACCTCACAAAATATTGTGACTATGTTGAAGTGTATTTTTGGTGTTCTTAACCAGCTTATATCACTTGTCTTTGTGTTGTACAATGCAGGAAAGATTATATTGCAAATTATCATAAATGAATCTTTGCATGTGATGTTGTGTTAAGAGAAATAAACTTTTGATTCTTGTTTCATTTGCCTACTTTTATTTGTTTTTGTTCTTTGCTTTGCTTCCCTATTTGAAACTAGATGTCTGAATTTTCTTTTGAGCCAAGCAAATTTACAACCTGTAAGAGTTTGTTTATTTCTTGGGTGGAGACTAGGTGTCTCTTGTTACTAGTGACCATGCTAATACATTGCTTGGCTGCACACGATTTATCTATTACTCATTTAATTTTATATAAGATGAACAAGTGAATTTTATTTCTTGCTTAATGAAGAACTAAGAATATGTCCCTCAAAATATAGGGCCATTACGCCGGGTTTTTTGGATCATGAACTTTTTCCTCTTCACACCTTGCAACATGTAATGAGGATGACCCGCACTTGGGATTCAACCATGTCAATGATACCAAAAGGCGGGGACACTATATGGGGCGATCTTGACTGGTCACCTGAGGAATGCCATTCTTCTAGCAGAAAAAAGCAAATAGCCAATGATACCCAGATTGCTAATGAAAATGGGAGCGAGGTTGTGGTTTCTCAAATAAAGCACGTAAATTATGGAAGAATTATATCATTTGGAAAAGATGTAGCAGAGGCACCTTCATCTGAGATTGAAAGGGTTGATTTTAGGGTAAAGCTATCTTTCCTTCAAGTTGCAGTCTGAATTTCTGCGTGTGTGTTAGATTTTTACTGAGATTTTATGTAACTTCACTGGTATTTTCTTTCTCTTTTGAGGCAATGTATGGTATGATGTGTGTGGAAATCAGAAGATGCCCTTCATTTATATGTCACATCACATGTGCGAATTGATTATTTCAAAGTTTATAAACTAATAGCTATATTTCTTTGCAGAACAATTACTTGGTACAAGAAACTGTGAGTTAGTTTTCCTGTCATTGTATGATGCTTTGATTGTCTGTCAAGTTATCCACCGTTTTGCTAAATGATGGTGAAAAATTTGGGATCTTTAGAAGTCAGCCTATAGGTGCAACTTCCTATTGTAGACTGGTCAGTGAATTATTCCGTGTGGACAAAGCAGATATGCACAACAATATGCTTTTGTGTTGCTGAAACTTGTCCTGAATCATTTTATTTTGAGTCATTGCATTTAAGTTTTTGGCTCTATCACTGTGCAGGATGCTTTCAAGGGCCAAAGTGTTGCAAATAGTACTTGTAGTGAAGTGTGGACAGAATATCATGAAATGGGATACAGTGGTATTAAAGCTGTGGCGGAATATAAAGCTTACACTGGTGGATCAATTTTAGATTTGCTTCACTTTGTTGCTCCAAAAATGATGGCACGTGGTGATGCTCATTTCTCTTATGGAATTGCTGAAAACTTGAGTAACCCAGAGTACCAACACTACAAATACTGGTCAAACCCCTTGGAGACAACGTAAGAGCGTTTTTACTTCATTATTTCAGATATTATTATTGCTGTGCCCTGGTGATTTTTCTTGATATCACTTTCTGAATGCTGTTTATAGTAATATCATTGTTGATCTTCTTGTTTAGTTTTATCCATTTGACAAATTAAGTGAAATATTAAATTGAAGTAATTTAAATTCATAAATCTAGCTTAATATTGTGCTGTGCTGGAAGATGATACTTTTTAAGATGGAATTCCACCTGGATATGCAACCCATATAATAGTTCAACTTCTCATTGCAACTTTATTAGAATATGCCTAATCAGGCATTATCTATAGTTTTTATTTAAATGTTTTCTTAATTTCTTTGCTTAATTAAGATATTATAATTCTGATATAATCAACATTTAGGACCGTTTCTCCTCTGTTGTGCTTCTAATACTTGACCTTTCCAATGATTAATGCAATTCATGGGGAATATTTTCCTAATAGCTGATAGATGTTCATTTATTTCTGAGTGCTCTGCTTCCTTCACTCTGGTATTTATAGGTTGCCGAATGCTCCAGATATGGAAATCTATTCACTATACGGAGTCGGCTTACCCACTGAAAGAACTTATGTCTATAAGTTAACTTCAGCTGAGTGTAGCATTCCATTTCGGATTGATACTTCAGCTGAAGATGAAGATAGCTGCCTGAAGGATGGAGTCTATTTGGTAGATGGGGATGCGACTGTACCTGTGTTAAGTGCAGGCTTTATGTGTGCCAAAGGTTGGCGTGGGAAAACTAAATTTAATCCTTCAGGAATTCATACATATATTAGGGAATATAATCATTCTCCTCCTGCCAATCTGCTGGAGGGCCGAGGCACTCTAAGTGGCGATCATGTTGACATTATGGGAAATTTTGCATTAATTGAAGATATTATAAGGGTGGCAGCTGGGGCTACCGGAGAGGACTTGGGTGGCGATCAAGTTTATTCTGACATCTTCAAGTGGTCCGAGAAGATCAACTTGCAACTGTAATTTAAAAGGGTATTTCTTTCTCCCAATCTTTTAAATGGAAAAAAAAAAAAACTTGTCGATAAACTAAGGCAATATCTTCGTAACCCTTCGTATATCCAAGGGTGACCTGCATTTTACTTCATGAACATTTAAGTCGGGTTCATAATGCCCATAGATCTTGCCACATTAACCAGCTCTTTGCAATTTCTTGGCTAGCAAGAATCCAAATTATTTTCTGCTACTGATATTGTTCTCTTGTATCAATTTGCGACATCCCTGTGTTGCAGGGAATTAGCTGAAATTGCATTTCTTATCGGTGCAACTTGGAAATTAAGGTTCTGATTGATTCTGGGGAAGGGCCATCTCCCCACTGGTGCATATTGCTACCGTGAAGCCTCGGTGGCTGGTGCTGAGACCAGATGCCAGATTTAATGTTGTAAAATGTAAACTGTCCTGCGCCTCTCATCGCTCATCACGTATTAGGGGCAAAACACTTGATTGTTGTAAATTAGTGATGAGGAAATGTGTAAAATTACCAAGATTTCCACTGTTTCTTATTACTCCTATTACTGAGAAGAACTCAGTGCTTTTGGATTCTTGCATTATTTTTGTTGGGGAGAAAACATGCGCTTCTTTCTGGTGGTCGGTGCAGCTATTTTGTTTGCAAAATAAATATTGAGAATTCTGGGTGAACCATAAACATATTTCGATATCTGCGTCCCTCGTTGCATGCCCTGTAATTCTCTTTTTTTGGGTGTTAATGGAAACATTTTGTTCTGTTGGTTTTGATGAGAATTAGTCACATCCTTTTCAAAATTACCGGCAGAATTTTGCAGACTCAAGATTTTAGAACAGAAAATAGTTAAACTGAAATGGGTTAATTCTGTAATCCCTAATGAATTACTCTCCACAAAATATCCTCAAACTATTATAAGCCTTAGTTATCTTGAAAATATAAAGAAAACAAAAAAGAAAAAAAAAATTCATCAACACAAGTCTCCCGAGAAGATCAACTTGTAATTGTAAAATAAATATCCAAATATTTCCATAAATATAAACTAAAATATGTTAATTTTGTGATTTTAGTGAATTAACTATTCTCAAAATATCATTATTTGCGCCTTATCTTTAATCTTTTAGAAAAAATAATTTACAACAGTTTTGGTGATATTTTGAGAATAATTACTTTATTAGGGTAAACTGAAATTAACCCAGCCGACATTTATTTAATTTGTACTTATTTTTATATTTTAGCCCCTCAGTTTATTGTTTATGTGTTATGGTGCTCTTAAGTTTGTTATTTTTATATTATCGTCCTTGTCATAATAAATTTAGGCGCTGAACCTAATGAAATTACTTGGTGCAGACAACTCTTATTCTTGATATTGATAAGTGATGCAAGCTTTGCCAAGAAGACATGTGAAAAAGTAATCATGTCAAAATGAAAAATACAAATTGTAATTTAATGAAAAAAAAGATACATGAAAATAATAGATTTATTTCAAAGATATCTGAAAATAATATTTTATTTAATAATTTTATTTTCTTCCCTTATCTTGAAAATAGGAAAGGCCATAATTCTAAGATTTGGGAACTTAGTAAATATAATTTAATATGAAACTTAGTCCATATCCAGAAGTTGGAAGTACGTAAATTCTATTGTTTTGGCCCATCAAACTCATTGTTTATTTGTTACAATCCTCTCAAGTTTGTAATTTTTATATCTTGGCCCCTTCTGGAGTAATGATTCTTCCACTTGCAATTGGAGCGTTCAAAGCCTCCCTAATGAATTACTTTGTTGTGGCGATCTCTCTTACTCTCGATACCATAAATGAGAATAAGTAACTAAATAATTAAAACCAACAGAGCGAGAATGATAGATCTGTTTCAAAAGGCACATGTAAAAATAATGTTTATTTTTTTATTTCATCTAAAAAAAAAGAACTGCACTTTTACATTTGAAAAGTTGTTTTGCAAAATTAGTAGAATCCTCCGAAATAACAAATTGAATTAATTTGGAATTCTTTTTTTTTTTAAGAAAAGGAGTTAAAAATAAAATAAATACCCAAATTATCCTTTTAAGAGTTTATTTTTGCATGGAAGCTTTGATAGGACAAGAAAAATGAAAATAGGAAACTCACGTATGTGGTCGACAAATTCCTTCTTATTTTTATTTTCTCCTTAAAATTCTCTTAAAAATGGAAAATAAAAAATAAAATTCCAATCGTTGTAGAATGTACTCGCGCACAGACAATCATTCCTTTAATCTCCTTACATAATCTCATTGTCCCTCTTTTGTTCCCTCTTTTCTCTCTCTCTTTGCGGATCGCGCCGAGTCCTCTCTCTCTCTCTCTCTCTCTCTGTGGCTCGTGATATCGTCACGTGATCGTCCCCTCTCGTCTAAACTCAAAATATAACCCTAACTCACTGAGTCAACTCGCCCCATCCCCTCTCTGACCCCTGTCAACTCATTCCATCCGCTCACCCGTTGATTTTAACCTTTTTATTTGCGTATTATTTAAGGTAATTCATCATCGAACTTAAGATATTTATGATTTCATCTATCATTATTATTAACTTCTTATTTAGAAATGTCGAGTGTTTAATTTTCGTTGTTTAATTTGTTTATGTCATGAATTAAAATAATAACTTAGGGTTTTTAGCGCTTCGAATTATACAAAAGACGGATTATTTTGGACATAGGAAGATTCATTTTAGACTTCGATCTCCGATTTTATGTTGTGATTAATTTAGCCGAGGCGTGAAGTGCCGTTTTGTTGCATTCTGTTGGCAACCAAACAAATTTATTCATGGTATTGTTTTTACATGCTAGATTGTGCGTGGGCTTGTGATTTTCTGATGTTTTGTTTGGTTTAGAAGGTATATTGTATGTGATTTTTGGCCTTTAGGAACTGTTTATCAAAATTGATTGTGTCATTCATGTGTAATGGGGTGAGTTTCTTTACCGTGGCATGTGAAGCTGGGTTTATATGTGGCATAGAAGGTAAAACTTTCTAAGCCATGTTGGAAGCTTCAGAGCTGCGAGCTTTGCTCAAGATGTGAGCAGTGCTTTGCTAACCATTTTGCTTCCGTTTATAGATTATTTGGGAGGAGTGATGTAAGATTTTGAAGTAGTGGAAAATTTTCTTTCTAGCCACTTCTGATGGAGTTAATCTGTTCAAATATGTAACTTTCAAGTGGGATATCTTATTCCCTATCCTGGATTCCTAAACTGTCTAATATTCCTACTTTTAAATGTGATAAGCCTTTAAACCACCCTGGCTTTTCTTTCTTCCTTATTTAATGTTTAATATAGAAGCTTTTTGTTTCTTATTGAAAGGAGTACAAGAAAATTTATCCCCCTTCCCTCCCTCCTCCTCCAAGCCAGGAAAAGGAGATAATTAGTTCACAGGGATCTATGACTGCATTTTATCTCTCTTAATCTTTAATGTTATTTTCTAAGCATATACTTAGTTATTTTATTATGCTGTTGTTGTATTCTAATCACTATCATTGCATGATCTCTGGAGGATTCACCTCTGGATGTACCTACCATAGGAGAATAGCCTAAAAGTTTCTTTGTCCTAGGTAGAGGGTATCTTTTGCTGATAATGAATTTGCAACAAGTAATGCCCCCAAAATCCACTGCTAATGGATTTGGCCGTCGAAGAGGTGAAAGAGAAGGTGGGACAAGGCTGGAGAGTAAATCACAATCTGGAAAATCAAATTCTGGCAGAGTAGCTTCTACAGGTAAGCTTTATTCTCCTAACTAATTTAATTTTTACTTTCTAAAAGAAAATATCCCTGATTCTTTTTGTTTAGGTTCAGTGATTGGTAGCAAGTCTGGAAGTTGTGTGGTTTCTTCCCATGATAAATTGTTATACCTAGCATCATGTCTTATTGGACTATCAGTGGAAGTCCAAGTGAAAAGTGGATCAGTATATGCTGGAATATTTCATGCGACAAGTGATGAAAAAGAGTTTGGTATTCTCACTGATTTCCTTTTAGTCCAAAGCACCTGCTTTTCTTTGTTTTTGTCGATTGGTATTGGTTTCTTTGCAAGTGTTTTATGTAACATTTCATCAGTTATTCATTGCTTTGAACTTTCCTTGTATGTCAATTTCAGGTGTCATCTTGAAAATGGCTCGCTTGATAAAAGATGGTAATTTCCGAGGGCAGAAAACTGTTGCTGAGTTTGTTAGCAAGCCACCTTCAAGGAATTTTATTATACCTTCCAGTGAACTTGTACAAGTTATAGCAAAGGTTGTGCCGCAAGTCTAATGGTTTATGTTGAATGAAGTTAGTATTACTAAGTAGTTGATAACTGTATTTTTTGAATTGCAATATACAAGTAGAAGCTTTCAATTCTTAGGAAGAAATGTAGCAAAATTTCATCAAAAGCAATTATATAGGTCTATTTATGCATAAATGAGAAAAAAATTACGAATATCTTTATTGTTATTTTATTTTCAAGTAGAAATGTCTCTTTTGATTTGTCAATCATTAGTGATTTGACCAGGTTTTTTAATTGATGGTTCCAGGACGTGGCCGTAACTAGTGATGGATTTGCCAATGAGCTCCAAAGTGATAAGCAGAGAGAACTTATGATAGATTCCTTGATATCACAAACTCGTCCTGTTGAGGAGAGAGAGCTTGAACCATGGATCCCTGATGAGGATGTTCCTCAGTTGCCCGAATTGGAAAATATATTTGATGACCCTTGGAATAGGTTATTGTAACAATTATTTCTCTTTTGTTTGTTTGATGATTGGCCCTCAGAGTTGGTAGCTATAGTTATATTGTCAGGAACTGGAATTACTTTAAGCTAGAAAATAGAGTATTCTTATGACGATGCATCCAGACATTGCATAGGATAGTATGGTGAATAGGTTTCCTGCTGTTATGGATCTTATGTAATTGAAGATCTTGACATTCATCATTGTTATGTTTTCTATTGACTTAAAGATTTTAATTGGACTGTAGGAGCTGGGATCAGTTTGAAACAAATGAGACATTATTTGGAGTGAAGACCACTTTTAATGAGGAACTTTATACAACAAAACTTTTGAGAGGGCCGCAAACAGAGGAGTTGGAAAAAGAAGCTGCGAGAATAGCCAGAGAAATTGCTGGTGAGGATACCCAAGATCTTCATTTAGCAGAGGTGAGCCCCCCCCCCCCCCCTCCCCCCCCCTTCTTTCTTCCTGCTGTCAATCTTTGCCTCTTAAAACTTTTACTTGGTTAATTTGTCTTCCCAGTTGGTTACATTTCATGTTTACATGTTTGTATGTTCATCAGGAAAGAGGCAGCAACATTCATGAAAACCTTGGTGTTGATGAGGAAACCAGGTTTTCTTCAGTTTACAGGGGTACAGGGTTTGATGATAGTGGATATGAAGAAGACGAGGATATTGTATTGAATACACGTAATAATGAAACCTTCGGAGATTCTTCTGGTTCGGTCGATCAGATATCTACAGATTTTGCCATTGCAAAAAGCAGTGGTGGAGCTCAATTATCATCAAGCTCTTTCATAGTGGTAGTTCCTCAATCAAAAATCCCATCTATGAAATTTAGGTCTCAATATTTAACTTTGAAGTGCTAGTATTTGGAGAAATTACTCATATCTAGTTCAGAAAACGATGCGGAGGGTTGGACTCATTATTTAGTATTTCTACAGCTATGCTCAAAACATAATCACTTATCGACATGAGCATTTATTTTGGGGGCTGGATTTTGATTAGAGTAGATTCAGTATTAACATTTGACCTCTATTAGGGGTGGACATACATAGTATCGGGAGACGAGAATTATTAGTATTACTATGTGCCATACTTAGCATGCAAAAAAAGATTGTATGCCTCATGGTCCCAGTGATCTTACTGATTAGAATCAGGACCTGTTACTGAAGATTTTTATCCTTTTTTTTTTCTACATAAGTTTGTACCATGAAGACACACACAGCATGTGTGGTTCAGGTAAATCTAGAAGAATACTATAAGACACACACAGCATGTGCGGTTCAGGTAAATCTAGAAGAATACTATATCAAGTGAATCTGAGGGTCTACACTTTATAAATACAAGTTATGTGGACCATAATCCATATCTATAAGATTTGTATTAGAGGATTATCACGTTAATTTTTATTTTTAAGCCACTATCGAAACCATTGGCCAACTATTATTTTATTGTCTTGCAATCTGATGGCTAGCCCATATTGAAACCAATAGAAACTCTCTTAACAGACTTGCAAACTTTTGTGTTTGATAAATTAATCTTTTACTCATCAAAATGGAGAGGATGTTTGTAGTCATGAAGCTTGTTTTCTTCCAAGTGCTTTCTATTATTTCTATTAGTACCTTCTTACCTAAATAAGCTGTTGCGTTTCTTTTTTTTTTCCTTTTGGGTGCAGGATGAGGCACAGACTTCTCAGTCTGATGGTACTGGTACAGATTTATATTGCTCTGAATCATATGATGGTAGACAAACAGCATGTGAAATTCCTAGTAGAAATTTCCCTACTCTTGACAATGAAAGCAGGTGGTTTTTTTTTTTTTTTTTGGTTCTCCTTCTTCTTCTTCTTCTTCTTCCTCCCTCCAATGATTATACTGTAATTATTTGTTTCCTTGAGAGTAAGATAACTTGTATCATCCATTGAGACTGAGTTTCTACATTTGAAAGTTTTAGGGTCCAGGAGAATTTGATTGGTGAATGTGGAGGAAATAATGACGCAAAGGATTTTGTAGAAAAGCAGCCGGTGAGTATAGTTACTAATTTGTACTTTCCAGTGGAAGCTTGGAGTTGCCTTGTCAAAGTGCTTATAGTTTGTTTCATTCTAACAAGCATATTCCTTTTTATCACTTGGTCTTCATCTGATGCAGCTACCAGAGGATGCTCAATTGCCAAAATCTGGGGGTGAGTGAATAAATTTTGATTTAAAAGGTTGCCCATATTTTCTTATTATTAAGATTGATATATTGTACTAATGTTCATTAGATGCGAATTATCATAAGTTGCATTGATATTTGGACTTTTGACTTTCAGCTTTGCATAATATGACCATTGCTTTCTTAATCATCAGCGTATAATCTAATTTCCCCGTATTTTGAATACAAATGTTTCCCCTCAAATCTATGGCACTAACCATGTGCAATGTTTAATATAGATTCACAATCATCACCAAACAGAGAGAAGGCTGGCATTAACAAAGTGGGACGATCTGCGAATGCAACTCCATATTCGACATCTCATGTTTTAGCAAAGGGTAATGAAAAGACAAGTTCCCATGGGGAACCATTGGACCTTGCAGCATCTAGTAAGGTGCCTGGAGAACCACAATCTGTAAATTCTCGTGGAAGACCTGGTAGTTCTGCATCTTCTAATTCAGATCGTGCAGCTGCCACATCAGCTTCTAGTGGTCCTGGCTTATCTCCAAGCTCATCAGTGGGTTCTTTATCTTCCGAAAAATCAACATTGAATCCCCATGTCAAGGTATGATTGATGTATAATGGGTGTCATATGATCATTTGACTTTGCTGCTGGTGTTGTATGATCATTTGACTTTACTGCTGCAAACACAAAGACTAGATGACTTGAGATTTTTTTTTTTTCTCTCTCTCTTATAATACTCTCTTCCTAATGTGTTAACATATTTTTCAATTGTGGGTCTCAGGAATTTAAACTCAATCCTAATGCAAAGAGTTTCACTCCCTCGCAAGCGTCTGCTAGGCCTGTATCCCCTGTTGCTGATAATGCTTTCTATCATCCACCTAATGTGTCTGCTGTACCACAAATGCATGGATTGCCTGTTGGTTTTGGAGTAAGCAGTTGAATTAGCCTATAAGCTTTGTTTTTCTTAGTTGCACTTGAGTGTGAGTGATTTTTTATTGGAATTTATTTTTAACTTAAATAAATCCAAATTCTCTTTCTATGAATATTTATTAACACGTTAAAGACTTCTATGCTTCTGTAAGATTGAAATTACATGCATCTCGTGGAAAATCTCAATGCATTCTTTTCAACTTGTGTGATTGTTATGGGCCTTATGGCTAGCTTAAAATTTGCAGATGGGACCCTCGTTGGCTGCACAGCAGCCTGTTATATATCCACAGATTGCACCAATGCAGTCACCACAAACATATTATCATCCACATGGACCTCAGGTATGGCATGACTTCAAACTTGTTATCAGAGACTGCATATGCTTTTGATGCATTAATTAGGACTTCTGCTCTTGTCATCTGATTAGCCATTAATTACCCTTATTCATCTGATTGCAGTATGGACAGCAGATGCTTGTTGGCCAATCCAGGCCTTTCTTTTACTTGCCAAACTACCAGCCTGTAAGCAATTCTCATCATCTAAAAGTTTTGTAATCCGTACTATTCCAGTGAGTGATGATTGACTTCCATAAGCATACTTGAAATTATCTCCTTTTGTCATATGGTTTCTGAATTTATGCCTTTTGGGTCAGGGTGTCCGAGTTCTTATAGCTTACCAAAAACTGCTTTTCCCAGTTTGACCAACACCAGATCACCGTTTTTAGATTTGTTTTTTGATTTTTATGGTTGAAAAATGTTAAGCTTTTGCCTTCAAACCAAACAGCATGGCATTCACAGTGATTAAAGCAATATTATTATTGACTGCGTTCTTGAAAATTCTGCTTTGTTATAGAGATTGGTATTACAAAATTAATTAATTTACACTTTTCTCTTTACAGGAAATGCCTTACAAAGGACGAGATTATTAGCTGCTTGACCGGCTTTGAACATCTGTGAAATCCTGAGAGACTGCTTGGAATAATTTTCTAGGATGGAAGCTCCACAGTTCATGAAATTGCTATTAAGCCAGAATCCAAAAAGTGCCGAGGGATTTGTCGTCATCAAAGTGCGGAGGGAGTTGGCTTGATCGTGGGATATGATAATGTAGCCCTCCATGCATAACTCATGACATGACCTGGAGTTTCTCCGCCGAACAACTTGTACTCTTTTCATTGTTTTTTCTTCTCTCTTCCCCCATTTTTAATTTTTAATTTTTTAAAGGTTGTTTGGATCAAAGTAAAATGAAAAGCAACTCATGCATACACCCTTATCCGGGTTTTTGTTTTTGTTTTACTTTTTGATCTTTTAATGTTCTGTATAATCTTTTGTTATCTCTATTTAATATTTATTTTATTAGCGTAATGTCAGGTAACTTTTTATGCATTTTATCATAGCTTATGAATGAACTACTAAACAATTACAGAGATATCTCATGTGAGAGGCAATGGCAAGTAAATTAATTGTGAAGGGGAGGAAATAATGCCCCCATTGTCATGGCGTTTGTAGCTTTCTGAAAAAATGGCTTGCGGGTCTGTTTACGTGAAGAACTAGTCATACGTATCAGTACTGTGTGACTTTTTCAACGAAGGTCGCAAGTGAGCTACGGAATTTGTTGCATTTATTTTTAAATTAATTAGCTAAGGGATGGGCTAAATTTAAACTAATTTAGTTCAAAATTTATATATTTGTCCTTTATCTGAAAGAGTCCGTTAAGTTATGTTTTATTGTAATTTATGTCAAGAACAGTAATAGTATCAATAATGGAACTTGTTATTGTTTCTATGTCTGGCATAAAATTACCTTAATCGTAATTTAGCCAAATCCTTATTCGAAACGTGTCTGTCTTGAGAAGGAAACACACGGTACTAGGTGTTCCGGTGAGGCTGCTTGCGATCGCTAATTTGTAGCTTCGAAACTGTTGGTGATATTAATAGATGATGAGGCGTTTCTTAAATTGTCTCACGCATGTCCCGATACATGGGGGCTTTAAGCATTCAAGAGAAAAAAAAAATGATGGTCAAATCACTCACAAACCAATCCTTATAAGTGGAAAACCATAGCTTCCAGATTTTGTGACTTGTCAACACATGAAGATAAAATGTTTGCCTTCCATGCAATTGCCAGTTGCCTTCGGTGGTTCATAATTAGCCTTCGTTTTCTAGTCAACTGGCGGCTTGGTAGAAGACTTGCGTAGCTAATTATCTGACCTAAAAGACTTAATAAGAAGATGATAAATAGTCTTTCTACTAAGTCACTCAAAGATATACAGAGAGAAGAGGAAAAGTAATGGGGATTCGAGCTCATGAACACGATGAAGACAGCATGCATAAACTCTACGAAGCAAGCCTCAGGGGATGCGTAAGAAGCTTGAACACATTGATGCAAAACGATTCACTGATTTTGCATAAAACATCACTCACTTCCTTCAGAGAAACGCCGTTGCATATCTCGGCTTTGCTCGGTCATCTTGACTTCACTAAAGCCCTTTTAAGTCATAGGCGTGAACTTGCCAAGGAGTTGGACTCCCTCAAGCACTCACCTCTTCACTTAGCTTCAGCCGAGGATCATTGGGAGATTGTTGAAGAGTTGTTATCAGCAAACAATGACGTTTGCTTGGTTGCTGATCAAGATGGCAGAATCCCGCTTCATTTGGCTGCCATGAGAGGCAGAGTTGAGGTTATAGAAAAATTACTAAATGCAAACTTTGACTCAATTCTTGTGAAATTTCATGGGGACACAGTTTTGCACCTTTGTGTGAGATACAATCATTTGGAGGCTCTCAAAATAATTCTGAGAGCATTGCTGCATGAGGGGGGGTTTCTTAACTCAAAGAACCATCAGGGCTACTCAATTTTGGAGTTATCTGCCGCTTTAAAGCAATTTCAGGTAGGACCTTAATTTATTCGTTACTTCGCACAGACTATGTTGTAGTTGAAAATTATAAAATACTGTTAATCTAACACATATTTAATACTTCTAGCAACGTATAATGATTTTGTTCATATATTGTGCAGACCACAAGCTACCTGCTTTCGATACCTCAAATAAGAGTTAATGTAAATTCATTGATTGAAAATGGCTTTACAATGCTTCAAAAAGATTTACAAGAAGCTATTGCTGTTCCATCTGCTAAATCGGGAACAGAAACACTGCCACCGTTACCAAATGTTACTCTTCATCATCGCAATGAACCACAAGCACAAGCACCACTGAGACAGTTGCTCATGTTTGATAGTGATCGTTATGAAAAAACCAGAGGCAATTTAATGGTGGTAGCCACCTTGATAGCCACCATGAGCTTCCAAGTTGCAGTAAACCCACCAGGTGGATTCTGGCAAGCGGACACAAAAGCTGATCAAGGTTGCCCCAGTGGGCAACCAATTTGCAAAGCTGGAACTGCAGTACAAGCTTACGAGGACCCCAACGACAGATCAAATAGCTATCGCGTTTTCATAGCTTGCAGCACTGTGTCTTTCTCTGCTTCCATGGGCATAATTCTTTTGCTTATGAGTGGAGTTCCACTAAAGAATAAAGTTTCTGTGGGGATCTTGATCTTGGGAATGTTCGTTTCAGTTTTGTTCGCAGCTGCTACCTACATGATGTCTATAGGATTTGTTAAAGCCCCAGATGATGAACGTTTCTTTGATTCTCTTGTATCGACATTCTATGTACGGTTTTGGGCTGTGTTGCTTTGTGTCATTGTTGGGATTCATGTGCTTAGAATTTGCTGGTGGCTGCTAAAGAAGCTTGTTAGGTTGCTCTGTTGGATTGTGAAAAGGTTGTCGAAAATGCTTACACCTGATAGGCAACCATCTAGAGTTGACGTTTTGAGACTTTAGAGAGAGCTCAGGTTACATTTTGAGTTTATGAACAAGCATTAAGCATTAAGCATTAAGCGTTGTATGTTGGAATCAAACCTTGTGATGTTTTATCTAATCTGTACCGACTATTATTCAGGAGCTGCTCTTCCTCAAGATTGCTTGGGGCTTCATTATATTAAGGTCTCAAATCTGTTTTAAACATATTATTTTGTTCTAACAAAATATAAATTTCGATATTATAGCTAAATGAATTATGATTATATATTAAATTTTAATTAATTGTTCAAAGCCTCATAGGTTAATTTGTGGTTTCGTCGCATCTCAATTTTTCAAATTTTATCTTTTTATGCTCTGCTTAATTACTTGATTATTTAGTTATCTTACCTTTTTTTTAAATATTTTTGTATCGATTGTTGTTTCTATTTGTCCTGAATAATTATGTGTCTGTTTTGGGAAAAAAACTGCTAAATAATTAATATTTAATATTGTGTAGGATAGGAAAAAATTATATATATATATATTAACTTAAATGAAAAACAAGTAACTCAATAAGTGTCTATTAAATTAAAAGATGGTGGAATAATTCGGCCTAGATCCCAATAATCTGTTGAGTCAGTCCTCCAATGATTAATTTATCTGAATTTTGATTAATTACATAATATTAAGAGATAGCCAATACATTCTTATTATAGTTGTTAAAAGACAAATCTTATTTAATTAACATATTTAAAATGCCAAATTTTTAATTTAATTTATTTTTTAATTTTATTTTGTGTGAGAATTGCACAAAATGTTATTTTTGAATAGTTATAATACTGGGCCTGTGCTATATATATAACATAACTCGATTTGCCAAAAATGTTGTAAAAGTACATGGTCTATGGGGTTTGAGATAACAAACCCATAATTTGAATTTAGGTTAATGAGTGACGAACTTTTAAAAATTGTAAAATTGTTATTCTATTGTTTAAAATTATATTTCAATTTTTGTAGTCGAGGTTTCAAATATAAATGCACTAGGCTTCAAATCCTCAATTACGTTGTTTTTATATTTTCCCCCAAAACCCAATTGGGTTGCGTGTGTGTGTGTGTGTACACATACACAGTTCATTATGGGCGTAGCTACTTCCGGTTTGAACTTTGTAATGGGAATGTTCACGTGTGGAAAATAGATTGGATGAGCGTGGAGACGGAAAGATACACTCGTTCCACCTAAGATGTTCTCAATCTCTCACGTGAAAACTTAACCACTGACCAAATAGCCCCTCGATCATCTAAGTTGGCCTTGCCGCAGCATCAGCATCTACTGCTAACATAACAACCTTCGAATATATTTTGCTTTATTTATTTTAATTATTCTTTTCGTTATTAATTGCTTAAATTATGATTCCTGATTAGGTTCGCTCTTTAATTTAGACTGTATCTTCTTCTGGGTATGAAACAGTTAAAGAGTTCAATGACAAGCAGCTGAAGTTCAAGAAGTATGAATTATTTATGGCATTAGTGATTGAAATGTGTTAATATTTCTCGTTTTGTACGTCACATCGGATGTAAAAATGCAAATTTTTATATAAATGTGTGTGCGCTCACGCAAGCATAAATGCATGAAAAAAAATTAAATTAAATTAAATTAATTTTTTCATTTGTTTTCCTTTTCTTTAGCGGGGACTATCATGGTTATAAAGGCTTAAGGTTACATCGGAAAACAATGCAGAGCAATATTATCAGCATTTCTGTTTTCTTGGTCCCTTTTGTTCATTGGTTCTCACGATTATTTTCTCTGATTGTTTTTATTTGTTCAAGTTTTTTTTTTTCTCTGTGTGTCCACTTGCTGGTATGTTTTAGGGTTCTCGTTTATGTTTTTGTATGTGTTCGGTTGTTTACCTCTTGATTACATTTTGATTATAAAAAACAGCGTGAATTCTTAGTGGCGTTGGTGATTGAAACACTTGTGAACTGCATGTTTTAGCATAATGGGTGAGAAGACTGATGACGCGGATCGAATCTCGAACTTTTGTGTTGTTGAAGAGACGGGAAGTATTAATTTAAGAGAATCGTTTCCCTTCTGGGATTTTGATCTACGCTTAGGTTTTGCAAGCTTGTGTTTCGTCCGCAGAAACTTGGGATATTTGTAAGGCCTGCTGGTCTGAAGAGGATCTTCTCTTCTTGACGGACGGGTTCCAAGAGTTTGATGTCGACATCCATCAAACCCAAATGGGGTTTCGAAGAACTTGGTTTTATACTGCTTTTTGCATCTCTAAAGCTCTCAAATCCAAATGGGTTTGTGTGCTTGATTCACAGTGCTCGGCGTCCTCATTTGAATGATTTAGCATTAATGGGTGACAATTTTTAAGGACCGAGAGCAATTTCCCTTGCTTGAGAGGTGGGCATTCATTTCCCTTACAATTGTCAATCTCTGTTTTTTCGGTTTCTGATTCTGATTTGTTTCTGTTTGTTTGCTGTGGTTATGGAGGATCCATTTAATTTATGTCGTAACACTTGTCTCTGTGCGCACGAGGATAACCATCAAATTACGGAGCTCAGTTGGATTGGATGTTCCCAATTTCTCGTCCCAAGCAATTTCACTGCAGAAAATATTCATTCAACGATTCACTCTATCCTCTGGTTGACTGCCTTAGTACACATGCAGTGTATTTTACTTTCTTCTTGACTCAGTTGTCGACATTTTCTTGAATCACAGCGGATACTTGAAGAACCAGGGCATGTGGACGTGAGCCGTTGCGGTTCTCATTGATGCCACGTGTTGGCGGTATTACTTTTTAGAATCTTTTGCGGATTAGCTCTTTCATGGTAACAACATTGGTAAGTGGACTATCCGGACGTGGACAATTCCAGGAGAGATCTGCCTGTTTCTAGATTGGTCCGCTCCTGCGGATGATTCAATGATTCAATTGCAGCAGAATCTTGAAACACCTTTTGATGCTCTTGTACTGCCCATTTCCATCACCCTCGTTTTGCTGCGAGTGATGTTAAATTTACATTTTGAAAAAGAAGACTCTTCGGAAGGGGAAAAAAAACAAAAAAACAAAAAACATGGCCTACTTTCAATACTGTCGTGTCAATCTACAGGTTAAAGTTTCCTGGTGATTAGTGATGACCTGTTATTTTCTATTATTATGGGTTGTGAGTTGTGGCTAAGTAACACCGCCCAAATCCGGATAGTAAGGTTGCCACAGGGGGCATCTACTACTGCCCGTTATTTCTTTCTTTATTTATTTTTTTTTTCAAAATAAAATCAGATATAAAATGTTATTAATTATTAAATGAAAAAAAAAAGAAAGAAAGGAAAAAAGAAAAAAGGGTAGTTGAATGTTGATGGTTTCAATCTTATTAAAATACATCTTAATTTCAACTCAACCCAAAACGGCTTTGTTAAGTAGTAGTGATACTAGGAAACAGGAACAGGCATATTCCGAATTGCTTTTGATAAGATCAAAGTGGTTCGCAACAAGCAATAATTAATAAAAAAAAATTGTAAAGTGAACATAGGCACTTCATTGACTTGCAATTATTATTCTTCTAGAATAAGTATTTGGTGTATTATATTCATAGATAATGTTTGTCATTATAATGGTGGGTAGTGAATATAAATAATATTATATTGGCCAAGATAAGGCCATGCTTACCTGATTAATTATTCCACCATAAAGATGAAGGAAGAGATAAGCATGAGTGAGATTAGTTTAGGTTTGTCCTATGGACAATATTAATGATGAAGTGTCATATTAATTTTTTGCTTTTTATGCTTTTGGTCCAAACTTTGATAATGAACTGTCATTTTAATAGCAAATAAAATCTCCCCAACTGTTCGTCCGGGAAACTTCATCCAAAAAAAAAAAAAAAGGAAAAAGAAAACCCCAGTTGTGGAAAAAGTGAATCCCCTCAGCATGGAATCAAAATATCTAAATTGTTTAATTGCAAATAATTAAATAAATTTTAAAAGTTCTTTTGAAAGGTAAATTAATTTAAAAACAACTTAATAAAAAAAAAACTTAACAAAGGGTCTTTGATATTTTAACATTTCTATTGTTACAAAATTGATATCAAAATCTGACTCTGAGCTTAGAAAGATTAATACATTATTAAAATTTGATCTAATTGATTAGCCCATGGACAGTAATAGGTAAATGTAGAAAATGGAATAAATTTTCGGTTTTTATATTCAAGATTTTTTTGTGAACTCGCTAATCTTGATCATATTAAACAAAAAAAAAAAAGATTCAAAAGCTTCTGTTTAAAGCAAAAAAAGATCGATAAAGAGTTCTTTTTCTCGAAAAAGAAAACTTGAATTATATTGGAAAGCTAAAAATATGGTGTTTAAAAAAATGTAAAAGAAAGTTGGACTTTGGACGTTCAAAATTGATAGACAAAGTGGGCCATGATTATTTTTTTATTATTAAGTTTAAGGCCCATCTATATTTGTAGAATTTTGCCACGTGGAGGACTAAAGATTTTTTTTACAGCTAATTGAAAGACACCAAACAAGCCTTACTATTTGTTAACTTCGCAGCTCCTTTATATATACATATATATAAGCTATTATACCACAATATATTGATGTTATAGTATATAATCTATTAGAAGTTAAAAATCATGTAGTAATTACATAGTTCATGAATCTATTGAGTGTAGTCTAAAAGTCTAGACTAATAAAAGTAACCTATATTTACGCATTAACGTGGTTGGATAAAAAATTTTCGAGTTAGAAAGAAGAAATTTATTTACAATTTAATAATAAAAAAAAATTATCTTTAATTTTTCTTTTTGAAATGGCTTGAGAACGACATCTAATTTAAAATATTAGACTCGTTAACGTTCATTAGTACATATATGCATACATACAAACAAACAAAAATTCAACCAACTAATGCTTAAATCTTTATCCCTTTTGTAAGAATTAGTTAATGCCTTTCGAATTTAATGCTCAATTAAAATGAAGAGCATTGCTTATATATTATATAATTTTTTTTATTTCACAATCAAAGTTTAGCCAAAAGAATTATTATTTTGTCTCAATTCTCTAAATTAGCCGTTAACATTTATTTTGAAATAAATATGATAATGTATTTGGTAGATCCACACCATTAAATGATAAAAATAAACAAAAATTAATGAAATCGAGCCATCTAACAATACTCCTTATTTATAGAGTACAAAACATTCATAGTCCAAAAAATAAATCAGGATTGTTATTTTTTTGTTTTTGGTATGATTTAATTTATTTTACATTTAAAAAAAAAAAAAGGGGACCACGAAAGTGCATGGGAGCGGTACGCGCCACGCAGTGGGAAAGGCGCGTGCCGGAGGTGCCGGTGGGAACTATAGGGACGGCTGACTGAGAGAGTAGATAATTAGACTTATGTTAAAAGCGTCTGCATTTCCTCTGTATCACTGCGAGAATTTATTTCATAAAATATTAAAAACAGATGATATAAAATAAAAAATTTATTACGCCATTATCAGAAGACGACAAAAAGCTGCTACAATACAACCAACGCAACTCATTACACGACACCATTAAAAAAAAAAAAAAAATTGTGTGTATGCAAAATGAAGCAAAGAAGGATGCTGTTGCTTTGCTGAAGCTGGTGTTAGTGCTGGTGGCGATGTTACAAAACACGAAGACTGTGGTGGTGAGGTTCAAAGATTTTTAGGAAAGAAAGGGAAAGAGAGAAGAAGATGAGTGTTTTAAGTTAGTTTGTGAGAGAAAGTTGAAAACTTTTGTGTATGGTTACATAGACTACCCATTTGTTAAGGCATAGTAGTGGTGTTATTTCTGTTTGCTTTAGCAATCTTTAAAGGTTTGGCCTTTTTCTTTCCTTCTTTCTTGGCTTCTCTCTCTGCTGGGTTTGTTTATTTTCTTCTAATTCCTGGTTCTTAGCTTGCTGTTGAATGTTTTGGGTGCGTAAAGTTTGTATCTTTGTTGGTTGGGAATCTTGATATTGTAGCATTTTGGGCTTAAGATATATGGTTGTATTGCTGCTGATTAAAAAAAAAAAAAAAAACTGATGAGGTTTTTCTTGTTTTGTGGTTATGTAATTATTGTGATGGTATTTTTTTTTGTTTGGTGCTGTAATCATTTTTTTTTTTTAAATCTTTCTGATATTTGGCTCTTGGGTTTTGCATGTATCTGTTGCTCTCAAATGTGACCTTGGGATTTGGTGATTATAGCATCTGGTTCTTGAGAGAATGAGTTTAATCAAGTTTTCTTTTTCTACCTTCTCTATTTCTGTTCTTGGATTCTTGTTTTACTAATATAGTTATACTCTGATTATTTTCTGAATGATCGATTTGCATGTTGGAAAATTCAACGAATTGTGATTTTTGTTTGATTTTATAAATATATGCCCCTGGACGTTATTTCAGTTTTAGTATCCTGTGTTGATTTTTGCATTACTGGACTTGCTGGGTCTCTGTTGTGTTGATTTTATTTGGTTTTGTTTTTTTTTTTGTTGCTGGAAATGGAATTCTTTGTCTTAGTTTATCTAGGTTGACTTTATTAGCTTTTGTTTCTAAGAGATTTGCTTTCTATGCACATCCCTTCCCTGCTAATTTGTGAGTCTTTAAGCGTTTACTAAATATTGCTGATGTTTGATCTATGTAGATGTCTGTGGTAGTTG
Organism: Aegle marmelos; assembly: GCA_030449875.1. NCBI lineage: Eukaryota > Viridiplantae > Streptophyta > Magnoliopsida > Sapindales > Rutaceae > Aegle > Aegle marmelos. Next base: position 8,292,832 of record JASUUL010000116.1, read on the forward strand.
ACACTTGGGTTTGGCTGCTGATTTGCAGGTTGACTGAATAATTGAGCAAAGGCTTTTCTCTTTTACATGTTCCAAGATTGAATTGAAGTTCTTATCCTAATATATTTTGACAATGCCAAACCTGTTCGGCAAAGATTCTGGTATAACCTCTGCTTGCTCAGCATCAATGAATGGTGTTAGTGGCCCGTCGTGGGGGAGTTCAAGTGAATCATTTGTCCAACAATCACCCATGTCTGGGTGCTTAAGCTTGAAGATGGCAGTTCCTCAGCAACAATTTGCTAACACTAAACAATTGAGCTTTCAATTTCAAGACCAGGAATCATCCTCAACTCAATCAACTGGTCAATCTTGCTCCAAAGAGGCTTGTGTCAAAGATGACAACCCTAATGGGCAAAGCCTAGCATCAGCACCACCAGGTGATTACATGAATCCAAAGTGTTCCCTATTTTGGTGCCGTTATTCTTTTTTCATCATCAAATAGTTGTGCTTAATTAGTGCATTAGGCTTTTAATGATGGTATTGGGATATAATAATTGTTTTTCTATTGTTTATATTTTGTGTCATTATTGGGGCTGCCCCCTGAGTCCCAATTAAATTCCTCACGAGTTAATGGGAAAACATGTAGTTGGCTAAACCTGGCAACAACAAACAGGTCATTCTTTATTCACAACTTGACTTACCAGCAAAACTTTCTGTAATTGATTTATTGCGTTTTGGTTGTCATTGAGCTATAGAAATGCCTAATGTAGCTGTTGTTGCTCATACTTAGGATTCAATGGAATTCATGCGAAGCCTGTGGGAGGTCACGCTAAACTAGCCTCATCAATGGTCCCTCATGATTTTGTCTTCACTCCTCCACATGTTGATTACAACCAGACAGTTGTAAGTTGATATCAGTCTGTGGTTTCTGGTTGTGGTGGTGAAAAGGAACCTCATGCATGCTCTGTTATCTTTTTTTCTTTTTTTTATTGTCAGGCTCCATTTCAACTCCATTATGCTGAACCATACTTCAGTGGCTTATTATCACCATTTCTTCCCCCGCAGGCTATGGTAAGCACCTTGATCTGTATGATGTCTTTTGGTTTAGTTGCTTTCACTAGAACATATAATTAGAATAGACAGTTATTGAACATTTGTGTCACAAGATATTAATGAGAATATATTCTTCAGACAGCCAGCTACAAATTAAGATGTGAAGTTTTAAAATTTTAAATTGAATAAGCTGCTTATATGAAGGTTTTAGAGAACTACTTTGGACCACGTGTGATGCTTGATACCCCTCAAAGTTATGGTGTAGCTCATTGAGAAGATGGCCTTGGTTAGGACTTAGGTCAGAAGGGAGGAAAAAGAATTCATGTAGTGAACCTGAACTAGCTTGAATTGAGGTTTAGTTCTGTTGACTTGCACTGAAAATTCTCATGCTTCTTTCTTCCCCCCCCCCCCCCTCTTTTCCTCTTCAGTTGTTTACTTTATTAGCCTCTTTATTGCTTGGGAAGGGGAACCATTATAGAACTGCACCAACATGAAATTTCCATCCCTTTCTCCACCTTTTTCACTAAGTAGCACCTTTTTCTAGGCGTTATTCATCTTCAATCTTTCAAAGCAAAGTGTGTAAAACATTTTGCTGGCCTTTAGATTCTTCGATGTCCATAAATCTGGTCCATGAAGTATTCTGCTCTTTTATTGTTTTTTTAATGATTGCACATTACACTGCATCTCCCTTTGTTGTTATTGTACTCTGCTTTACTTCTCTTAATAACTCTTTATATTAGGAAAGTTTCCTCTTTCATTTTTGTAATTGTTAAGCTATTTATTTAATGAGGCGCTATTGCTTTATGAAGTCTGAACTTTATTTTCATACATGCAAAATGCTTGGAAGTTTTTATTAATCAAATTTTTTTGAGGAAATCAAGCAATTTTATACGTATCTTATTAAATGTCTTCTGTGCTCTTTTAATCCATTTTGATATTGATTATTCTTGAATCAGTCTACTACCAGCAAATTCATTTAAGCCTGATTTCTTTTGAAGTATGACTATGCCTGTATGTGTTTTCTCTCACCTATATATGGGATATTTATCCTTGAACTTTCAGCAGATTCATCATCCCCAAATGATGGGGATGGCTCCTGCTCGAGTGCCGCTGCCTCTTGAACTTGCTGAAGATGAGCCCATTTACGTCAATGCTAAACAATATCGAGCGATTCTCAGGCGCAGACAGTATCGTGCCAAGCTTGAAGCTCAAAATAAACTCGTCAGAGGCCGCAAGGTATTTGCCTCTCAGGGTTTCCTAAATCCTCTTTTACTGCAATTTCAATATGACACACCAGTATTACATGGTTGTTTGACTAAGTGATATTTTCTCTAAAATACCCCTATAAATCCGTGCAGCCATATCTTCACGAGTCCCGACATGTTCATGCAATGAACAGGGCTAGAGGATCTGGTGGGCGTTTTCTCAACATGAAGAAGGTCCCAGAGTCCAAGCCTAATTTAACAAACAATCAACTGGACATGTCAGAATCTGAAGCTCACCGTGAGAACTACAAAGATGGTGGTTCCACCACGTCTTGTTCTGACATCACAAGTGCCTCAAACAGTGAAGACATCCTCCAGCAGCCGGAGTTTGGGTTCCCTGGTTACTCTTCTATTGGCAGTCGAAGCATGCAAGGTTGTTCAGCTGCTATGAATGGTGATGGCAACATGCACCATTTCCTGTCCTCTGTTGATGGATGAGCCCAGCATCGCTGGCTTGTCTCAGCCAGCCTGAATTCTGACATTCTGGTGAAGAAGAATCAGGCTGCTGCTTTTCCCTTGGGAAGTCATCCTTGGCTCTTTAGTTTAACTTTTCAACTATTTTGTTCTGGTAGTTTCAACATCTTGTCAACAGCTGCAATGGAGTTAACTTTTTGTGATTTTAAGGTTGTTGCTTGCATTATCCGGAACTCAGGTACAAGGATATCTTATTAAGATGGTCTACCTAAAAACTCCAATTTGTTTAAGTTTCCACGTTCTGTATCATGTCTATCGGTTTCTTTCTATATTATTGTTTTTCATTTAGTCTGCAAAACGGTAAAACTATCAATTTTCAAGTTACCTAAACATAAATGACCGCTGTAATTGTATGGATTTAGGGTTCGATTATGGTACTTAATGAAGTTCAGTTAGTTAGAGACCTAGTGAAATTTTAAAATCTAATCATTTAAAGTGCTTTAAGTTGTGACCGGGTAAATTAGGCTTTGTATTGTATTGTTTTTCAAGGATAGTTTATTTTACTTAAAAAATTATAGTTATTTTATTTAAAAAATTATAATTATTTTGTTATTAATGAGAATTTTATTAAAAATTATAAAATTATTTTAATAGGTATATATTTGTAAAGTTATATTAAAAAAGATTATTAAATAAGTTATTTTTAATATTTTAATATTAAAAAAATTATTTTTTATTCTTAAAAATTTAAAATTTGAGGATTAGTAAGGATAGAATAATTTATTTAATTTTTAAAAATTTTATTAAAAATATATCTAAATAATAATAAAAATTTTAATAAGAATATATAAGATTAAATAAATATATAATTTTAAAATAAAGCTATATTAAATAGACATTTATGGTTGATTGTAGAGGATGAAATAAGTAGTTTGTGTTGTGTGGATGAAATAAGATGATGAAAAAGTAGTTTGATGTTTGGTAAATTATGTTGTTATAATTATTATGAATTTAAAAAGTAGAGTATATGTATTTGATAATTTAATTATAAAGTATTATTTTATTATATAATGATTAAAATAGATAAAGTTTAAATTATTTTTTATTTTTTAATATATTTAATAAATTATCAAAATATTTTTTTCTTAAATATATACAATATATCAAAAAACTCAATTAAAAAAATTTAAAAATTTTTATAATCTGTTACATAAAATATGATAATAATTTATAATTATACATAATTTAAATAAAATAAAAAGTAATATATGTTATATTTACATTAAATTTTTTATGATAAAATTTCTCAAATTATAACAGTATTATGATATTTAATAATTTATATATTATGGTTTATTGATAAGTAAGATATAATTGTCTTTTTATTAAAATACTAAAGTTATAATAAGAATTTTAAAAATGTGCAGTAACTTATTAAATAAGTTACTCATGACAAGTAATATTGTACCTATTTTTAAAAGCTGCTGATGAAATGGAGAAAATTACAAAATAAGTTACTTTTATAAAATTTATCAAATATGTTAACATATACATGTTTTGACAATTAATTTTGATGATAACAAACAATGAATTTTAAGTTGATAAATGTGTTTTTAAGACTTACAAATGTTTCAAGTATTCTTTTAAGAGTCAAAACTAGGTAGTATTTAACATTTCTTTGAAGAACTAGAACAATTTGTAAGTTAAAATGAAATTCTGAATATAAACGGCTAACCGATTATGTTAAACGGTTAACGAGTTATGTTAAGCGTTAACCGATAGAGTGAAGTAAGTCGGTGAACCCTTAAACATAAAGGTTAACCGATATCGTGAACTCTTTAAAGTTAAAAGGTTAACAACTTAAGTCTTAACCGATAGGCATTTTGTGAAATCTTTGGAAGTAATCGGTGAACCCTTAACATAAAACGGCTTAATTGACATTCTTTGATATCTTGAGAAAACTTTAAAGTGTTTTAAAAGGTTAACAAGTTTAAGTCTTAACCGATAGGCATTTTGTGAGATATTGGAAGTAATCAAACCGTTAACATAAAACGGTTAACCGATATCGTGAACTCTTTAAAGTTAAAAGGTTAACTTCTTAAGTCTTAACCGATAGGTATTTTTGAGAATTTTGAAGTAATCGCAAATCAAGTGTTTTACATAACGTTAATCGATAAAGGTTTTAATTAACATTCTTTGTTAACCCTTAATCGCTTAGAGAAAACGGATCAAGTGTTTTTGTGAAAGGATTAAGCCTTAAACCGATAGACATTTTGTGAGATCTTTGGAAGTAATCGCGAATCACATAAACATAAAACGGCTAACCGATATCGTGAACTCTTTAAAGTTAAAAGGTTAACAACTTAAGCCTTAACCGATAGGCATTTTGTGAGATACTGGAAGTAATCGGCAAACCGTTAACACATAACGGTTAACCGATAAAGCTCAGAATTGACATTCTTTGTTAACCCTTAACCGTTTAGAGAAAACGGATCAAGTGTTTTTGTTATGCAGGTTTCTGGAAGTTAACGGCGAAAGGGTAATGCTTAACGGTCAACCGTTTATTTGAAATCATGCTCAACGGTAATATTGACCAAAGAAAAACGGCAAACCGTTTTCTGTCAGATGGAAGAGTAACGGCTAGTTTTCAGCCTCAACTATAAATATGCTCATCCAATTCAGATCAAGGACTGACGACAACACAACTACTGAGCTTATATACCAGTTTACCAACTACAGAAAGCTGAAAATAGATTTGTACTTCATTCATTCACACATTGTACTTTAACTTGTAACTCTGAAAGATTGTGTGAGAGATAAATTAATTTGTATTTCTCTGTCTTGAGTGACTGCAAGTGTGGGGATACATTTGGGTTAAGAGATTGGGAATAATCTCTTGTTGTAAAGGTCCATTGACACCTGGGAAGTCAATTGTAAGTTGTTGAAACCTTTAAGAACTGCAGATAAGTGGAATCCTCAGTAGGAGTGCTTGGAGGCGTGGACGTAGGCGAGGATAGCCGAACCACGTAAAAATCACTGTATTTACTTTCTTTCCCTATCTCTTAATTTATTTATCACTGTCTATTTATTTATTCAATTATTTCGAATTTGTTAAAAAGTAATTGAACGATTTATTTTCATAGTTATTAAAAACCCAATTCACCCCCCTCTTGGGTAATCTAGTTAGAATTTCAAAATATTATTTTTATTAAAAACTATAAAATATGCAGTTTATTAAATTTCAACCTCAGTATCAAAGAGGGCTTTGTTATTGAGTTGAATTTTTAGTAAATATTAAATTAGTGATTGTTCTAATTTAATAAGTTTCTCATTTTCAGTCTTGAGAATATAATTGTGTTAAATATTTATTAAGAGAGTTTTATTATCTCAGTGATCTTACTCGATTCGAATTTAAATTAGTCGGAGTTTAATATAATATTTGAATATTAAATAATTTAATATACTAAAAAAATTAATTGTTAGAATTGAATTTTTATTTTAATTATTAGCAAACAATCCTCATTTGTAAGGAATACAATTCCTATTCATAAAACAAGAGAGGCGGCCGATGCCGGAAAGCTCGTAACCCTCTCTAATTTATAGGCCTCTCTAAATCAGGTGAATTTCACATATTGTAATAAACTATTCATATAATTTAGAAAGGACTGAAAATTATAATAATTATAATTTAATAATTTCCTTTTATTAATTATTATTGAGTTGTTTCAACATGATGTCATCAGTCCACGTCACGAACTGCAAAGTCTTTCAAATATAACTGATCGCAGACGAGAGTCCCAAGCCAAGGTTTCGCCGTTTCGGTCTTGGATTATCGGACTCAAACCATTCTCTCAAATACAATTAAGCCCGACCAATTACAGATTCAAATCCGCGAAAATTTTCATCAGCCTAAAAATACCCCTCCGAATCTTCCAAATCTCCTGTTTTACCATCAGGTCCTCCCCCCTGCCCTCTCCCATCATCAAATATACATAGCCTCTTCTTCTAACTCTCATCTTGACACTGGAAAAATATTAATAATAATAACAATAATAAAAAGTAAAATAAAATTTAGAAAAATGGAAGGAGGAGGAGCACAGTACAATCCGCGCACAGTAGAGGAGGTGTTTAGAGATTTTAAAGGACGTAGAGCTGGCATGATCAAGGCTCTCACTACAGGTTTTCTTTTCCATTTTTCTCGAGAAAATATGCAAGAAAACTTTGTAATGTTCGTTTGTTTTATTCTTATCTTTCAGTGGCTCTCTGTTGTTTTTGTTTCAGTCGTGTTTGTTTGGTTCTTCCGGAAGCAAATGTCTTAGAAAACGAAGAAAATGCTTTTTTCAATCCTGAAAATTTTTAGTGTTTTTCTGTTGCTTTTGTTTTGCTTTAGTTTAATGCCATTTGTTTGGTTTTCTGAAGCGCGTGATTGTTTGTTTCCCGAGAAAATATCCGACGAAATCGAAGAAAGGTCTGTGTTTCGAGAATTTTATTTATTTATTTTTTAGCGTCTCGTTATTGTTTCTTCCACGAGGAAATATTCGAGAAAAATTGAAAGAAAGTTCTGTATTTTGAACTTTTAGCGTTTTTATGTTGTTTTGGTTCCAGCTAAATTCTGCTTGTTTCTGAAGTTGTTGGTTTTCTATGGCCTATGAGTTTCCCGGCGTAGTATCTGTGATGATGAAAATAAAAAAGGTTTGGACCTCTAATTTTTTTTTTCCACTTGTTTTCAAGAATTTAAATGCAGTTAGTTTTTGACATTTTTGGTTTTCTACAGCTAATGGTCATCTGTTCCTCAGAAAAGTTGAATTTTAAGATGTTTAATGCTTTCGTTTTAGCAAAATGTGGTTTGTTGATCAATATTTTCTTGGTGTTTATTTTATTTACAGTGGTTCTTGAGATAACAATCAAAATATTTAGTATTTAGTTATTGTTGCTCTAGCGAAATAAACATTGCAGCAGGTTTTAGAGTTGTATGTTATTGAGATGTGGATTATTTATTTGTTATCTTTCTATATTGGGTTGTTGGAAATGTGTTGTTTCAAGAGTTTAACTGTCTCTTTTGGTTGATCTGCAGATGTTGAAGAGTTCTACCAGCAGTGTGATCCTGGTGAGGGTTTACGCTTCCCTCCTTCTGTGCCCCTTTCCTTTTTCATGTAGGAGTAAATGCCTTATATGTTGTTTAACTCTGTTTTGTTTTTCTGTATGACGTATATGTGGGCTTCATTGTTGCGTCAGGATGGCTACATGCTTTCTATTGTTGTAGTTCTAGGTTTGTCTGCTTCTATGATTGTCAAATGCTTTCACTGTCTCTCAAGTATCACTTGAGATTTGTGATTTGTGGCTTGATATGCACTCACCCCTTTTATAAATATGTTTTTATTGTTAAGAAATTGATTGTGCCTTACTATTTTTCAATAATTCTTATTAATTTCTTTATAGAGTTTTTTCATCCAATCCAGTTTGAAGTCCTATTAAAATAGCAATACATGACTGCTGAACAATTTGGAATGCTTGAATTCGTTGATTGCTCTGTTTAGTGAGCGCATTTGTATAACCATATCTTTATTTGTTGTTGTTGTAATAAAAGCAAGATTCTTATCTCATATTTTTTGTTGTTTGCTGTCTGTTTGTATACTTGATTGGCAAAGTTTTTCCTTTAGGGGGAAAGACTATTAGAATTGTTCTCTTTTTTACATATTTGAACCAATTTTACTATTTGACAAGGGTTAATGTTGAACTTTCTTAGCCGCTCATATATAACTGTCCACTTTCTTAGTTTCCAGTAATCCTTGCATTTTTTTTTTCCCTTGTGAAAATTTTCTCCAAACTGATTTTGATAAGCCTTTTGCTTTATCTGTTTGTTTTCTGGAGGCTGAAATTTTTAAATGCATCAGTCTTTATCCGAACTCTAGGAGACTGTTCCTTTGTTAAATGAAATATGTGTACAATTTAGGAATCACAGAGTGGCCATTATCTTGGACTGATAAGTGCACAGATTCAATTTGAAAGCTGCCATTTCATGAAATTGTTGAAGGGTAGGACAATATCTGAAAGATCTCACCTAGGGCCTTGCATTGGCCAGATGAGCATTTAGTATTATCTGTTTTATGCAGGAATCACAGAATAGAGACAATGTTGTGAGGCAAGTTGAGTACACTGGAGGTAGCCTTTAGCATATTCATTTTAATGGTATTCAACTTGGCTGTGTTGTCAAGACTTGCTTTCTCTTTGTGTGCACATTTACATGAAGTTATGCCACGGTAGTTTGTGATTAATGTTATGTTATTCATAAGCATGCATTTAACGTAACATAATCATATTGAAGTTAGTTGTTTGGCTTGGTTAGTAGTTACAGTGATGTTTGATTTATTGTTTATTTTTATGAGCTGTGTCTGACTTTTGTACAGTCAGTTCTTTGCACTTAATCCTGAGTAGTGGTGTTTGTGGGAATCAATCTGGCAATTTCACTTGCTTCTTGGCACACGTTATAGTTATATTGCAACATATAGGTTTCTGGAGATGAGTACATGAGTACAGGACTATATCTTGTATTGTACAGGATATATTTGCTGAAGTAGCTCATCAAACTGTTAGATTAGACTTGATACAATTTCTAATTGGTCGTTTTTGGTGGAAATTGTTCTCTTTGACGTTACGGTAAATTCCTGGATTAGAAATCCAATTTTCTTTTGTATCTTGTATACCTTGTATGAATTAGTGTATATTTCCTCTTATGGTGCTCTTTAGTTTTTATCTCTTAATGATTGTTGACTGCTATCTTTATTCTTTAGTCATTGAGTATCCATAATTTTAAATAGCCATTATACTACTATTCATGGTTGTCTTCTGCGGTTACTTTCAACTCACGTTAATGATATTTACATTCCTCCTACAGAGAAGGAGAATCTCTGCTTGTATGGCTTCCCTAGTGAGCAATGGGAAGTCAATTTACCAGCCGAAGAAGTGCCTCCTGAGCTTCCAGAGCCTGCATTGGGTATCAACTTTGCAAGAGATGGTATGCAAGATAAGGATTGGTTGTCTTTAGTTGCTGTCCATAGTGATGCTTGGCTGCTGGCTGTTGCATTTTATTTTGGTGCCAGGTTCGGATTTGATAAAGCTGACAGGTATATCAAGTCATTGGAAATTTTATTCTTGTTAAATGTTTCCTTAAATTAAAGAATGAAGTTTAGGTGGATTTTGCCAAGTCTTTCTTAACAGCGCATTAATTTTCGTCTGATGCAGTGAAATTTATATGTTGCATATAAATAATTTTATCGTGTTACCGTCAAAATATGTTCATAGGTCTTCGTTTATTTCTTCATATAAATAATGTTGATGAATAGCTTTATGTTACGTTGCTGACTTTTAACATGTTGCTATTTTTCTTTATATCTGTGATGCAGAAAACGGCTTTTTAACATGATAAATGAACTTCCATCATTATTTGAAGTTGTAACTGGTGCAGCTAAGAAACAAGTTAAGGAGAAGTCATCAGTCTCAAATCATAGTACCAACAAATCCAAATCAAACTCCAAAGTGGTAAAGGAAAATTTAAAAGCCCTCTGTACAATATCTTTACCTTGTCCAGTGATTGACATATATTTAGATGTAGATGCATGTAATGTTGATGTGATTTAGGTTGAAAAATGTGCATACTGTGGAGAATGCAATGGTTATAAAATAGTGAACATTCTCTTTTAGATTACAGGCTCTGCTTTTGAGAACTGATTATGCAAAAGGAAATTTTTAATATAGAGATGTCGGGGAAAAATGAAATTTCTGAGTAATCAGTATCTAAGTCCAATAAGGTAGATAGGAAAAGTTAGGCTGCTAAGGCAAGTTTGACCTCATCTCTTGTAAGTTAACTTAGGTTAAGATTTCATCATTTTTTACCATGCACTGTTATTAATTGATATATTTTTGCCTTGTTGTGGGGTGACAATAGCAGCGAGCATCTGAATCTCATACAAAGTATTCTAAGCCCATGCAACCGAAGGATGAAGATGAGGGCATGGATGAGGAAGAAGAAGAGGAGCATGGTGATACTTTATGTGGGGCTTGTGGTGAGAACTATGCTTCGGATGAATTCTGGATTTGTTGCGACATCTGCGAGAAATGGTTCCATGGGAAGTGTGTGAAGATCACCCCGGCCAGGGCTGAACATATCAAGCAATACAAGTGCCCTTCTTGCAGCAGCAACAAGAGGGCCCGCCCTTAACCCAACAATGAATTGATGTAGTCTCTTCTTGTACTTTCCTCATTGTAGACGCCACCAACTGCCTGCCCGTTGATCAGTTTTCTTTTACCAGTTGTTATTATAATTATGCTTGTGAATGGATAATTCGGTTTAGGAAAGATCTCATATTTTAGTAATAGTACTGTTTATTTGTAGTTTAATGAATTTTTCCTGCGAAAAATAATTAATGTTCTCAGTTAGAGAACATGCATTGGTCCAACTGAGGGACCGTAAGTCTTTATCATGGGCTGAAATTTTGGAACCTGATCATTAGTTTCTACTTCAGTCCTCTCAAAATCCTGAAGGCAGTATTTGGGAGGAGATGTTAACAGTACTAGTTACATGTACGGGTTTTCTGTATAAAGTTTTTGAGAAGTTAGTATTAAGAAATATTTTATATGCTGCATAGCTTGCTCGAGGACGCACGATCGCGGACAAATATTTTCAAAATGGGCTGATTTATTTAGGTTATCCTATCGAAACTTTGTTCTACCAAAAACTCCACCGAAAAAGTATAACAAAAGGATAATGACAACATATTGCTTGCCAAAGAAGACTAAAATAAGGGCATATAATTAAAAATATTCCATCGAAACTGATAACGCTTGATTGCTTTCCATTTCCTATGGAAGACTTCAATAATGACTATTCTATAATTGGAATCCTGGGATCCACTTTTAATTAATCGAATCTCAAAAGCTCAGCTGCTGGTAGATGGATGCTGATAAAGGTAATCCCTACTGGTGCTGCTCTCAAGCATGCTATACCAAGGAACAGTACGAGTTTTGGACACAATTTTAAGAAATAATAAGAGGAAACAAATAAAATGGAAGAAGACGAAAAGATTTACATTCACATGGAAAAACACCTGCCATCATTCACCTTGATCATAACCGATAGGCAGGCTGTGGAAGAAAAAAGAGTAGGAGGCTAAAGAATAGACAAGATGCGAGAAATTTTCACAGGACTAATAAAGATTGAAACCATTGTTGATTGTTCACCGCGTCAAGAGCCCTTTCAGAAATTCAGAGGCTCTGATCATTTGATCTGCAAACAAGTAGTTATGCCACCACATCATCAACCTAGGATTGCAATTTGCAGCCTACTCTATTCTTCTTCATTCATGTCAAAACCTCTGGATTCTTGGTGGAGATTCGTTTCAGAAACTCGTACGTAGTAATCATAGTTGTTGCAGATATAGACATGGATGCCCACCTGGGACCCAACCCTCTGTAACAAGCCATCCAACCACCTTCTTTAACCAAACTCCTCACTGTCTGCCCAACGGTCGGTCCCCGCCTTCCATTCTCATCCCCTTCCAAAACCTGCAACCTAGTTTTAATCGTATCTAGTGGCATGGTAATCAAAGCCGATAAACCACCAGCCATGGCTGCACTCACTCCCTGAAACGCCATCACAGTTTTTGAATCCGGCCTAATCATCATCATATCACCCTCACTCTCACCATATTTCCTACGCAAGAAACACCCAACTCCACCCCAAACAAGCCTTTGAGCAACAGAATAAGACGCCCACCAAACTGCGTTTGATGGTGCATGTGTCAAGATTGAAATCCCAAAACCCCTGTACAATCCTCTAACCCCATCATTTCTAACAATCTTCCTAAACACATCAACCCCATTTACGTATCTAGCATCTGCCACATTAGCCACCATAAGCCTCTGAGTCACAACGTCAACTGGGGTCCAGACAAGCTGAGCAGCCATGGCAGCACTCAATCCACCAACTGCACTAGCTACGGCAGCCGCCGTCCCCGCAGTAAACCCTAACTCGGTAACAGCAAAGCTGCCAACTTTACTCTTTGTCACCTCAAGCGCCGCCATGTAAACCGCCCTAGCAGGGATTGTGCCCATCAGTGAAGTCCCAAATCCCCTGTACAAAGCCCTGAAACCGTCGTGTCTCGCCACTGAAACAGCTGTTTTCGCACATGAAATCTTGCAGTGGCCTACTTGCAGTCTTGTCTTTATCACGACTACTGGATATAGCATTGCTGACACGCCTGAAAATAGAGCCGCCCCATGCAAGAAAAACTTCCATTTGTCTAACATTTGCCACTCTATATCGGCCGGTATATCGAGTTCCTGACCCGATATCGAAACCGATTCTTCTTCTTCCACGGCTCTCATATTCATCGTTCAAGATCAAAATTTTTCAAGCTGTTCAAATCACCCACTTAATAATAATTAAAAAAAGGTAACAATATTTACAGTAACCAGTATTTATATTACATGATTCATCTATGATTCGCATATGCTTTGGATGAAGAAACCCAGATCAAATATGGGATCTTAGCACTTCATAATATCCTCCGGCAATCGGAAAGCTCGCCGGGAAGCTGGGATCTTTCTGGAGAACAAAAGGCATTAATTTAGTAATTTACAACACAAGAAAGAAGTATAATATTCAGGGGCTGGAGGCAGGGAGAGGGAATAATAGGTGGCGTTTTAGGTTCAGTTGGCTCTGTGAGGATTTTACAAACATTGGCCGTTGATTTGCGGGGGGTTGACGGGTAGGATGTGGTTTAGTTGGTGAGGTGGTACAGGGGATTTAGAATTCTGTTGGATGAAAGAAGCCTGGTGAACGTACGATGACGTGTAAACCCTATCCATGATTCGGGCAGGAGCTGCAGCGGAGTTCGATTATATTTATTAGCACATTTACAAGACTAAGACTTCACGCGATAATGATTTTACATTACACACGAGCAACATCCTAATGAGTCTCACAGTCTTTTTGAGTTCATTAAATCATCTTATGACGTCATAAATGAGAACTCTAATAATAAGACAAAAATAACCGTTTGCATCGGCTTCACCAGGCTCCATCAAAATACAACACACGCATGAGTTCTTTAAAACTTATATCGTATCTTCGAAACTTTTGTTTACGTAAACCTCTTAAATTATGAAAAGATGGGAAGATCATAGTCTTCACAATTTATAATTTTTTTTTTTTTAAAACCCACACATACGTATATTGTGCAGACTAGTCTATTCACCAAAAAGGTTTAAAGTGTTTCACGAAAAACCCTTAAAAATATGTTTTACTGGTCCAATCATTTTGGTCTTGAGTAAAAGACTAGCGCGTTAGAGAGGAGAGATCGAATTTGGAAATGAAACTCCCCAAAAAATGAACGGATCATTTTGGATCAATGTTTTTCAGGATATGCCCGCACAATCCATCATATGCTTGCTTCATCCTTGTCTAGTAAGGTGGTATAGGCCAAAGATACCCACTACTAAGACGATCAGAGCTGAGCAGCACCCTGTATAGATTTTGTCTCAACAATTTCAAAAGGCAACAATTTATGACACGATTATTAAACAAGTGTAATATGTATCAACCATTTACCAATTAGACAGCTGCCAATATTCATTGATGAAAATTATAGTCACAAACATCGCACAACATTCTTTCCTGTAATGAACTGTAAATCTGTTATCTATATTTTTCATGCCGTGACTATGTATGTAAAAAAAATGTACTGCACTTCCAGACTTTTATTCCCTAGTGTACTGCATAAGCTCGAACCACTGCAAATACGAATGATAGACAATTTTTAGTATGTTATGACAACAGCCAGCAGGATCTAAAGGTTTACTTGAGAATACGGTTACCTGTCTCAATAAATCAGCGAGCGTCCTAGGAAGGGCTTCAATGTTCCTCAATACAATGTAATATGGGAAAGGGAAAGAATCTAGATACTTTGAGACCTTGATCTCTTTACCCTCAAATGATAATTCCTGAAGGCCAGACAGATGTTACAAAATAGTTAGAATTATGATGTTTTCAGTTACTAGTAATTTTTTTTTTTTTAACATTAACTATATTTGATATTAACCAAGTACCTTGAGGTCAACAATTGATTCTTCTGGGCTATCCACGAGCAAAAATGCCACCATTCGTTTCTTACTTAAGAGATCCCTAACCCAACGCTTCAAGTTCTCCTGCATACATTTAGTCGAATATGTGAAGAAACATTACTATTTATGCAAGACACTGAAAAGATACTCCATGTCCCCGGAATGAAAAAATACCTTCTCGTGGAATCGGCCATCACCAATTATTAAAACAAGCTGCTGTAGCGGGTTTTGTCCTGAAGGCAACCGTGCTTTTGCAACAGCAGTATCCAGCATGTTATTCAAGAACATCAACAGATCCACAACTGGTTCGTCGGCAATGGTGTTCTCTTGCTTGAATGTCAGACCACACATCATCTGCACCAAAACGATTTTCAAGAATTCAGCAAGAAATTTTAACTATAACTTGTTAAATGAAAAAATGAAACAAAAAATAAAAGAACAAAAGAGTGAACAAGAGGGAGGAAAAATATATAATCCATAGAGCCTTGACTGCAAAGCACACTGTGTAAAAAGTTGAGACAAAGACGACGTCAATTTTGCGTATTCTAAACAATTAAAACATGTAAGTCACAAGACTAACCTTAATGCCAGCTACTCCAGTGAAAGGCTCATCAAAATCATGCAGTGACCTGATGTTGCCTTTCTTTCCAAAGCTCATGACAGACAAGTTTCCCATTTCCAGTTGAGACATGGCTCGACAGACAGTCACCAAAGCTTCGATTGCAACATCCCCACAACCACTCTCAGACATACTACGGGAATCATCCACAGCAATAACAACTTGGTAATCACGTTTGTTGGGCCTGGTTCGCCTTAGCCATATTTTATCCTTCCTGTAATGACTTGCTATGTAGGGAATTACCTGATAATTTACAAGCATATGCAGAATCAATAAACAAAATGTCCAACACAATGAACTATGCCCTACTACATAGTATGAAATATACCATATCTTACCTTTTTCATGTTAATCCTTTTCCCAGTCTTATAGTCCCCTTGGAGCTTGCTAGCTAGAGTGGGTTCCATAACAAGACGCAACTGTTCAGCTAACTCCTGAGACAATCTTGTTGTCTGCAGTTCATATCTTCTCCAAAGAGCATTAGCATTATTTTTCAGATCATCAGAAACCTCAGCAAGTTCTAGGGCCTTCCCTGGTTCATTATCACTCACAGAAAGTTTGCTCAGCTGATTTAACTCTTCACTCAAGTAAGACTTCTTGATGGAGACAAGACTCTCAGACAGACTTCCTGGATCACCATCATTATCTCTACGAGTTTCAGGGGATCCCTGCACAGGTGACTCCTCTAAATCTGATATTGAAGTCTGCTCCATCTTATTTTTGGTGACTGCGGCATGATGCTCAATAGGTTGAGCTTCTGAATTTTGCTTCTCAATCTCCATCTCAGTGACATCATTTTTATGTTCTGCAAGATTATCTGCATTAGGCTTACTGGTATCTCCAACCTTGTCAATCTGCTCAGATGTGGCAGGACCTAGCGCCTGAGCTGTTCCCTTATCAAATTCAGAAACGTACCCGTACTCATCTGCATTCTCATCCTCAACCTCTCCTTGCATCTCTGTTTTGTCTGCCTGAAGGTCAACAGACACATTGACTCTTTCTTTCCACTCTTCAAGCGCGTCCCCAATATTCCTATAAGGATTTGCATTAGTTTTCTGAACAGGAGAAGCTTTCTGATGAGACACTTGAGATTTGAGTATATCATCAGTGGGTTTCCCACTGGCTGATGAGCCAGAAACCATGACATCCATTTGCGATGTATTGTTGGAAGGTAAGCTCGTCAGAGGAGTAATTTCATTATGAATGTCATTGCCATTAAACCAGTCAGCTTCCTGTGCTACACTTTTAGAAGCCCCACAACTTGTGTTTGGTTGAGATGCAGATTCAGCATTAGGCACATGACCGTCTGTGGATTCAGACATTCCTGCTTTGAATACATCTTTCCTCGGAGCCGTCAAATTCATTTCTGAGTTCTCTTCTGCATCTCCATTTGCATAATCCTTTTCAGAAGGTCCACCAGCTTGTTCACTGTCCGCTTCTTCCATAATTTCATCAACAGAATTTTTATCCATTTCTTCTTGGTTTCCATTTTCAGCAGATTCATCAGGCTCTTCTGGACCCAGTTCTTCCTTGGTATCTGTGCCATCTATTTCATCCATGTTGGTATCTTCTTCCAAATTCTGATTTGATTCATCAAGTTTCAATCCAGTTGGATCTGTAAATGCTTCTTCCTTGTCCATACTCAAATCTTCCATATTTTCTGCATCACCAAGATCTTCCGGATCCCCAGTCTCATCTTTTTTTCCATCAGTTACATCAGAATCAAGTTCTCCGTGTTCATCAGCCATTGAGACAAAATCTTCCTTGGCTCTGAGCTCCCTAGAACTCTCATCTCTGTCTCTGACAGAAGGCCCAGATTCATATTTCTCCTTTGCTGAGCTATGATTTTCCTCTTCTTCCTTATCCCAAAGCTTTTCATTAACAACTTCACTACTAGCTCCAGTTTCACCCATCGCTGACTCCAGTTGCTCATCCTCACCATTTTCATCATTATCCTCACCATCAGAGTCTTCGCTAACACTATATGTATCAGCTGCAAAATCCTGCTCCATCTCAATCCCTTTATCATCTTTACTTGGAATTTTACCTGAAGCATCTTGCTCTTCACCTGCCTGCTGTTGCATTCATAAAGGAAGTTTATGACCCATCCTTTTAAATATCATAATGGAGTGCAAAAGTTGTAACAAAATTCAGGTTCACAAATTATTCGACATAATTACAAAATGATGTAGAATATTTTATAAATTTTAAATTTATATATAAACTAAAGAATCTATATGATTTTGGAGTGCCACTCAAACTCAGAATCTCAAGAACTTCACAAAATAAGTGATATTGGATAAGATGACATCACCAAAATTAATTACCATCAAATATCACCACTATAGTTACTGAGTAGAAGACTATACAGTATAGGTGCTGAATAGAAGAATATAAAATTTAAATGCACCAATAAACAAACCTTTTCAGAAGCCCCTAGCAGTTGATCTTCATCATCTATTTGATCACTAACATCTTTCACTCCTGCACCCTCACCCATACCAGTTCCACTCCCATCTTGAGAAAAATTATGACTAGCGTCATCTTCTTGATCTTTAGCGGAAATGCCAAATCCTTTTGAAAATAAAGAAGCTAAAATATTTGCAAGGGCATGAGTCATCACAGAAGTCTGCAGGTAAACGCACAAAAAGTTCAAAATAGAAAGTCAATTCATGAATTTGAACGAAGGAAGAATACAGAATGTGCAAAACTAATAATGGACAATGTCGAAGAAACAAGAGGTCTAGCGATTGAGTCCCCCTACAACAATCTTGAAGGGAATTATTAAATTTTTGTTTGTGCGGGGGAAAGAGAGAGGAAACAGAGAATAGAGAATATTATGGTTTCAAAACTATCAACAACAAGCAATCATTTAATTATGAGCTCAAAATTTTTTGTAACTTGCACTCTTCCTGATAGTTGTCAACTCTTTTAAGATCTTAGCTGGTAATAAGCGATCAGTGACTTGTGCTTCCATCGCAGCAAAGGTATGAAAAGAAGAAAGGCAAACAGAAGAATTCAGATGGAACTATCTTACAGTTTTGTGCATGGCTAGGAAATCCTGCAAGAAGCTATCACTGAAGTTCAATACTAGATCCAATAGCTTACAAAGATGCTTAAGATGCGCTCCAATTTTGGAAGAGAGACTGGGAGTTCCTCGGCCATGATGGTTCACCAATTTCTCCTGCAGAAATACACGATGTCAACAAGCAAATCATAAATTATATTTCATGAGAAACTTGGATGAATTAGGAATATGGTATTGCCATATCATACCGCACAGGAAATTGCTTCCAAAGTTTGATAGTTTAGATGGTCAAAGTTCAAAATTGCTATGGATGATTTATAAATATACTCCCATGAGGTGACCCTCCTCAATGACTCTTCAGAAAGAGCATGATCACTGCTTAATGACCCTAGCTTTTGCAACATATCCATAATATTTTCATAAATCCTTGTTATAGCTCCACCAAACTGTGCTTCAAGATCAGAAGAATTCCCATCACAATATTTGGCCTCTTCACATGAATATGTTGAGTGGCTTCCAGCTTCTAGTGCAGAATTGAACTGTTCAGCCATCCGTTTACCCTGCAAATATTATAGGAAGTTAACTTCAGAAATATGCCACTAGACGCTAGCTTGAATGGGCAACTAAGTTGATTCAAGTCCTATTGACTTATGCATTTGGCAGACATGTAAAAAATTAGTTTCGGCATGCTTACACTATTATGGTGAATTATATTAAAAGTAAAATCAAAGGACCAGCAAATTGGCATGAATTTATCTAGAATCAAAGGTACCTTCTTTAATAAATTATCAAAGAGACTCAATAGAGTCTCTATGACCGAGCTTCTACCAAAATCTTCTTTACAGAGAGCAGAGAGATGCTCCCCAAACTCATTAATAACCTGAAAGTTCTGAGATACCAATGTCTCAATTTGTCCTGAAATAACATCATGGAAGGAACCCCTCATAACAGTTATAGCTCCACTGGGACCAAGGAGATAGTTATCCAACGATTCCTGTAATAGAGTTTCCATCAAAACAAACACAAGCTAGCATGATATTTTAAGGAAAACAGAATTACGAATGTAGATATGCACCTTAGATTTCTGGATAACAGGAATAAACTTCTTGCTGAAAGAAAGAACCTTATGTGCTGCAACTCTGACACTTTGACAGTCACTTAAATGAGTACTTTCAACAGTTCTCAACAATTGTGATTCCTCAACCAACATAGCATATAAACTATCAAATAATTCCTGCAAAAATTTATAGAACAGTTGATATTATCAAGTCTCGTTCTTTTGAAAGTAAACTAGGCACCACAAAGTAAAGCAAGAGCTAACCTTCTGTTGCCAAATGCACTTAATGGTTTCATGTTGATTATGAGCAAAAGAACACTCATTATCAGTTTTCTCTTCAAAATCAGTGGAATTTGGATACAAACTTCCAAAAGTGGATACACATTTATGTAGCTGCTTTAAATGCTTAGCAAAACCATAGGCAGCATCCCGTTGCATCTGTTGTATCACTAGGAGATGGTTGAGAAAAGAGACTGACCTAGTAGTCTGCATGAAACAAAAAGTATTAAGTTAGATCAGAAAAGAGATTCAATAATTTCGTGATTCAAAATGATGGGCTATGAACTCAATGGAGACAAAAGAAGTTGCTTGCAAATAACCAAACCAATAGAAACTGAATCACAGAGATCATAAAAGAAGACAAATAGATATGTTCATATTTCAATTGTTCAACGTGAAAATGCAAATGCCGTACACAAAAGGTGATCTACCTGCTCGGATGAAAAATCGTGATGGTGTTTCAGGCAAATTTGTTGCAGTAGCTGCACTGATGCCAAGCTTTTGAAGTAGAATTCATTTGCTGCTTTCCACTCACTATCTAATGTTCCATCAGGCAAACACTGAATTTCACCAACAGCAGAGACAGTAGCAGCTGCATGAGACACTCTATTAGGTGCTAGAAGCAAATGCTGTGCATCATAAGATGGTTGAAGGAACAACCAACTGGAGTCGCCTGATATCTACCAGCGGGGGGGAAAAAATTATGTCAAAACGGTTATAGTTACAGAGCTAAGCAACTTTAAGAAAGATGCCAAGGAATTTCGGTTACCTTCATAATTTCATACTTGTGCTTATGCAAGCCACTGCTTTCTAACAGCTTTAGAAGTTCAGAAAATGCCCTCTTCTTCCCTACACTTCTGTTTAGATCCTTCCAGAGATAACTAGAATTCATTGCAGATCTACAAATATTTCCAAGCGTTTCCCATAATGCTTTCCACTGTTCAGCATATAATTGGTTCCCAGTCTGGGATTCCAGCCATTGAGCAGCATTATCTGCAATCCCTATAAAATTTGCAAGTACTTAAAATTTTGAATCTGAGGAAATAGGAAAAAGAATAATAAGGTGCATTTTATAGAAAATGAAGAAAATAACAAAGGGAAAACCTTTAGCATCAAGAAAGCATAACTCAGGTTCAATTTGAAGTTGCAATTTTCGTAGAGTATTGATAATTTTGATTCTCCAATTGCTGTACCATGTACACCTACACCACAGATGTCAAATATAAGTTCAGAAAACAGGTCACATGGAATTCTTGGATAGAGAAAAAATGTGTAATTAAAAATTATTTGACCTTTCTTCATCATCAAACTGGGGGAGATCTAAGACAGCACTCAACAAACCCTCACCCACGTCTGAGATTTCTGTGGGAGCATTTTGACCTTGTATTGAGAGAACATTCAATCCTTTTTGTGCTGTTTCTTGGTTAAGGATAAGCATTGCAGGTTGTTGCAGCAGCTCCTGTTCAAATAAATAATTTAGAGCCATACTACTACCATCTCCCAAATTTACTATATGGAAACAAAACAAAAGGAAGAAATTCTATGTTGTTGTTGGCTTTCTTGACTTGCGCCTTATCATAACCATTTGAAGGCAATAGCAAAATTCAACTTACTGTGTATTTCTGCACCAACTTCCTGAGTTTCTGCCGGATCCTTTTCAAATTTTCAATGGGCATAAAATGCTCCCACCGACATAGCTTCAATAGCTCTTTCACTTCTTTCTCAATATTCCTCCTATTGTTTCCTATATGCTCCAGTATTCTGAATATATAAAATAGTAAGTAACTTCCCAACAAAGATAAAGATACATGAAGATTAAGATTACAAGTTCTCAGTAGCTCACACTGGCAAGAATTGCACATAGAATCCAAAAATATTGTATAACATCTTCAGATTTTCCTCCTGCCAGAGACTGAATGATTCATAATGAATTAGAAGATTTCAAAATATAAAATGTTAAATCAAATATAACTCAAATAAGAATCTAACGATTGCAGCTCTCATGTTAACGCAATTACTATATGAAGGGTAACGGAACTTCCAATAGAAGAAGAAGAAGCAGCTGAATCAAGCAGCCAAAATATCATACCTTGAATAAGCTTCTAGGGATCTGCCAATCACAAATTGACCAAGAAAAGCAAAAATAAGTAGGAGACGCTTTCTAAATTCACCAATGCTGGATGTTTGAATGAACTCCTCCAAACTGAAAAATCCATATCTGTTTGTATTAGAAAGAAAGATACCAAATTTGATAGATTCACAGCACTCTCTATTAATCACTTCAAACTTAAATTCAGCCACAAGGTAGTTTCTTATCACTTGCCTATGGATGGTAGACTGATCATATCCAACAACCTTGTCCGAATGCGTATGTCGAAGAACTGAAAATAGTGGAAACCAGAGCTGCAAAGAAGTAATATGAATTGAAAAAAATGCTACTAGATTGAAGAAGACAGATAGATAGATAGATAATTGGATATAAATAAAGGCACCATGATAAGAAGTGCCACTCTCTTCCTATGAAAGGTCTTGTTTTCTGTATCATTATCACATTGTACTAGTAGTAAACCTTGATATGCCAAAAAGGCAAGGCATTTATCTTTTGGAATTTTGCATCTTTTAGATTTTAATCTTTCTTTATTTATAGAAAGAAAAATCCAACTGAACATGTAAACATACCAGTTGCTGTCAACATATATTAGTTTCCGACAATTCTTTTACTTTATAGATTGTCAATGTTTTCTCTCAGCCAGCATTATTTAGACAAGAATCATTCATAAAGCCAAGTTTCTATTACCTTTCCAGCATTTTTCTCATATTGGTCCTGCACCTCATCAAGCAATACAGGCCAAGATTCAAACTCCATCCTTTGCCATGAAGACACCAGGATGATAATGGGTTCCAGCAGATCTAAAGCCAGAACAGAATTAACAGGTATGAAAATCAATAGGTAAACAAAAGAAGATATCTTGTGGAAGTTTACGCACCCAAAAGAGGAAATTTCATGCCATTTTCCTGTAAAATTTGAACTTGGCGAAGCAGAATTTGCAGCCCTGATAGAGGCTTCACAAAACAGAAAATTCAGCTTTCCAAAAAGGGAGATAATATACTTTCATAAATAGTAGAAGACAAGTCAGTTTGTGAACAAGTCAAACCAGTTCACCATGACTGACCCTTATAGCCAAATTCTTTATTAAAACATTCTCTATTTTAAAGTACCATGTCAACTGGAAGAATTAATAATATTCACTACCTTTGCAAGAGGAGTTGTAAGAGGGACAGCCAACAGCATTTCAATCATATTCAAGATCTTCTGCAGACCCGGGTGGTCTTCCCACTCACTCAAACACATAAGAACCCGTTGTTGAAGAGTTGTAAGTAACTTTACCATTTTCGCCATCACAGGAGCATTTGAATCCTAGAAAAAGCAGTTTTCAGCAAATAAAGAACATCAAAATACAAGGAAATGCATGCTCCAATGATAATATAAAAGCTATTGTTGAAACAGCAAGGACATGAGCATTCTGAAACCTTGTAAAAATTGTATTTGCGTGCTGAGTGATTAGATGAAACAATTTCCTCATGCTCCAAGCATATGCGTAGTAAATGCTCTGGTGCAAGTTTGGCATCCAAAGTCGAAGCAAATAGACCTTCCAAACCTGCAACATTTCTCCTCATTTAGCAATCCAGGAAATATCTAACTTTAAAAAGAAAATTCAGTAATCACCTTTTATCATTTCTAGTCCCAATGTGTAAGAGTCAGAGAACGATAGCAACCGCTCTGCATCAGAGATTTGGAACGACCCAGACTGGAGAGAAGAAAAAATAAAAATAGTAATAGATGAACAATGAGTAGATATATCCAAAATATACAGGGCAAAAATGGCGAGTAAACAGAATCCATCTCTGTAAATTTTTTCTTTTTTCTTTTTTTCATATTACTAGGCCTGACAAGTAGTCCACAGCACAAATAATCACAAAAGCCGAGTATGCTTATTTTAAATTTTAATTATAAATATGAATGGCAGCCTCTCCACAATCAATTCTATAGTTCCATCAAAATAGCAGCATCTGAAACAGGCAATTAAGGTATCCTGAAATATAAGGTATCTTCAAAGAAAGAAGGGATGCATTCAGCTACTGATCAGGAAAAAAGGAAAAAGCCAGGATACTGAAGATGAAATCAATTCCTAATGATAACATGAAAGTTTGTCTTCCATCACCGTAGAAGATTAACACAAGTCCAGGAAATTTTTTAAGATGACTTACACTCAAGATAAGATTTTTAGATCCAAATAATTGATTGTGTATGTAGACCATGTTATCCAGAATAGATTCCTGCATAAGGGTCCATTCTTCCTCCAAACTCTCATGTTCATCACCAGCTTCCAACTGAATTTGATAAGCACATGTGTTAGCAGGAAGCAGAATGACATCAATATAAAGAAACACAAACAATCATAATCAGTTTGCATCAGGCACAGGAACATCACTTTTTCAGCAAATTCTTCTTCCAAAAGCAATTCCTGCCATTCTGAGAAAGCATCATTAGCAAAGAACTTGCGTAGACTTGACTTCCCAACTTCAAAAACTCTATCAACCTTAAATGCCCGAGGCCTGAACTTGTACTGCTGAGCATTGTGATTTTCTTTGGTCTTCACTTCATCTTTCATATTCGTCCAAATGCTTGCAAACTCAGAGAATATTTTATCCAATAACTGATCCAGAAAAGATGTTATAATTTCAACAAACAATATTGTGTAAGTAGGCATAAAATTCAAGTTGACAAAGGGAAGACGCTAACCATGAAAGAGGCCTTATCCATCAGTCGCGAATTAGCTACAGAGTGTGCAACACGAATAAGAGCATTTTGATAAACGGAAGCTCTAAGTCGCAAGACAGAGCCCTGCTGCATTGCAGAAGCATTAGAGGCATTAAGTTCCAGTAATGTCAATTAAATAAAAAATCAGCAGAAACAACAAGGCTTGGCTTTTTTTTGTTCAACAAATTCAAAAGATAATAACCAATTTTTTTTTGCAAACGGTTTGATTAAGTAAATTACTTTTGCAGCATTGATGTCACTTTGAAAAGTGATCATCTTTTCCAGAAAACTTATATACATCTCCCAGAGGTTTGAAGAGAAATCTAAATCATGGGAATAGCACTCAGGCAGCCTGCTCTTGAAGTTAACTGAATCTGAACCAAACCCATAGGTTCTGGGGAATCTCATAAATGAATAGAGTGACTCCTGATAGACAACCAAACAGCCATTTAGATCAAATAAAAAAAAAATGTGAAATGGAGAAACAAATTAAAATTATTATTTGCAGAGATAATCTAGATTACCATGACTTGATCCATATCGTCATTAATTCTTTCCTGGAATACTTTCTGCAAGGTGCTTGCCAACACTATGGATAAGCCCAGTTTCATTTCATACACAGCAACTTGAACTGGTTGTGCTAGATCAATAAACTCAGGGTATTCTTCTGACAATCGATAAATAAAACTGGATGCAGTTTCCTGAGAAATTCAGATAGCTGATGGTTAAAACGCACAAAATTCTAAATTCGACATATTCCAGGAAACATTATATTTAACTATGAGGCCCCTATGGTCCTGGCTAGAGTTTTCAAGAAACTTTATTTGGCCAGCACTCAAGTTCATACCTTGGAGGAGGTAGGAGGTGTAAAAATTGTTTTAGGCATCACTCTTCTTTTTTTTTTTTTAAATGAGAAAAAATATATTAAATCATGAGTCACAAGTGTACCTGCCAGTTGCATACTTGCTGAATGGCATTTTGCAAATCCATGACTGCAATATTCTTCGCCAAATTTGTTGAGGAATTAACAAGTTCAAGGAACTCGTCACATTCTTTTTTTAGTGCCTTGAATTTCAGTGGATCAGGCCGAAATACAATCTGTGTGGAAAAGGAAAATCAATTATTCATATGTTAGCCAACCAAAAGTATGGAAGCCAACAGTCTAAAAGAAGACAGAAAAAGATTGAAACCCAGCAATCAAGTACAAAAACAAGAAGTTGTTCAATAAATGAAGAATGGGGGATGTTCAGATTAAGCAATATATAGTCACTTTAAAGAAAATTAGCAACAATACCAGTCTGTCCAAAATCATTATCAAGAAGCATAATCAATACAAGAAATATCTAGCAATGTTTCCAAACCATTATTGAGAACTCATTCAATACAAGAAATGACTAGCAACAGTTCCAAACCTTTCTCTGCAGTCTCTTTTGCTCAACTTCAAGCATTTGCAGTGCAGCTGCTCTTTTTTTATCAGCTTCCCTTGCAGGAGACCAACCAGACAAATAGTTGCATTCTTGTCGCACCTGAAAAAGGCCAAGCAGTAGAAGTTGGACTAAAAATCTTAAAACAGGAAGCCTGTGGCAGCAGAAAAAGTATTCACATTTCAACTAGCATCAATAGTACAAGCTACAAGTATATGTATACAAAACCTCGAAAGGGAGCCTTGTTTATAATCATCAATAACAGATAATAAGTAGGCAAGAGTGCAGCACAATGAGATCAAGAAGAAAACCTTAATTTCAAGTTCGAGCAATGAAGTCTTTTCTTCTAACTGCGAACACTTCCAAGAGTATTTCATAGCAGGATCCAAATCATCACAGCTGAGCAAGAGATGAAAACGTAACCCCCCAATAAATAACCATGCAAAACCAAGATTTGCATCGAAACCTAAATCCACAAATAAAAAAAGATTACATATTGGAGTCAATTATATTCCAGTTACATTTTTTTCCCCAAAGAAGATACTATTATTTAGATGAACTTGTGAGAACAAGAAAAGGAAAAAAACACATTACCAACAGGAGAGCAGTGAAGATAGAGTTCTCGAAGAAGTGGCTCAATAAACACATGCACCAAAGATTTCAACCTCCGATGGCTTGAAGATGCAATAAGTGCGTTCAAATGACAAATGCTATCTTGCTGCCAAAGAGGAACATATACTTAAAATGCTGAGCAATGCCAATTATTAGACACTTAGGATGAAAAGGGAGCTCCAGACAAATGAAACATTTTATGCAACATATGAAACTCCAATTTGACAATATACGATATTCAATATGGTTTCTACTGTATAATATTCAAACTGAAAGCATAAAAATAAATAGAAGTAACAATGGCCAAGTCTCTAGGCACAATAAAAGTTTATCTATTTACAAAGATGCAGAAATGCAATATAAATCAAAGAGGAAGCACGTACCGTAACCACACTCTTCCCAAAAGCACGAAGTATGGAGTTGATTTCAGCAAATTTTCCAGCATCAAATGATTTTTTGTGCGCACATATAATCTGGTGTTATGCTAAAGTTAATACTTCAATTACTGAGACAATAAATAAATACTCCAGCATTCACAGGAAACAGAATACCTGAGTGAAAATAGAACGAGCCACAGCTAAGAGAGAACTAGGGAAACTCTTGGGTGTAGGACTTTCCCAAAGGTTACGTGAAGCAACTTTAAGCTTCAGGCAGTACACAGAATAATCTTTGATTGCATCTCTACTCTGTCTGAATTTGGGTCGACAGGTATTTAAAAAAAAAAAAAAATTAGAAGGCATCTAAACCTCATAAAACAAAGTGTCCCATCACAAGATTCAGCTTCAGTTTCTTAATAATTATATTTTTTAAATGAAGCCTGCAAATATAGAATGAATAAGACAGCAATTTTTTTCCTTTTTTCTTTTTGGCTAGGAAACAAAAGATCATAAATATAACTGTATGAAATATGTACAAGGATTATAAAAGATTATAAATATAACTATATGATAAAAAACCAAAGTTTTATTCAAAGTTTTCTGTAGTTTTGGTATTCTACACTGTGGGGAAGATTTTAGTTTGTGGACCTCAGGATAACTTTTGTAATCCAATATAAAAGTTTCTCAGTTTCCTATAAAAAAAAAAAATAAAACACCAGTTCTTAATTTGAATATCATCTAAGAAAATACTATGCAGAAACAATTTCTGAAAGAGTAGCAATGTTTCTAACTTCTATAAATCAATATCTGACTTGATGGATGCAAGCTTCTGTCCTTTGTATATTATAAGCTACAAAGTTGTATGAGTAATTTCTTACAGTATCTGGAAGACAACTGCTGCTTTCACAGGCTGAACGAGCAGCTGAGGAAGGGGAGTGTCATCGTTGCTTTTACTTGAGAGGCTCTGCATACCAAAAAGCAAATCATGAAACAGGAGAACTCCTAAATTTTAACCAACACATATCATGCAGTAATGTAAAATCCTAGTTCACTGTACATACCATCAATGAAGCAGGATGATAGCTCCACAAAAATGAATGCCACTGGAACCACATCTCAAGAACAAAACTGGCAACTTTCATGTGCGCTGTTACTCAGCAAATTACATATCATTAGCATATAAATAAAAAATGAAGGAACAGATGTTAATATGGAATTATACTGACCCGCATCCACTGACGTCCAAGCATCTAGCATCCACAAGAGTTTTTGATGTGGTACAAAAGTTTGAGGTGGTCTCCTTGAGGTGGTCATTGAATATTTCAGTGCAGACTCCAGAAGGTGAGACACACTACCTAATGCCTGTAATTAAAGATCAGCAAACAAAGCATTAAATAATGAGTGGACTAAACCAAAAACTCAAACTTGCACCTTTTTCTTCTCAATAAATATCTTATACCTTTTAAGCATACTGAAACCAACAGATCAAACTCTAAAATTAACTTCTAACAAGTACATGGAAACTTGAATATTACCACCAAGACTGTTCAAATAACCACAGCACTACAAGCTTTAAGTATCCATTCTAAACCAAGCTGTTTATTGGCTTTCTTCCTAAGCACTGACATCTTAAACAGGAAATGACAAACGCAGGTATACTAAAGAATAAGAATGCCTAAAAAAGACTGTAGTTGATCTTACAAGCTGCAATTCCTTGTGATCAACAATAGAGATCGGTGAAAGCTCTTGAAGTAATTCCATATCCAGGAACCAACTTGCACTGTCATTTATAGGAAGTATGTCCATCCAACTCTCATATCCAGGCTTTTTACACAATACTTCTGAGTGGAAAACACAACAAGAGGCTAAATCTGAATCAAATAGCTGATCACGCTCCAAATTTGCTTCAAGTTTGCCTTTTTCATATTCAAACCTCCTCATAAGCATCTGCGAAGAATCAAATAACTGCCATATGAGTACAAAGTGTCAGCTATGCATATAATACCATAATTCAACAACAAGGGAACTAACCAGGTATACTTCCTCCAACTGTTGAGCAATGCGGAGATCATCTTCATTAGATTTGCATGCAATATGTGATGACATACAAAGCCCTAAAGGAATGAGCATAAACGGTTAGTTCAAAATCATCAATAGGGAGATCATCTTCATTATATGTGATGACATTCAAAATCATCAATATGTGCTGATATACCAAAGCCCTAGAGACTAGCAATTTAAAACAACCACAAAAGTTCAAGATAGTGACAGAACATGAAATAAACTCTGACCCAGCATTATTATTTAATGTGAGATAATCACAGTAATAAAGTAGGCTTAAGAGAAACAATAAAGTACGGTACTCCCCAACATTAGGTAATGATCACAAATCACCATAGAACGATGTAAAGAAAATCTTACCTTGCAATGCCAGGTAGCGGAATTCAGGATCAGAAGATGCAACATCATCAACAAGACAATCACTCACTGTTCCAAAAAATATATCCAAAAGATTATTTATGCTACATGATTGAAAGAAAAAGATGTTAACTTTTAAAGGCCAAAAGTAATTTGAGAATCAAAATATCAAGATTATACCTTGCTTTTGCAAAAGAGATTCACATAACTCTAAAAGCTGATGCTGTTGATGATATAATTTAGCAGATTGAGGCAAAAACGGATGACCACCATGAACCCATAGTAAAGATCTCTCTGAATGGAAGTGCCAAGAAGAAACTTCAGCCAGAGTCTCGCCCTCCATCTAGACAATTAGCAGAGAAAATTTTATTAAAGTACAAGCAAAAATTTAAAAGAAGCACATGGTGCAGTCAATTCAAATACAAGTAAAAAATTAAGAATAAGTACAAAGTGCTCAGTCTCAAGAAAGATTACCAAGACATTCTGAACCTCTCTGGGACAAAATTCGTGCAACTTTCTAGCATCCTTCATTAAAGAACGCCAAGAAATCAGCAAGAAGTCGAACTTGGATGAAGTGATACCATTCCAAAATAGTATGTGATCTTCAAGAAGAGCACTGCATAACTGTAGCAACTTATCAAAGGAAGGAGACTTAACAAGCATCTTCAGGACCTGCTTCTCTAAATTTTTCACTGAATCCAAAAATGGTTGGAGATACAGAGATTCATCTGAGTAATCATGCTCATTTTCAGTATTCCACTGTTGATAACTAAGCCTCAGAAGGTCCACACAGTTAATAGCATTACACAGCTGCACCTTTGACATATCATCCGATGCAGTCAAATGAACTAGCTCCATTGAGAGCACTGGAATGGGATGCAAGTCTAAATCAACTGAAGAAACAGATGTAAGCTTCCGATGGAGGCGAAACAGATCTTTCCAAATTTGATCCTCCAACTCTTTTTTGAGTGAAGTCAGGAAAGAGTTGAAGAACTGATGGTATGGCTGCAATTGAGAACTAAACCAGCTAAACCAGAGAAGATGCAACTGAAAATCACTTTCTGTTGCTTGTTCGATTGCCCAGTTGGCAGCAAACAACAGCATTTTGTTGGTCAAATTTGAGTTATATTCTCTCTTTACACTAGAGCTTGAGATCACCCTGTTTGAAATCTTTGGAAACATAATGCTCTGTAGCATCTTGATATTCATCAAGTAAGTCATTGAACAAGTACTGGCAGTCGAAGCATGACCTGCACGGCTACCATTCCAGCAATTTTGCAATTCACCTGAAGCAAACTGAGATCCCAGGAACTCTAGGTACATACAATTCTGTCTGACGGATGTCTCTTTTGAATACCATATAAAATCCCTTAACTTCACAGGCATTGGCCATCCTCCAGGCATGCACAGAGAGCTATCAAACAATGAAGCAGATTCAGAAGATTCAATCATTGATAAATAAGTATTACTGGCTTTGTTAATTATATTTTCTCCTTCACCAATGCCTAAAGAAGAAAGATAAGTATGCTCCCAACTTATTTGGAGGCTCCACTTAGGCTGATTGCCATTCATTATAAGCCGCTGAAATAACTGAACCCAGCGAGCAAGCTCAAGATATGTAACAGATTTATTAAAATGCAAACCTTCAAACTTAGCATAAACATGTGCTTTAGACATCGATTCAACCAATTTACCACCAGGAATACCAGATAGAACAAGAAACCTATTTGCATCTTTTAGTTCACTACCCTCAAAGGTAAATCCACTCCCTTCATCAAATAACCAATATGGAGGCATCATGTATATTTCAACACCTCTATTTCTCATTGCCCGGGATACTTCACCATAGCTTGGATTAACTGTCAGAAACATTCGAAAATTAGGGTGTGGCCGGAGAACTACCGGTTTTCCATCAACAGTCCCGCGTTCATTGATTGTAATTGTACCACTGGGTTCCACCAAAGAGTTGATTCTATCAAGAACCTAACAATGCAGAATCATATTAATCAATGGCTAGGATAGGCTAGTGAAATTATTAGGACAGAGTTTAGAAGATAAAAATCTAACTGCTTTAAGAATCATTCACATACCGTGGGATTGCAAAGATTTGCATTCTCTAGCACTATCCATTCTCCATTTTCTATGGCCTTTATTAGTGACCCAGTAACCCATTCAAACTTAGCTGATTGCAATAGCTTCAGGTTATCTTGCAACTTTAATATTGTCTTCTCCATTCTTTTCAGTTCTTCACATCCATTATTCCCCAGATCCAGTCTAAGCTTTTCGATGATCTCAACCAATAAGCAAAAGGAATTGCTAATTCTCCTCCAATTTTCTGTGTATGCAGAATGTGAACTTGACAAGAGAGTAAAATCCACACTAGATGAGAAAGAAAGCCACCTGGAAATCAATTCCTTTTTTCCAACAGTAATTGCCTCCACCGACGACTCCAATTGCAAACTGCAGTAGTTGTTAATATAGCTCTCAACTTGAGCAACAGCCGTTCGGAAACTGCGGAAGACGTTGTACTGCTCAAAACATCCCAGTAACTCGGATATGTCAGTTGCAGATGAGAGATTCAATTCATTCAGCATGTTGCCAGTCAGCTGAGCCAGTAACCGTATCAATGAGGTTTTCCCAGATGATTGGGGACCCACCAGAATGCACAACCATTGTTCCTTTATACAGTGTGCAGCAGCTTCCAAGCTCTGACGAATACCAGGAAGAATTTTCAGCTGGCTACATGAAACTTTAGAACAATGAGTATAATTCCGTTTGATAGCTGTGTTCCCCACTACTAAGTATTGAGGATTCAGCTGCACCCTTGGGTAAGGATTTATAAATGGTTTTGTCCCAAAAATCTCTTCATAGATCCGTATAACTTCTTGGCGATCGTCAGCAGTACGCATTCTTTGAAGATAGAGGATATTGAGAAAGTAATCACATCTTATCCTCTCAGGTGAACCTGCATTCAACATAAAATAAGGAGTTAAATCAGGATCATTGGCTGAATGGTAAAACGTACTGAATAGAAGATACTGTACTGCAATCTAGGAAAATATATCAGACCTTTTAAAATCTGACATGACCTAGTGACATCACGTAGATTAAACTCCCAGGGAGAGCCATCTTGAGCAAACTTGCGGTATGCCACAATCTCTTCGTGTAGCCTTTTATTAAATAAGACAAGCTTCAAGAGCAGAGATCTAGGAATTGATTGGAAATGCAAGCTACAAATAGAAAGATAATCATCCTCTACTAACTCGTCCACGTATACCTGAAACCAATAAAACAGATAATATAGCAATGAAGCCTTTGTGTTAATATCAGGTAAATCATTCAGTTTCATGTATGTCATACATCCATTTCTACACGAAGAATGCAATAATCTAACCTTGGTGAAACGATTCAGAAAGGATCTTGGGAGGCCTTTTCTACCACCTCCTTGATAAGATGGGTTTTGACAAGCAAAAACCCTGAAAGATGATGGACACCTAAAAGTAAGACCAAGCTCTGGAATGAAGACCTCCCCGCGGTGATCCAAAATAGCATTCAAACCCTAGGAAAAAAAATCAGATTATCAGCAATGCTACTGTTCACAGAACGATGTATGTGAGCAATGGATTATTATTTATTGTTAATATTTTAAAGCACTAAAGATAGAAAGCAGTTAATATTGTGAACAAGATTTGGACAATACCTCCAAGACAGATTGTGGCGCAAGATTAATCTCATCCAGCAACACCCAACAGCCCTCCTTTATAGCCTGCCAAAACAAATGAAAGCATTACATAATATGTCACAAGTGAACAAGAAACAAAAGCTTTTAGGTAAGAACCTAACCTGCAGGAGGATACCATCAGACCAGGCAAACTTCACTCCTCCCTCACTCTCAGCAGGCAAGTCCGAACCCAACAAGTCCATTATGTCAGTCTGCACCAAAATCACAATCAATATTACCATGGTGAAGTTATAGGTTGAGGAAAAGCAAATAGAACATACAGGAAACTAAAAAGGCGGACAAACTAACCTGCTCAGACAAGTTTATGCGCACAACTTTATGCCCAGAATATTTTCCTAAGGCAACAATTAGACTTGTTTTCCCAACACCTGGACTGCCTTCAAGTAACACTGTAAAACATAAGATGACCCAAGATGTCAAATTTATGTCATACCACCAACAAAGAATGAGGGAGATGAGAAATCAGCAGCACAGAGAAAAAGGCCAAACCAGGCTTGGAAAGCTGCATAGCTCGCAACACCCGCAAGGCATTTCTACGTGCGGTTGGCGCCGAAAAATCAAAACCTCCAACCTCAGTCTTTTCATCACCTATAGACATAATCCATATGTTACTAGAAACCATGATTACAAGAGTGGAAGCCCTTGCCTGATAAGCATTACTATGATCCATCCGTCACATCCAGTTGAAATAAACAAGTTAAAGATTGCAATTAAACAAGACTATCATATTTTCACTTTTATCCAGAGTACTGATCGCCGCCATCTCTCTGTTTTTTTTTTTGGGGGGGGGGTGTAATATTGGATGGATAGATAGATAGATAGATATATATATAGAGGCATAATAGAGAGATGGAACAGAGGTCTGGCTGGTCAAATTATTTCCAAGTTTCTGGACCTTGTACCTCCATAACAAGCAAACACTTAAAAATAAATATTAATACTTTTCAAAAAAATTGTCAGATCACCTTTTTCTATGTAAAATGGATCAATGCCAAAGATATTGTCACCCTGCATTGCATCACTGCAAGGACTGTCTGCATTTGTTCCAATATCACCCCAACCATAATTTTCCATACTTGAAAGCTTTGCATAAAGCACACTGTTATCTTCCTCCTGTAGCGGCAGAAGGGTATCATTAAAAAAGATAAACAACAAATTAAACAAAGCAGCAAAAATGTGCCAAAATATTATACAAAGTTTGCACCCAAAAGAAATACAACATTACAGCTAAAAGGCAACATAGCTGTTTTCTGAAAATAAATACATGGATAAATATAATTTCTATATCTTATTTAAGAAAAGAATTATAGTACATGCTAATGAATATAGTAAATCAATGATGGAGACAAGTACAACTGGAAGGATCAATTTACATACATAAACAATATGATACCGTACATGGGACAACAATACAATCAGAAGGGGAATAAAGAAATCTAAGGGTGATTACGGAACAGATAATAATTGGAACAAGTTTCAAAGAAAAGTAGGAGATAGAAAGGCAGATTTGCATAGAAGTGAAATCACTTGTAATGTTTTAGACAGATTTCTTAGTAAGCTCGTGCATTATAGATACTTCCTCTACATATGCAAGCAAATGCAGATGCAATTCATAACTTGCATATCAAAATCCAGTATCCCTAAACCAAGTAATAATAGCATATTACGTACATCCAGGATGGGAACTAATGACTTCTCATGAAAATGGATTCTTTTAATTGAAAAATAAGAAGACCAAACTTTATTTTTGATGAAGATCAGGAACAGCACCAGAAAACCAGCAGTCCACATCAAAGTACCAGAACTTTACAATTGAAAGAAGTCAAATAAAAAATACAAACATAAGCCACAATAGCATTTTGTCCTTTTAGGAATAAAGAAATAAATCTTCAAACTGTTTAGAAACTTAAACCAACAAAAGTCTAACGCGCAAACTTTATCCTATATGGAAAATAGTAACATTCAAAACAATAGCATAAATCATCAGTTACATCTACTGCTGCAAAAAAAATAAACAACAATAGATATCTTGATCCAAGCCACCATAGTCGACAAGCTGATGGATAAATTCAATATTTGCAGCAACATACAAAAACGGATGAAAAAAGAAACACCTTTAATTGTTCCAAAAGAAAAGACAAACATAACTTCCGTAACTCCCCAGCCTCCCTTTTAGAAACACCAGAACCTAAGAAACATTCAAGAGGAGAACACTATGAGAGTTAAGAACAAAAGCAAAAAGTTTCAGTAAATGCCAAATGGTAACAAGGAAACGCCAAGTGTAACAACGGAAACTCACTGCTTAAATAAATAACAAGGAATAGATGTCAACTTCCATCAACTCAAAATAATAATAACTATAATAACAACAACAATTCATGGAACATAACATACTAAAGCTCGTAAAAAATGGCATCCAACGCTGCTGCATTCAAAATTTTCATATCGGTGCATAACTTAACTGTTAGTGTGAAATGTAAAGCACACATAGTCAGGTGCCAAGAAATATAATTTCAAGAAAGACTTACTAACATAAAACGTTCAAGAAACCAAAAGAGAAACCA
The DNA here is from genome assembly GCA_030449875.1 of Aegle marmelos. Lineage (NCBI taxonomy): Eukaryota > Viridiplantae > Streptophyta > Magnoliopsida > Sapindales > Rutaceae > Aegle > Aegle marmelos. The sequence continues at coordinate 8,328,605 of JASUUL010000116.1, forward strand.
AATCAGAGTGCTCAGATACAATGCACAAACTGAAACAAAAAATGTAAAAATAACGCAAGAGCAAAAGTTGATTCATCTTTGATCTTCTACGTTCAGCAAATCAAGCAAATCACCAGAACAACGAATATAAAAGGATAGCAAAGCACACATACCTAAACTAAGTCCATCAAGCAAAATAAGAAAGATCCCATGAAGAAGTGCAAAAGTAGGGCCTAAACTTCTCTCTGTCACATTAATGAAGGCAACCCAAGACAGTAAATCTCTCACAGTAAGTGTTCTTCCGGTTTGTAAATGGCTGAACCACTGCAAAGCAGGTCAAATGACAGTAGCCAGGTGAGAGTTAAGTTAAAAAAATAATAATAATAAGGCAATTCCCCCGCACCAATCACAATAAAATCCCCAAAAAGGACATAAAATGGTAGCTCCATAAGTGCTGAAAAGCTTACAAGAATCAAATGGTTGTAGTATTACAGAAATAAACAAACAGGCTATAGCTCAAGAACGAAGAACACAAGACTCACCTCCCAGAAATTTAGCATATGACCCACCAGAGCAGAAATTCCTGGGTTTGCAATTCTGAAAAAGAATAAAAAAGGCATCAAGATCACGCAGGAGACTATATTTGTATGAACTACTACAATGAAAATATGTCCTAAACAAACATACCTCTGCAATGCAATGTTTCCAAGCTCATCTAAATCACTAACAGAAGGCACCCATATCTCAGTGAACCGGTTACGGAGAGCGGGCGATAATTCCTTCTTACCATAATCACCACCAGGATTCATTGTTGCCAGAACAAAAAAGTTCTCATGAGCAGTAACAATTTCCATAATCGACCCTCCTTTCTCAGCCAGAGACTGTAAAAAGGGAAACAGTTACAACGAAGGATACAAAATGTATTCATACTGCAGGCAATAACCAGAAAAAGTTTACCATCCTATTCTTTTTTCAAGAAACCATTAAAAGTGAGACTAGGGCATCTGGCCCTACCATGAATAATTGATGCTTGCTAACCAAAATCACTCATTTGTTATTGTACATTTTGGTTACCTGAATTGTTTTCTTAGCATTATTTCAAATGTCTTTTGACAGATCATAAAACTAAGATTTTCAATCACCACCAGTTTAAAACTAGAAACAAGCTCTATTGATGAGTAAATGCTCAAATAGTCCTTATACTTTGAAAAATATCTCAAGACACACTTACTATTGAATATGTGACACTCTTGCCCTTTTTTTACAATAATACCCTTACTATAATATTCGAGAGACTAATTAATTAATCTATAAAAAAAATTAATTAACAAATTAACCTACAACTACTTAATAGTAAATCAACCAATAATTATCAGTCCGAATAAACTGTTATTTTTCATATCCTTACAACAATCTTTTACTTATTTAAACTAACATAATACTAGCTTACTTAAAGCAATGTTTAATACCCTTGCAATTATAATATTGCTAATAATTATTAATAAAAGATTAATTCACCAAATTAATCCTAAATGTAAAATAATAAAAAAGTTTATATTTATTTTTGCTCTACTTCTAAGGTCAATTTGCTAATTAACTTTCTTAATAGATAATTAATTAATATCCCCAAGAATATTGTTGCAAGCGAATTACCATAAAAGTAAAGAAAAAAACGAAGGCATGAGTATAATATATTTAACACCAGGGGTCTCTTCAGGCATTTTCAAAATGTAGGAAGTAAATGGACCCTTAGGCCAAACTATATGGACTAAAGCAATATTGACCCATTCAGTAACCCAAGCCAATGATGAAGATCTATCATTTTGGTTCCTTTTTCTTCCCTCTAAACTTCTTTTTTTTTTTTTCCTTTTAAGAAAGAAAATTTCATGTAGTAAAAATGAGCAAAGTAAAATTTCACAGACTGTTTAAAGAGCAAAGTAATTCCATATTGCTCTGCAGCAATCTAGCTACTATGATAGTATACATTTCATGACTGAAGACAACATTTATTTTCTGATAGGAAACAGAAGTAACTTTTGTAGCAGATACAACGGTGAAAAGGATTACAAAAGTGAAAAACCACCGCACACGAAATTCTTTCTTGCAATGCAGTACTCCAAAACCTAAACAAAAATCTGGATATGGTAAACTTCCAAACCAAAGCCAGAGAAAAGAAAAAAAAATGCAAACCAACAAAATTAACCCACAATTTCCTAATCAAGCTGGATGAAAAAAAAATGAAGAATCTTGAAAACACAAAGTCCTCAAAACAATACTGGTATCTAACAAAACAAAATGTAAGAAAGGATATTTGTGCAGTGCTTGAAGGTAATATGATGATAACATAAGCAATGTTAGCAATAACATAGCTCAGTTGGACAATCCATGCAACAAAATGTTCTAGGATGCAGTAAGGAAACCCAACCCTAGAAAAGAGGGAAACTTACCAATTTCCTTTCCGGCTCCAAAACACTGTTCAATCTTTCCAGTACACTATCATCAGCCAGGGAAATTTCATCCACAAGAAAGAGACTACCGTGGTTCATTGCTTGCACAAGAGGACCATCATGCCACATAAAGATAGTCTGCCACATCTGGTGGAGCTGTGTGACATCCAGCATCAGCTGCTCAAGACTATCAAGCTCTTCTGGAGTCACAGCACCACATGAAATCTGACCATCTCTACAACATTTGATAATTTCAGCCAACTTCTGGAGAGTGGAAGAAGCCTGACGAATGTCAGAAGGAATTTCCTAAAACCAAGCCATGCATTAGAAGGCATGAGTATCCAATAAGCAGTAGCATAATGTCAACATAACCTATTGCATGATGAACAAAAGTACTTACCGAGACCCTAGTTGAAGCATTGCATTGTTCAACTAGATGCTTCAATTCGGACTTTAATCTCTGTTCAATTAGATGCTTGAATTCAGCCATCAATCTGGATCTATCCCGAACAGGATAGAACCCCTGTTAAACGGTCCATCAGTAAGCATTTGAAGACCATTAAACCTTCCCAAAAAAATCAGTGCCCAGGAAAAAAATGCTAGAGGATTGGGATAAGGGAATCAAATATAAGCAATAACTAACCCCAATAAAGTCTGATGTTTCTGTGTATTGGTGACAATTCAAAATACACAGCTTTGACCCCAACACCAAGCTGAGCAACTGGCAGACACTCGTCTTTCCACCACCAGTTTCACCAACAAGGAGTACCGGTTCACGTAACTCGTAGCAACGTTTGACAAGAAAGTACAACCTCCACATACTTTTAGTCCAGACGACACTGAAAGTGACAAATTAGCAGTGAGAGAGTTACACTTTTAACACAATATAGCCCATGGAAAGAAGTTAACCATTCTATAGTTCATACTTTCCAAGTCTCTCTGAAACCGAGTCACTTCCAGCTTCTTCCTGGGTAAAAGAAAATTGGGGGGAAAAAAAGAAAGAGCATTTCAGTATACCATACTTAACCAAACACACAATTAATTGAGTCCTTCAGAAAACATAATCCAATGAAACTATAAGGAACCTAAGAGTTGAAAGAGAGAAAAATTAATCAGAAACTGACTAATAGCAACAGAACACACTTCCACCACATCATTTGCAAGCACTACAACAGTAGTCATCATTTACTGTGGATCTAGACCATGAGGTGCAAAAGCACACACCTGTGGATACAAGTCATCTTTAACAAGTCTGACACGAAGATTTTTCTCCAAAACTTGTTGAACCTCACATTTCTCACCCTCATCTCGAAGCCTTTCTGCCAAAAGATAATAACCATCTCTAGCTAAATCTTCATAGGACTTTCCAAAGGCCTTGAAACGATTAGCCCAACGAAATAAGTCTCGTGGAGTTATGAATCCATGCTTTCCAGCAAATACCTTGCTACTCTGCCTGTGCAATTGCAACTCCTTCATGACTTCAACCATCTTCTTAGCATAGGTTTCCGGGATTTCGCACCTTTTCTCTAATATTGTGCTTAATTCATTTTCTGGAATTTCATCGACATGAATCTCCACAAAACGGTTGCGAAAGGCTCGAGAAAGCATTTTACGTCCACCATAGAAGGTTGGTGGATTTTGAGTGGCGAAAAGCATAAAATCTGGATGTGCCTTTATTGTTTCACACAGTTCAGGCACAAAAAGCTCTCGATTGTCATCCAGCAAGCGGTTCAATGCTTCTAGCACATCAGATGGGGCTAGGTTTAGCTCATCCAGAACAATCCAATGACCATTCCTGACAGCCTTAACCAATACACCTTCATGAAATACAAGCCTCCCAGTAGCGTCAGTTATGTAAGAACCTAGATATTCTTGAATATCAGTATGCTCATGATTGTTTATCCGCACAAATTCGTGACCAGTTAATGCAGCAAGATACTTAACAAGACTAGTTTTCCCACTAGATGTTGGACCCTGTAAAAGAATTGGATATCTTTTGATAAAAATTGCACGTGCCAATTTGCTAAGATGTTCTCTAACACTTTTAGTCAGAACATACTTCTTCAAGAAATCATCAGACATTGAGATTCCTCTTTCAATAGTCAAGTAATCGTCAAATGGTACAGATGCAGGTATACTTTTCACTAACCAATGTCCAATCGTCTGTTTCATAATCTTCGCACTTGGTCCATCCAACAAAGTGAGGAAAAACATGCAGAATCCATGATAAAGTGCTTTTTCAAATCCAAATTTTATCTCTGCCTTCCTTGTAAATTCTAGTGCCCGGTAAAGAGACCTTAAACTGTATTGTGGTTTCTGATTAGCCCCATCCTGCAGCTTTTCTTCAGATTCCTTTTTGGCTGCTTTATAGAAACACCTTATCTTTTGTACCATCTCTCTATTTGATCTGCTTTCACCCAAAAATCTTTCTATAAATAGTTCCAAATCCTTGTCATCTAATACATCATCAACAAAGAATTCTGTAAATCTACTACGCAAAGAGTAAGGCAGGTCCCGCTTCCCAGCATCTGTTGCAGGATTCATACAAGCAAATATACGGAATTCAGGATGTCTACATATATGACTAACATCCCCTCTTTCTGCTAAACAAAGCGAACCATTGTCTCCTTCAAGAACACCAATAATTCTCTGCAAAGTCTCTGGAGGAGCCAAATTTACCTCATCAAGCAAAATCCACTCACCTTTTCCAAGTGCATTTACAAATGCTCCTTCTACAAATGAAAACATCATTCCTGATGAGGCAATTTGCCTGCAGGCTGTTTCAAGTTTCAGAGAAAATCTTTCCCACTCCTCATCCAAGTATTTCTTCCGCTTTTTCCCCTTTTTGTATTCATCAACATACTTACAAAGTCCTTTTAATAATTTCTTCCAATCTCTATCACTCAAAAGCTTTTGTAGACGGAAAAAGATCTTGTTGTTTTCCTGAATATCCAAATAAAGCAAAACAAGTTAATTATCAACACCTATCTAAAGTTAAATAGGCAAAGCAAAATACCACATTAATAAATACCATCATGGAGAATGTCTTAGAAAATAAGTACTCAAACTCCTTATATAAGGGAATGCATATGAATCGTGCATCCATAGGCTTAAATCCTCCTAATAGATCAGCAACATCGCTCTGCTGACTTAAATTCTGGAAAAGAAAACAGAATCAGTAAGATTTTGTCAACCACCACAAAGAAAAAGGCAGGAAAAGAGAAATGTCCACCGATATACCAAGACAGTAAGTCTCTGACCAAGCATCCGGGCCAGATTCTGCACAAGGGTAGTCTTCCCTGTACCAGTTTCACCAACCAAGAGAACAGGTTCGTTGAAATTAACAGAGCAAGCTATTTTCTCAAGTACATGCAGAGAACTGCGGATATTGACAAACTTTCTAGTTTCCTCATGGAACTACAAAAATCATTGAAAACATTAAGAAGATTAAATTCACAACAAAATGAAACTCTCAATAAAGGTTTCATTAAAAAGAAGGGAAAAAACATGAATTTCAGGATGAGATTAAGTGCATACGCCAACTTTTTCAGAACATGGCAAAGTAACTCGTCCAATTTTCATTTCTGAATATAGTTTCTGCAGTCCAGCGACAAACATAAGAAACTGAAAACATTTCATCAGCAGAATACCAATAACAACTTAAAACAACAGACACCTGGATAACAGGTTCATGAGAAGGATATAAACTCTCAATCGTTGAAACAGGAACTGCCCACAGATTTGCAAGTTCTTTCATCATAGTCAACCGGTTTTCAGCAGATGCTGAAAAAGATGCAAATATATCTACAGCCTGAGAGCACAGGACATTATTTCATAAGCAAAATTGCTATACAATGAACTTCGCCCCCCGGGGGGGGGGGGGGGGGTTGGGTGTGTGTTGGTGAAAGACAAAAGAAAAAAGATTGAATTAGACCTCCTGATAGATGCGATAGCATTCATCAGCTGACAAACCATTCATCCTTGAGCTAAAGTCGAAACAAGCAATTCGTTTGCACCATTTCAGGAGATCCCTGCCATTGGCACCAAAGAAAATGCAGTGTCTGAGGATCTACAGACCTCATATGTAACATGAAAGTGAAATGCTGTTGAGATACCTTAATGAAAATCTACTGAGAGAACCATAGGAAACAGAATTTCTGGACTGAATTCTTTCAAAGGTTTCTGCCATAGAAATCACTATATGGTTAACACTTATTCAACCTTACTTTAGCACCCATTATTGCTTTCTCTATTCTTCAAATAACATACAATGAAACCCACCTATCAATCTTTCAGTTAGGGACTCCAAATTTGGATACCAAGATTTCACTATATTTTGCAACTCATCATTACTTGGCGGCATAATCATCACTTTCCTCCACAGATTACCAAGTGAATGCCCACCTAAACCAAGGACAAAGCAATGAGAAGTGAGTTTTCATACTGTTCATGTGGAAGTAGCATGTGCAGACAATCTAGAAGCTTGATTATGGGCGAGCTGGCTTGAATGCTTGCAAACCAGACACTCCAGCAATCCATTTGACAGAATCAACAAGAATCATATGGTCAAATTTTTAAAAGGTTTATTATGTTAAAATGCCGAACTAAGACTCAAAATTATCATTGTGTACACTGAAACGAACATATAGGATTTTCTGCATACATGGAACTAAATTTCAAGATGATCAATATTGAAAACAAAATGCATGGAACACTGTTCTGAATACAAAAAGAAACAAGTGAAAAATGAAAATCATATGCAAGCATTTCAGCAAAATGGAAGGGGATTTCAGAATTCAGAATCTCACATAAAACTTCTACACTCTGCGATTGATCAAGCTTAGGAGTTGAGATGGTGGAGAACAGTCGAAAACTTTCTGGTATCCTTATTTCCTGCAAATTTGACATCCATACACATCAATTCAAGAATAAAAAAGGAACCAAAAAGTGACAATGACAATATACAAGAAACCAAATGACCAATGCAAAAAACAAAAAAATAAAAATAAAAAATGCCTTGTAAAATTTTAAAAATTTAATGCTGCACAAACTTCAACAAGCATTCAATTAGAATTGATTACCGCAAAAATCATCTTATAAAGTGCAATTTATTGCCATAGGGATTGCCAGACCAGTCATGAAAGCACTAAAAGGAAAGCAAGTTTTGACGTAAATTGATTTCAAACATAAACATAATCATGTGTTCTAACACAGCATAACAATCAAACCCACCCAAAAAAAAAAAAAAACACTTTTCCAAGCACCAAAGAATGGCACTGCAATGAGAAAGATTCAACATACAATCATGGTGAAAATGTGAGAGCCCATCAACTAATAAACTCAATCACAAGACATAATATGTTAAATATGAAACAAAACAATATAGAACAAGCCCAATTAGAGGCAATTAAGCTCTATCAGACAAATAATACAAGCCCGACATTATTATTTGAACATAAAACAGCCCCTCACATAAAAATCACAAGGATAAAAGACAAGCACAGGCACAAACATAACAGCCAAAAAATAATAATAATAATTTATTTGATATGGTAACCAGATGGGAAACAAACAGGACTGCTTGGTCAAACTAGTTCCAATAACAAGATTGAGACGATAGGTACGGACTTGACACTAATATTCATGCTCTAATGATATACAGGATAATACCTCTCCATGGCCAGTTGCAAATGAGCTTGCACCTTCCAGTAAAGGTAATAAAATGGACTGCATATCTGATGGTGCTTTGTCAATATCCTCAAATACAACCCAATACCCATTTAAAATAGCCTGTCCAAGGCATAACAATCTGGTAAATATGTGAAAGAAAAGCAACATAATTTATCTAAAAAGGAATCAGACCTGTGTAAGAGAGCCAGGTTGCCATCTAAATTCACCAGGTTGATCCATGCAGACATAACTTCCCATTAATGTTTTCCCATCAATTTGATCATCCATGTGAATTGACAGAACTGTAAAGAAGAAGGAAAACAGGGAAAGATGATAATTAAAGAAGATCCATATACTCATAAGGAAATAGTTATAAATCAATGAACATGGAAATGTCTGAATTAATAAAAATATCTCACTATATAAATTACAAATAGATGCAAACAGAGAAACTAATAAGATGTACAGAACAAAAATGGAATAATTGGCCAAAAAAGTACATGCTAGCTTAGTTTTATAGATGGCATTGTGAAGAGTTTCAATGATTACAGTGGCTTCTGTGGAGGAGTTATGTTAGAAATAAAACTACAACACCTATAAAAAACAAACTGAAAATTACCTTGGTTACCACTTTCCTTAGCCAAATTATTAACAAGTGCAGATTTTCCAGAGCCAGTAGGGCCATAAAGAAGAACAGGCCACTTTTGACTCACTGCTAACAAGACCACCTCATAACTTCTCTTTGCTGTAGATGTTAAGACAAACGGATTGCTGTCTGATTTATTATCCCTGAACTCTGAAACGAGCCTGGATTTATTATCCCTGAATTGCAAAATTATCCTAGACGTCAAATTGCATTTTCCAAAAGAAATCATAACAGCAGGACTCAATAGTATAAAAAAGACATGTTTCTCTTAAATCCATGTGGATTACAAGGGGTAAAGAAGCATATAAATAATTCCGAACAATGCAATGAAAGATAGCTATTTGTTAAGTTAACCCTACCGTATTGCCAGTTTAGGGCGCCTGGTTGATGGCTCAATTTCATTAACCTGTGAATAGACCTGTGAATAAAGGCCAAAACAGCGCGAACAGTTTTCTTGATTGAAACTGAGATCACCAATTGTAGAACCCAATTTGTAAGATGACTCAATATATGAGCCAGCCTTCTCTAGTGATGTATCGCAACAAAACTCCTCCCAGCTGAAATTGGTGGAGGAAGGAAAAAAAAAAGGGTAGGAAGGTTACACAAATTATTCAAAAAGTCATATGATAAAATGTATTTTCTCTAAAGAAATAACCAAAACGAACCGCAATAAACACGAAATAGATTCTTCAGCTTGAACACCAAAATCCACAACTGCTCTATCGCTCGTTCTCAAAATGACAGACAGAATCTGTAACCCACACCATCTTATATCTGTAATATCATTCTTGAATTCAACATCACTGCACAAGTTGAGGCTTCCAAACTTATTAACAAAATCCACAAAACAGGACCAATCCCAAAGTTTCGAAAAAATCTCAGTGTTGCCTATGAGGAGGCGGTAAGATATCCTAGCAGCACTCAGGTAATGACTTACGACCTGAAAAGACAAAAACAGAAACGGTAAGTCACCCAAGAGCAAGAAGATTGATAAATTCCAGAACAGAAAATAATGACTAAAATAATGGCAGAATTGCTGCCTCAATCCCAACTAAACATCCTCTGTCCCACCCAAACATCCTATCAGAATCTAATTTTCTGCCCCCTACCAATAACTAACTTAATATTTGACAAAAAACCAGCTCTAGCCTTCCACATATACACCCAAGGACCTCCACTGGATCTATTAACATCAGCGGTATCCCACCCATTTCTAATGCCTGCCACACTTACTTTTAATGACTAGATACCAAAAGGAGTTAACTTCCAAAGGAAACATCCATAGCCACTTACCAAGCAAGGCTTTATTTCTTTTAACCAAATTTCTAACCCTAAACCTCCTCTACGTATATTTTCTGCATCTAGTATATTTATTTTGTTCCTAAGTGTGTGTGTGTGTCACCAAGAACAAAGTGCAAACTGCAAGTTGTTTGTCTGATCTACTTAAATGATACGTAAGGGGCAAGGACAAAAATTTACAAGCCCGACCTTACTTCCGTAAAAAGTCTCTGACTTGGCAAAAGTCTTATACAAATGATGACTCAGCAGGACATTGTTGTAGCAGAGAGGCATAAACTACCAAATCCACAAGAGACTCCAAAACAGTCCACTGAATGTTCTTGACCAATCAACTTTACAATTAAATTTCACAATCTTTAATTAAAAAGGTAGTCCTTGGGAGTGCAGATAGTATGACAATTCAGATGCTCCAAAATAAATTATTTATAGAAGTAATAAACATCAAGGAAGTCAGGCAAAGTTGCCAGATTAACAATCCACTTCAGGCATACAAACCAACATGACACGAATAAAGTTTAAATCATATGATAGGGTAGAACCTTGATAAATTAATATCCTTAAGGGCACCCCCAAGTCGAGACTGCTGGGTGGGTAGAGGGGGGGTGTGTGTGTGTATTATTCAATCAACATGTCAAATTTATCCAGCATTAATTTACCAAGGTTTTTCTTTACAAAGAAAATCAAAAGAATATTGTACATACCCTTGAAGACAACTCAGGGACTGTTCTTTTCATCAAACGTTCAAAAGGAGGTGGAGCAAATTTAAAGTATCTTAATACAGACCTGTAATCAGACAAGCATGATTCAAGCACAATCATATTGAAGAATATGTTAATTTAAAATTGCATTTCTTATAACCATGTGGTAAATTCAACAAATTGATTGTAGATAAGTTCATTAATTTAAAATCCATGATGTCAGCATCTGATTGTGAGGAAAGTAAATCATAAAGGAAAAATCAGAATCGCGGTGGAATAGATAATTTGCATAATTACTTGAGGAGTGACCATGCTTGAGGAATGATCACAAATTCCACATCGTATTCACTTGAGGATGCATGCACATAAAATGCAAGTGATACATATGAAACCAAATGACAAGGATCAAGAATCCCAACCTACCAGCGGAGTGTTCTAATATAAACAGTTCAGTAAGTCTTTGACTTGGTTATAAAGACAAACAAAGACAACAGTGTTTATTTTTATCAAGGCGTGAACATAATGAGAACTGTAAGCCCCCCCCCCCAAAAAAAAACAAAAAAAAAAAGAAATTCCAACTTGTATTAAAGACGAAAAATTGTATCAAACATAATGGGATCCCTGAGCCCAAAAAGGGCTACATCATGAGAAAAAGAAGACCAAAGATATATTGGGCTTAAAGATTAAGTTAGTGTATGCGTAGGACTAATTATTTCTACCAAGAGTTATCTCATATTTAAGTTGCTTTAACTAGTGAAACAAAATGTGATGCCTATAAATCAAAATTTGGTCTGGTTCAGCTTGTGATTTACAAAGACTTCTCACCTGGCTCGTGGTAAACTACTACAAACGAAAACTTACCCATGCTTCTCCAAACACAAGATAATATTTCTCTTTTCTTTTCATCTTCTTTTTTCTTTTTTTATTAAATATTACAAACAAAAAGAAAATTCATGCAAAAGAAATGCATTTAATAGATCCCCTCACTATGTTTTGTGTTACTTTCATTTCTTCACAGTCAACAGATGCAGATGCAGTAGATTACAAGAAGACAGAAATATTACTCCAATGAAAAAGGGGCCAAATCAAGCACCCGACAGAAGGCCAAGCAAGCAAGCTCATGAAGCCGCAATCCACTCCTACTATTAATGTGAAACTGAATGACAGCAACAACTTCCGTGTCACCAAGATATCCAGAATCTTCTCCTTGCTCATCCAAATTTGACTTTAGGTCATCAGACACATGAAGAAGCAAATCAACAGCTCTATCCACTATCTTCTGTGCTATCGGCCGGAAACACCCTATCAATGGGATCGTATAATGAGGATGCAAAGATAGCTCTGCCACTGGCTTCACCACCTCTTCTTCTGTGACCTTGTTACCCTTATAAACCAAATCCAAAAAAGCATGTTTCAATAAAGAACACCACAGAAACCTACAGTTTGCGGCATCGGCACAAATAATATAATTCCTACAAACCAAGCAACATAACGTGGAAGATACAATTATGAAACCTAATATTTCCAGATCTTCTATGGTTCCCTGCGTAGTGAGTTAAAATATTGTCCTTAGACAGAAAGTCCGACTTTCTATATCAATTGCTTTTCATTTATCCTTTTCCTCGGTGTCTCACTTCTTTACTTCAAATTTCTCAAGAGCCAAATGAAAAAACAATAAAGAGTACCTTTCTAGCAAGTGACTCAAAATGTTGTAGACCCCCGACCTTGGGGCACCGGGCAAGAAATCTCTCCAGTGCAGAATCAAGACTGAAACTCCCATCAATTGCCATTTATAACTCAAGATAATATGTATCTACAAACCTACAAGTAGTCAAATTGTGTGATAAGTTTAGTTTATGATTCTAGTGACAGTAACATACAATCCATGTACAATTCTCTTTTCTCAGGTTAAAACAGCACATCACCAAATAACATATTATCAATAGCAGAGAAATGATGCTAAATAAACAAAAAAGAAAACAGGTTAAAAGGCCAATAATTTTCGGCTGAAATTCAATTCTCATAGACTCCCAACAAAACTAACAATTCAAAAAAGAAAATTCAACTTCCCAGAAAATTAGATGTTTCCTCGGGACAAACATTACCCTTTTATGTTTAAAAAGAAAAAAGGAAGAAGAAAAAACACTAAAAATGTTACGCAGCTGTTCATTGAAAGCAACCTGAAGGAAACAACTTCTCTTAAATAAGTAAAGAAAACAACTAACTTTTACGTTAAATTTTGATTTTCACTTGAACTAAAAATTCCCCTTGTTTACAATTAAGAATATCCAGAAAACAATAGAGCTTGCGAAGAAGAGGTGAGTGCAGAGGAGTACGCTTCACTGGGCAAATTTTTGGAAACAAATTAATTTTTTCCCGGGACTCAAACAGAGTTTAAAGATTAAAAGTGAACTGAAAACTGACCAAAGTTTAAGTTTTAAGAGACTGATTCAGTTTCTTGGACACTGTCTTTCTTTCCACAGTTCGTTCCCTACTCCTTCAGCAACTCAGGACAGGGTTTAGGGTTTTGCAGCGGTTATTTTAATCATATGTATTTTTCAGCCTGCTGGGTTGACGTGGCGCGAGTCGGTGGGTCGGATTCGCATTTTCAAATGGGGATATTTGCCACAGAGTCCTCAAGATTTGTATTTATTTCACATAAGATATATATTCCTAAAGGAAGTCCTCAATATTTTAAAAAGAAAAATAAAGTGACCCAATTTAGAATTTTAAAGTTGTTGAAATTTGGAACAACTATTTAAATCACATAGTTTAATAGTCTAATGATATTATATTTCTAAATTATATGATATAATAATTTTTTAAAATTTAAAAAAAATCCAAAATTTTAAGCTAAATCAATAAATCTATGCTTGTGTTAAAAATTATAATATAAGAAATTACATAATTAATGATAAAAGATACTTTGGTTATTGAAATAGGAGCAAAATATTTTTGGTTAAATGATAAATATCTCTTTTCCTTATTTTTTGAGCTGAGTTTAAGATTGAGAACTCGAATAAATATACTTAGTAGTATTAGTTGTAATTTGTATTGATATTTAAAAGGAATAAAAGTCGACGGCCCAACTGGTAGAAATAGATTTAAGTAACCACAACTTATTTCACTAAATACTTAAGAAAAAATAAAAAGGTATCATAAAGCACATTGAGTTAAATTTAGACAACGATCCCTTGTACTTGAAAACACACCACATTGGTCCCCGGCCCAAAGGAATCGGGAAGGAGGTACGGACAGTCTTATTGTCATTTTAAAACAGCCCCAAATCGTCCATAAAATAAATCTCATTAAAATTAGATGCCAGCCAAAGTCATTCTCTCTTTTGGGCTGTTCTTTTCTCTTCCTAACATATTCATCTCCATTACCTTTCGATTGATTGTTAATGTTGACAATATATGGGCTATGTCATCAATATTAAAGCAATTGAAAAAATACAGAACACTGCAAAAAAGATTTTCGGTAACAACAAATTATGCAGACTTTGATACGGTTTGTATTAGGCCTATAAAATGTGGCCACTGTTACAAATTACAATGAAATAGCTGGGAATATATAATAGGATAATTGAAATGGCCCCCCAAAAAAAAAAAAAACAAAAACAAAAGAACCCAAAGCACAGCCCTCAAACATGAAATACAAAAAGAATGAACCCAACAGGTGTTTGATCTTGAGAAACTAATATATTACAAATTGAAATGCAGAAAGCTATATGTATATGCACAGGTTTTGCAGCACTTCATCTTGGACGTTCAGAAAATCAGCAACAGCAAAGTTGACAGTGTGCTGGCAAGGAAATATGATTGCTTGATATCATTCTGATCGTTGTAATAAGAATGTAAAGCCTGAATTCTCACGGATCAAGGGTGGAGGATCAATATCAGCTATCTCTATTTGCTGTATTGACTTGGAAATATCATCCACCGTGAATGGAATGCTGCATTTGGAGGAAAAGGAAAACACATTCTTGGTCCACAGCCACAGAAATGCATGAAAGCCAGAATTCATATTAACATATGTAATTGTTGGAGACGATTACCTTGAGTCATCATCCAATAAAAACGAACTGCTGACAGCATTGTTTGACTCGTCCGTCATCATCACTCTCATACTTGAGATTACCTACGGTTAAAGATTTATTGAAATTGTGATACATAAAGCAGGTGCTGATTTCTGAACAAGAAAACAAATCCAACACTAAAATTTGGTAAAGAGAAGATGATAGTTGCTTAACACATCATAGGAAAAGTTGGTTTAAAACATGAAAACAAATGGAGCTGTGAAGTAGAAGTGTTATAATGAAGGAAGCTGCTGAGTAAAAGTTTTATCTCACAATTACACATGAAAGGTAAGCCAAGAAAAGAAATATGGTTTTCAATCTGCTTAATGTTACCAACAACCTTGAAAAGGAAACGAAGATTGCACAACTTATAATCAGGAATTTACAACTTACCTCTGAAGATACACTGTGGGTACCATATTTGTCATCCCAGTACATTGTACTGATCCTGTACAATTGTTGTATGCTAAGAACCTGAAACCAGGATAAATGAAAGAACATAAGTACGGACAACGATGAGTGGATAAAGTAGAGGTTTTGGGTGTGGGATATTGCAGTGGGGACAAATACATATTCAAGCTAGTGAAGTGACTCACCGGGCAAAGATCATTTGTTATTTCTTTCAAGGTCTTCTTTGGCTTCTGATGAATGACCTGATTGGTCACAAAAATAGGAGGAACAAAGGTTCATAAGCAGCATCAGGGAAAATAAGGACAACACTGAAGTGAAAAAGCAAGCTTAATAGAACAAACCAGAAAACCAACTGCTTGTCTGATATGCTTCAATTCATCCCAGGCTGAGCCAGTAAACTGGGGGGTCACAGGTGTCAGCATGAGATCGACAAAAACAAAGAAAGATTACAAAAGATAAACTAACATTACCTCCTCAGTTGAATCATGGCACCACTGTTCCAGTTCTGCCAGCCCAGCTTTCACAAACTCTCCATTGCTAAATGAGCAACATTCACGTCGCAAAAGAAGACTGCAGATCAAAATTTCAACATGATTCAATATTCTATAATATCGTATCGAAGCAAATACAACTGAGATATTGGATTTTCCATGCATTTACCTATTAAACAATTGAACATTGATAAATGAGAATATCTGTGTGAAAACCTTGCGAATTAAGAATGAAGGAACCTGCACAGTCATATGTAGAAGAGAATGATAATAGATTAATACTAATAAAGAGGAAAGTGAAAACATAATAATAATAATAATCACAGTGGCACTGTTGTTGACTCTTATACTCACATAATTGGCTCTCATTATCTTCAAGTAGTTATTTAAGCTTTTCACAATGCTTTGCCAATGAGCAATCAGAGCTTGCTGAGCTACGGCATTGGCATGAGAACGCCCCTTTACTAAACTAGCCCGCGATGTACGAGGCGCCTGCATTATTATGTATGAACCAAGAATACAGGAAGCATTGCATTAGATTCCCAGATGCGAGGGAAGACAAAATCGAATCAAATGGGAAATTGCTCTTATTGAGCAACACAACTAATTTCTGATGATCCATATAGGACAAAGGCATATCAGATACCTGGATACACAATCCAAGCAATGGGGAGATTTCTTTTTTCAAATTGTCTCTAATCATTCCATATATCTTCTCGAGGAAGGCTGTGAGTTGCTGTTTAAAAAGCAGAGCCGGATACTTCGCTTCAACTTGTCGCAAGTCATCCAGTCCACTAAGCACCCGACTATTAAGGAACGGGAACCCAGCACTCTGTGGAGAAGCTCGAAGACCCTAAAATTTTGATCAGAAATAAATAAATATGTAAAATGAGAGAATATAATGAACTGCTGGGACAAACTACATCCAACAACAGAGCAACCTCAAACTGAAAAAAATAAAATCAAATCAATCTCTTACTTGAGACATTCTTCCAAGCAGGGAAGTTGAAGTTGATCTCCGTCGTTGTGGAGTTAAGCTTGCTGCTCCACTTGCTTTCAGTGTACGCTGAAGTAGCAACAGAAGTGTCGAGGCATTTGATAACCAATAGGACAATCTGTCATTGTTGTCATGGACCTTGGGTAGGCAACAACTTTAAACATCAATAGATGGCATAGAAATTCACAATAAAATTAAAACAGTATTGTCCACTTCATTTTCCAAACATAAAATTAATTTTGAAAAACAGAGTTCATTTTTAGTGGTCACCTCTATTGCTCCACCTATTGTTTGAATAATACGGTCAAAAATACTGGTCCTTTCAACCTCAAATGACCTCCAATGAAGAAGGCATTTGTATATTAGACAAGCAGCAACAGGTTTGCCCCCAGAGAATCCTAGATCTTGTGAAATACATTTAATTAGAAGGTCCTGGTTCTCCTGCACCGGGAAAGAATATTGGGATTTAAGACAAAAGAAAATACATCTTGATAGCATAAACTAGCAAAGAAAATATACATGTTAATAAACAAATGCACACCTGCTGCTTCTCATTAAGAGTTTTCTGAGGCCTGTGCTCAGGTTCAGCTTCCCATACACCCGGTACAGTAAGTACAGAATCCTAATACATCCAGAAAATATAGGTAGAAGATTCAGTATTTTATCATTTGGACGTAGCAAATTACCAGTGGCAACATGTAGCTCTTACATGTACTTTCTTCATTTCTCCATTTAGAATATTTCCATTCTCTGAAGTCCTCTGGAATGCAAAGAGAAACCTCAAAATTTATTTCATTAACATTTGTGTGCAAATCCAACAAACAGCAGAAAATGAAGTTTATACCTGAATAATTGTGGTTTTTGGCCGTGCAGCTAAAGCTTTAGCAGTAGGTGAAATGGCAAGTGCTTGTTGGCGGAGTACCTTATTTTCTGATTCCAAATTAGAAACCTTCTCTGCTAGTCTGAGACAGATAAAGAAAACAATTAACACTAGATTTGACATCTTTCTGCTGCAAAAGCCCAGGCTTGACATGTGAAACTTGCTGTCCAAATACAAAACATCAACACAGAAATGACAATAGGAGAGGTGTGGAGACAATCAAGATGACTACTGTAAATGTAATGTGGTATGAAATTTATGTAAAACCTCTGAACAGATTCCTGAAGCTCATCAACTTTTTTCTCTGCATCTTTGAGCTTCTTGGTCAGTTCCCCATTTTTAGCCTCATAAACTGTAAAGGCTTGCTTGGCCTCATCTGCAGTTTGTGTTTGTGATTGCAGTAAAGCCTGTAGATGTAAAAGATATTCAATAAATAAAGTCTCAATGTTATTAACTACACTCCCAGCTGCATCTGCAACAAGATTTCTTTAAGCCAGCTAAATCCACTCCAGCTTATTTCACATGTTACTTTGTGTGAATATATTTTCCTTATTTAAAAACCTAAAGTTCAAGTGTAAATCAAGGTTTCTGGAACTTTAATAACATCTGTAGAGCAAAAGGTGAATTCAGTACTTGTGGTAACGAAACTCATATAACATGCTTACATTGCTTTTAAAAGGCATCAGTTTATGAAAAAGAAAAGAATCAGTATCAGCAGGCTTGTATTATCCATTATCAGTGGACCTTATCCATTATTAGTGGACCTTGGAATAACTCTCCTGCTGTTTATGTGAGCTATGATTCTCATTGATGCCTCATGACAACACAACACCAAGGCAGAACCAAATTGCAGTTTCATCATCATAAAACTTAGTAGGCTCACCTTCAAGTTTTCAACTTCAGCCGTTAAAGAATTAATCTTTTCAGTATCTTGAATTATGACAGGAGTTTCTTTAATGACTGGAGGAGCTTCCTCAATGGCTTTTCGAGCTGCCTCTCGTTCTTTGATAACCAGAGAGTTAGCATCGTCCACTCTTAATTGCATTGCATGCAATGCTTCCTGCAACTTGGCAATTTCTTGGGACTTTGCCTCCTCAAGATCAGTCTGGGTTTCAGAGCAAATTAAAATGAAATTAAAATATAATCCCTCAGCATCATGTAAAGAATATAAACTTTGAGAGCTTAAGACACAATTACACTACCCGTAATCGTTTTTCAATTTGCAAACGCCATGTAAGTTCCTCCACACGCTTTTCAAGTTTATTCTTTGCTTCCTGAAGAGCTCCTGTTTCTCTTGCAGCCTAAGTAAGTGAAAAGTTAGCACTTGCTCTTATTTTAAGATAAATAAATGCAAAATTAAAAAGCATTAAAATCCACCATTTTAAGCTTTCTTAGCTCTCTTCTTGCGACTCTGCACCTCCAGCCACACTGAGAAACTATAATTGCTTTTTGAAGTTTCTTATAATAAGAATAGGCTTGGTGACAGCGCCATTGAGCCTGCAAATGAAAGGTAGATAAAAATTAAGGATTTAGTAATTGTTCTGTAACAACTAGAAATGAAGACTTAAATCCTATTTGAGAAACAGAAGCCGCAATTTTATGATAAAATCTGTAAGATCAGTTGCACATTACACTTCCCCTATACTGTAACATAAATGAAAAGCAAGTACTCAAATAACAGAACAATGATGTTACCTGGACGATGGTGGCAGCTTTGGTTCGCTTCCTTAACCTAAATTCATTTCGTGCAACCATTGCTCTTAAGCCAGTCTGCAATATCATGGCAGATGACCTAACTGTTAAATAGGATCTCCAGGCTACGTATGCCCGGAAATTCTTCTGGATCTTCAGAGCTGCATCTTCACGTCTCATCTGTTCATACAGTTTGCGAGCCATTTCACCTGCAAAAGATGAAAATGTTGAACATCAAACTCTTTTTATGACCACCATGTAGTCAATGGACTTCTCATATCACCAAGAAAGTACACCCTTGTTAGTCAGCAATATCAACAAATTCTTGTGTTACAGAACTTGAAGTACAAAAATAAGATTTATGCAGCTTTCAACTCATTTGGGAAATAACAAATTCAATTAACACGAATAAAGCACATGGACAATAATAAGTTTAGATAGGTAGTTGGAACCCAATTCCAAATTGAAGCAGGCCTCTTTAACAGAATCCAAAAGAATATACCTCGCAGATGAGATTGCAACATGACAGCAGCATTTCGTAATGAAATAAACTCTTTGCGAGCAATGTAAGTACGGGTTTGCCGTTGAATTTTTCGGGCTGCATTTCCCAGTACCTCAGCCCTTCTAGCATCCAATTCAGCCATCTGACCTGCTCTCAGGAAAACCTTTGACTTACCTATCTGCCACACATGCATGCATGAGCAAAAGAGAATGAAGTTTCCATGGTGAATACATGAAGAGAGAATTCTAGAAATACAATAAGAGATATTGTATTAAAAAAATAAAAAGTAACGCCCACTATTGAACACAAATATTAAGTGAAACCAATTAAGTTGCAGAACGAGGAATGTGAAGAGAATAAAGGAAATTCAGATCACCTGGTATCCTGTCAGTCCCTTTTTCTCAAGAATCATTTGACAGGCAACCTGATCATCATAGCTGTAGAGAAGAGAGAGAGTGCATGAACTTCTATGTGATAACAAAACACTTCAACAATGGAGGTCACACAATTTCTTTAACAATTACCATCATAAAAATCAGTAAATATTACGAATGAATAGTAATAGGACTTACTTTCCTTCCAAAACTTCGGGAGCAAGTATACCAAAACGATTAACAAATTCATAAAAGGTACGTCTAGTTGGATAACCCGCACAGCTGATCCTAATTGCCTCAAGAACACCCTGGAAGTGCAAGAGAAAGCTAATTACTTGGGCACCCCCCCCAAAAAAAAAAAAAACATAAACAAGCAATCTAAGCCTTTATAAAAGATTTGACAGGTTATTATGAAGCACATGAACTTACACCACAGCGTAACTGTTGGATAACATTGAAATTTTCAAAAATAGAAGGTTTTAGGACATTATTTGGCTTCACACATCTGATGTAGTGAGGTGCTGTTGCATTCAAGGTCTCCATCAGAGATTGAAGTTGTAACTGAAATGTAGATATAAAAGTGATTAATCAAATCATCAGTAAGCAAATGGACATTTGACAACTAACAAGGAGAAATGAGAAAACCATGCCCTGAGCAATATATGAGCAAGCCTGTCAGTTGAAGGTTTGGTCTAGTAACAGGGAAGCTCACATATCAAACCCAGCAAAACAAGTTGCTAATTGAATTTCAGGCCACTGCATAATACACTGATCAAACCAAGGGAATTTAAAAAGGAGAATAAACACAGTTTACCTTAAAACGAGAACCAATGGAGGAAAATTTAGATGATTTTGATGATTCCTCTGGTAATGGAGGAAACAGACCTGCCACAAACGAGCATTTGGCAGCAGTCAACAAAGCTTGGTGTTCAGCCACCACATAATCCTTGTTTTTGTCCAGAAAGTGGTTGGCTTGATAAGTCACCTTCAAAGTATGGAAAGATATGAGAAGCTAATGACAATGCAATGAACCATCCTGGCTCAACTGAAACAAAGGCTAATGTATCAATGATGTGATATCCTTACCTCCCCTGCATAGTGTGATATAGTAAAATCAGTACGGGAGAGCTTTGGTTTTGAAAAACGATTATTTTTTGCAAATGTCTGGTACAACTTCTGTGCAAATGTTTCATGTGTAGACTTTGGAAACATGCTGCATTAAACAAGGAAAATAACTTCATCAGTTTAAGAAAGGAACAGCCTCCATAACTGAAAACAAAGAGAAGAAAAATAACCAAACCAGCATACCAGGCTTCATCTAAGAGTGCAATTATTCCCCCAGGTTTCTGTCAAAAATATACGAAATAATTTATCACATCAGATCTCCAATAATAATGACATAAAACTCCGATGGTTTATGAAAACAGAACATAAGTGTAAAACAGCAGATGTATTAAAGTCCTTGAAGGTAGTCAAAAACGAAAGGAAATACAAAATCCTAAGTTAAAAGGCAGGACAAGGAAAATGAAAACCTTTTCAATTAGATCCAAGACATCTTGGTTATCAATAAATTCTATGTAGCTCCAGTCTATCTCTTCTCTAGTATATTCTTCCTGCTCCATTTTAAACACGTGCTGCAAACATATGATCACAAATATAAAAATCAGTCTTATCAATCTCAAACAACAAGCCTCATGCACTGATTAAAAGACTAAATAAAGAACCTGATTGAAATGCTGTTGCAATTTTTCATTAGTGAAGTTGATGCAGAATTGCTCAAAACTGTCAAAAAAGCACAAAACCAATCAGTCATTTCTTTTCTTTTTAAAAAACATTTGCTCTTGTTATACGCTATCTCACTGTCAAGCATCTTCCTTCTCCCTCTCTTTTCACGCCATTATACACCTAAAGAAACAAAAATTTCTTCCTCCAAGTGTACAATAAGCATGTAAGAATAATGGTGGCTTACCTATTGCACTTAAAACTTTCAAACCCATAAATATCAAGAACTCCAATTTTTGACTTTGAATCTGGATCCTGTCCAATTGAAATGTTAATCTTTTCCACAATCCTGTACACAGTGATATAAATAACATTATAAAATTAAGCGAAACACTTTTCAATCCATGTAATTGGAAAAAAAGGGGGAAAAAATATAATTTAATAAGCTCATTACCAGTCAAATAAACGAGAATATATTGTCTTGGCTAATGCATCCCTGCTGGCAACTGCATTAAGAGGGTCAAGAGTTCTTGTAATAACTTCCTCAGGTGTAACCATTACACGTTTAATTAGAGCATCTTCTAAGCTCTGAGCATCACACCTATACATAGCTTTTATTAGCAAACATGGATGTAGATATGAAGATCAGCATTTGAAAAAAGTAGAAGCAAAAGACCTAAGAAGTTCTGCAGTCATGTTAAGATGGAATCGAGACTTTTCATCCTTAATGACTGATGAATCTATCTCCTTTCCCTTGGCAAAATCAATATTACCCAGATGAAGAATTGCTGCTATAACCCTGAAAATTGCCTCCTGAAAAAAATTAACATGATCAGAATTTAGTTGAACAAATAAATACATCTTGAACCTTAAGAAAGAGATACCTGTTCTTGGTCACTAATTCCAACTATATCCATAGCCCTTCTAGTAGCAAGATACTCATGAGCATCACTTACACCATCCAGCTCATAGTAATTTGATTGATTTAGATAATGAAAAGACTTTGGGCTACCCAATTTGTATTTAGCAATATCCTGCAAAACAGTAGAAGAAATATTTTTGAGACTACATTAATTTAAATAAAAAGCCACTAACGGCATAACAGAAATAGCAAGTAGAAAAAATACCTCAGGTGGCGCTGCACAAAGAAGGTAAAAGCAATGGTAATTTCTCTCGGGATCAGAAATTTGGCAAACACGGGACCGTTCAAGGAGATAAGTTCTAATAGCTGCTCCAGATATTCTCCCATTCTTGTCAAATTGGATTTCAACAAATTTACCAAAACGACTAAGGTGTAGTGTCATGAAGAATACAAAGACAGATCAGTAAGAAACTCAATAACCAAGATACAAGTGAAAACAAGCAAGATCGAGCAATGATTCAAGATGTACTTCATTGAACAAATAATGCACACCTTGAGTTGTTGTTCCTCACTGTTTTAGCATTGCCAAATGCTTCAAGAACTGGGTTGGACTGTTATTTTCAACAACAAAAAAGTATAACGACATGGAATATACCATATCCCTTTCTTCTCAAAATATGGCATAACACTCTTAAGCTTACAAATGGAAATTTCAGATTTTAGAAATTCAATACATGCAACAATAAATTCATCTAACCTCCAGAACTTGTTGTTCTACTGTTCTTCCTTCTACTCCAGATCGCCCACCCAAGTACGCAAGATATCTCATGAGCATCTTTGTTGTCTCAGTTTTACCTGCTCCACTTTCTCCACTAACCAGAATAGAGTTGCTTTTTCCTTCATTAATCATTGCCCTGTTTTCTTATGCCATTGAGCATCAGTAATGAAAACACTCCAGTATAACATAATGCATATGTATTTATTTCCAATTGCAAAATGTAGCATCCAAGACATGGATCTGAAATTACCTGTATGCAGCATCTCCAACAGCAAAAACATGAGGACTAAGCTCCCCAAATGCAGCTCCGTTGTATTGTTCCATCATATGTGTGTCATACAAATGAGGCAATCTTTGAAATGGGTTGACCGCGATCAAGATATTGCCCGTGTACGTCTAAGAAGGTAAATTGTGATTATGTTCATTGTATGAATATGTGAAAGCCCTTATCTAAATAGAAGTTTCTTCCAAATATTTGAATGACATTAAACATGACATGTAAAAGCAAAATGGCTCACATAGATTTCATTAAGTTCATATCTAGTAGCAAGGTTCTGAAGAACTCCAGGTTCGTGCAAATAAGAAAGCTTTGTCATATCATCCACACCTGCAGCAGGAGCTTCAGTGTCCTCTGGAAACACCTTGGATATGTCTGTGACAACCTGCACAAAAGGCATCCAGGTAACTAAAACCACATCATGTTCACAATGGTTTAAAGAAAAATCTTTAGAAATCAATATTTAACCTGTCCTTAAACTATCCCTAGCAGTGCTAACAAAGCAGTAAGATTTCTATGTTCCTTAGAAAAAAATTAGAATCAATTTTCATCTCTCATAAATTTTTATTAAACAAATTAAGAGGGGAAAAAAGAGCTATAAATATCAACTCTTAGAAGTTATACCTAGAGTTGAGAAAGAAAACTTGCTTGAATTATCCTTTTACAACTTTCTTTCTTTCCTTAAATGAAAATTTTCTAACAGAACTAATATTTATATCAGGAGTTTCTTGCAGAACAAAAGATTCTCACTTTCAAACCCACAAGTTAAAGACTAAATATTTGAATTTGCACCTCAATTTAGTTAATGTTCTTTGTAGCATTCCTCAATAGAATAATAAAATTACACTTTTATAATCTCGAATCTTTAATCGACCGTGGATGTTCACCACAGGTATTTCAATTGAGACAAGTACTTAATTATGAGTACAAATATAAGTCAAGCTCATAATTAATGCAAAGCACTTACCTTCTTTCCATTTGTGCAATTAACATGAACCTCCTGACCATTAATCCGCATAACTTCTCCATTAATCCACGCCAAAACAGGATCTTCCACCCATACATGGGAACCTACAATTATATTATCTAGCACCGCCTGGAAACAGAATATTGCATAAGCAAAATTAAACCTCAACATATTGTTTTATGAAGTCGAGTATGGCATAAAAGAGGAATTGAACATTGACAATTTCTACTCCCAAGAAGGCATAGAATTTTCAAATTGCAGATCAAAAACAAAGCAGAAACTCATAGGGACTGAAACTTATAAGTGAGGAATTGAGAGTCAAAATAGACAAGATCATAAGCAAGTATAATCTTTACAGTAATAATGAAAGCAAGTACATGTGTCCTTCGCAATTATGTAAATTGTGACGAGCAATCAGTCTCATTATTAATGATACACCAGATCACAATTAATCGTAACAGCAATAACGCATGTACTCTGCATTTATTTAAATTAGACATGAGTAATTAGTAACATTCATATCTTACTTAACTTCAAAAACTGAATTTCAAAATAACAGACAAAAGGGTGTGCCACCACTTCCAAGCTCCAAGAAGGAAACAAAATTTCTATATTGCCAGTAATCTCCAGAACTAAAGCCTAATAGCGCATCAAACAAGTTCAACCAAACTAATATAATTTCTATTCCAACTGCACCACTCAGCACAACATTAATTACCTTTCATTTCAATCTTTCTAGTCTCCATTTCATTCAATTCCTATTACAGCCACCAATAACTTTAGAAGCAAACTGGATATCACTGATGGAATACGTTTCATCATTCTCTCAATGAACAAATTTTGAACAACGAAAACAAAATAGCAGTACAAACCCAGTTCCTAGAAACTAAAACAATCCAAAACACAAACTTCAAACAAACTCACAAACAAAGCTAACAGCAGCTAAGCAAAACGGAATTCGATTTAAAAAAAAATGTGGACTTTTCAACACAAGCATCAACAATAACTACATGCAAACATAAGCACATACAAAAACAGCTGAAGAAAACAATATGCTAATCTTAGTTACTAAAATTTACCATTTGATAACACCAAAGAAGATCTTGATAATCTTCTTCAGCTCATCCAATAAGGACCCAGATTACTGAATCTACACAGCTTTCAAATTCCTTCCCTCGCTTTTAAACTTTGCTCTTTGGACACCTCTCTCAGCAAAAAGTTTGAATTTTTAAAAAAGTTTGAATTTTTATCCACCCTTTTGCCTATTTTGTCCCTCTACAGTTGTGTTTTGTTCTTTGTGTTCTGTGTTTTCTTTGTTTTAAAAAATGTCGAGCTTTTGAGTTCCTTGCTGCTTTTCTCTCTCTCTCTTCCCAAATTTTTGAGGTTTTTGTTGTTTGTACGTTTGAGGTCAGCTTAGCGAGGATGGTAAAAGTGGGTCCCACAAAAGCAGGAGCAGAAATAGCTATAGAGCTTGAAAGCGCTTCTCTCTCTTCTTCAAAATGACTGCAATACAAAATGGAAAATTCAATGGAGGAAGAAAGTAAAGTAATTAATTAATTATTCACTAATTAAGCAAAAGGATTAAATATCCTATTATATGTATAATTACACAACTACCCTCTTGTTTTGGGGACCGGCGGAAAGCATTCTTAATGAAATTTGGATTTGTTGGATTGGGATTGGAGGGAAAAATCAAATTACTGATTTTGGAGGCAAGATTCGAGTTAAGAGTTTAATTTATATGTTTCATTTTGTTTTTTATATTCATGCTAACACTAGTAATTACAGTCTTACAGGTATGTCAAAATCAATCTAAAACAATAACATGATTGAATTTTAAGAATAATAGTTTAAAAAATAAAATAAAGTCTATAAATATATAAAAATATGTAAAAATTTTAAATTTTGATAGATATTTAGAATCACCATTCATTGAAAGCCTAATACCAGACTCTTAGTATCAAATATCAGAAGGTCCGACAGGTCTAAAAAAATAGTTTATTAAAACTTATGATAAAAAAAAATTGTCCATTAACTAAGTTGTCTTTAATTTAATTATTTTTTGCGTAAGAAAGTAGAAAAGGTTTGAAGAATGCAAATGTAGATTGCATGCAAATGATCAATGTAGTAGCAGACATAGATTCATGTATATTTAATAATGATAAATAATGGTATTAGTGTAAATAATTATATTATTAATTTTGTGTACAATCTCGTCTGGCAGTCACGTAATTATAGGTTTACACGGAGGTTATTTATGGGATTGTAATTCAAAAAAAAAAAAAAGAGGAAAAACCTTACACGACAAGACAAATGGAAAACCGCCCATCTTTGCTGGCTTTGCAAAAATTCATCCTTTAATTTGAAGATACTTTAATATAAAAATTTATGATGGGCGCAAAATAAATGGGAATATTGCAATTGGACAATAACATTTCTCAAGAGCTGCGGTGTTGGCAGCCTGTCTGTTTTGCTCAATCGGGACGCAAAATGTTAAATGACCAAATCACCCACAAATGAAGCCCATTATGGATCCATTTGTCACAGGCCCAGTTTCTTAATCCACGTGCTAAAATAAATAAATAAAGTCTTTCAATAACTTTGGCGTGCGCGGATTGTTTTAAAATAATTTATTGAGCCAGGAGAAACACTCGATCTCGCGTCTAGTTGCATGTACATTTCCAAGTCATCACATCAACTCGCTCTTAGGCGCAGTAGCCACTAAGTCGCAACACAAACCTAAACCAGTCAGCATTGTAACCCATTCCCTCTCAAGTCAACAATGGCCGCCTCTGCTTCTCTATTTCACCAACCACAGTGCTACATCCATTGCTTCACCTCCGAAACATCACAAACCAGCCTTCCCAAAAAGCCGAACTCCTCTAACTATCCTATCATCAGAGCTTCTTCTGACAACACCCCATCTCAACACAAACACACTAATAAAGGTGGCGGCAGCAGCGGCATCAACATAAGGGACGAGGCACGTCGCTGCAATGTTATCCACGCCAACAAGTTTTCTGCAAAGTACGTGCCATTCAATGCAGGGCCGTCGTGTACCGAGTCGTATTCTCTGGACGAGGTCGTGTACAGGTCCCAGTCTGGGGGACTTCTCGACGTGCAGCACGACATGGGCGCTTTGAAGCACTACGACGGCGCTTACTGGAGGGCGCTGTTCGACTCACGAGTCGGCAAAACGACGTGGCCGTACGGATCGGGGGTTTGGTCAAAGAAAGAGTGGGTGCTGCCCGAGATTGATAGTGATGATATCGTGAGCGCTTTCGAAGGGAACTCAAATCTGTTCTGGGCTGAAAGATTTGGCAAAGAGTTTTTGCAAATGAACGATTTGTGGATTAAGCACTGTGGGATCAGTCATACGGGAAGTTTTAAGGATTTGGGCATGACTGTCTTGGTGAGTCAAGTGAATAGGTTAAAGAAAATGAACAAACCAGTTGTTGGTGTTGGCTGTGCTTCAACTGGTGACACGTCAGCTGCTCTGTCAGCTTATTGTGCCTCTGCTGGCATTCCTTCTATTGTGTTTTTGCCTGCTAATAAGATTTCAATTGCCCAGTTAGTGCAGCCTATTGCAAATGGTGCTTTTGTTTTGAGTCTTGATACTGATTTTGATGGCTGCATGCAGTTGATAAGGGAAGTTACTTCCGAGTTGCCTATTTATTTAGCTAATTCTTTGAATAGTTTGAGGTTAGAGGGACAAAAGACTGCTGCTATTGAGATATTGCAGCAGTTTGATTGGGAAGTTCCCGATTGGGTGATAGTTCCTGGTGGTAACTTGGGAAATATTTATGCTTTTTATAAAGGGTTTCAAATGTGCAAAGAGCTAGGACTTGTTGATCGGATTCCTCGGCTTGTCTGTGCACAAGCTGCAAATGCAAACCCCCTCTACTTGTATTATAAGTCAGGGTGGAAAGATTTTAAGCCTGTCAAGGCAAATACTACTTTTGCATCTGCTATTCAGATTGGTGATCCTGTTTCTATTGACAGAGCTGTCTATGCCTTGAAAAATTGTGATGGTATTGTTGAGGAAGCTACCGAGGAGGAATTGATGGATGTTTCTGCGCAAGCGGATTCTACGGGCATGTTTGTTTGTCCTCATACTGGGGTGGCATTGTCTGCATTGACTAAGCTTCAATGTAAAGGGATTATTGGAAAGACTGATAGAACGGTAGTGGTGAGTACCGCCCATGGGTTGAAATTTACTCAGAGTAAGATTGATTATCACTCACAGAATATCAAGGACATGGCTTGCCGGTTGGCTAATCCTCCAGTGAGTGTGAAGGCGGATTTTGGGTCAGTTATGGATGTTTTGAACAAGTACTTGTTGAGTAAAGAGCCAAAGTATTAGGCTTCTGTGATGAGCAGTGCAAGTTTAGCACAGCGACTTCATCTTTTCCCAGCTAAGCAGTAGGCACTCTCTTATTGGAGGCATCTTGTAGGATTTACAATTGGGTCATCATGTTGTTTTTGCAGGAGAAACCATCTGTAAGACAGGACTGCCAGTTGTGGTCAAGCTAGCAGTAGGCACTCTCTTATTGGAGGCATCTTGTAGGATTCACAATTGTGTCATCATGTTGTTTTTGCTAGAGAAACCATCTGTAAGGCAGGACTGCCAGTTTTGGTCAAGCTAGTCATAAGTGTAATGATCATTTGGGTTCAATGGCATTCTTATTAGTGATTTTTTTCTTTTTTTCTTTTTTCTGTTTGAGGTATCTACTTATTGGGAACTTCTATATTATAATGCCATCTTATTCTTGATCTGTCAAGTTTTCTGTTGGTTAGCAGGGGAAACTATTTGATTTCTGTCATTTGAATTTAAAGAAATTTGTGTCCGTGAATTTTCAATTTGAAGTATTTACTAGCTTTATACAAAGCTTGCCATGGTGTATAACCAGAGATCACTTTCATAAAACTCTAATCTCCAATGTAAAAAGTTTGCCATGGTGTGTAAATAGGTCACAATTTACTAGCTTTATACAAAGCTTGCCATGGTGTATAACCAGAGATCACTTTCATAAAACTCTAATCTCCAATGTAAAAAGTTTGCCATGGTGTGTAAATAGGTCACAATTTTGTAAGACTGCAATCTTTGAGGTAAACTTTTATTTCAAATGACGAAAATAAGTTGGTCACGCAATTTGTTAGGACTTTGCTGTTGAAATGATTTTACATTTTGATCATAAAGGAGTACTCTATGGCATTTGTTTTGCTGTTGTCAGCCATAAATAAGAAATTTAGCGTCCAACGTGTAACTATTCATCTGACTGGCAAGCCTTTTGATCAACCATTTACATTCTTTTCAGCCCATTTTACTGTACTTGGAGGGAAGTTCATAGTTTCAAAAAAGACAATGGAATGATTTTTATGATGAACAAGAGAATAAGATGATTGTGATGCAGCTTATGACTTAGTGGTGGAAGAGAACATTTTGATGTATGATATTCCAGGATTTGATTTAGACTGCATGGTTCCTTCAGTGGCCAGTGATGCAGTTGCTTGTTTTGGTTGCAGAGATGCTCTGTTAACCTAAGCAAAAGGATTCGCAGCTCCAGAGGCTTGGTAATGTTGCACGTTATCTAATTCCTTGTGTTAAAAAATCATTGATAATGCGCACAGCAAGTTATTGAAAAATTTGTTGGTGAGCTGATCTGTTCCTTTCCTTGAAAGGCAGCATGTTCAATTTGCGAACTAGGAAGGCCCAAAAAGGGCTTCTTGCGGTTGAACTTATTTTGGTTCTTAGACACTTCTAACAGTGGAGATTTTGGCGGTGCCTTCAGATAGTCCGACGAGGGCTTGGTGTTTGTCGCTTAAACTTTTTGCAAAAAGTCCCAGTTGGTGTGCTTTATCGTGAGATTGGAAGCCTATGAAATCTGGTGCCCAACCGACTTTCGAAGAAATCTTGATTGGACTGATGTGGCTATCATGCAGAAAATGACAAGCAACAAGACATTGCTCAATTTTGGTCCTGTTTTGAGCCATAAGTTCATCACCAAAGTGCTGCAGTTGATTTGCCGGCTTGTCTTTGTTATTATGTGAATGACACAGTCCTCACGGAATCATGATGCCCCTCGAATTATTATTTAATAGTATGGGACTTGTCACCGGATATTCTCGGTGTTGAAACATTGCTGCTGAATTTTATGAATAAACTTGCTCACTTGCCCTGAAAAGGAAAAGTAAAAAGAATGATAAACATGATCGACAAATATTATTGGGTGCCGGCATAGTTTAGTTAATTATTTAAGGGTTCCTCTGTGAATTATGCATCATTAGATTTAATTGATGGTATACAATATTTGTATTAAAGAGAAAATAAATAATTTAAAAATAATGATAAACGGTTTGTTAACCGTTGGGGGTGTGGAGAATTTTTGTCAAATAATTATGACCACCCTTAAAGTTTGAAGCAATTTCACTTAGGTACTATATATTTATTTAAAATGACTTTTCAACCCTCCTTTAAACTTGTAATGTGATAGTCTTTTTTCAATAAATGTTTCAAAATCTATTACCATTAAATATAAAATATAATATCAAGTAGGTTATTTCACACAAATCAAATAAATAAGTTGCAATTGCAAAATTTATATATGATATAACGCTAATAACTAAATACAAGTGCGTGTGCTCAAGTAAAATGTCATTGTTATATTAATAAACTCATTGGTGAGATTGGTTTATTCTAAAAAAATACTTGATCACATATGTTTTAATAAAATTTAATATTATATATTAAAGTACTTGTTATTTTATATAATATTAAGAACCATTGTATAACTTATAATGAAATATATATTATTTTAATACCTATTTATCATTCTTATTCTCTTAACCTTTTGTTTATCTTACAATCAATATTGTTATATGGTAGGAATTTTAAGTTTTACAAGCCTATATATTTTCATTTTATTTTCAAATACCACTTTGTTAATTTCATAAAAGTTAAATATAATATATATTATTAACGAGCTTTAGTTTACCAATCATGAAAGATTATTTCATTGATGTCCTTTAATTGTAATTATAAAATTTTATATTACCAAGATTCATTACTTTTATTATGGTAACTAATAGTGACAATAAATAAAATATTACCTCTAATAATATTTACGTGAAAGAAAATATTTTTATATGTTTATATTTTTTTTACATGGTAGGAAATTATTCAAGACTTATAAGATTTAATTTTTACTGGCTTATTTTCATTTTATTTTCAAATGCCACTTTGTTGATTTCATAAAAATTAAATCTAGCACATATTCCTAATTAACTTTAGTTTATAAATCATGAAAGATTATTTTATTGTTATTCTTTGATTGTAATTATAATTTTTTTTATGTTACTAAGAGTCATTACTTTCATTATGATGATTAATAGTAATAGTAAATAAAATATTACATCCAATAATATTTAATGGACAAAATGAGAAAAAAATTCATTGTATGTTTTTATATTTCCATTATAAAGTAGTAGAGATACTTTAACTTGAAATTTTGATATAATTTTTGAGTCATTAATATCTCATAATCTAATGGTTGATATTGAAATTCAAAGTAATATTTCATAATGTTATATCCTCCACTATCAAACTGCATGGAATTAATAGTTTAATTTTTTGTTAAAAATTTAAATCAAAATATATCTTACTATATAGTTATATATATTTACATAATAATTGGGGAATAAAGTATTTCTCATTTGTTGTGACTCATAGAATATTACTAATAAAACATATATAAAATATTTTATTATGATGCCTTCTATTATCATTATTGTTTGGATATTAATGGTTTGTAACTAAATTCATACAAAATAAGTTATTATAAGACTTTATGTAATATCTTTATATAAAGTATTATTGAAATAACATTACTTGTTAATTACTTTTATTTTAACGCCATTAAACATATTTCTAATACTAAATGTAAAAGTTAATATATATATATATTGTGTAAAGTAAAAGAATTAATACATAATAATTTTAATTCCCAAATTATTTATAGTCTTTCATTTTTATCAGTGATTTAAAATATTTTTAAAAATAATTTAAAGTGTGAAGAAATGTCACAACTTGTAAATTACTTGTGACATAATTACTTATCTATCAAAATTAAATTAAGGTTGAAAGTTTTAATATTAAATCCAATGATCCCATTATTCAAAATATCAATAATAGTGATTTCAGTCTCTATAATGTTATCCATTATAATATAAATTTTCTTTTATCAATTAATTAAAAATTAAAAAAATTATATTTACTTGTAACTTCAAGATTACTTGTTATAATTTAAATAGTTAACTTTTTATTCACTATATCAAATGAATGAAAGAGATGAAAACATTAACATCCAAGAGTCCACAACAATTCCATCATCATTACTATAAAAACTCATACAGTATTGTAGAGTAATCTTAAACAAAAATTTTAGAAAATAGATATGTTAAATGGATGTTAAAAATAATATATACTTCATGATCAATTATACAATATTTCTTAATATATAATAATGAGTAGTTTAATATATGATATTAAATTTTATTAAAACATGTGTGATCAGGTAGTTTTTAGGTTGCAAACAATCTCACCAATGAATTTATTGATGTAATTATGACATATACTTAAGTAAATATATTTACTTATGTTATTTGTTAGTGTTATATTATATATACATTTTACAATTGCAACCTATTTATTTAATTTATGTTAAATAACCTACTTGATATCATATTTTATATTTAATGGTAATAGATTTTGAAAGATTTATTGAAAAAAAGGTTACACATTATAATTTTAAGGAGGGTTGAAAAATACTTTTAAATGAAATATGCTATTTAAGTGAAATTGCTTCAAAACTTTAAAGGTAGTCACAATTATTTTACAAAAATTCTCCACATTTTAAACGGTTAACAAACTGTTTACCATTATTTTAAAATTATTTATTTTTTCTTAGTATAAATATTATATACTATTGATTAAATCTAATGGTATACAATTAAAATATTATTAATGCTGTAAAAAATTATAATATCATAGAAGAATCCTTATTATAAATACTTATTTAATCACATAAAATTTTTTATTTATTTTTCAAGGTTAATAAACTATTTTACTTTTATTAGAAAAACTCAAATTTTAAATTTTTTATGAATAAAGGTTTTTGAAAAATTTTTAAAAAATATAAAAATATTAAATATCATTTATTTATTTATTTAAAAATTTAATTTTATTATTTTTAAATATAAATTTTAAAATATTTACTTATTAAAATAATTTTATAAATTTTAATAATTTTTTATTAATAATTAAATAATTAATTTTTAAGTATAAAATTTATTTATAAATATTTTATTAATAAAAATTTTATTTCAAAAATTATACTGGTTGGAGCGCAAATAAGCGAATCTAGGCAGCCTGCATTCTTCCCATTAAAAATAATAATAATAATAATAATTCCATAAATAGCTTCAAAATATTTGTTCATGCAACCGTCCCTCCGGTATACAAACAACAGCAAAAAATTCCACAGCTCTCGAAAGCTAAGTCAACGAGAGTTTTTGTGAATAATGGAAAAATTAGAAGAATACAAAGTAAGTGCCTATCTTAGTAAGCGTGGCGGAGATTTTTGTCAATCGTAGGAGATAATCCGCAAGTAACTGTCATTAACGTCTCTCTCTTTCTCCTGCCCGCAAAATAAAGCCTCATGCTCAAGTGTGCTGGCTGGAAGCAGCAGAGTTTTCTTGAGGGAGGAAAAAAAGGAAAAAAAAAGAAAAAAAGGAAATGGAGCAAAAGCTGAACACGAATTAATTCAAAGGCCAAGCAAGGCTGCCAAAGTTTGCAATCCCAAGTTATTATGATCTTTACATTAAATTTGATCTCGTTGCTTGCACTTTTTCTGGTAACGTCAATATTAATATTAATATCATTGAAAAGACAAACTTTATTGTCTTAAACGCTCTTGAACTTAATGTTCGTGAAGTCTTGTTCACCAGCTCTCACGACCGAGTAAGTATAATCTTCGTTGATGATCATAAGGAATGATTTTCTTTTGATGGGTTTGTATTGATCTTTATAATGGTACTTTGGGTTTTGCCTCTCGCAGGAATATCATCTGAGTGATGCTATCATGGACAAAGATGATGAAATACTTGTCTTGGTCTTTGATGAACCACTTGCTGTTGGAGAAGGAATCTTGGGAATCATCTTTTCTGGGAAGCTTAATGAGCACACGAAAGGCTTCTACAAATGGTGTCGTTATTGTTGTTGTTGTTGTTATTGTTATCTAAAACATTGATTTGTAAATGGACAGAATTTCTAATTCAGGTACTTCTTTGCTATCTGAATTTTAACAGTACTTATGTGGAGAAAGAAGTGAAGAAAAATATGGCAGTTACACAATTTGAAGCTGTTGATGCAAGGAGATGTTTCCCTTGCTAGGATGAGCCTACTCTTAAGGTATATATGAAAGTGACATTTTAAATCCTTACAAAAATTTTGAGGTGCAGTAGGACGTGCCATTTTTCCTGTTGTACTTTGAGAATTGGAAAGACACTTTCAAGCTTGAATTTTTCAGTTAAAATACAGGTTCAACGGATAAATGAAAGAGGAAAAACTTCATAATGTGTTTAATGAAAATGTTGGATGTGATAAGTGGAGATAAAATTCTCTGGATTCACATGCAGACAGATTTGCTTGTTTGTGTTTTCTCCTTGAAACTGAAATATGATACTTCCTTCTACAGCATTATTCATTTTAATAGGCTACTTTCAAGATAACATTGGGTATCCCATTAGAGTTGACAGCATTGTCCAACATGCCAATTCTTGATGAAAAGCTCAATGGGAATCTTAAGACTGTTCATTTTGAGGAGTCTCCAGACATGTCAACTTATTTGGTGGCATTTGTTGTTGGCTTATTTGATCATATTGAGGATACAACTACGAATGGTATGTGTATAAACCACAGACCTGTACCTTTTCTGATATAATTCACCTTTCAGCTAACTGAATCTTTAAAATCTGTATACAGGTGTCAAAGTTCGTGTATACTGCCCTGTTGGTAAGAGTTCTGAAGGAAAGCATGCACTTGATATTGCTGTTAAGTCTCTTGATATATATACTGAGTGAGTGATATAAAATTCTATATTCGCAACATGTAATTTTACAGAACTAAAAAAAATCAAATCAAGATAACTGTAGTTTAAGAAATTTGGCTTCCATTAACCATGCACAAGAATAAATCCTCGTTTTCAAGAATATAATCCCTTCTTGGTATATACTTCTGTGGTTGCATGTGTGAATGTGGTGATGGTAATTCTTGTTCCATCTCCCATTTTCAGTACATCAAATTGATTTATGAACAACCTATGTTGCATTTTTTTAAGGTTTTTCTCAACTCCTTTCCCACTCCCTAAACTGTATATGGTTGCCGTACCTGAATTTGATGCCGGAGCAATGGAAAACTTTGGTTTGATTGTATATCGCGAAAATGAGCTACTTTACAATGAAAAGACATCAACAGCTAATAGAAAGCAGAGTGTAAGTCACATATTATGTGTCTTTAGCTTACTTTTGCAATTTATTAGTTGCAAAATTTCCCTAAGACTTATAGCAGCTTCTGCTTCCAAGAAAATGGAAGTCTTTGTTCTTCTTACTTACTTTGGTTTGTTTTTCATTATTCTTCTTTTTGAAGTTTCCAATCTGAAGGACATGGTAATGGGTATTCTCAACTACTTTTCTTTTCCTATCAGATGACAATCTCTACATCGCATGAAGTGGCTCATCAATGGTTTGGCAATCTGGTAACTATGGAATGGTGGACTCATTTATGGCTTAATGAGGGATTTGCAACTTGGGTAATTATGAATCTCTCAACTTTGTATATGCATTTCCCTAAACAGCATTGCAGCTGGCCCATAACTTTGTACTCTTTATGTTGTAACATGGACTACATTTCCAGATTAGTTATATGGCCACTGATATCATGTTTCCTGAGTGGAAAATGTGGACTCAATTTCTTCGACAAACTAGTCATGGCCTAGGACTAGATGCACAAGAACAATCACATCCAATTGAGGTAAGACCAAGCCTGTGCTTGCGCCAAAACTTGCAACTGTGCCCAGTTTGTAAGCTTTTGGAGTTTTTCTTGTCAAGTATAAATGATCCTGCAATTTAACTGTCATTTACAAGTTGGCTGTATTTTCAGGTGGAGGTACATCGTGCTGATGAAATTGATCAAGTTTTTGATGCTATCAGTTATAACAAAAGGTCAGCAGTTATCAGAATGTTGCAGACTTATCTTGGGGAAGACATATTTCAGGTGGTAAAGCTTGCTAATTTTCAATACAAAGAAATTTTTTTTCCCCCTGTAAATAGAGAAACGCTTTTAACTTTTTCATAAGGAAAACTTTAGCATCATTCAAGTTTTGCTCCTTCAACCTCTGACTTCTTTTTTGAACCAGAAATCCTTAAGTTTATACATGAAGAAATATGCTTGGAAAAATGTGAAGACAGAAGATTTATGGAGCGTACTTTCTGAGGAAGCTGGCATTAATGTGACCTCACTGATGGAATGCTGGACAAAACAGAAGGGACATCCAGTTGTGTATGTAAACTGCAAAGATAATCTTCTGGAATTTGAGCAGGTCATAACATTGATTGACAGTTAAAACTACAATTAGCAAATTTCATTTGCCTTAGAAATTGACCCAGATGAGGAATCTGATACTAATTTCAACTGCAGTCACAATTTGTATCATCTGGTTTGCAAGGTTATAGAAGATGGACTATACCAATAACTTTGTCCTTTGGCTCATATAACAATCAAAAGAATTTCCTTTTGCAATCACAATCTCAAAGAGTCAATATATCATAAATGCTTCCTTCTTCGGATGGAAAGTTATACTCATTTAAGGAACGTGATGAAACTTTATGGATCAAAGTTAATGTTGGACAGAGTGGTTTCTACAGAGTAATATATGATGATGAACTTCAGCTCGACTGAGGAAAGCAGTATAAGACAATTGCTTGTCAGCAACAGATAAACTTGGTATGTATATGATGTGATTTCCTCTTGTGAACCACTTCTACTTTTTCATTGCTATATATCATCAGAGTCAACCAGCTAACAACTTCTTTCATCTAATTTTTAGGCATTTTAGATGACACGCTTGCTGTTTGCCAGGCTTGTAAGCAATCGTTGTCATACTTACTTTTGTTATTAGATGCACACCGAAAAGAGCATGATAATATGGTGTTATCGAAATTCATCAATGTAAGTGAGGCTTTTGTATCTTGATAATTACCTCAATTAGAGCTTACATTCTCAATTCACAGTATACTGACTTTTAGGCAATTTACGTTACAGGTATGTTATGATGTTGTTGAAATCATAACAGTTGCCATGCCAGATGTGTTAAATGAATTGAAAGTATTTTTCATCAGTCTCCTCCAATCTTCTGCTGAGTAAGGAAAACTAGCAAAAGCAATCCCCATAATGTTTAGTGATTCATACTCAGTACATAAAACGTAAGTTTCTTGCTTATGTGCAGAAGATTAGGATAGGAACCAAAACCTGGAGAGAGTCATTTAAATGTGCTTTTAAGGGGTGAAGTGTTTACAGCTTTGGCTTCTTTTGGCCACGACAAAACTCATAGAGAAGCAGTGCGGTGGTTTCAGGTATTGTTGAATGATAAAGACGCAATACTTCTTTCAGCTGACATGAAAAAGGTAAAATCAAGCCTAAATATTCATATGCTATCCTCACTCCTTAGAACATTTTCAATATGATATGCAAAAGTACTGTCTGCAGGTTGTTTACTTTGCTGTAATGAGAAATGCTAGCACCACAAATAGAAGTGGCTTTGAGTCCCTACTGAAGTTTTATAGAGCAGCTGATGCAGTGCAAGAGAAGGAGAGGATTTTGCGTAAGGCACATCGACATTTGAATTAAAATCAAATTTATGATCCTTTAAGTGAATTTTTTTCATTCACTTTGTGTTATATGTTTCAACCTGATACAGAAACCATAGCATCATCCCCTGACCCAGCTTTAGTCAATGAGGTTTTGAACTTTCTGATATCAGATGAGGTGTTTCTCTTCACTAAGCTATGTGCTGTGATAGATGCAATTTCCTTCTCAGAATTACAGTAACTAAGTTCATCTCAATATTCATTTAGGTTTGCAATCAAGACATTAATTATGGACTCTTAGGATTACGGTTTGAGTGCCGCGAAGCAGCATGGAGATGGTTGCAGGTAAATTGACTAGGAAAACCTTTTAAATCGATGGATGGTCCTCTTTGAATTTTACACTTCACGTTCATGTATGTTTTGGGGTGTGATGCAGGAAAATTGAGACAAAATCGTAATGAAATATGAAGGTTTTTTACTCCATTCTTTTGCTAGGGATTTTGTCACCCTGGTAAGCAATTGGGCTTGGCATTACTGAATTGGTGCTAACTATTTCTTGACAATATGCTTAAAATGTGAATTATACTTTTAAGTCCGAAGAAAAAGTTTTAGTCCAAATGCCTACCACCTCAACTGGGAAGTTGTGAACCAAGTCAGCTTGGTTGCTTGCTTAATATGGAAACAAATGAGATTAGAATTATTATGCTTAATATGGAAAATAAATAAATAGAATTATTATTTCTTTAGAGGTCATTAGATAAGAGCAAAAGGAGGATAATGATAATTAACTAAGTATAATTGTCATATTATTCACATAAGCAACCTCTTTTGATATGTGGGATTGTCTTTTCCTTTAATTCACTTCCATCTTTGGTAGGAGAATTACCTCAAATTAATTTTTGTTGGGGGACTTAGCTTAGGATTTTTAGGTATCCAACCCATATAACTCTTTTTTACTAGTTACCGTGGATGAAACTCAACATCTTTTAAACATCCTAAAAATAAGGCACAAGACATGACCAAAAGCAGGTGTTAATCAATTATACCTATTCATCTTGCAGTTTTCCAGCAATGAAAAGGCTGATGAGATTGAAGCCTTTTTTGCAAGTCATGTGCACACTGGAGTTGACAAGGTTTTGAAGCAAAGCATCCAAAAAATTCGAATCAAGGCAAGATGGATGGAAAGCATCAAGCAAGAGCAGTCTCTTCCTGACTTAATCAAGCAATTAGCTCACAAGGGACACATATGTAGATACTCTTCATAAGATGGGCAACGACATCCACCATTACAAGTCTTGGTTTCCATATACCACGTATTGTCTCTAGAGTCAACCTTATTAGACTGTGAACAGCTTACAACCTGATGTCTTTATGTGAAAGCCGAGTAGTTTGGCCAGACCAATAAATCAAAGACTCATAGATTCCTATATGTTGCTTCGCTGCTCAATGTTCAATGTTGTGCATGTCTGTGTTAATTGGACAGCTAATTAATACACTTAAAATGACAGCATTAACCTAACTTTATGGCCAGAATCAAGATTGTGGAGAGTCACTATCTATTGCCACTATGGTTTATTATATCCGCTAAATATACCTTAAAAGTTAATCTGTAAAGCAAGCAACACTACTTCCAGATTAACATAAATAAATCATCTGTCAAATGCCATACGAATGTCAAAAGTTATTTGCGTCTTTATAAGCAAGCTGGCGTACCTATAAGTATATAAACATAGAGATAAAGAGCAGAGAAGAGAAGAAATGATATACCCAACTTAAGCACAAATATAACTATATGTATTGATTGTTTGAGTGGGCAAATCAATGTCACGCAACTGGGAATTACATA
Organism: Aegle marmelos; assembly: GCA_030449875.1. Classification (NCBI taxonomy): domain Eukaryota; kingdom Viridiplantae; phylum Streptophyta; class Magnoliopsida; order Sapindales; family Rutaceae; genus Aegle; species Aegle marmelos. Next base: position 8,369,144 of record JASUUL010000116.1, read on the forward strand.
CAGAAATTTAAAAAAAAAAAACTACATTCAGAAAACTTTGAACGTAAAAGAATCAATGAAAAAACAAACAAACCCTAAAAAATCTTTTCTGCTGTGTTGTGTATGTCTATCTATAATTCTGAGTGTATAGGTCATATAAATTCAAATCAAGCAACATACATAAGTCAATAGAAAAAATGAGACAAATTTGAAGATATCCAACTGCGTGCTTATTCAATCAAAAGTGCTTTCTCCAAAAATCACTTCCAAACTTTTAACTTGGGCTTCCACCTTCTTGAGCTGGGCTTGGTTCAGGCCCGAGGTTTGACCTCCTTCTACCTTCCTTCTCCTTTACAGAATTCATCTTCTCCAACCTCAAACCAGCTCTGAACCGTGCAATGAAGTTGTCAGCTTTAGCATTCACATCAGGACTTGGACAAAACATTGGTGTTACCACCGGCGAATCACCGCCGTCAGACGGACAAAATGACTCGTCAACATCGTCAGCCCCAATGTTGTTGCTTTTCAATCTAACAAAGTCCCCGTGCACCTCAAATTTCCATGCCGGCATTTTAAAAGGTGGCAATGGCGGCGGCGGAGGAATAGCATTCAACGGAGACTCGTTCCCACTGTTTACATTCTGCTCTACATTACTATAACTCTTTATCTTCACCGGCGACGACGGCTTCTGGGATGTGGATTGTGCGTTTCTTGTTGTCGAAGTTGAAAGCTTTTGTGTTCTTGCTGGTAGCGGAGGTGGCGGTGGAGGAGGAGATGGAATGACTGAGTGGATCTTCTTGGCCTTCCGCTTCTTCAAGGAGAATATATTTTGAAAGAAAGGTTGCGGCGGGGGCGGCGGAGGTGGCGGTGGTGGGATTAGTGAAGGTGGCAAAGGGTACGAAGATTCATAGTCAAAGAAACTATCCAGATTCTCAACACTCTTTTGTCTCTGTTTCTTCTTTTTCTTTCCTTTCAACGAAGTCAAGAATTCTTTAGTTGCACTTGCGCCCCCTCTCTTCTTCTCACTCTTGCCGCCACTCTCTTCAACCTCAGGCTCTGGAGGAGCAGGTGGCGGACGCGGCTGACGTTGTGGAGGCGGCGGCGGCGGCGGTTTGACTTCCAAATCATTCTTTCGATAGTTTCCGCCATTTTCTTGATGTGTTCTCTTTACTCTCCTCCTCACCACCTTAGTCTGTGGAGGCGGCAGAGGTGGAGGAGGAGACGGAGACGGAGACGGCGGTAATTCTGATGGCTCTGGCGACGGGGATGCTGGCGGTGGCTGTGGTGGTGTGTAAATAATTTCCTTTAGAGATTCTTCAACCGTTGATGAAGTCGCATTATCAGCATCAACATTTTTTACAACATCAACTTTCTCATTTTCTTTCTTCTCTTTTGCTTCCTCCAGTACTTCAAGTTTCGGCTGAGGCTGAGGCTGCCATTGATGTGGCTGCTTATAATCGAAGCCTGAAAAACGATTATGATACAAATGTGTATCATCATAAAATCGCCATTGATCTTCTATGTTCGCCCACAATGCTTCTTCTTGTCTTAGATCTGGATGCGAGCTGAAGCTTCTCAATCTACTTAATCCTCCATTGCTGTTGTTGTTGTTGTTGTTGTTATAAGCATGATCATACCAAAATCTCCTTGGGGTCTCAGGGTTTGAATTTTGAAAGCTTTCTGATCGGTTTTCAAATTTGCATTCTCCGTCTGCATAAGCAGCACTGACAGCATCACTAGTCGTTGTTGGTGTTGTTGCAATGCTTTCATTGTTGTTGTTGTTGTTGTTGTTGTTGTTGTTGTTTCTGCTGAGGAAGCCGCAAATGATGGCGAAAAGAACAAGGACAAAATTGAGTGAGTCCCAGCTCTTTTTCACCCCATGGGGTTTGAATACTTGGGAAGTGAAAGATTGAATTGCAGGGACGACGATGAAGATGAAAGCAACCGCAACAGCTAGCAAGAATACGAGGAGGGCGCCGGAGTTGAAGAGGAAAGAGGAGGAAAACCGCCGCCGGCGGTGACCGGCTTGCCTGGTTGATTGGAGCCAAAATGGTGATGATATATCTTCTCCTTCTTCCATTTTTCTTTGATCAAGTTGGGTTTTGCTTTTGGCTGTCGTTTGAGCTTTTGATGAGAGCTTTTCCGGACGACTTCAGATTTTCGCTTGGCTTGATTTCGCTTTTGCTCTTACTTTTGCTTTTGCTTTTGTTTGTGGGTTTGGTTTTGCTTTTTGGTTACTAGCTTTTTATTACACGCTTTGATCATATAAATACTAAAAGTTAATATATGAATTAACATAAGCAAGTATGAACACCGATGAAATGGTTAATGCTGCTTACATGAACATATGCCATCATCATCACCGTGCTATTTTATTTAATTAATTTATAATTTTAATAATATTTTAAAAAATATGATGCGATTGATCACTATATATTTTTACATAAAAATTTATAAAATTTTAAGTTTTGATGCGTTAAAATTTCAATTATACTTTATGAATAATAATTTTAATGTATACTTTTTTTTATATATATAATAATAAAATGTCTCAATGAGATTAAAATTTTTAAATTTAAAGTATTGCGTCAATTTTTTTTAATAAAAAAATTTAAAAATGATATTAAAGTTAAAATAATGATCATGGTGAGTGATGGTGGTGATTGATGACAAGTACTGTGGGGTCACGCTTTTGTTTTTGATTGTTGAGAGAAGGAAAAATGTGACTTGAACTGTCCTTACATCGACTTCCCTCGCAAGCTTAAGCATGAGTCCCCGACTTCAATAGCCACACGTTAGCTGTCACTCTAAGAATGACAGCTAGAGCAAGGTGCTGTATTTGTGTCGAACCATAGTCAAATTCAATCAGCTATCAGCCACTCCTGTAATCAAGGTGTACATTGCATATACTTTTATATTTGTTGTTTTTTTTTATATATTTTTAATTATGTTTCTCTTTATATAAATTAATGTAAATGCCCAACAAACAAATACTGTCAGTATTTTATTTTTAAGTATTACATTGCATTTACAATTAAAAAACAAAAAAAAGTGTAATTCCCAGTTGAAATATCCAAACTCATAATTGGATAAAATCAATATCACTATGTGGGCATATTAACTAGAATACAAATATTGTCTAGTCAATTTAATTAAGATCCGTCTGTATACAACAATGAGCATGTTACGTCTATTTAAATTTTATATTATGAGGCGACAATCAACATAATAAAAATGACACTTTCTTAAGAAATTATGACTTATTGACGGTCATTACCGAATTCTTTTAATAAGATGAAGAATGCATATTTCTTTAAATATTGTAGTGGTTGATATACAAGCATGGGAAAATTAAAAAGGTTAAATCTTAATATGAATTTTGAATTTGAATATTTAAAACCAAAAGTAAATTGAAAATATTAAAATCCAATGATTGTATCGTCAAATCACATGTGAGTCTGGAAGATATTGTAGTAACTTTAGTGAAATTAAATGTGCCACATTTGAGTTTAAAACTTGGAAGAAATTAAAGCACACAGGGGGTCAAGGTCATAGAACCCGCGGATGACGACTAAACCCAAATAATTTGCAATAATCTGAGTGTCGTATTTATGTAAGTTATATATATATATATATAATAGAACGATACTGAAAGTGAGGACAAGTTAACAAAATGTCGAAGGGAACCGCGTAGTCGATGTGTTGAAAAGTTGAAAAGTTGAAAAAGTCTTTCACTCTTCACCAAATCTTTATTAACGTCCAAAAGATTGAAAATTTAAGCTGTTATTAGACAACTGTTGTTGGCCTTTGCCGCAAGAATTATGTATCTCTAAAAGCACTTCTAGACGGACATAGTTTTGGCTTTTTACAAAAAGTTTTACGCAAATAGAATTAAATAGGAAAGTTCAACACCTTTGGTGTACTCTCTCTCTCTCTCTATACGCACACATGTTTCATATATGAAACAGTACGATAATTATCATAAAATGAATTCATTTTAAATAAAGCGATCTGTTGGAGAAATTATAACTCTTATCAGTTAAAATACAGTTTATGTTGGTGTTCGTACATTTGAGTGCTATGCATTAACATACATAAGCATCAAGTGATGATAAATCATAAATTAGTGTCTCAAATAGAGCCTCGTATTAAATCCATTAAAAAAGATAACCTTTTTTTTTTCCACCATCATTTAATCTCTATTACACGTGTGTGTATTTGTGTATGTGGTCATTCCCCAGTGATACATTTGATATTAATAAAATACAAAAAAATATAAATTTCAACATATTATAAAACTTATTGTGTGCTAATGCATTGAAATCCGTGTTTTTCATTTGTTAGTGTTTTCCTCATTTTAACAAAATAGAAATGGTCTTATTATAAAATTATTATGTGCGCGTGTGTGTGGATGCGTGTGTATACTCACATATATGTACATGTATTTCAATCTAAGGTCCTAAACTTTGTAAAAGTATAAGATTTTGGATTACATTTTCCATAGAGTATTGTTACTTGAACAAAAATAAGACAGCCAGAAGATAAAAATACAAATATTCTGCATTATATCATATAAAATAATAATACTATTTATATTACAATATTATCATTTTTATATTCCTGTTGTCTTACCTTTGCTCAAATAACATTTTCTTCTTTTTGCATAAGGCAAGAGGCAGGCAAGAGAAAGCGAAAAACACTGACAACATGAAGTTCTTCATGTAGTAGCATGTTTCATGGTTTCTTGCAAGATGTCTAATTGCATATTTTGATTATGCGCACGTGAGAATTCATTTTCCATCCCAACATATTTATAAATATGATTTTCTTAACATACATTTCATGAACCTTATACTGTTCACATAAATAATATGTAAGCCCATACTATACATTATTCATGTAAGTGAGTGTAAGGTATATGAAATATATCTTAGAATTTGCCTTATAAATATTAGTGCTGCCAAATGCCAATTTATTTTTCCCCTAGTAAAAATCCTAATACACGAAGAGTTGCTTGCTAAAATAAACTACACTTTTACTATGTGATTGCATTGATGTAACTTGAATACGGCGGAGGCTGTGGTGATGATAAGATGACAATATGTTTAATGTTAAAATTGGAATCAAGATTCGAAATTAAATAATTTTATGATTCTAAATATAAAACATTACTTCCTAGATTCAAGACTATAAACTCATTCCCCATGGAAAACACTCATGGTAAGTGCGCGGACGCCAATTCTAAATATAAATGTTACTAAGTGTCTAGACCCCACAGGGAGAGTTGTGAGCCCCATCACACAACTCTCCCAATGAGAATTGAACAATGGCTCACCAATGAGAGTTGGACACGTGAACTGCAGCTTACCATAAGATGAGATTAATTCTCTCCTAAAATAACGTAAAAACATCATCTCCTTATAAATATAAAACACTTCCCTAAGATTCAAGGCTCAAAATTCATTCACCATGAATGTTCTGATTAGTGCGGATCAATCTTATCTCCATTTGGCTTAGATTTTCAGATTATGTTTGGTAGACCCTTATTACACAAGGTTTTAAATTGCCAGTGGATCTTGATTGTAATGCCCAAAATTACAATACAATAATAATTAAAGAAAAAAAAAAAAAAAACTTCATTGAGTAGTAACTACAGGAAGAGAAGGTATAACTGCAAATATATGTAACTAAGAAATACTTCTACCAGTCAATTGCTAAGGTGCTCGACAAATCAAGACCAACCATTGGCACGTCTGGTGCGGGTCTTAAGATAGAACTCAATATTTGTTAACACACACACACACACACATATTCGTAGTCTTCCTTATATTAAAGTAGATGCTCCCACCAAACGTGACAGGTCCTAATGAGATAGGGTCACCACCCTCCCATAGAAGAGTTAAGACTCACTTCTAAGTAACCATTTAGTGTCAGTCTCCAAAAAATTTCTTTTGAGGGAGGATCTCTTAAGTAGGATTAGAAGAAATAGATCAGTGGAGAGCCAAGCAAATCTTAAAAACTTTCAAGTTTTTATACTCTTGCTACTGCAGAGACTTTCACTAAATGTTGTATTAAGTAAACAGTCTTGTGGAAATTTTATAGCAACTATGATGTACAAGACTAAAGAGGGATCCAAGAACCGCTTTTTTCTATTTTAGCTGACTGAACCTTTTGAAAGCAAAGTTCCTTTCTAGCATCTAATAAGGTTACATGATCTAGGCTTTATGTACAAATCTTAAGCCTTGGCGTGTCCTCCAAGTAAGCAGTCCTGGTTGGGGAGAATTCTTACTGAAAAGGTTTACAATAAAATTACTGCTACAACGATTATAACAACAACTGTACATATCAAAGCCTGCAACAGTAATGACATTTGTGATCAGAGAAGGAAAAAAGTAAGCTATTTGTCAAAAAAAAAAAAAAAAATCATGCCAATCACATCCATATTGCCAGTTTGTGACAATATCTGCAAGTACCAGTCACAATGTATGTTACATTTCTTCTTAGATTTCAAGTCTTCCAACATCAAGGTTAAAAAAAAAATCTTCGTATGCATAAAGCTGTGGATTTGAAGAAATTGAACAACAAAACTGTTAATAATATGTGCATAAAGTTGAAGACTGAAGCAGTCATAGAGTAGCTTTATTAATGACAGCGAGTAGCTGTACATATCTGCTTTCTGCTAATGTAGTTTACTAGTTTATATCCTTATGGCATTTAGAAATAAAAGGCACAAGGAGAACAAACATATTTGTACAGGTATCATGAATTAAGGTTAGGTGGCTTAGGAATTTGATCATATGCCTGGTTGTCTTCCAGGGTAGATGACAATTAAATTGATTTACCTTGTCCCCCACCACCCCCCCCCCCCCCCAAAAAAAAAAAACTATGATTGATTATTGCATTTGATATTTTATGAATAAAAAAATATTAAGAAAGCAAAAGGGGATAATATGACCATTTGAGAGCTTGAAAGATGAGCAAAATATTAATGCAAAACGCTTACAGCAATTGCAGAAGCAGCAAGTCCCGATCGTTCCCTTGGATCTTTATGATAATAGTTCCCAAAGTAAAGGATTGTTGCATAATACCACATCAATGGGCATACAAACCCAAGAAGAAAGCTGCAAAAAGAGTTATCCCATAAGAGAGAGAAAAAGAAAAAGGAGGAGGAGGAGGAGTGAGTAAACTTACGAAAACCATCCGATTCCACAGCCAAAGCAAGGAAGGGGTTTATCATACATGCCCAACTGAGGTTCTTCTGCATCTCTAATATGAACATATTCACCCTTTTTATGCTCCATGACATCAGTTGAGGTCCCTGTATTTAAAAAATATCCTCAGCAGCTTGTCTACTTAAAATTTTTACTTCAAAACAGACTGCCTAAGGTCCCAATTAAAAGAAAAAAAAAATGCAATAGGCCTTTTCACCAATTAGTAAGAAGGTTAATATCCAACGACTTGTTCACAAAACAAGCTTCAAGCCTAAAAATTGTTATGCATGAAAATGCAGCGGTGGTTCATGGGTCTAAACATCAACTTTATGCTGAAGCATATTTTAACACAGAGCTGGAACTATTCTAGCAATGCAAAGAAATCTGAAAATAATGTATTAAAATACTGTTATTAGAATTCTATGCATAACCATCAAAATTAACTACCAATACCAAAGTCATACACACTGTAAATAAGCAATTTTTCATTGGGACAATGCTGAGTTGCCATGAATCTAATAACTATTGATCCCTAAGTTAGAGAATAGGCGTAAGAAAAGGCTGATTACTCTGGTTCATGTCTCCCAGGTGTAGTATGTTGGTACCTCAGCTCTCCTCCCAGCTCAACAAGAATCTGCCACATAAAACACGCATGTTGCTAACAGTTATATAAGGTTAGAGATTATGAGTGCCTCAGTTACAAAAGTTACAGAGAAGAAATTGATCTCAATACGAATTTTAATTTGGAAAAGCTATGGACACATGTAAACTTGAAGAGGATAACAAAGCCAACCCAAACTCACATTAGGGAAGTTAAAAACAGAATACAAAAAACATGGCAGAGAAAAGTTTTCTAAATAAATGTAAAATATTGCTTGTGGTATGGTAGAAATACCCTTTTTAAATTAAGATCCACTCAACATCCATATGGTAAAAAGATTCAGAGTGATTTTCAGACTTCTTCAAGAATGGGCATCGTTACCATTGGCAAGTAACCTCATTTGGGTTCAACCATTTCTAACCCACAGTGTAAAATATAATTATGAAAGGTGAATTTCCAAATCTCATTTGCAGTTGAGTTCACAACATGCAGCAGAACATCAGAAAGAAGTAGAACCAATAACACGAAAATTTGCTGCAAAATGGATCACTATGTTAACTGCAAAGGATCATCCCATAACCTCTACACAACCAATCACCTAGAAGAACCAAATCAGTCAACTCTGTATATCTCTGCTAAGAGAGGTAAATGAGAACAAACTTACCACTCCCTGAATTGCTAGTCAATACACCACACAAACCATGAAATGCACACATTCGTGGCTTCTCTATGTTCACTATTCAAAAAATTTTAATTCAATAAAATTTAAGCAACCCATTGAAAAATGAACAGATGAACTAACGTGTGTATAACAAAATCAACAGCGATAGAAACAAAAATGGCATTCCTTAGAAGTTAAGAGAATGAAAAAATAAAAAATAAAAATAAAACCTTTACAACGAACCCATTTCAAAGCAAGGAACTTTAATCAATTTTCACCCACAAGTATTAGAACGGAAACAAAATCACCGAATAAAAATACCAATAAAACAAAAAGAAAAAGGTCTTTCTTTTAGTATATATATGCAGATATGAAGAAATTTATCTGCAGCGAGAGAGAATCAACTTGCCTGTTAAAGTTGAAGAGAGCTGAAGCAGCTCGTTGCTGCTGCTTTTTCTTTTTTCTCTCTACGATATCAGCAAGTTAATTTACGAGGCTGGGCGGCTGTAATTTCTATAATTAATTTGGAAATTATGATGTTCGTCATTGACATTTGATTATTACAGCGTTGAGATATGAATAAAAAAAAAAAATCACGTATTCCGCATTGCATTATTTCAGAAAAGATAGTGGGCCTCAAAATAATAAATAAAAGTTGGAGTTGATGAAACACATTTTCACAGTTATGAAACACATTTTCACAATCATAAGTTATATTGCCAGAGGTACAATTATGAATTTAATTAAATTAAAATATCTTCGTACTTATAAGTTATGAACCCTCCCGCCTTGAAATCTTAATGCATGATATAATTATATATTTTTTTATAAACTCAAAATAATTTTGAGACAATGAATAAAGAAATTACTTAATAATCAAATTTTTATTATGCAAGAATATACAATAACTTTTAGTGATGTCTCAAAATAATAAATAAAAGTTGAAGTTGAATTCTTATTAAATTGTTGTTGACTTTTTTTTGAAAAAATAATTATTTTATTAAAATAATATTAATTTATTTTTATTTAAAGAATCGTTTAAAGATTAATATATTTTTTTCACTTATCTATTTATCACATACGTAAATAAATACATATTTGAAGAGTGAAATTTATTAAATTTTTTAAAGGTGCTCCAACACTCTTCTAACTCTTATAAAATATATTTATAGCACCTACTTTATCAAAATTATAAAAAGCAACAAAGCATTATAATAGAGTTAATTAAACTATACACATACTTTTATATGATAAAAATTATTTTGAGTTTATAAAAGATTAATTTTATCATAGATTAGGATTTCGAAATGGGTTCATAATTTATTGGCGCAAAAATTTTCTAATTCAGTTAAATTCGTAATTGCATCTCGGGCAATATAACTATCATCAGAAAATGAGGTTCTATGAGGATTTTAAAGCGGTGCAAAAAGTTATGGATCAGTTAAGCCTAGCTCTGAGCACAACAAAATTAATGGGAGAGGCTTGGGCTTGTCAATCATTTGGGCCACGTGATGACTGGAAAGTTTTGAGCTATGCTCAGTAAAAAACGCCATATGCTTATAATGGACATGTCGGTTTAAGCCTTTCTCGTATTGGGTACTGATTGGGTACCTTTGGTGACTTGATTATGGGCTGGGCTTTAATGATTACGGCCCATAGTAAAAGAAGGAATCGTTCTGCTCGTGTAACGATCTCATTCTCACATCACAAAACCCTTAAAATGGGAAAAGGATTCGAAGAGAAAAAGACGAAGAACGTAGAGATATTTTCTGTCTGAAAGCCAGCAGTCACCATGAGAGAAGACGAAGAGACTCGTACTAAGAAGGAGCACGAACAACAAGAAGAACAAGAAACAGAAGGGCCTAAGAAAAAGAACAAGAAGAGAAAGAAAGACAAAGCCAACACAACAATTGATGAACGGCCAGAGCGAGAGCTTGAGCCAGAGAGAGTCAAAGCTAAGGTACAGTTCATTCCTGAGCAGCCCAACAAAACCCCACCTCTAGTGGGCTATTTCCCGTCCATCTACAAGCCCGACGTTGACCACCCAGACGACGAAATGCGGCCGAGAGTGAGAGTTTATAGGAACATGAATGAGAAGAAGAACAGAACTGGGAGGATGGAGTTGGTGGTCAGTCCACGTAACTCAAGCGTGGACTATGTTGGCACTAGCTATTCCGGTGAGGCCACGGCCCCCCAGTTTTGCCACTATGCCGTTGGGGTTCTTGATAGGAATACCCAGACTTTGAAGATTGTGCCCATTGCTGCTAATAAGGTGAAAATCTTGGATATTCATGGGGCTTTTTGTTTTGTGTGGTGAAGCTTTGGGAATGTAACGTGCGGCTTTTTGGTGCATGTTGCTTTAAACAAGGAAATGGTTATAGAATATTGTTGATCTTCGTAGAGAGGGTATGCTTGCAAAATCTCAGTCTTGATGATGCGGGGCATTGGTAAAGAATTTGGATTATTTAGAGAGAAATCGTCTTGCTATTGGTTGGTATTTGGTATTTGCAAAATCTCAGTCTTGAGGGTGCAGGGCATTGCTCTGTATTATACATCTTGCCTTTGGATCACTTACTCTCACTTGTTAGAACTTTACTTCGTTGGGGTTCTTAATCTGTTTTCAAGTTACCAATGGCAAACTATTTAAACCTTTGTTACATTGGACTTGGGATCATGCAGATTTATAAAGTAGGATTAATGTATAAACAATATTATGGAGCTTTTTTATTTTTTATTTTTTATTTTTAAGATTACGCCTTATGTTTTGTTTTGCAAGCGCAAGGTTCTTTCTTGGTTTTTTTGGTTCCCCACTAGCGTTTCTTGATGTGATTATGTATGTACTTTACCATTTGGTTGATTATTCATGTGGTTTTATTATTGTTGTAGATATTTAGATTGGAGCCAAGAGTTAGGGGGTCAGATGTTGCTGATAAGGAAGCAGGAAAAGGGGAGATTTCTGCAGAAGTGCAAGCGAACATGAAGGCAATGCTTGATACTCGTTATGGAACAAAGAAATCTCTTAGACAGGTAAATGCAGGCACTTTTCTTTGAGTTATGGCAGATCATCTTTGGCTTTAAAATATGAATCTAGGACATATTGTTTGTGATTATTCATTTTTACTTTCACATTTGATGAAATTTGCTTTCTGCTGTTAGATGTCAGGTTGATTTAATTGTATGGAGGATAGATCTCCTCAAAAATTAGCATCATGGTGTGCTGAATATGTTAGCTTTGCCAATGCTTCAAAACTTATCACCTTGTAAACTTCACATCCTATACCAGCTGCTGTAGAATGCAGATAAGTAGCTTGCATGGTTTTATAATTTATGCTAGTATCACATATCCGTCAACTCCCAGCAAATAGCCTTGAGCCATTCTCTCACCTAGTTCCGTCATTCCATTTTTGCTTCTGCCCCTATTCCCATCTGTCAGTCAATTTTCATGATTATACAAATGGCCTCATGAGTACTTGATTTGTTTATAACTGGCTTCGTGGATGTATTCTTTCTCCCAAGAAAAATCCTTAAATAGATTCAGCACCAAAGCACTCTTTTCAAGTTTCATGTTTTGTTGAATATATCAACAGAGAGATGACTGTAGATGGAGTTAAAAACCAAGATGAAATTTTTGTACAGTGAAGCCTTTAGTAATTGCATTCGATACAATGATTTGTTGGATTGACTATGGTTGAGTGTAGTATGTAATAGCTGCTAACAAGAATGAATTGTCTATCTTATTGCAGTCTAAAAAAATGCATGCTCTGAACAAGGAAAATGATCCTGAATCTCAGAAGGATCTTTCACTGAAAATGAAGTCAGTCAAGATTAACAAGGAAGCTCTTGAAAGTACCACTTCTGATACTGTTCTTAATGTTCCGCCATATGATGCTAATGCCACTACTCCACAGCAGGCATATCCTCTGGATAAGATTATTCTCAAAGGAGAGTGGGATTTCATACAAGATATTTTTAACCTTCTGTCAGCAGGTTCAGAGGTGACAAACGAAGCTTACCCATCTTTTGTTTGCAACAGAATACATAAATTGTGGGAAATTCAGGTGAGGGTGTAAGAACTGCTTAACATGTGTTGCAAACCTGTTGTTAAGGTCCTTAGAACAATATATGTGGCCTTCTTAAGTTTTAATGTGTAAGAAATCAGGGATTGCACTCTTCAGTACTGAAAATAGTAATACAATATAAAAGCTATTATCCTAATAGTTAATTCTTTGGCAACCTTTGGACAGCTTTGTGTAAATCATTGCAACCGCTTCAAGAGTGGTGTGTGCTGGAAGACAGTCATTAACCCTAGTCTTCTGAGTTTCCCTGCATTGTTGTATGCTGAATATCATTGCAAATGCTGACTAGGCATTGCAAAGTGTTATATTTGTTTGTCTGATATTGTTTTGTATTTTTATAGGATGATGTGGATAAGCATACAAAGGCATCTATTTTCTCATACATCACTCATCTGGTGAAGTTCAAAGATCAGCATTCCATGGATGGAGGAGCCTCAGCAAAGCACCATAGAATCCCAAAAATTTTGCACCAGAAGTTTTTGACAAGTTTTTCTGATGCAGAATCAAAAAGACTGTCCGACGACAAAATCCATCTGCTCATTAGTTATGTCTTGGTTCTCACCCTACATGCTGATGATTTCAGAACTAACCCTACTGATATAGCCAAGGATCTGAGGATGAGTGAATTTAAGTTGAGAGACCATTTTGAGAAGCTAGGGTGCAAGCTATCACGTGAGAAAAACATGTTGTATGCTACTCTTCCCGTCCCTCTCCAATTTCCCAAGGCAATTCAGAGGCGGCGTCGCTAGATGGGTCACAGTTGTTTTATAGCAAATGGGATGATATGGGCCGGTTTGTGGTGATCCTTGAAGTACGACTTGATTTTGTAAAAGATTATGATCACCCTTCTCTGAATTCTTTTGCTGCTTTCTTTATCTTGATTGATGTTGCTGTTTCTTTTTCCAATGTGTTAGACATGGGCCAGTTTTGTGAAACTCAAGTTAAAAAGGAATTGAATTTTACTAAATTGAATTTCTATTCATTAACTGATATGTTCAAATCTCACATTTCATTTTTGAAAGCTGTAAACAGAAAACAAGCTTATCATTTAATTCTGCATCTATATATTTCTTATTCATAATCAAAAGATCCAACAGCCTAGAAGGTCAAGAGGGCACGGTTCAAGGAAAGTTGCACAAGATTCAAACCAATATTATAAAGTTCTCTTGCCAGCTACAACTGCGACTGCTTAAATTTACATAAAGATATTTGGTTGCCATGCTGCGAACCGAGATGCTAAGTAAATTATGTTATTAGGATGATACATTTGCTACCGCACATACTAAATTCTATTCTTGTACATGCATTAAGCCCACGAGAAAAAGGAATGGACTAAACTATGTATTTCATCATTAGATGTACCATATTCTAATATATAAGTATATAGACTTGAGGTAGATGGCAGGTGAACCTTATTCAAGATTTGCTCTTGAACTTCCTTTGAGCTTTCAGGTCCACAACAATCACAGAGATGTTGTCTTTGCTTCCCTTTTGAAGGGCAAGCATTGAAAGGTATTCTGCTGCTGCTTGAGCTGCGGGGTCAATTTCCTTTCCCCTTTCCCCAAGGGGGGGAGGCCCATGCTTTTTGTGCCAGAGCAGAATCCGCTTACGTGCAACTTCACAAGCTTCCTCATTTGTCATGACGTCCCATAAACCATCACTTGCTAAAATAAGGCATTCATCATCTCTTGCTCGCGGAATAAACATGACTTCTGGTTCAGGAATGATCCATGGTTTCAAGTACCTATCACCTGTAAAATACAGATGCGAAAAATGTGTAAACATGACTAGATCTAAGAATCAGATAAAATTGCATTTAACATGTAATTTAATTTCCATGTTCAAATAGAATTTAAGATTATTAGCAAAAATTCTCTCCAAGTTTTCTTTAAAGCAGAAATTAGCACAATCTCAGAGATCAGGTAAACCTACCAATGGACCTTGACATAGCAAGAACACCAAAAACACGGTGTCCATTCCATTGGATGACCTTGCCCCCCGATGCCTCAATCCTTGCATATTCATCTTCTCTGTCTGGCTGCCCAAAAAAAAAAAAAGAAAGAAAAAGAAAACATTCTTAAAGACAAACCTTCATTCCTGTGGAGCAAAGATGGAAAAAAAAAAAAAAAAAGCACTTGCTTTACTTTATGATCTACTGATAAAGCCATGGGTTCTTTGCCACGACATAAAACTGCTCGTGAATCACCACAATTTGCTACTATGATATGAGATGAACAGACTAAGGCAACCACAGCTGTCGAACCAACAGTTTCTGGGGCAACAGCCTCAAAAATGACTTCAGATGCGCCTCCATCACCAGCATTCACACTTCTACCCGCTTTTCCCCCAATCTCATCATCAACCTTAATAAAACAACTGGTGAAGGTTTTTTCCCATTGCCCCTGTCGAGTTGCCTTTGTGCTTTCATCAGTTAAATCATTCTTGATGATTCCAATCTCCTCAGCTAAGGCCAAATGGATTCTCTCACGGCAATAGTTAGCAGCCTGCATAAGACCTCTCCAAATTATGGTAGCAGGAAAAATTTTGGACCCATTCAACACAAACAATATCTAAAACAAGACAACTAAAATGTATTGCGTATATGTATGCTTAAGGAGTTTGATAATTTGATCATTTGGAAAATAAAAATAAATTGTAAAACAGAAGCACATATGCACCACACAGTGTTCTTCAAATAGATAAGGAGCTTAAACATAAATTTAGAAACTACTTTGCCATATTAAAAAATCTTGGTCAAGCATGCTCAATGGCCCACCACATCAACATGATGATTTATATATTAAAAAAAAAAAGAAAAAAACTAAAACTACTTTTGGACATGCCCATTGGATTTAATAATAATAATAATTATTATTATTATTATTATTAACAACAATGAAATGAAAATAAAAATAACAAAAAACAAAAAACAAAAAAATCAATTAGTTTAGTCAAATGCTCCCAAAGAGGTCTAGTACACAAGCAAAACAGCATTTAAATCAGTTAATCAGATGAGGAAATTTTAAAAAAAGGAAAAAAAGAAATATCAAAGAAGTGAAGGAAATGTCTAGGAGGACAGTTATACCTGAGAGCCTCCATGGCCATCATATACACCAAAAAAGTGACTGGTTAGGCCATTCAAACAGTGACTCATTCCATCAATAACACGATCGCCAATAAGCATTCTGATAGGAATTTTCATGAAACGAGGTACTACAGCAACAGCATCCTCCATTTCTGGTCTTCTTCCACATATAGACACAAACCCCCAAAGGGGTATACAGTCCACCTCAAAGACACTCCGGCTAACATCTCTAGTGATATTTTTCTCTGTAGGCAACTGAATTACCACTGCAGAAGCCTTAAAATCAGATCCATCACAAGTCTTAGCATCTGGGCTCCCTGGAGTAATAAGGACTTCAGCTGTAGGTACCTGCTCAACACTTGACTCTCCTAATATTATAGCCTTCGCAAGAATTCGACCACTATCAATTTCCACAGAATTTGTCAAGCTTTTCCCTGGATCCAAAACTACCAAACCTTCATTGATGATCCCGTTTGGGTCCTCAATAACAGAAAGAATTTCATCTTCCTCATTTTCCAGAATCACAGCATTGCTGGAAATACTGCTGCTTCCACTCTCAGGAAAGATTTTCAGCAAACCAGCTCCTTGTCCGCCATTTCCTTCTGCTGCTGACAAAATCACCTTGTTAACTTCATTATTATTATCGCTAATATTTCCATTGGCACTAGAGCTAGATTCTTCCGATGCCAACTTATAAGAATCCGACAACAAGTTTGCTCTATCTGTCACTAACTTGAGCCGTGTGATTTCCAAATGGTTTGCATGTCCTGAATTATCAGTCATAGAATTACTAAAACTAAGCGTCAGCGAAACAGCTGGAGACATCTCTTCCATCAATCCCCTCACTGAATTCTAAAAACAATAACCACTGAATCTATCCAATCTCACACAATTAGTCTACCAATTTTCATCCTCCTCTACTCCTTCCAGCAAGGAACTTGAAATAAAGCCAGCAGCTTTTAACCTCTCCTCTTCCATCGTAATAACCCTCAATGATCCATCAATCTGCTTAAAACCTCTACATACACTAACCAAAAATTACACTACCAAGATCAAATTAAAGATGGAATAAGTTAAAATGAACAAGATGCAAAGCTTCATCAGATCTGGTGTGAGAAAATGGATCTAATTCCACTAAAGATCAAATCTTGAAGACTTCACTGGCAGCCCTGAGTTTCCAAAGACAAAACCAACTAGCTAATCAAATTCTTCCAAACTTTTCTAGAAAGAACCAACCAAGGCTACCCAAATCTTATCGCGATGACCAACCCTTAAAATCAAGCCATTTTTAGATTAAAAAACCCCAATAAGTGAAAGCAAAAGAAGCAATGAGAAGAAGCTAGGAAAAAGCAAAACCACGCCTACATATAATCACAAGAAAAACCCTAAAAAGTTGAACCTCTATTTATTTATTTATTTTTTTTCCTCACATATTAAACTTGAGTTTTCCTGGATCTAAGGCAACTCATATGAGCCTCTCTTGAAAGACGAGTCCTTTTCACCTTTTTACTCTTTCTACCGATGAAAAACCAAACCCCAGTTAATGAACAACAAAAATAATTATGCATACAGATCAAAAGATTCAATTTTTACCAACTAAGTATCCTAAAAATCTAACTTTAATCCCAAAAAAAAAAAAAGGAAAGAAAGAAGACAATGAAACAAATAAATAAAAAGTTAGCAAAATAAATTTCAGAACACTTACCAGTTGAAACTGCAGAGACCTTTTTGAGTGTTGCTAACAAGGCCTCCAGCAAAGCCTCTTAAGGCTAGATATTTTTTCTATCGCTTCTTTATTGCTCTGCCTTGGATTAGAGGCTTCCAAGAGAGAGAAAGCCTTGTGGGAAATGCTTTTTACCCATGCACTCTTTGAGGTGACACGTATACGTGTAATTATCTTACATCATTCATTGAGGCATTGAGAAAAAAAGGGCAAAGGAAAAGGAAAAGGAAAATAAAAATAAAATAAAGTACGTAAAATTGCAATAGGTCGGGGCCAGTTCAAGTGTAGCTGCTTACATGAAGACAAACTACTTCATAGAGTTTTCATAAGACAAGAAGGGCACGTGTCTTCTTGTCTGAGATGTCACAAGTCACAGGCAGACCAATAATGGCATTTGCTGTTGTACAATCATGCAGCTAGCCACTGTACAATTCTCACAACTGGTGTTGTGATTTGTGTGCGTCACAAACCACAAATCACCATCTCTCTCTCTTTCTCAAAGTCATACAGAACAGTTAAAAAAAAAAAAGATGTTAAAGAGCGATCTTTCTTACCCTAAAA
The DNA here is from genome assembly GCA_030449875.1 of Aegle marmelos. Lineage (NCBI taxonomy): Eukaryota > Viridiplantae > Streptophyta > Magnoliopsida > Sapindales > Rutaceae > Aegle > Aegle marmelos. The sequence continues at coordinate 8,387,041 of JASUUL010000116.1, forward strand.
TGGGTGAAACAGCCGTGAATGCCAGGTTGTCAGAACAATCACCAGGTGACAAAAATCAAGCAAATACTATAAGTGATTGTGTACTTTTGCAGTGTGTCTTGATTAAATAAAAAGTAAAAGTCATTTCATTTATTGTTTACATTCATTTTTTTTTTTTGAGTGGATTGTTTTCCTTCATTAATTCTTATACCCATATGGAAATAGGGCTTGAGGAGCAATTTAGTAATGTTATAGTTTTAGAAATAATTTTTGTTATAAGTATCAAATTTTAATTCTAAAAATGATAAGTTTTAAAAATGCCAAAAGCATATCTTTTGAGTTTCTTTAAATTTAATAATTTTATTTTTTAATTAAATAAATATAAATTTTTTATTCATTTAAAATATGTAAAAATATCACCAGAATTTATTTTAGGATAAGATTATTTTTTTAAAAGTGATTTTTAAAAAATATCAAATATTAAAATTAATTTTTAATCCTCTCAATAATAATTTTATTCAATATTTTATTAATTTAAAGATAAAATTTTAATTAAAAATTTATCGTCTATTTATTTATTTTTGAGAATATGGTTGGCAATTAATTAGAATTTAATGAGTTGAATTGGCCTTTTCTCTTAACTATTAATGTTCTAATCTCTCTCTCTACAAAAAAAAAAAAAAAAGAGAACTCCTGTCCAGGTTATGCACTGAACCATTTTAACGTGGAGGAGTTTAGGTTATTTTAGGAGTAGAAAAATAAAATAAGCTATTATTAAGATGACTTTGAACTATAATTGACATATATTACCAATTTTTCTGTTTAAAAATAAAAAATAAATCAAAAAATACAACAAAAAATTGCATGACATATAAGTTTATCTAAAATAAGTAAAAGGACAGCTAGCTATAGTAATGAATCATGCAACTCTCCTAAAAACTCTCGAGTTCAGAAAGAAACTATAACTACTAAAAGAAATTTGTTTAACTGTAACCAATAAGTATTAATTTTAAGAAGTTATGGTTAAGAGGGGATCACCAAACCCGCTGATTCACTACTACTAGCCGTTACTGCAAGGAGAAAGAGGAGATTGGATTAGTTTTTGAAGAGGGTATGTGTTAGTTTTTCCCTCGAAATCTTACTAAATTAAGTGAAAATAAGTACAACAAACTCATTTTCCTTTCTTCCTTCCCAACTCTTTTATTGTTCCAAGGAAATTCTACCTTCTAACTCCGTAGTGATGATGTCGTTCACAATTTTATGGAAGTTTAATGTATTAGAATCTTGCATTTCGAGCATAAACATTAGCTTTACATGAATTTTTGGGTTTTGTAATATATATTTTGGATGACTTTGGTTAAATCATTTTCAAAGACCCAAAAAAGCCCTGCAAATGCAATCACTGCCATTGCAATAGATACAGATAAGCGCAGCCAATATGCAGTGAAATGGGCGGTCGATAATCTCTTGAATGAAAGCTCGCAATATGTCCTGCTTCATGTGCGAAACCATAGCTCGGATCCACGTAAGTATTCTTCGATCTCGTTCATCGTGTCATTGTCAGCAGCATCGCCATGACTGTTAATCTTAAAAGGGAATTGAATTTCCTTAAAGAGTACAAGTAACTTTTATAGCAAGAAATGAATGGTTGTATCATGCTTTCGTGTTTGACTTATGCTGATGGGATTCCAGAGGAGTTAGAAGCTTCTTCTACAGGAGGTCAACCACCAACAAATGATGAGTTGCAGAAGCTATTTCTTCCATATCGAGGACTTTTTGCTCGAAAGAGGGTGAGTAATCAACTTGAGCTGTGGGATCTTAACACAAAACTGGAGCAGCAAGCAAAAAAGGGAAAAACCATCATCTTAAATGGCTTATTGAACCATCTTATTTTGAATCAGTCATGCCTTTCTGCTGTGATTATATTAGTATGCATATTTTACATTGCTGTTTATAACAAAATGGAGGAAATTTTCAGATTCAGGCAAGAGAGGTTGTCCTCCAGGACATTGATGTTTCCAGTGCACTGATTTATTATGTCAAGAACAACTCCATTGGCAACATTATCGCTGGAGGTTCCAGCCGGAATCTTCTTACAAGGTTTTTCTTTTTCCTTTCTGTCTCCTATTAGCTTTCTTTTGTATTCTGATGCGTATCACAAACACATGAAAGTTTGGCAATTGTCTGCATACAGGAAATTCAGAAATTTGGATCTGCCATCAAGCTTACTCAAATCTGCACCCGTGTCTTGTGCAGTATATATTATATCTTCCAAAGGAAAAATTCTAAGTTCCAGGCCAGCAGCAAGCCGACCTCAGATGCTGTCTGGTGATGCCTTGATACCCAAGCAGCCACCTCTAGGGGAACATCCCTCTGTCATTCAGCCTGATAGCCCAAGATCTGTTGAGATAGGCAGGTAGAAGCTGTTAAATGTCACTGCATTGCTATCCTGGTAGCTGGGTTATATAACTAAGATTTAAACCGCCAGAACTTCCAAGCCCCTTTGTGTTAAAAGTTCACTGGTTCTCTGACTCATGTTTCTCTGTTAATGATTCTTAATTGGTCTTGCAGAAGTGATTATAGCTGTGACAGTTCAATAAGCAATGTGACTGACAGAAACCATTCCAGCTCTGATAACTCACAGAAGGCCAGAAATGGCAAGTCTGAATCAACTTTCCCAATTGTTTCATCAATACTACCACTGGATGGCCGCATGCAAAACTCATTTAATTCACGGTCAGAGTCGGATATTAGTGATTTTTCGGTGCCTGTAAGCTACCAATCAACTGAAATATCTGAGAATATAGATTTCTCCTCTTTATCTAAGAGTTCCAAGGACCATTTCCCTCAAAGCCCTGTAAGTGCAACATCAGAAGGATAAATAGGAAATTATAGATAAAGAATTTCAATTATATGCATTTCTACCTTTTGCAGATAGAAAAAGATATATGAAAGTATACAAATCTATGTTAAGAAAAAATGTTATCAAATCCTTGACCTCCTTTTACTGGTGGAATTGACAGAAAGGCTTGGAGGCTGCGATAAAAAGGTTAAGGCTGGAATTGAAGCAATCCATGGAGATTTACAACTCAGTAAGCAAAGAAGCTGTTTCCACAAGTGGGATGGTAGGAGAGAACATAACTTCAGCTTCATCAAATAACTTTGCAATTAATCCTTTCCAGTGCAACCTAAAAAGCTTTTTTTTATGTTACTAGGCAGTGAAGCTTCAACAACATAAGAAAGAAGAGGCTTTAAAGTTAGAGGAGGCCAGGCTTGTGGAAGAGGCTGCATTGGCTTTGGTAAAGTCGGAGAGACGGAAGACCAAGGCTGCCATGGAAGCAGCACTAATGGCACAACGTCTGGTAGAGTTGGAGGCCATGAAAAGAGAGATTGCAGAACTAAAGGCCATGCAAGAGGCAGAAGAAAAGAAGACAGTAGTGGAAGCAATGGCTTGCAATAGTGTTAGGTATAGAAGATACACTATCGAAGAGATTGAAGCTGCAACAGATTACTTTTCAATCTCTCAGAAGATTGGTGAAGGGGGATATGGTCCTGTTTATAAAGCCCAGCTTGATCACACATCTGTTGCCATAAAGGTCTTGAGGCCAGACATTTCACAGGGACCGAGGCAATTCAAACAAGAGGTATTTTCTATTCTTTAATATAGCATAAATATGAGCATATAAGAAACATTGGCAATGGAACCACACTTTATATGACTTACTTTGTTTGGCATGACAATTTATTCAAAAAGTCACTGAAGGCTTAAATTCATGATAAACTCCTTTAATATCAACTTCCTATTCCAAACATTTATCATAGAAGAAATAAGATGATTCGTTAACAAAATAAACAGATGAAAGAACACAGCAGAAACCTAAGTGTCAGAGAATCTAGCTAACTCTTCCTTTCCTTGTTTTCCCATAATGATTTCTTCTTGAAGGTTGGGATTCTAGGCTCCATAAGGCATCCAAATATGGTTATCCTCCTAGGTGCCTGCCCCGAGTATGGCTGCCTCGTGTATGAATATATGGAAAATGGCAGCTTGGAGGACCGGCTTTTCCAGAAAGATAACAGTTCCCCAATTCCCTGGAGCATTCGTTTCAAAATAGCTGCTGAAATTGGCACTGCCCTTCTTTTCCTTCACCAAAACAAACCAGAGCCCCTTGTACATCGTGATCTCAAGCCAGCAAACATTCTTCTAGACCAAAATTATGTGAGCAAGATTAGCGATGTGGGTTTAGCCCGGCTAGTCCCTCCATCTGCTGCTGATACGATCACTCAATATCACATGACAACAGCAGTTGGTACATTTTGTTATATAGACCCAGAGTATCAACAAACAGGAATGCTGGGTGTGAAATCAGATCTGTATTCATTAGGTGTTGTGCTATTACAATTGATTACAGCAAAGCCTGCAATGGGCCTAAGCCACCAGGTTGAACAGGCCATTCAGAATGGAACATTCTCAGAGTTGCTTGATCCAACAGTGACAGGTTGCCCTGTGGAAGTGGCTTTATCAATTGCCAAATTGGCTTTGCAGTGCTGTGAGCTGCGGAAAAGGGACAGGCCGGATCTTGCTTCAGTTGTGTTGCCAGAACTGATACGATTAAGAGATCTTGCATTCGAAAATCCAGAATGTAAGAATGACAACATTGTTGTTACACCAGGTCCTTACAATTCTGTTTCAGAAATGAAACAGGTAAGTGAATAACATGAGAAATCACTGATGTCACTTGCATGTCTGCATTTATGCACATTATTCCTCCCTGGCCCAGCAATCACTCATAATAACTTGCACGATAGTATCCCATTTGATCACATGAAATAAATGGACAACTGAAAATGTATTACAGCAACAATTCTCCTCTCTCCTTCTCAAGCAATGCTTATCAGACAGAGAGAAGTAGAGAGAATAATTAATTTACACTAATTAAACTTCGAAAACTCCTCAAAACATCGCTGGTATATGTTTTCAATTATATTTTATGATTATGTATAATCAGGAAGGAATGAGAAACAATCCTAATGTGGAAATGCAAATTCAACGTAGATCAATGTACGCAGCCGATGGCAGCGGATTAAGTCAATGACGAGGATGTGGGGATGCAACATGACCACCAGTAAATCCAGCCAACTTCCACCTAGACAGAAAAAACTAAAGAAACCGGACAAGCTGCAGTTTGAAGGTTGTTTGTCGCTTGTCAGTTGTTCACCCTATGCTTCAAATCTCGTAAGTTGCTCACCTTATGCTTCAATAAGGCTAAAAAGAATCAAATCTTTTTCATAAAAAGTCGGAATTCTTGCAGTAAGTTGTCAGTCCGATGACATAACCGCATTAACTTGCTATAAAGCCTCTCTGTGAAAAAACTAGATTTTACAGTCTGTGCTCCTGTACAATAACCTTAATTGATTGCCAATAGCTTTGTGGAAGACATCCTGTGGTAGAGGTATTGTACATTAAACATAATCTATCAATTCTAAGTTTAGAACTCATTGTCCTTTTTCATCCTTCACAACTCTTTAAGTTGTCAGAATTCTTTTTATTATTAATAATATCATTATTGTGGAGGGCTGCAATGGTATTGATCCATGCAAGATTCCTAGTAAATTCCAGATAAGAACAATTTCAACTGCAATTTTCCTAACTGCTGGGGACTGCTGCCTTGAAATAGAAGCTAAGATGCATTTGGTTTCTTTCGGGTCACAAATTTGCAGAGTGATCGGCCTACTCACCAGAACATCGAAAACAAGAGATAAACGAGATAAAAACATTGCAGTTAAACAATCTCAAAGTGATGTCAGATTGCTGAGTACTCAGCAATTATACCTTTCTCATAGTTTATTATTGATCTGATGTACTAGCACAGGTAACAATCACAGACACAGTACCCATAAGGAAAAAATTGATGGCTGCTAGAAAATATCAAACACAGCCATTCAATGCAATGTTAAAGATAGAATGTCAATGACACGAAAGAGAGAGAGAGCCAAAAACAAAACAAAACAAGTCAATGAAATACTAGTATGATTGACATATTTAGTATTTTAAAGCATTTATCCATGTATACATTTATATTCCATACAGGGGTAATCTTTTCAAGTACTTCTTTGTGTTTAAGGATGTGGTTGAAGAAACTACTTCAGATTTGACACATAAGCAATAGAACTTTGCAGCTGCCAGAAATAGAAACTCCATAACATTTATGGATCATGTAGCCCCACTAAATATTTCTAGGGTAATGAAGTGGCTCTTACCCTGAACCCAAACACATTTCATATAAACTGAATCAGGAAAAAATAGTTCCTGAACCTGACTGACTACTACTGAATCATCATGCATAGATCACTATACCATCATCTAGCTTCTTGAATTAGAGCAGCACTGAAAAAGGTGCTTGTTAACGTTGTTAGATATGGCTCGTATCCAATGCCTGGTAATGAATCACAGTCAAAAAAGCAGCAAATACAAAGACAAAAAATAAAAAACAAATAACATATATGAAAAAGAAAACTAAGAAACTTACCAGTTCATGGTTATATTCCAAGAACGGTTCTTGATCTGTTTCAAGTGAATATCGATATCTACAGTGCTCAAGCCAGCTTCAAGAACAGGGTTGACAGGAAATCTTCAGAGAAATAAAATGAGCACTGGAATGCAGATTGAATAATTATCAGAAACTATAGAATGAACATTACTCTTTGCAGCTCAAGAAAGTATTACTCAGCATACAATGTACTTACACTACCATCACCTCGAACTTAGAAGCTGTCACCAATCATCTGATTTCTGTCTTAAAGCTTCACCTGATAATTTGACCAGCATTCAGCAAGATACAGGAGTAAATCATTGTGTTAAATATGTCTTAGCAATGAAGAAAGATTAGTTATACAGAAAAGAATTACAGCCGTATGATAAACAAAAGTCACAGTCATGTAATCATATACCAGGATAATGGCATGAGGAAAATAGTGAAGTAAAATGCAAATGCATCAACGACAAGCACACATAGACCAAAGGACAATAGAATATTCATTAAATAAGAATTAATAACTCACTTGAGCAAAATCTCCAACAGCATAATCTCGCACCAGAATATAGCCATCTGGCTACAAAGTTCATAAAACGGAGTTACGGTACTTACAAATAGTGGATAACCTGAAACTATCTCAACTGATGAAGTGGTAGATCTCAACAGATGAAATGTTATATCTACCTTTAACACTGGTTTGATATTCTGTAATATCAAGGGCATCTTTTTCGGAGAAACTGCAGACAACAGAAAAATCTGCTGAACGTGTCACATGGCCACATATGTGGTGGTTTGTATTCCAAACCATAGAAATGGGATAATGACAAGAAGCAGAAATGAGAGCAAATGTATTAAATGATTGCCCACTCTTACCAAGGTAACAACATCAACTGAAGAATGATTAACATTTCTGGATAGATCATCATCAACAACATTGCAGACAAATGCATTTACCTGCTCTTCTCTGAACTCTGAATGTGCCTGCATGTAGCGAAGAAAGTAGCCAAAATTATTATAAATAAACAGAGAGATAGATCTACTATGCTTATATACTTCTACTCTCCCAGAGACACATCAATTTTTCCCTTCCAAATTGTTGGTTAACACAGTCACCAATTGCACCATCCTAAATCACCAGAAAAGATAAGCATTCTGGCCTTAAAAACTTACACAAACAGAGAAGATAACTATGTAATTTCTTAAATATGTTGATGACATAATTAAAAAACAAAATGAACTTAAAAGAATCGAAAACTGTAAACCTTAACAAGTTCAATTGCATGAGGGGAGATATAACAGGCATGAACATAAAGCTCAGGGTATGCAGCAACAATAGGAAAGATGGTGTTCCCAGCTCCACATCCAATCTGCCAATGTGGGTGTGTGTGTGTCTGTGTGTGTGTGTGTGCCACAAGTCAAATTAGTTTTTAAAAACAACCAATCACCTGCCCACTTATACTTGGCAGCTAGTGATTTCAAGTAACATCAATCTTGAACATACCTCTAAAACGACCTTCGGATTGCCATCTGGGCAACAAGAATCATCAGAGAAGTAATTACCCCAGTCTTTTTCCAAGGAATGCCTATCCTTGAAGAACTAGAACAAAACAAAAGAAAAACAAAAACCCAAGTAGGCAACAGTGAATCTCTAGCCACGGTGTGAAGAAGGGGGAAAGAAAATGCAAATGAAGTGAGAAGAAGAGACATTGTTTTTTGTGGCGCTTGTAGAAGCTGTCCCAGTACTTTTTGGCTTTCCTATGATGGTGCTCTTCTAAGGGATAGTTCTGGGGTTGGATGGCCGCCAAAAGAGAATGATGGTGGCGCCGTTGGACGGTGGCGATCAAGCTGATGAGTGATGAGGGGTATGGGTGAGTGGCTGACAGCGACAATACTTTCGTCTCTCGTCGCTGTGACCGCGACAGATTGGTTGAGGCAACTGTTTGCAAAATTATCCTGCTCGGGTTTGCGGATTTTTTAATAAAAAAATTATCAAAGGAGTCCGTTTACGTTGCAGAATGGAGTTTGAAGTTCAAGAGGTAGAGATGGTTCATCAAATGAAGTAAAATGGATTGATTGGAAATGAAGAAACAGAGTTCATGCAAACAACGAATCAAACACAAGAACGAGAACACAGAGATATATGATAGATATTAATAGAAGGATCATTGTACAAATGTAATTTAATTTGTTTAAAGAAACATAAATAATAAGTGCATGTCTTATTTCATTCCCTCGATGTGGCATCTACTTTAATGCCAAATGCTAAAATATAAAGATTCGCCTTTAAAATTTAATTCGTAAAAGAAATGATCGCTTCATATTTACATTTTAATTATTGTCTTTTTCCCAGGTGAGTTATTATTTATTTATTTATTTATTTTTTAAGAAACTGGATTTTATTGAAACAAACTAACAGGATAACACAGACATCAAGCAGGGAAGTGGAACAAACCTCCATTCTCCCGGATCTGACATAGTACCTCCCACCCAAGCTATTGTATCGGCGGCGATGTTCGCAGATCTTCTAACAAAATAAAAGACTAAATGATCAATAGATTGAGCCAAAGCTCTACAATAATCAATAATCAATAATCAAGCCAAAACCATTGCGACCACAAAAATTATCAACTAAGGCATTAAAGACTTCCAAACAATCCATCTCCAGTACAATACGAGAAAAATGAAGCTCCTTGATCTAGCTAAGTGCTTCACAAACCCCCAAAGCCTCTGCATCTCTAACCCCAAATCCACCCGCAAAGCAAGTACATTTTGCAGCCACAAAATTTTCTTCTGAGCTACGCAACACTCCTCCAAATCTGACCATACCCCTTGAATCAAAAGTAGCTGCATCTACATTGCATTTCAACCAGCCAACAGGTGGACATTCCCAACAAATTGATCCTTGAACAGCATTACCAGTCTCATAAGTAAAGAAACATTGCTTCCTTGCTTTTTGCCACTCAAACAACATCTGCCCAGCCGAGTTGAGAATACTTCTAACATGGCCAATTTTATTGTTCCAAACCTTATCATTCCGATTAACCCACAGCCTCCAGCAAATCATAGCAGCAAGGTTACAGTCCTCTTTACTACAGTGAGAAAAAATACGCTCAAGCCAGTGCATAAACGAAGAACAACCTCCAATAAAACCAATTGGTGATGACACCCAACATGACTTTGCAAAACTGCAATCCGCTAGGATACATGAAAGAGACTTATCAGAAGCAGAGCAAATACCACACATAGATTGGACATCAACCTGCTTTCTACGAAGATTATCTGCTGTAGGTACAACATTAGTCACAGCCCTCCAGATAAAATTCTTAACATTGCCCGGCACCTCAAGATTCCATAGCTTGTTCCAAATCCCATTGTTAGGATTAACAGAATTACCAGCTAACAACTTATAACAACTATGCACAGAACAGACCCGACGTGGGTCTGCCAACCAACACCACTCATCACATTCCCTTCGAGTACTTAACAGGATTTTTAGAATTAAATCTCGATCCCTCACATTGAAAATATCATTCACCAAATCATAATCCCAACGACGTTGAGAAGGGACCATAAGGCTACTTACAGGTGTATTAGCTAGACGAGAATTCAACTTTGTCGTTACATAGCCATTCTCCGAATCAGGAAGCCAAGAAGCCATGTCAATCTTGACACTTTGCCCACTACCAACCTGAATATGACTGCCCTTGACAACAACCCTCTTTGCTGCCATGATAGACCCCCAAACAAAGCTTGGATTATACCCTAACGCCGCCTCAGCAAAAGAAGACTTGGGAAAATACCTTGCTTTAAAAATCTGAGCAACCAAAGAGTTCGATTTAGTCAACAGACACCAAGCCTGTTTTCCTAACATTGCTAAATTAAAAGCATGAAGCTGCCGAAAACCAAGACCCCCACAAGATTTTGGTTTACATAAACTGTCTCAACTCATCCAATTTATACCACCCCCACCATTATGTCTTCTACCCCACCAGAACGAATTCATCATCCTTTCCAAATCTTTACAGTCGCGGAAGAAGATACACAATCATAGCATAATTTGGTATTGCTTGAATAATCGTCTTTAATAAAATCTTCTTCCCCGCATGAGAAAGCATATGCTGCTGCCAACCATGTAATCTTTTCCACACTCAATCTTTAATGTAATAGAAAAATCTCAACTTTCTTCCTGCCAATGTGAGATGATAACTCAAGATAAGGACCGTGATTTGTGGTTGTATGGACCTCTAGTGTCGCACAAACCTGCCCAGCTGCAGAATCTGATTTGTGGTTGTATGGACCTCTAGTGTCGCACAAACCTGCCCAGCTGCAGAATCATTCACATTAGTACTAAACGAAATAGAAGACTTAGTAAAATTAGCCACCTGCCCCGATGCTGCACCAAACACTGCCAGTATCCTCTTCACCATGCCACTCTTGATGATTAGCTTTAAAAACCTTCCCACTAGGCAATACTTAAAATCCTTATGCAGTATTCCACCAACAGCAACATCTTCACTTGCAATAATTATTTAGCTCCAGTTATAACTCTTGATTCTGACCCGTTTGAACTCATCTATTAATTATCTCGTGAATTACTAGTTGATTTAGATTATCTGTTCATAGTCTCAGGAATTATCTCTTATCTCCTCATGGTATAAGGGATTATCACTTGGTCGAGATGGTTTGCTTATGGATCTCCACCTAGTAATCCGCTCACGGCTCATCTCCTAATGATCTACTCAGAAATTTTCTTCTAGTAATCTACTCATAGATCACCTCTTGGTCGAGTTGATCTACTTATAAATTATCACTTGATTATCTATAAATAACTTATTCTCTTTTTAATTTAAGGAGATTTTGGTCACTCTATTTTATTCCCCAAACAGATTATTTTATAATTAATAATTTGTTACCTTAACTGAATGAATTATGATTTGGGGTTTTGTGTTATTTGGATTTAATTAATTAATTAATTAATTAATTAATTAATTAATTTTTCTTTCAGGTAAATTCATTGTTTATGGCTTTTGTTTTATTGATACTATGATTCAAATCAGGCACTGTTTGGACATCAAAATAAAGTGACCAAGATCTCCTTAAAGTAAAAAGAAAATAGATAATTAATAAGTGATCAGGTGATGATTTATGAATCAGGAGATGATCTATAAGTAAATCACCAAGAGGAGATCCGTAAGTAAATCACCAGGAGGGTCCGTGAACAGGTTACCTCAATTATGAGATGATCTATGAGTAAGCCACCTTGACCAGGTGGTAATCCCTGAGACTATGAGTAGATCATCTCAACCAGGTGATAATTTATGAGACGATAAGCAGATAAGTTCAAACAGACCAAAATTATAAATTATAACTGAAACCTGCTAATTATTATGTAACAAATATATTAACTCATCATAATAATAGTGCATTCAATCTACTAATAACCACCAAGCATTAAAAATGATATAATAAATCTAAATGCTTATAAATTCCTAAAAAATCCAAAGTAAAAGGGGAGATTTCTCCTTCTCAATTTTTATTATTCTATTTTATTTTTTATTTATTGAGAAAAAATGACTTGAGCCTTAGAGGATTTTTGCTGGAAATCTCAGCATCCTTGACATTGATTTTCGTGATTTCAGGCAAAGAATTTTAAACATTCGAGTTGATGAGAAGTCTAGGTTGCATAATCAGCTTGGTCGAATTTCAACATCAACATTTTGGTGCCATCTATGGGGAAAATAGTACAAAAAGCCAAACTTTTGTCTCTACCATAATAAAGGTAGAATATTATCATGCAAGAATTAGAGCAAACTCTCTCCTAATTTGAAATCCATTAAAAGGAATTGAATCGAATCGATTTCCAAAGAGAATTTTTAAAAGTGGTCGTGCAAGATCAACACACGGAGGATGTTAAAAAAAATAACTAAAGAACTGAGACAAATTCACAGCTACAAATTATTGTCGGTATCATATCCAAAAGACACATATGGAATTAGGAAAAAGCTCAAGAGCATACGGTAAAATACTTAGAATTAGACCATAGACTCGCTTAGCTGTTAATCATGCTTCAATTCAATCATTAAGCATATACTTTTCTTGAATTTGCTAATCCATGTGCATGATAATTCATGAAATCTCACATGCAACAATATCATGTCAATACTCTTGTTCTACTATTATACAATAAGCCACTTATTTGTTTTGAAATCTCACTTGCGAAAGTATTTCCAGTAAGCCTCATTTTACAAAGTTTGATAAAGTTAAGAACGTTTGTAATTTAATTCGATTTGTTGTGTAAGATTTTTTTGAGGAAATAATATACAAATTAAAGAAGAATTTTTGTTATGAAACTTAAGTCTTAGGAGACGAGAATTGCCTTGGTCAATACCCTGTTAAGTAGTTGGTAATGTAGACGTAAAGGTCTTAAATCTCAAAGCCAATAATAGGCGAAGTAAAGGTCAAAGTTTACTTAAAATTTAAAGTTTCATGAGATCAGAACTACTTTGGTCAAATATATTGTTGAGTAACTAATGGTGTAGGCATAAAGGTCTTAAGTAAGGGGCGAGACAAAGGTTAAAGTTCACAAAAATTAGCTTAAGTAGCAACATAAAGCTATTTCAAAAGACTTAGAGTTTTGACACTAATTTAAGTTGAGGCAAAAGTCAAAATTAATTAAGAAGACTTAATGAAATAAGTCAATTGGACAAAAATCAAGCACATAAACAGTTATGAATAAAAAATAAAATTTCATTATGTCAAAAGGTCTATAAAGGAAAATGTCAAAGGCTAAGCAAAAAAAAAAAAATTATAACTTTATAGTTTTTAGTCTTAATTCATTTTATTTTCAATATTAGAAATTACGGAAGTGGTGTTTGGGCATCAAAATAGAGTGACTAGGATCTTCTTAAAATAATAAAAAAAAGAGTAAGTAATTAATAGGTGACCAGGTGGTGATTTATGAGCAAGTCACCTCGACTAGGAGATAATCCATGAGCAGATCACTAGAAAGAAGATCCGTAAGCAGATTACTAAAAGGATCCACGAGTAGGTCACCTCAACAATGAGATGATCCATGAGTAGACCACTTTGACTAGGTGGTAATCCCTAAGACTATGAGCAGATTACCTCAACTATGTGATAATTCATAAGACCATGAGCAGATGAGTTCGAATAAACTAAAATCATGAGTTATAACTGAAACCTGATAATTATTATGTAACAGATGTATTAAATCATCATAATAATAATACATTTAATCCACTAATAATCACCGTGCATTAAAGATAGTGTAATAAATTTAAGTGCTTATAAATTCCTAAAAAATCCAAAGCAAAAGGGGAGAATTCTCCTTCTCAATTTTTATTATTCCGCTTTTTTATTTATTAAGAAAAAACTAACTTGAGCATCAGAGAATTCTCGTCAAAAATTCTGACACCCATGACATTGACTTCATGATTTCAAGTAAAGGGATTAAAATATTTAAATTGATGAGAAATTTAGGTAGCATAATCGATCGAATTTTAATATCAACAGACACTACATTATTTCTATACGATTTATGACTGATGATTGGTTTCATTACTCTCAGTGAGTATATTACATCATTCTATATCCAGTACAAATATATTGCCATTTTTTTTTTTAAGTGGATGTGATTGCATTTGACAAGTGTTATTTTTAATCTGCATTGGTGCTCTTTGATGCAATCTCAGCCTATGTAATTGAGCTGATATAATGGTGTTGAAATTTGTGTAAAAAGAAGAGATTGCTTATCTGCTTTTACACGTGTTTTTTTATGTAGTTTTTCTCAGTTTCATGATATGGCAACAGAAAGTGGGAAAAGTTTTGCGAGGAGAGATTATCTCTGGAGATTGAGCAGGTGCTGTGTTTGTTTGAATGAATGAGTGGTTGGCTTGTGGATGTAAGTTTCGGTGTGTAAAACTGTAATTTTATATTTCAAGGTAAAAAATTCATTATATAGGATAAAACTGTAATTTTATATTAGGTGCAAAAAAGTTATTTGATAATTCTCGTAACAGTATAGAGATAAAAGTAAGCGGATGTATGAAAATATGATTTTAGGTGAAATTCAGCTAAAAATAGAAAAAATATAAAAAAATAAATGATCAGTGAATATTTACCCTCTTAACAATTACACAAGTTATATTAACTCTGAACTACAAAGACCCTGACTACAAGGGTATTTAACCCTAACCATCTTACGATTGTCCCACTAAATTGGACGGTCGTTAATGATACTTACCGTCACCGTAAATTTAGTGCAAGTAAATGCATGTTAGTTCCAAAACGCGAGTTATTATTCCCGCGGTCCCTAAAAAAATTATTTATTCAAAACTCGGAGCAATCGGAGAGAAGGGTGATTTTTTTGCCCTCCCCTAAGTGAGTTGACCAGTACACTGAGCCCCAAATGCCGTTAATTTAACCATTTATTTGAACGGCGGAAGGACAAATTCGGGAGTTCGTGCCTTAAATATTATTATTTTTAAATAAAAAAGCTTGTCATTCACTTCTTTCTTCTTTTTCTGAGCCGCTTTCTTCTTTGTTTCTCCTTCTTCTTCACCGTGTCGTCTCCTATTTCTTCTTCTTCTCTGTTTCTTCGTTTCTTCTTCATCTTCATATTACCATGTGAAGAAGAACGTCTATTGTGACATGGCTTGCACGTCATTGGCGCAACGTCAACTCGAAGTAGATTGCCACTAGACAGGCGGTGCACCTGCTGCTGCCTTTAGCCGCAAGCGAAGCTTCCCATATCGCTGCTTATACCCTTCGCTTCTGCGTCGCTTACTTTCTTTTGGTTTATTACACATCTTGGGAATAGGATTTCACTAGTTATTCACTCATTTAGAATTATAATTCAAGATTTTGAAACTCTAAAGCAATTAATCAAAAGTAAAATGCATTAAGTTATTACTCGGGGGGTTTTGGTTTAGATTTTGATTTTAGTTTTGATTTATAGATTGGGTTGCAGATTTCTTGGAAAGGTCTGAATTTGATTGTAATTCAAATTCGATTTTTAATTTTGTGGATTGATTTGATTATGATTTTGGAAGAAGGAAAGCGGAGTCACAATGGCCTTGTGGTCGATTCATCAATTTATTGAATTTATTTGCTCGTGATTTTTAGTTATTTCATTATACACAGTGCTTATAATTCATTGGCAGTAAAATCGTTGAAGCAAAATCTTGCTAGAAGTGTTACGGAACTCAACACATTGTTGCCAATAAGACAATTACTAATAATTTGAGGAGGCTAAGTGTCAGGGAATAAAATAGAGTGACCAGAATTTTTTTTAAGTAAAAAAAGAATAGATGATTAATAGGTGATCAAGTAGTGATTCATGAAATAATGAATATGTTAACTTGATCAAGTGATAACTCTTGAGAATATGAGCAAATTAGTTTGAGGAGACTAAAGTCAATAATTGTAACTGAAACATAACAATTATTTTGTATTAACTCATGATCATAATGGTAATTATTTTGTATTAACTCATGATCATAATGGTAATTATTTTGTAATATTAACTCACGTTCATAATACTATACATTAAAGATGGTGTAATAACTCTGAGTGTTTATAAAAGTCCTAAAAATTTAAAGTAAAAGGAGATTTTTTCTTTCTCAATTTTTATTTTTCTATTCTTTTTTAATATGATTTATTTTTAAAAATGACTTGAACATTAGAGGATTTTCGCTCAAAAATCTCAACACTCATGACATTATTTTTTATGATTATATAAAAAAAAAATTTTAAATATTAAAGTTGACAGGAGATTCAAGTTGTCATAATTAGTTCGATCAAATTTCCACATTAACATTTTGGCACTGTCTGTGAAGATTGGTACAAGAAACTAATCTTTTGACTCTACCAATTTGAATCTGGCCAAATCATAGGTGATTAACAATTAAATTGATGAGATCAAAGCTTGATTAAATACTGTCCTAAGGCCAATGACTGAATCCAGGTATTGAAGAAATTTGCTTATTCAATTGGTAAGTCATCGATACCACTTTTCACTTCAATTCACATACTAGCTTGAGAACTTGATTCTTGACTTCGTCCAGAAAATTTCACGACTTACAATATAAAATTATGAAAAACAATTTATTTGATTCCACAATTTTGGTAATTATGAGCATAAATCCGTTTTGAGTATAGGGAATCTTCTTTTACGGTCATGCAAGATTAGATCACAAAGACCCACTTGTGTAAGTTGCCATTCATGTGCATTAAGATTTGGAATTAAAAAAAAAAAAAAGCTTCAGTAATTGGAAATGAGGTAAATCTTAATGGAGTTTGGATTTGAAGTGCTCTGCACAACATTGGAACTTACAAGATCATGTACTTTTCTTTTGCATTTAATTAATTATGTGCTTGCCATCCAATTATCAAAATAACATGCTTGCCTTATTGACTGAAAGCATGTGCTACAACTCACAGCTTTTGGAATTGTCTGTTTGGCTTTTGTGTTTGAGAACATATCCGTATCTTTGTTACTTAAGCTACCTCAGTTAAACTATTTTTTATTGTGAACACTTTTCTACAAAATCATAAGGAAGATGGTTATATAATCACGAAATTAATGTGACGTTTACCAAGTATTTAATAAAATATTTAAATGAGTTTTGTTGTTTCTCTACTCATATTGTTTATGAGTTAAAGATCATAGATATGTCTTCTTAAACTAACCAAAAGACATTTTGAGTAAGATAGAGATAAAATTAGAAAACAAAAACGAGACAAAGTTGATAGACAAAAATTATTAATAATTTATAAGGCATAAAAAGAAGGAGAAAAGAAAATCAATAAAGGATTAAAAATTTTAAAATATATTTTAGATAAGGTATAAAATCTTAAACTGATAAGAGCTATTTAAAGTTACTTAAGTCAGTACAAGGTTAGAAACCTTAAAGTTTATTTTAAGTAAAGTATAAGACTTTAAGCTAATAAAATTAGTTAAAAATTACTTAATTCATTAAAGATTAAAAGTCTTGAAACTTGCTATAAATAATGTATAAAATGTTAAATTGTCGATAACTATTTACCTATAGCGTAGTAAGTGGAGGGAACAAAATAAGTTACTTAAAATATTAAGTTTGTAAAAATTATAAACTTCATAGTTTCCATTCTTGATTTATTTTATTCTCGACACTAGAAACTGGGAAAGTGATGTCTAGGGTATAAAATAAAGTGATCAGGATTTTCTTAAAGTAAAAAGAGAATAGGTGATTAAATAGATGACCAAATGGTAATTTATGAGATCATAAATAGATAACCTTGATCAAGTGATAATTCATGAGACTATGAGCATGTCAACTCGATTAGGTGATAACTTTTTAGAATATAAGCAGATGAGTTTGAGGAGACCAAAATCAAGAATTATAACTGAAGCATGGTAATTATTTTGTGAATTATAACTGAAGTATGATAATTATTTTGTATTAACTTATTATTATAATGGTAATTATATTATATTAACTCATGATTATAATAGTAATTAATTTGTAATGGGCATATTGAAGATGGTGCAATAATTTAGGATACTTATAAAAGTCTCAAAAATCTAAAACAAAAAGGAATTTTTTCTTTCTCAATTTTTATTTTTTTATTTTATTTTTAATACTATTTATTTTAAAAATGACTTGAGCGTCATAGGATTCTCACCAGAAAATTTTGGCACTTTTAATATTATTTTCTATAGTTATAGAAAAAAGATTATAAATATTAAAATTGATAAGAGATTTAGATTATTATCATTAATTCGGTCAAATTTTAGCATCAATAATGAGAGACCATAGTGAATTATAAAATAGAAGAAAAACTAAGCTTATTGAAGTAAAGATTTCTTATCGGCTATACTATTATCAACATATCGTAAAAAATCAAATTTACTTGACTTGTTAATAGATGGTGATTTTTGTGCAATTATCTTTAGCTGAGGGTTTTTAACATAAATATTAATTGCTGGATTAGTCTTTTACGTCATTTAATTTTTTTGCATTAAAATAGGGGACGTTTCTGACATTTGACAAAATTTCTAATGGTTCCGTTAATAATAACGAAAAAAATTTAACGGAATTGCAACATGCCTCTTTTTGGGTGAGTGATGTTATATGTCAGTTTGTTTGGGGTGTGCAAAGAATTGCCCAAAAGAAGAAGCACTATGTTGAATTAGCTAAAAAAGAAACCACAATGCAGGGTCATGACGGTGCCTCGAAAAAGCTAGAACACCAATTCGCACTTTTCTTTTCCACGGCATATTCGTTTTCGCATTAAAAATCTCCATCTCCCCCTCTTTTTCTCTTCCAAACTCAGACGCTAACCAAATTCTTTCGCTCGATCAAGCCCTAACCCTTATAAAAAAGAAAAAAAAAAGGGGGGGGTAAAAAGTGTTCTGAACGGAATGTCACGCTACGCGCCTGTCGGATCCGACCACGAGTCTGACCCGGAAACCCGTCTCTACAACCCTTACGCCGAGCTAAACCTCCCAATCCAGAATCACTACAAGCTCGCAACCACCCCCGAGTTCCTCTTCTCCGAAGAATCCATCCACCAGCGGCGATCCTGGGGCGAAAATCTCACCTTTTACACGGGCACGGCTTACCTAGCCGGCTCCGTATCCGGCGCCGCCATCGGCTTGTTCTCCGCCTTCAAGTCCATGGAGCAAGGGGATACCCTTAAGTTGAAAATCAATAGGGTCTTGAACTCCTCGGGACATTCGGGTCGATCGTGGGGGAACCGGGTCGGCGTGATTGGGTTGATTTACGCGGGGATGGAGAGTGGGGTTGTGGCGGTTACGGATCGGGATGATGTCTGGAGCAGCGTGGCGGCGGGGCTGGGCACTGGAGCGGTGTGTCGGGCAGCGAGAGGAATAAGGTCGGCGGCTGTTGCGGGGGCAATTGGTGGATTGGCGGCGGGTGCGGCTGTTGCGGCGAAACAGGCCGCGAAAAGATATGTGCCTATTTGAGAGAGATTTGCGTCAAAAGTTTCAATTTTGATAGCGTAGAGTTGATGCAAAAAAAAAAAAAAAAGCATCCTTTTTTATCGAAGTGTTGGAATCAAAATTTATTCCTTGAACTGTGATATCGATTAATTTGATAGATGTATTGTTACTGCATGATGTAATAAGAAATGTGATTCCGCAATGACACTTGTATGCCTTTTGATGACAATGGAAAGTTTAATGATCGGTATGCGATCTAATATTCTTTGTGTTTTGATTTGTTGTTGATTAGTTGATGCTTTGAAATTAAATTTTTTGTTTTGTTTGTCAATAGGATGAAATTCTCCTGAACAGAAGCTGTTATGGTTTAATTGATTGATTTATTATTAGTCAGTTTTCAGGGTGATGTGTTTAGATATTGAGCTATTGTCATAATTTGGTTAAATACGGAGATATAAACTGACATCAAATATGAAATGTCTGAGATATTCAGTAGTGCGTGCTGTGGTGCTACTGTCATATAAATGGCGGGTTCCTTGGATTTGTTCTTGGCTGATGATACTGAAGCTGTGAGGAAGTTGTCCATGTGCTTGTTCAAACAAATTGCTAAGCAGATTATGTCAAATTATGCAATCAAAGGAAATGTTTTGTACTTAAAAGTAGCGGTGGCATTCTGACTTTGGTACCAGTGGGGGGTCACTGGATCTGTTTTTGGTGCGGTATAAGTTGTATTTTTTATCTTCAGTAAATATGTAATAGTTAAATGTCTCTAATATGATCTACTCCTAAAACTGTTGATTGATTTGTGTAGGATAAGGTTTGTATTTTTCTTATGAATACGGCTTAAATTGGATTGTATGCGATATTGTCGTTTATGATTTATGGTTATGCTACTACACGTAATACCTTAATGCCTTATCTGTTTTTTGAAAAATCTCTGTTTACTTTGCTTGTCATTCCCTGATGTATCTTGTTGCACAAAGTGGTAGAGGTGATTGAACTAATGGATAGTCCCATGTTTTCCTCAGATCGTATGTTTACTTGGATTTTTATGTGCACTTTGTTAGGCCCGAGCTTGCTTGCAAGGCCTGAAGGTTTTTAATCTGGATTGCTTGTGCTATCTTTCTAATTCCGAAGTTCTACAGTATTAGAATTTAGTTAAAATTTAAATAAAATATCATCAGCCTTGAGCAGGCATTGGGTGGTTATGTTTTATTTTTTATTGTTTTTTCCATAGTAATTTATAACCAGGGTTTAATAAATTATGGACCAAACCAGAAGACAAGGAAAATATACACTTTAATGTAGTGTATTTGTCTTTTAATATATTGGAATTCTCGTTTTTACAAAATGTGGGATTCTTTTCTAAGAGAGGACGTCCATTCATATTTCTTTTTGGAAAGCCTAAGTTACGGTTTCCCGTAACTTGCAGCTTTTGAATTTTTCTGTGGCAATTTTCGTTAAGTCCCCTATACTTTATATTATTTATATTTTATTTATAAATATTATAATTTTTTATTTATATTTATTATAAAATTATATTAAAATATTTATATTTTTTATTTTATTTAAATTTTTAAAATATTTAATTAAACCCTATAATTTTTAATTTTAAAAATATTATTATTTAAATTAAAAGAATAAAAATATTAAATAATTATAATTATAATTATTATATTAAATTATTATTATAGTAAAAAGTTATTATAATTAATTAATACATTAACAATAATTAATAATATTTTTTATTTAAATTAATAATAAATAATTATTATTCATAATTAATTTTTGATAAAAAGATTACTAAAATAAAAATAAATTATAAAAGTATAAATGAAGAATATTTTTATAAAAGATTAATTTAAATAAAGAGTATTTTTAAATTTTAAAAATATATGTAAATAGAAGAGTTTATAATATTTACAAATAAAATATAAATAACAATAATAAAATTATTTTAATACTTATAAAAAATTAGTAAACAAAAAAAAAATGTACAAAAATGAATTAAATTTTTAATCAAAAATTAATTAGTAATAATAATTATTGTTGTTAGTTAGTATTCTTAATAATTTAAATAAAAATTATTATTAATTATTGTTAGTGTATTAATTAATTATAATAAATTTTATTATTATAATAATAATAATTTAATATAACAATTGTAATTATAATTTATTTAATAATTATTATATTTTTAATTTAAATAAAGAGTATTTTTAGAATTTAAAAATACTCTTCATTTATATTTTTATAATTTATTTATATTTTTATAATTTTTTATTAAAAATTAATTAATTATTATTAGTTATTATTATTAATATTAATATTTTAAATAAAAAATTTATTGTTATAATAATAATAATTTAATATAATACTTATAATTATAATCTATTTAATACTTTTTATTATGTTAATTAAAATGAAGAGTATTTTTAGAATTTAAAAATTATAGAAGTTAATTTAATACTTTAAATATTTAAATAAGATAAAAATATAAATATTTTAATGAAATTTTATAATATATGAAAATAAAAAAATTTATAATATTTATAAATTAAGTGTAAATAATATAAAGTATATGAGGCCAAATAAAAGTATATTAACTATAAAGGGTCAAATGAAAATAATGGTAAGGTTAAGGGGCCGAATGAAATTGTGCGTAGAAAAAACAACATGCGTAAGTTACGGTCACTGTAACTCAGGCAGATCCATTTCTTTTTAGAAGATATAATTTAGTTGTGACAGTGTTTTGAAGCTTTCTGTAGTGATTTGGAGAATGTGATGCACAAAGCAGCTCAGTTTTAGATGGATCGCTGGCAAGAGCCCGCCATGTTTAATATTCTTGTTAACAGTTGTCATTTGTGACAGAGGTCAATGAATGCCTGCATCAAGGTAAAAGCAGTTCCATATCCAAGGAGGCAGTGATTCAAGACACTTGTAAAGAGATTGTGGCAAAATAACACTCCAGTGGGTGAAAACTGAAAAGGAAAGTTTGCTGCGTGAATCTTAATGAGAACTTGAGTTGCAAGGTTTGCTATGAATCTTTGATGTAAACCTGAGTTGCTTAATTGAATTACTTTAAAATAGTTTTGTGTGAGGTTGACCCCGTAAATTGATTATACATGAAATGTGGAATATTGTGTTTGTGGCCTCATCTGGCCAATCAGTGGGCATAAGAGGAACGGTTCAAGAAACCAAGGTCAGAACAAGCATCAAATCAATCATCTTATTCTTTTTCCTACTTATTCAAGGAATAGCCTTGTCCAAAGGGTAACACAACGGAAAACGGATAAACCCCAAAACAAGAATACGCGTTTATCAAATTATTATAGTTGTTTTCCACAACACTGGTGATTGGAACCAAAACCACCCCCCCAACCGAAAAAAAAGAAAAAAAAACAAAAACAAAAACAAAAAAATATCAAATTATCATCCGCACGAAAAGGTAATTACACTCTACTAAAATCATGTTCATCACGTATGTATCCAAAAAATCCATTAAGGAAACGGCGATAGAAAGAACACATTGCTGAACACCCTATCAAGGAGGAGTATGTGTTTAAGGATTGGTTTCATGCCTCGATCCGCTGCTTTTATTCCAAAAAAAATTGCTTAAATATGTTTTGCCAATTGAAAAGCAAAATGAAAACGTGCTCAGTGATATGATCATGCCAATCTGATCCCAGATGGAAGGGGTAAACTGAAGCCCCAGTCTAAACTGATACAGCTAGGAAAGAGCTTCTCAACTTAGAAAAAGAAGAGTTTGGCTCATAACAACATGGACTCCGGATTCTCAATGTAACCTTTGAATGCTTTCAACCATTCAGCACCAATCGCACCTGTATACACAGGAACCAGAATCATCATGGTCACATGGATTGAGTAAAGCTTCATTGGACTAAATTAATACCCCCGAAGATTATTGGAATAATGGAATATATACCATCTATTACGCGATGATCACAACTTAGTGTCACTGACATGAAGGAAGCAAATTTGTACTGATCTGGACCCGAGCCAGGGACAACCCTTTTCTCAGCTGCTCAAGAACAAGTAAATTGAGACCAAAATTATTTCAACAAATCAGAGAACAATCAATTTGATCTCCTGCATGTGAAATTTAGAGCTGATCCTTACCGGATCCAACTGCAAGAATGCCAGATTGAGGAGGATTGATGATGGCACAGAATTGCTTGATGCCAAAGGGTCCTCCCAAATTGGAAACTGTAAATGTGCCTCCCTGCAAAGAGGAAAACACAGTATTCAGATTCCACAGAAAACATGAGATAATCATATGCTTCAGATGACCATCATTAACATAAAAAATGCAATTTCGACCTCATAATCTTGCGGTTTCAAGCTGTTGTCTTTGGCTTTCTGGGCCAACTGTTTGACCTCTTCGGCAATTGTGGACAAGCCTTTCTTGTCAGCATCCTACAATTTGTATCACGTAAATTCTTGTCAAAGGAAACTTAAATGTAACGGATACATGAAATTGTTCAACAAGAGAATAACTGCTCACCCTGATAACTGGGACATAAAGACCGTTATCTGTCTGCACTGCCACATTAATATTCACATTCTTAAATCTGGATTAGTAGTCACAAGAGAAATGTCATTTCGCTAATCATTACAATGAGTTGATAACAGTTTCTAGTGCAGTGTACTTACTGTCGGATATATTCATCAGCCCATGAACTATTGCACTGAGGAACTTTTCGCAGAGCCAAGGCTGCAGCCTGCAATATATAAAAATTAAAGCTCAATACGGGGAACTCTAAACCAATATAATAAATATATTAAATCTAAGATGTAAATGCAGTGCATTATTCTGGTGAGTCAACCCCTGTAAATTTCCAAAGATCAAACCACAAGTCATTTAACCATGAAATAATATATGATCCATATACTAAAGCCCATGCTTCCTAGTGCTCATTTTGTATGGGATTTTAGTTTAATGTTTCCATTCAGCAGGTATGTGTATTGCCAAGAACTTATTGAATCCATAGCAATGGTTAGTTGCGTACAGGGAAAACAGTATACCTTAATCACAAGATCATTAACAGATATCCGCTTTCCGCCCGAAGCCTCTTGTATGGAATTGAGTTGGTTTCGCAAACTGGAGACCGGAGTTAAACAGTCATAAAATATGCAACATCAATAATGGATATATTTCAGAGGTGTTTGAAACAAATTCTTACCCCATGAGAATGTCCACACATATATCCACCGTTAAATAATAATGTGGGATTGTTTGCTTTGAGAACAACAAGCGTGAGGCAGTGATCTATCAAAATTATACAGATATTAGCTTTAGCTAGATTTTGATAAACGGATACTTTCATTTTTTTGGCATAAGAAAGTGTACCTTTCTGATTTGAGAATGAGGGATGTCAACATAGTCCAAACCTGGGGCTGCAACATCCTTACCCTTAGGAGCTTTGGCCGGAACTTCTTTCCCACGAGAAGCTACATAATAGGGAACTCTTTAGCAATCAACTCAATTCCATACATTATATGTATTGCTTAATTTAAGCATCTTTACAAAGAACTATAAATATCAAATTCAAAGGGGGGGAAGTTTCTAAATTTGATACCCAAGTAATCTTCAATATCTGCCTTCACAATGAGTCCATCAGGACCTGTTCCCTTGACGCTGGAGAGGGAAACCTAAAATTAAACAGAAAAAAGGGTGAAACAACACATGTTAGCCGCAAATGATTTCACATCAATACCACCTCCTATTACTAAAATATTTCAAATGTAGTACTAAACATGACTAACATTATGCTCTTCGGCCAAATTCCTAGCAACAGGACTAGCAAAAATGCGATCTTCAGGAGAAGCTGCACTGGGTTTAGAGACCTTTGGCTCTGATGAACTGGTTGGTTTTTCAACCTCTTCCTGTTTCGGAGTGGGAGAAGGAGAAGGAGAAGGCTCTCCAGCTGGAGTAGCTCCAGCATCAGATGCTGAAGGACTGTAATCTTTAAACTTTGGAATATCCTCCTCTTCTTCAACAGTGATAGCAATAACCTATATGAGATAACAAACTCAATAATATTTCCATGCTCGAAGCACTCACACAAAGGCAAAGAAGTTGGGACATGTACATGCAAAAAAGCATGTTCCAGACAAAATCAATACCTCACCAACTTTAATTTCTTTTGACCCGTCTCCTTTTATTATCTTAGCAAGATAACCTTCCTCCATACATTCCATCTCAACAGTTGCCTTATCCTGTTGGTATCAAACAAGAGGAAAATGTAAAATTTCCACCACAGGCAATGCAAAACCAGAGATTAAAGACCGGGGCTGAAATTCAACTACTAATCAGAATGAGAAGCCTACAGTTTCAACTTCACAGAGTACTTCACCAGGAGACACCTTATCGCCCTCTTTCTTCAACCACCTAGCAATATTACCCTGCATTGCAGAAAAGACTCACCCAACAGGAAACAAAAAAGAACATGTCATAACTGTTGTATTTTAAAGACAAGATACGTGCCTCTTGCATTGTGGGTGAAAGAGAGGGCATTCCAATCTCCTGGTGTGGAGGAAGACCTGAAACATGATTGCCAAGACTTCTTAGTAAGTTGAATAAGTAAGACAGCAAATATATAATGTGATCAACCAACTTCAATCTAAAAAGAAAAAGGAAAAATCTAGCAATGAGAAAGCTATGTGTTCGATGGGAAGAAGATAAAGAATGAAGCCGCTGTGACTTTGACACAAACATCTAATGCCATTTTCAAGAATAAACAAAAGAATGCACGTTGGATCATGTCTCATTGCACTGCTCAAAAGGGCAAAGATACAGGTAAATTAGAGCCAGAAAGAAGATATAAATTAATCATTCTCAGAGATAATACAATTCAAGCTTTATAGTATGATGGCAAAGAGCACATTGCACATAAATATAATTTAGTAAGTACAAACAGGAAATGTCAGAAAAATGAAGTCACCTTTGACAGTAAGCTCCAATATGAATTAATTTCTATTTCATAAATAAAGTTGTAAATCAGCTAAAAAAAAACAATTACAATAAATATCTAGGAAAAGAGGCAAAGTATACCTGAATCTGACGAAAATCCTCTCTTCAAATGTACTTGTGAACTGCTAATGATAATTAAAATGTTAGGCTCAAGAAAGCATTGACTTATAAGTATGAAGAAGAAACCAAAGGAAGAGTGAGAAAAGGGAAAAAGAATGTTGGTCAAAGTACCAAGCAAATCCTCTGTTGAGGAAAGATCCAGCAATAGGACTTCCACCTTTTCTTGGCACACTAGAAAAGTTTTTCTTAAATACACCTACTGATGATACCTAAACAACGTAATTGAAAGAGTTAACATCCTGCAAGTAAGTTCAATTTTTTATCCAAAAAACTAATCGTAAGTGTGATAGTAGAAGCAAGGAGAAAAAACAAAAGGCAACTTAAGGGCTCCAATCACTACATTATTTACAGCTCCATTTCTGAAATAAAAGATGGCTGGTACTTACAGTGCTGATGGTTGATGAATTAATGACTCTTTCCCTCTCCACAGGCACATAGAAATGGCGATGAATCTTTAGAAGATCTGGAAAATACCTAACTCTAATTAATTAAGAGCATCATTCATCTAGATTTAGCTATTCAGACTAAACTCATAGAGAGGTTTAAATCTTAGCTCAAGCATAATGCATGCACAAAATAGTAACACAAGCTGCAAAAACAAAAGCAACCCTGAATAGAAAAGACCATCTGCATACCATCCCTGCTACTAACAGCATCGTTTGCAAGCCAACGAACCAAAACAGCATTCTCATGCTGCAGCAAATTTGAAACATTCTTCAACTGCAAAAAGGAAAGTCAGAAAAATAAATAGATAAATAAAACTCCATGGAGTAAGATTACTAAAAGAGAATTTAAAAGAAATAAAAAACAAAGGGAAGAACGAAAACAGTAAATAAAGCCAAAGTTAGATTGATTGTGTCCATCTTTCAGCTGATACCATAAATAACAAGCCATTATCACTAGAACTAATGTCAAAACAGGAAGGATACATTATTGGCAACCCCTTAACCCAATAAGCCTATAAAAGTTCTATACTAATGCCAAAATCCACATCCGACATTGATAAACAACCGAAGGCTAAGCACAACACTGAAGCTAACAATCAAAACTTAAACAACCAGAAAACAAAACCACCTACTAAACCCAAAATTCAATCCATTAAATTACATCACCCAGTCGAAATAGACATCCAATTTAAGCCCCATGAATGCAAAAAACTCAAATAACTAATGTCACAATCGAAACTGAATTTTCCACAACGTAAATTTAATGCACACACATACAAACTGAATTTGCGCTGAAAAATAATAACAACAATAATAATCATACTTCGGCATTAGTGAATTTACTTGAACGTTGAGATTTTGAGAGTCTAAATTCGCATACAATTATATTATTAAATATATAAAAAGAAAATCAATCAAAACTAAGGAGACTGAAAACTGAAAAGATTTTACCTTTTTAGAGTGATTGATGATGTGAGATGCATACGCCATGACTAATATTTCCAATCAAAACCACTCAAAAAAATTAACAAAAAAACGCAGTGAAAATTCAGCAGGGAAAATAGATTTTTTTTTACCCCCTAATTTGCTTTTCCGGAGAGAGATAAATGAACGGAGTAGAAATATAAAAAGGTCCGATTTAGCCTGGTTACAAACGTGAAATTTATTAGGGTTCCGACTTTGATCACAAGACTTTTGTTCTTTCTAATATTTATTTTCCATTTTTTCACTATCTTGTACTCTTTTTTTTTTTTTCCAATATTCTATTTGCAAGTTGAGTTAAGGAGAGAAATAATCGGTTACAATTGTGTGCAGAGTTGGAACGAAGATGGCTGCTGAACAGTGGGGCCACAGTGAAATGGATGGTGAGGATTGATTAATTCAGCAAACAGGGTGGATGATGATGATTGGGCTCTCTTTAAGTAGTTTGAAATTGTAGAGGTTGAAAAAATAGATAGCGTAAATAAAATAAATTATTAATTAAAAAATAATTTAATAATTAATAAATTATGTTTTTTTATTATTATAAATTTAAAAAATAGAGTATTTAAGTTTAATAAATTTAATTATAAAATTTTTTTAATTATATAATAATTAAACTTAGATAGAGATTTAAATTATTTTTTATTTTTAAAATATATTTAATAAATTATTTATATTTTTTAAATATATAAGATTATATTAAAATTTTAATTAAAAAATTTAAAAAAATTCATAATTTATTATATAAAATATAATAAAATTTTATTATTATATATGATTTAAATAAAATAAAAATAATATATATTATATTTATATTAAATTTTTTATAATAAAATTTTTTAAATTATAATAATATTATGATATTTAATTATTTTTTATATTAAAATTTATAAATAAATAAAATATAATTATTATTTATTAAAATATTAAAATTACAATAAAAATTTTAAAAAATAAAAATATATTATTAAATATATTATTTATAAAAAATAACTCTTTATTTATTTTTAAAAATTATTAATAAAATAAATTATTTTTATAAAATTTATTAAATATTATTTTTATTAAAAATTAAAAAAAAATAACTTACTAAATTTTAACCTCACTGCAAAATCGAACCTTTGTTCGGCGCCTAGCGTCTGGCGAGCGCCCTCAATGGCTGACTTTATTACGAATGTGTTTCAACCAAATTCTAATTTTTCTTTTTTATTATTTTTGTAAAAAAAGAAAAAAAATATTTCTTTTTTGTTTTACACTAATGATTACATCAAGTTTTATGCAATTGAAATTATCACTATATTTATCATTCGTTATTATGTTTTTATTTCTTATAATAATTTAATTTAAAAAGCTTATCATTTAAATATGTATTTTTAAAATTTATTAAATAAACATATAACGTGTTATATACTTTTAAAATTTTTGTTGATAATATTTTTCATTAATTGTTGATAACAAATACTAATAAGTAATTAATTTGTTGTCCTGAAATCATCATAACATAGAAAATTAGCATTCAAAACTTATATTTGAATTAGTAATTAGCATCCACAACTTATAATTAAACATAATAAAGAATAAATTATTAGGTTGGAGTTTTTTTCTCTGTTTTTAAATCAATTTGATTTCAATTAATATTAAAAAATTAAACGGAACTAATATTCAACAAAATTTTCACGATATTCTTTTTAATTTTTTTTAAGGAGATATTCTCTTAAGTAAACAAAAATAATTTGTTTTTTCTAACACACGTTTTATTTTTCAAACGCAATTGTCTCGTCTGTTAAAACGACACGATAATACAACGCAATACGACAGGAGACAGTCAACACAGAGCCGTTGCCTGTCCCTTTTCGCCGAGGCAGGAGAAACGCAGACATCGAGTTCTCCAACAGAGGGCGAGATATCCGTTCAGAGTCGAGGGGCAAAATGGGAAATCAGAAGCAAAAGTGGACAGCGGAAGAGGAGGAGGCGCTGTTAGCCGGAGTGGCAAAGCACGGGCCAGGGAAGTGGAAGAACATTTTGAGAGATCCCCAGTTTGCCCCTTCCCTCACGCAGCGTTCCAATATTGACCTCAAGGTTGCTACCTATTTACCATTTTTGGTCACTCTCTTTTTCCTTTTTGGTGAAATTAGTTCTAATTTACTTTTCCTTGTAGAATTATAAGACTCGTTAGCTTTGGTGAGAGTTAAACTATGTTTTGACTAGTTTCGTTTTTATTGCGTAATTGTTGTAAAAGTGTCTTTTTTCTTTTCTTTTCTTTTCTTTTTTCTTTTTAAGGTGTTGCAAAAACCTGGCTTTTAGGTGTTTTTGAAAAATTATTAGTGCTAGTAGGTAGGTGTTGTTTTGGTGACTTGAATGAATGGGGAAATTAACTGATTGCCTTTATGCATTGAATTTAATTTTAGCTAAAGAAGAGATTAAAAGCCAGGTGTTCTCATGGTAGTTTTCATTGCATTCTGGGTTGTACATGGGACTGGGTGGTTGGTGTCTACTACGTACTGCATTGCAATGAAATTTTGTGCTGAAAATATTCCTGGGATCATGATGCAGAATACAGAAGCTTCAGCTTCTGATTATTTAGAAGTTGGTTGCCATTTGGTGACATTCTCTTTATTATGGTGTTGTGAACTATTGCCTTCCTTTCTTAGTTTCAGATAAGTGATTCTGGTGTTTTTCGTTGGAAACTCAACTTGTGTAGAAGAAGGGCGTGAATCTGTGAATGTGCTGTATCATAATTATTGGAATGTGCGTGTGATGTATATGAAGCACAAATGTGATGAATGAGAACAATAGCCCACAAAAACGAGATTGAGTAATCTTACTGTGCTGCAAAGATGTTAGTGTATGCTTTCTTATGGATGTTCTGGATGCTTATTAGTTGCTGGTATCTCCATGAAGTTCGATCACTACATTTGTTAGTTAAGTTCTTGGGCAGTAAAGCTTTGATTAAACTGATTACCAACGCTACACTCCATTCTATTGTGGTTTCTTTGTCACAACTTCAGTCGATTCTCCTTGTTATTTGCTGGTATCTCCATGAAGTTCGATTGCTACATTTGTTGGTTAAGTTCTTGTGCAGTAAAGCTTTGATTAAATTGATTACCAACGCCACACTCGATTCTATTATGGTTTCTTTGTCACAACTTCAGTTGATTCTCCTTGTTATTTGTTTGTCTCATCCTTGCAAATGTTTGCAGGATAAATGGCGAAATCTGAGTGTTAGTAATGCTCAAGGCTCAAAAGACAAAATAAGGGGACCAAAACTTAAAACTACTGTAGTTGCTCCTCTCTCCAACACCCCAAACTCTGCTCCTGCTGCATCACTTACTCGTAATGTGTCTTCCGCGGCTGTTACGAATGATCCTTCCACCAGTGCATTAGATGGGAAGAATGGTCCAAAGTGTGTTTTTCTGTTCCTTCTGCTCAACATTTACATAAATAACATATATAGAATTAAACATTTGTGGCAAAAGTCTTTCACTTCTATGCTTTGATGGTCCAATGGGAGGAAAAAGAACTAGGGTGGAATAATCTGTTTCTCTATATTGTCTAATTGTGAGACAGGTTATTTCTGTTGTCATATTTTAATAAATATATCATAACCTTTATATATTAAAGAAAGTTGTGTAATATTTAGAAATATTCTGACTGATCAGAGGTGTGATTATGATATTTGGTTGAAGGCAATTTTGTTGGCACAAATGACAGTATTGGTGCACCTGACTACTTTTATATTTGTATTCTCTGTCATAGATAACAATTCATGTTATCCATCTTACAATTTATCTTCCTTTAGTGACTATGAATTTGCTGTGAGATGAAAGGTAAAACCTTCTGAGTAATTCTAGACATTATATGCATGATGATGTTGTCATTTATAGGTTTTAAATACTACTTTTCCATTATTGTTTTTTACTAACTAGCTTGTGTTGAAGCCATTCTCCTATGTGTGAGAGCAGTTTTATATGTATGTTCCTTTGATGTCGGTTTCTTGGAATAATTGGTGATATTGTTTGTTTATCAGGTACAACGCAATGATATTTGAAGCCATTTCAACCATAAAAGATGCAAATGGATCCGACATAAGTGCCATTGCCAACTTCATTGAGGTCAGATGGACATCTCTAATTATGCACAACTTGAAGGAGTTTATTTCTTTTGCAGTTGCTGCATCAGACTGCAGGAAATTTTTAGGCAGAAAATCCATTTCAGAGAATTTGGATTTTTAAATGACTAAAGAATAATTGAACTTCCATACCGCAGGAAAGGCAGGAGGCGCCACCAAATTTGAGAAGATTATTGAGTTCAAGGTTGAGAAGACTTGTTTCACAAGGCAAACTTGAAAAGGTGAATCACTCTCTTGATGCTTCCCTTTTTTTTTTTTTTTTTTGAGAAACATTCTCATGATGCTTAAGTGGAAATATCTTTTGAGATTTTAGTTCCTTGTGATCTGAGAGAGAAAGACAGAATTTTCCTATGTAGAGGTGTGGTTTGCTTGTCCTTGGTTCATTTTAAGTTATTAAATTTTCCATTGATTTAAAAAAAAAAAAAAAAAACGATGCCGTTCCATGCTCTCAATGTTGACATATCTAAGCATTGCTGAGCCATGTATGTAGATCACAATTTTATCATGGGTTCTAAGGCTGTTAGGTAGCAGCCAACCTAGACGAATTTTGTTTAGACTTGTATCAACGATTTTTATCTTATACCATTGTTCAACAATATTAAATGTAGGTCCGAAACTGTTACAAGATTGGAAAAGACACCACCATGGGAGTGAAAACCCCTACCCCGAAACAAAAGGATGTGAGGCTACGACCACCACGGAATTCTACATTGATGACATCCCATGAGATTGTGGAGGAAGCGTCAATTACCGCTGCCTACAGAATTGCTGAAGCTGAAAACAAATCGTTTTTGGCTGCTGAAGCATTTAAGGAGGTAGAAAGAGTCTCAAAGATGGCAGAAGATACTGATGCAATGTTACAGATTGTGAAAGAGATCTATGAACGATGTAGTTTTGTTTACATATCAACTTCACATTGTTGATTTTTATAGTTTGAAAGGTGACCTTCATTGATTTTTTTTCCATGATTTTGGTGTTTTAACTGCAGGTTCACGCGGTGAAATTGTTCTTTTTGCTTGAGCTGTCAAGTGTAAGTGGTTGGAGAGCTAGTGTATCTGGAGGACATAGTGTGTAAATTTGTTGATCCTGGGGAAAACTCTTCACCTTTCTTTCATGGCTTCACAAAATGACTCCGGCTGCATTGGGCAGCATTGGGCAACATGTCCATTTGTGATCATTGAAACATGAGAATATATGTACAAATTTAATTTCATCTATAAAATACACTGATGTCAGTGCTCAAGAAAAATGCAATGGTGGGTCTCTGTGTCGGCAACTTTTATATAATTTAGTGAACAGAAATTCAGTGCATACAACTTAAATGTTTCACTTAATGCAGCTTGAACCTCCGGGCGATAATATACGATGGACTGATATCTTTGTGGGTTTTCAGCTAATTGTTGACAGGAGGGGTTGCTTTATTTCAATTTAAAAAACTTAATTAAAATTAGCACCCCTTTCGAAGGAATGTAAATTAAGCTCAACCAAAAATACTGCAATGGTCATGATTTCAGGTCAGATTCCAAGAACATAACAATTAATTTCGAATTCAGGGATAATTTTAAAAAATGACTTAATTTTGTCCAGAGATAATCTACAAAAGCACTTTAAATGCATGAATCATAATCAATGCTCAAACCATTAAACAAACAACCCCTTAGTGATTGGACGTCCGAGAAACTTTTATACATTACAATGATCATTTGACTCTATATCAGTAAGTGACAAGCTCTCTGTTTGATAACGACTTCGGGTCCCCATGTTGTAAAGTTGACAATTTTCATTCGATAAGTTAGCAGAATAAAATATTTAATCTAAACTCAGCTCCCCACAATTAATGTAATGAAATCATGCAACCAAAATTATAAACAAACTTCATCTATAGCGCTGCTGTCAGTCTCATTCCACAAAAGAAACCTTGGAACAAAGGCTAGAGGAGCACGAGACCAAGTTGTGAAGGGGGCAATGCATGTCTTAGCCGATAGTTGTAAAGATAATAGTGCAACTTCCCATCGCCTGGTC
Organism: Aegle marmelos; assembly: GCA_030449875.1. Lineage (NCBI taxonomy): Eukaryota > Viridiplantae > Streptophyta > Magnoliopsida > Sapindales > Rutaceae > Aegle > Aegle marmelos. The sequence goes on from JASUUL010000116.1 coordinate 8,421,209, forward strand.
CAAATTTCAGATCCTTCAAGAAAGTCTCATTTTGCATAAGGTCCAATGCATTGAAAACATCAAAGTCCTTCTGTTTGGCCACAATAAGAGCATCATTCATCAATTGAAGCAACGGAGTCCTGGTAGAAATATTATAATACGAGTAAGCTGCCTTCAATGTGGAATAGTTCTGGTTGCCAAGAATTGAAGACGGAAGGGTGTAAAAACTGCAGAAATCAGTGATTTCATGGGTTACAGGACTTGCAATCAGAAAACTATCCACGACATTCTCTTTTGGAAGAAGCCAATGCTCCACATCATTTTCATCGAAGTCTGGTGCAATAGCAAACTGGCTCAAGTACCCCCTTAGAAGCCGTGTAACAGCAGGAACGTCATGAGGCTCCATCTTCCTGAACCCTGGAGTGACCGTCGACTCCGGTAACTTGTAAAGTTTGATCGTTCGACTCATTGTCATTCTTGCACCCAGTCTAGAAAATCCAACATCAATCAGCTTCTTTGGATTCAAAGATCTATGCCAATACTGGCAAGTTGATACAGGAGTGGGAAGGACCACTCCAGCAGTATAAGCAGCTTGCCAGATATTCTCCAAGTGAACCCTCCTGGTCACTTCTTTGATCATGACAGGAGCTAGTCTTTTCGATCTCAGTTTTTTATGAACACATAGGAAATTTACCTCAGCCATTGTGACAACATTATCACGAACCCGGATTCTCGCAGGAACACCAGTGATGAAAGCAACTAGCTTCTTCGAACTTTTGACACGAACGCCAATGTGCCAGTTCTTGAAATAACCCGGTGGGCGCAGAGCCCAGCAGAGAAACTCCTTTGAATAGTTAAATCTGAACAGATTCTCATCATCCTCAACATAGTTGTTAGTAAGGAGATTATAGACCTCAGCACACATCTCTTCAGAGTCAATGTCGCAAGTGACCCATTCGTACAGGTTCGGAAGATTGTAGGGTTCTTTTTTGACTTCAGATAAGGGTGTTGGCGGTTCAATAGGGCCTTCTGGCAAACTGGTGCCTCCTACATCCTTGAATTGCCCAACAGGTTGTGTTTCCCAAAATTTGTGTCTATGTCCAAGAGCAAGTGACTCTTGGACCTTTTGAGCAAGTAGATCAAGTGAAATATCACTCCCAGAGGGTGGATTTTCATTGGGCTCAAGGTTTTCAGTTTCTTCGGGGGCACCGGAAGATCCATTGCTATCAGCCATTTCAAAAAAATCTCAAAATTCAGTCTGCAAGCCTCAAATATTGCAACCTTATTACGACCCCATCGTATGCTTTGAAAGGCAATAAGCAAGAGAAAATAATGTTTGAAGTTTTTTATGTTACCATATATCAAATATCTAACTTCATTTTGTTTTAAAAAAAACAGTATTTGGCGCCTACTAAATTAGCCAGTAGGACATCAATATCAAAATACAGAAAGTGGTATCATCTTTGGTTTTATATAGAACCAAGTACGATATAGAAAAGGCAGCAATTTCAATGATTGGAATGAAATCAGGATTCATGACAATGGAAGGGGATATAAATTTGAGTCAACCAATAAAAGGGACACAAAAATGTAGGAAAAAAACAAATGAAACAGGTACATTATGTTCATATTCAAGTACCATAAATCAACATCAAATCTACAATATACATCAAATTAAGCCCCACGAGCAATAGAATGCTTGAGCCTAAACTACCTCATGAAGTAAGACTTTCATTTTGTTTAGTGGGGTTAAAACCAAGAAACCAACAATATTGTTCAATCACTGAAAACGTATCATATATCCATGTACGGCAACAAGAACAAGCAAAAATCAAAACGAATTTGCCTCAGAGTCCTACGGTTGCATACAACAGTGACAGAACCAATTAAAATCACAAACCTAAAACCACAAATATCTAGAGACAGTAAAAATTAATCCTTTTTACTGTCCTTCTCCTTTTACATACTTTCCCAGCATTCAAATATACAAGCACGTTCCAAAAGCAAAAAATCCACAAAAACCCGGAAACAGCAAACATACATTTCCAAGATCTACACTGTCAAACAATTATCAGAACAGCTAAAGAAACACCAAAACTCCACTTAATCGCGTTTACTGATGTATTTACTTAGTGGCTCTTGCAAAGATTTGATTTTTCGTTGTTTGAAAACAGGGGAAAAAAAAGCATCAAACATAAGATCGGAACTCATATTTTATCTTCTTTTATTCAATTTGCTTTCAAACCCATTAAGCAATATGCTTTGAGTATTACCTCGAGATTTAATGCGGAGAAAACTGAAGCAAATATCCTAGCTTTCGCAGAGAGAGAGAGAGTGTGTGAATGAAGTTGGGCTTCCGAGAGACCGCAGATGAGAATAAAGCTATAGCAAAGATTGGAAATCCTAAGTCCCAATGGGTTTTGTAATTTTAATTGTGTGGGAAGGGTGTAAGTGGAAATTTCGATAATAATCATACCCTCGTGTGGGTTGAAAATTGATGATCAGCTTTTGTTTTGAAAAAATAATAGAAATGAAAAGACTACAATACAATAGGCTATTAAACAAAGGGCACCGGTTATTTGGATTCCAAAATAGCCGGACTCCAAACGAAGAATGTGCTCTGCACATTTTTTTGAAAAAACAGCTCACAGCCTTCCTTGAGAAGATGATGTATGGAATGACTAGAGACAATTTGAAAAGGAAAATTCCTCATGCTCATTGCTTGGATTGTGTATCCTGGTAACTGATATGCCTTTTTTCCCTTTCCTGATGATTAGAATTTAATTCTGTGCTGGTGGGGGAGCAGGTCCCAAATTGTCTCAATTGTGTGCGCGCCCGCTCCCCTTTCTTCTCGGGTGGGAATATAATGCATTTATATTTGTTCTTGTATTCATAGTTCAGACATTATAACGCACGCCCATCGGAACTCAAGCTAATCTGTAGATTCTTAGAAAGACTCCCATTGTTCATCAGCAGAGCATTGTGAAAAGTTTAAATAGCCACTTGGAAAACAAGAATTGCTTTTTAACATTAAAATCATCGTTGAATCCCAGCAATAACTGACAAGTTCAACATTTGAATCGTGCCTAAGAAATTCAGTCCAATAAAGTTCACAAATTTTGTTTGAAAATTTAGCAAAATAAAATCTAATAACTAAACTTGGCTTTGCTGCAATTAACATACTCATACAACCAAAACTATAAGCAAACTTCGTCTAGAGTGCTTCTGTGAGTCTCATACCTCAAGAAATTTTCAGCACTCAAAACTACAGGAGTACAAGACCAAGTTCTGAAGGGTGTACCGCCTGTCTTATGCGATAGTTGTAAAGATAATAGTGCAATTTCCCATCACCAGGTCCAAATTTCAGTTCCTTCAAAAACGATTCATTTTGCATAACATCCAATGCATTGAAAACATCAAAGTCCTTCTGCTTGGCCACAATAAGAGCATCATTCATCAATTGAAGCAACGGAGTCTTTGTGGAAACATTATAATATGAGTAGGCTGCCTTCAAAGTGGAATAGTTTGGGTTGCCAAGAATTGAAGAGGGAAGGGTATAAAAGCTGCAGAAATCAGTGATCTCATGGGTTTCAGGACTTGCAACGAGAAAACTATCCACGACATTCTCTTTTGGAAGAAGCCAATGCTCCACATCATTTTCATCGAAGTCTGGTGCAATAGCAAACTGGCTCAAGTACCCCCTTAGAAGCCGTGTAACAGCAGGAACATCATGAGGCTCCATCTTCCTGAACCCTGGAGTGACCGTCGACTCCGGTAACTTGTAAAGTTTGATCGTTCGACTCATTGTCATTCTTGCACCCAGTCTAGAAAACCCAACATCAATCAGCTTCTTTGGATTCAAAGATCTGTGCCAATACTGGCAAGTTGATACAGGAGTGGGAAGGACCACTCCAGCAGTATAAGCAGCTTGCCAGATATTCTCCAAGTGAACCCTCCTGGTCACTTCTTTGATCATGACAGGAGCTAATCTTTTTGATCTCAGCTTCTTATGAACACACAAGAAATTTACCTCAGCCATTGTGACAACATTATCACGAACCCGGATTCTAGCAGGAACGCCAGTGATGAAAGCAACTAGCTTCTTCGAACTTTTGACACGAACACCAATGTGCCAGCTCTTGAAATAACCCGGTGGGCGCAAGGCCCAGCGGAGAAACTCCTTCGAATAGTTAAATCTGAACATATTCTCATCATCCTCAACATAATTGTTAGTAAGAAGATTATAGACCTCAGCACACATCTCCTCAGAGTCAATGTCGCAAGTGACCCATTCGTACAGGTTCGGAAGATTGTATGGTTCTTGTTTGACTTCAGATAAGGGTGTCGGAAGTTCAATAGGTCCTTCGGGCAAACTGGTGTCTCCTATATCCTTGAATTGCCCAACAGGTTGTGTTTCCCAAAATTTGTGTCTATTTCCAAGAGCAAGTGACTCCTGAACCTTTTGAGCAAGTAGATCAAGTGAAACCTCACTACTCACAGATGGTGCATTTTCATTGGGCATGAGATTTTGAGTTTCTTCAGGTACATCGGTAGATCCATTGCTATCAGCCATTTTGAAAGAATCTCAAAGGTCTGTCTGCAAGACAAGAAGTAGTAAAAATCTCACATGAAAAGAGGAAAAAAAAATGCAACCTCATTTGAAATGTCATCATTTAAAAGGCAGCAAAGAAGAGAAACTGAATGTTGGATGTTCTAAAGCATTAAAGACCTCCACTTCAGAGAATCTACTAAAACTATATTTGGATCAACTTTGAAGAAGGATATTTAAAATCAAAATCAAAATGATTTTCTAAAAAACTAAGCATGACATAGCAAAAAGCAGTAATCAATGATTGAAACTAAATCATTACAACAGACCTGATGTAACTTTGGGTAAGCCGATAACGAGGGAACTAAAAATAGTCCATTTGTGTTTTGACCCAAAAAAAAAAGTTGGAAACAAAAACCCACCTAAAATCATATTCAAGTTCTAAAAACCGACATTAAATTTAAAGCATATTAAATTAAGCCCAACCAGCAATAGAACACTTAAGTGCAAGCTATATCACATCCCCAAAGTAAGAATTTTTTTTTCTTCTTAGTCTTTGAAAAAGCAAGCAACCAAAATATTATCCAATCAATGGACTCTTTAGCATATAGTTTGTACAGCAACATAAACAAGATACACCAGAACAGATTCACCTCGATGTCAAACACTTGCAGCAATGAATGAACCAATCAACATACCAACCATAAAGCCACAACATCTAGAGACAAAAAATTGAACTCATTCACTTCCTTTCTCTTCTCTTCTCTTTTAACATGCTATCCCACCATCCAAACCTACAACAAACACAGTGCAAAAAACAACCCCCACCCAAAAAAAAAAAACAAAACCCCAGATACCAAAAAAGGCATATTTCCAAGATCTACACGGTCAAACAATTATTAAAAAAAAAAACTAAAGAACTCCACTCAATCGCTTGTGCAGATAGATTTACATACTGGGTCATAGCAAAGTTTTGATTTTTTTTTTTTTGGTTTCAAAACAAAAAATAAAAATAAAACAAACGGCAAAAAACAGAAGATCAAAGCTCCTTTTTTAACTTCGCTTTAAAATCCACCAAGCAAATACGTTTAAAGTATTACCTCGAGATTTAGAGCAGAGAAAACTCAAACAACAATCCAAGCTTTGGCAGAGACTGAGAGTGAAGTTGGGCTGCTTACGGCGAAGAGATCGAAGAAGAGAAGAAGAGAAGAAGAGAATAAGAGGAGTTGATGGGTATTATTGGAAACAGACAAAACAGAGAGTGGAAATTCTGATGATTTTACTTTATTTTATTTTTTTGTAATTTCAGCGCGACGCAAGGGTATAAGTGAAAATTTGTTAATAATTATGATCTCATGTGAGATAATTAATGAGATCAAGTGGCCAACCGCCGGCTGACCGCTTACAAAGGAATTTAATTAAGAAAGTCTAAAATATCTGATTAGAAATAAACCCGATCTTAAACTATTATCCACTCTCCCAATCTCAAAGTTCTCACTCCTTCGTATTTCACTTGAAATTGAGAGATAAACATTACCTTAAAAGAGTGTCAATTTCATGACTCTTTGATGATTGGATTTTGATTTATTATTGCAGCCGATATGTGATTAGAAATAAGACTTCTAGTTTCCCATAAATTTATTTTTCTAATTTTGTACGACATTGTATATAACATGAAAACCAATAGTGAGACGTTCCATAATTATTAGTATAAACAAATGAATACATTATCAACTTCTTTGTACATTGTAAATTAGATAATTAAAAGTCAAAATGCAAACTAATGAAATACCAACAAAAATCCGCCCGCGAATAATGTATAAAGATTTTATACATTAGTCCATTCCACTTGTATGAGATCCTTAAAAGAAGTTGATAGCGAAAATTTAGAATACTTTATTTTGTTCATTATGAACTTCTTTTGAAGATCTCACACAAGTGGAATATTTTCACTTCCAAAATGAAATATGCGTTTGTCTAGTATGTCATTTATAAGTTTATTTATTCATTTAATTATAAGAGATGGACTTGTCAATATAAGGAAAATTTATTTATTTTTAATGTGCTTAGAAAATGTTTCTATTATCTTATAAAATTTCATCTTATATTTCTCGTCCTATACTTTATTTGATTTTTCATTAAAGCGCTATTTATCATATGAGGGGAAAAAAAATGTATTGAAAGCTGTTATAAGCTTTGTAACAAAGGTAATTAAACTAAGGTTTTTTTTTTTTATAGATTTTTAAGTAGAGCTTTTATAAATAGAGTTTATACTTAAAAAACATTAATTATTTTGTTGTCAATAAAAACTTTTATTAAAAATTTTAGAAATTACTTGAATAGGTAAGTTTTTTAAAGATATATTATGAAAAAAAAAGATAAGATTGTTAAATAAATAAAGAATATTTTATATATTTTAATATTTAAAAAAAATTAACCTATACTTCCAAAAGCTTAAAATTTAAATTTTTATTAGTAGAGCTAAAATAACTTATTTAAACTTAAAATGCTCTATTAGAAAAATAACCAAACAGTAACAAAAATTATAATAAGATCCTCTATAATTAAGTAAATACTTATATCTATTAAATGAATTATACCAAACATGCACTAAAATATATACCAAAACAATTGGAATTTGATTTGTTGGTTGCGGCCAAGACTCCTCCTATAATTCCTCTAATAAATTTTGTTAAATTCACTATTTTTTATACATCTTAAATTAAGCTTGGGAACTGAAGTCCAACCACCCTAATGGATATTGAATTAGATAAGATGATTTTATGTTAGAAATTGAACTTTAAGTGACGTATTGTTAGTAACAAAATATAACAAATAGAAACAAGAAAATTAAGGTAGACCATCATCATTTTCATATCTAATCACATTTTTCCTTATTTATTTATTTATTTGACGAAATGACAATGCACGAGTCAAATTAGGTTGGATTAATAATATGGCGAAAAAATAAAATCATATTTCACACAGGTAAGTGACTTTTCCTCATCAGTCTTTTTATGCTCCGATACTAAAAGTAGGAATTAAATACTTCATTTTTCAAAAAAATTATGAAAAGATATATTTTATATTATAATAAAATTTCCTATTGCAATTATATCTAAATAATTTTATTATAATGTAAAGATGCATAATAAACTGCGTACGCGTGTGTGTGTATTGTTTTAAAAAATTATCCTCACAAATACACACGATTATTCCACTATACTAATGAGTGGATTCAAAACTTATTTTGACCACAACATTTTTTTTTAGTGTAATTAAAAAAAATACTATGAAAACGATCCCAATACTTTGATGATTCTGTCAATGAGGAATCTGCTTTCTTCATGTGTTATGCTTAATACATTTTGTTTCACTCCCTGCATGAAAAAGAGGTTGCAACAAAGAGGGTCTATATGAAATAAAATAGAAACCACATGGACACAAACGGCAATTAAAACAAAAGCGGAACAGAAAAAAGGGTTTCGGGGGGTAATACGAACAGAACCCAACACACGCGCGCACACACGCGCGCACACAAGTGTTGGGTGTCGTGTGTAATATATAAGTGCAACAAAAACTGGACTTCAGACTCTTAACTCCACGGCGCAGATCCGAGGAGTTTGGTAACCCTAGCTACTAGTTTCTCTTAAATCAATCTTCTCCTTCACTTTGAAAAAAAAACAACTCTTTCTCTCGATTCTAATCACCATCGTCAAAGATTTGCAGGTCACTCTTTTTTTTCCCTCGATTTATTTGCTGTTTTATATGGTTTGATAAATTGTCAAAGATTGATGCTTATGTTTTTTTTTTCAGATGTTTATGTATGTGGCTTTGTGTGAAAGTTGTTTTTCCTTATGGAAGTATTTCTGGGTTTGATGGATTTTTGTCTTTGGTTTTGGGGGGGGGGGGCTGATTTGATGTTGACGTGGGGTTTTGTATGTTTTTGGATCTGGGTTTGCTTTGACTGTGTTTATATGCCTTGATGATCTGGAGATTGATTTGGCTTGGTGATTCTTTGTGCTCATTCAGGCTGTGTGTGTTATTGATTGAGCATGCTATAAAAGGTTCGTCTTGATTTGGGCTTATATTTTGTATCAGTTGGACCATGGGCTTATATTTTGTTTTTTTTCGTATGTTTTTTCTTTATCACTGTTTTATCAGAAACCAATCTAGGAGTGAAGTAAGATTTTTTAGATGCTAAGTAGATTTTAGAGTTTTACGAGGTCTAAAACTGTATGTGACTAGTTTCGTCAGAAGAGTGATTTATATATATTTGGCTGTATGCAAGTTACCTGCCCAAAAATTGTGATGCATCAGGTGCTTGTTTTCTGCTCTTTTATGTGTTGTTTATTATAAAGTCTGTCTCGATGACACTGCAATGATCATTCTGTCGAATGGCCATTCTTAACAGCTCTTTTTTTAATTAACTCATTGAGACACTAAAATGATCATCAGAGAAATCTTTCACTATGAGTTGGAATGTGATGGATAATTGTTATTTGGCATTCACTCATTTATATCTGTTAGTTGCACTCTCCTGTTTCCTTTGATTTTGGTAATTCAGAGAAACAATGATATAAGTAATGCACCTAGTTTTATTTTGAGAGCTATTTGCTGGTTTTAAGTTCTTTAATTCTTGCTGAACTTTGGGGGAGTGGGCAAAGCGGTGTCTGGTGATCATATCAGATGGCTGGCTGCCTCTTAGCAGATCTTCTCCAAACACTAATACAGAAGATAATGCTTGTAGTCCTCTTTGTTTGGTTTGCAAGTTTGGCTCTTCTGTTACATTATCTTCCAGTAAGAAAGAAGTGATTTTATCAGGTTGACTAGTGATTTAGATATCCTCTCTGCCTTGGAATGAGTTGACTTTGCGCAATATCACAATTCATGACTTGTGATTTGAGAATTTTATTCAGACTTTTGCCTGATATCTTTTATTTCTTCACATGCTCTAGTTTGTACGTCTGCCTTTTTTGCACTTTTCATCTGATTTGCTTAAGGCTGTCTGTGTTCAGATATGGCTGGTTTGTCACCCGAAGGATCGCAATTTGATGCTCGTCAGTATGACACCAAGATGAATGAACTGTAAGATTATTTTTTATTGTCATTTCTGTTAATCTTCAGCAAGAAGTGGCTCTTAGTATTAAATAAAACACCTTGATCTCAGGATTTATGTCTGTCTCAATTATTTTATTGATGCAGGCTCTCTACTGATGGGCAAGATTTCTTCACTTCTTATGATGAAGTGTATGACAGTTTTGATGCAATGGGACTGCAGGAAAACCTTTTGAGGGGAATCTATGCTTATGGTATGTAAAGAGGGGCTTTACTATTAAAACATCTTTGCCCCATTCATTTGTCCTTTGTTCACCTTTGTTTTACACCCTTTATTACGTTGCGCCATCTTATGTGTATAATGGTCTTGTTTAACTGTTTTTCATCTTGCAAGGGTACTTCTTACTGTCATTGCGCGTTACCTTGTGTTCCTTATTTTTTTTTGGCAGGGTTTGAGAAGCCTTCTGCTATTCAGCAAAGGGGAATTGTTCCTTTCTGCAAGGGACTTGATGTGATTCAGCAGGCTCAGTCTGGAACTGGGAAAACAGCGACTTTCTGCTCTGGAATTTTGCAGCAACTTGATTATGGTCTTGTCCAATGTCAGGCCCTCGTGTTGGCACCCACTAGGGAACTGGCTCAACAGATTGAGAAAGTTATGAGGGCACTTGGTGATTATCTTGGTGTTAAGGTTCATGCTTGTGTTGGTGGGACAAGTGTCCGTGAGGATCAGCGCATTCTTCAAGCTGGTGTTCATGTTGTTGTCGGCACTCCTGGTCGTGTGTTCGACATGCTGCGCCGACAGTCCTTGCGCCCTGATTACATTAAGATGTTTGTGCTGGATGAGGCCGATGAAATGCTTTCCCGTGGTTTTAAGGATCAGGTTTATTATTGTATATGCATTGATTGCACTTCTTTGTTTTGTTACTATGTCTTCATAGTTCCCATGGAGTTCTTTTCTGCAATTTACTAATTACAGTTTTCTGGTTGCCAGATCTATGATATTTTCCAGCTGCTTCCAGCTAAAGTTCAGGTGGGGGTTTTCTCTGCTACAATGCCTCCTGAGGCCTTGGAGATTACAAGGAAGTTTATGAACAAGCCTGTGAGAATCTTGGTTAAGCGTGATGAACTCACGCTTGAGGGTATCAAGCAGTTTTATGTCAATGTTGAGAAGGAAGAATGGAAGCTTGAAACACTTTGTGATCTTTATGAGACTCTGGCCATAACCCAGAGTGTCATCTTTGTGAACACTCGGCGAAAGGTCGACTGGCTTACTGACAAGATGCGAAGCCGTGACCATACAGTCTCCGCCACTCATGGGGACATGGATCAGAACACCCGAGATATCATTATGCGTGAATTTCGCTCTGGTTCTTCTCGTGTTCTCATCACCACAGATTTGTTGGCTCGTGGTATTGATGTGCAGCAAGTTTCGCTTGTCATAAATTATGATCTGCCAACTCAACCAGAAAACTACCTTCACCGTATTGGACGAAGTGGTCGATTTGGAAGAAAGGGTGTTGCCATTAATTTTGTGACAAGAGATGATGAGAGAATGCTTTTTGATATTCAAAAGTTCTATAATGTGGTCATTGAGGAGCTGCCTTCAAACGTTGCTGACCTTCTTTGAGGAGGTTCTGTTTTTTGTAAGTTTGTTGAGGGCGTTTCCTGATTTTGCAAGTACTATTTAATGTGGTGCTTTTTCTTTATCTTTTTTTTTTTGGGTTTCTTCTTCCTTTCCAACTAGTGTCTTAAATTAATGTTGTTCTTAAACATATCCGACCATTTAATCATATGGTTCATGCACATTTGCAAGCTGCACTGTGGTGGGTTTATATTTATTGGAAGTTTTGCTACTGTTAGGTCTTTGTATTTTATGTCCTTTTGTTATCAATTTTATTTCTTATAATTGTTTAATAATTGTTTATTAGAAGCCTGTTTCACCAATTTTTAGTGTCAAGGTTATGTTTCAAGCCCCATTGTTATTAGATTTATCATCAAAGGCTGATATGCTTGGTGTGTCTGGGTAAATGATCTGGGTGTTGTTTTGATATTCTTTGCATTGTTTTTGTTTGGCAAAATATTTTTTTTCCTAAATTTTTGGTGAGCAAGATTGAATCCTGAATTTTCTTTTTGAGAAATACAGAATCTGCCGTAATGTATGTTTGCCAAAGGTTCTAATGTTCTCTGTCTTGACGCCTGAAATAATTTTTTTGTTTAGTCGGGCTTGCAATTTTGAAAGATAGCATGATGAGCTTTCAGGTCCCTTTCTGGCGCAACCACAATGCTTGCGGCAAGAGAATTCAAGACTGGCCAAATTGAAAAGAATCCTTCAAGACGTCATCCGTTTACATTAGAAATTATTGAGGTTTTATTGTAGAGTTACTTTAATGCCGTCTTGGAAGTGATCCCGCCATGTTTCACATGGGATGAACGAAGACGACAGTCCAAGCTTGCACACAGAGCACTGATGGTACACATCGGAATCATGCCAGATTTTCAACTCTGTTGGGGTCCATAAGTTGTCGAGTCGAATTATTTGGAGTCGTCTCGTCTCATCTTATGGGATGGGGACCATGGTTTTTTAACCAATCACCATTGAATATTGATTCTGTCTGGTCAAAATTCTATCACGACAGAAGTTGATCGGCTGATGAGCCTTTCAAGATAATGACTTTCACTAGTTTCTCCCAAACCCACTTTTAACCGGACTGATTGATGCTTTTGGGTAGGGTTTAGAAATCTTTGATTGCCAATAACACAGCAAAGACGTAATTTTGAACTTTATCGTACCATAAAATATGGGACATCGAATTACGTTATGCCTGATGTTGAGGCCCTTTAATCAATTAATTTTAATGCAGGTATCACAAGGAAGCGCGCCGCATAGCTACTCGGTTCACGTGGCAAATCTCATTTAAGATGAGGCAAAACTAGTAGCTGCAGCAGCCTCGTGCAAACTGGATTGTGTGAATCAAAGTTGAAAATGTCAAAACTCCTTAAATTCCACCAAAGAAAAAGTAGTGTGTAAGAATAGTTAAAAAGGCTAAAGACGCCCATCCTGTGATGCTCCCAACAAATCTTATACAAGCAAAAGTTCAGAGCACACCTACACCACCACCTTTACTAAGTAAATTCCAAATCTCCATTTTTCTCCTCTATTCTCTCATTCATTCTCGAATCTCTTTCTTTTCTTTTCTTCGATTCAAATGGAGAATTATAGATCCAAATCATGCAAAATTGATAGCTTTTACGATGGCAAGGCAACGGCACCGACAAGCATGCAGGATTTGCGATGTTTCAGTGCAAATTATGCCACCCCAACACAGCCAAATGATCAACAACTAGGAAAGAAGAGTAAGTTGAAGAAAAGCAAAAGCACTTTTGGGTCAGCATCAAAGAGCTGGAGCTTCAATGATCCTGAGCTGCAGAGGAAAAAGAGAGTCGCCGGTTACAAAGTCTACACTGTTGAAGGCAAAATGAAAGGATCCCTGAGGAAAAGCTTTAAGTGGATCAAGAACACATACACTCAAATTGTTTATGGATGGCAATGATCAAATTGTGATATGGTTATCTCTTTTTTTTTACATTTTTTCTGATCTCAGTTTCACATAAGATTTGCATGTGTCTGAGTTATGTTAAAATATTATAACTTCTTTTCCCCTCCCTTTCATGTTCTTTGGGATCTGCAGAGGCAAATGTATGCAGCTTAGACTTGGATTTAGCATATTCTATGCCTCAATTATATAAACTATAAAGCCAGTGTTTAAGATCTGTGATAGTTATGGTTTAATTTTTTTCTGCTACCCCGTGTTCTGATATCCTACATAAGAGACTGTTGATAGATTTTTGCTTGATCCAAGTTCTGCTCTTGCAAGAACATGTCTTTTGTTTTTTTGGTGTGATATGAGCTTAAAGAAATTTTCACTCAAAATCTCAAGAGTGCAACTATTTTGACTTGGCAACTATTTATAATTTTAAATAGGGTGGTGGGGAATTGACTGAGCTGGCTATGAAAATTATTGATTGGGATTGCAGCAAAAAATTTCGTAGGATCAGTTATGACGCTTGACAACACTGGGAACCTCTAATTACATTTTCATATAACTTACAGGGAACGTATAATAATGCGACGTGAGATTTATATATTATTTATATATATATTGTAAATATATAAAAATATAATATTACATAAATAATATATAATGTGAGATTTACACATTATTTATATATGTGTTGTAAGTTATATTAAAATGTAACTTAAATATTTTTTTAATTTAATAAATCTTTAATTGGACTAAAACTGTTAAACTAAGACTTTTAGGTTGGTCAAATTTAGAGGCTCGTACATGTACATATGAGAGAACATGGCACATATACATTGATGGATACAGGTTTCTTCCAAAGTCCCAGCCAATGTTCAGCAAGAAAACCAAATGTATGTTATCCACGCCATACACGAGAAAGCTACCTATACCTGAAGCTTCGGTCTTCATGCGTAGAGATAGACAATCCCAAGTAAAATAGGGCACGAATATAAACAAAAACCTTCTTCACCCTGATAGGAACGGGGATCCAAATCAGAAATCTCTTATACTACCTGGGAGAGGATTCGAAAGTCAAAGCATTAGTTCCTGTAATAAGCAAACGTTGCGGAAAACTTTGTCAATACAGGATCACTTTCTGAAGTCAGTTTGCCGCCAGCCCTCTGGCACAGTTACCAGGAAGGTAAATCGATTTCAAAAGCTCAACCTCACGGTCGAGGTTTTGATACGGTACAAAGATTTTAGTGTGACAAAGAATGTATAAGTTATGAGCTTAAGGTTCAAAACTTAGGATCTTCTGTGCACTTTAAATAAAACGTACACGTTTTTCTTCCCCTGTGTGGGAAGCGAGATTCTCCCACCCGCACTAACATCCACGACAAGCATAACACAGCTTACATGGTAAGCCAAACCGCATGCAAGATTGACAAGAATCTTGGGTAAAGCTTTCTTTCAAGAAATAGAAATTATGCAGACAACATCACTTCAAAGTTTCTAGAGGCTCAAAGATTTTGTCTGCAAAAGGAAGTAGTTATAGCACAACAAAAGAGAGATGCTTACAAATAGAATGTATGGCGTTTCATGTTATGATGATTGATCATAACAATTGCCTCGTCAAAATTTTACAAGTCACTGTATGGTCTTCAGCTACAAACACGGTTGCAATTGACATACAGGACACACAACTTTTGACACTAGGTGGTAGTGACAGTGTCATATAACTCAAACTGTAAGCTTGATAGCACCCTTAATTAAACCTAGGTATTTAGACAAAAGCATTTGACCTAGGTAGTTTTCTTTGATTACCTCTTCTTTATTACGGTGCTGATTTCCATCTTGCACTTTTCACTATGACTTCCTAAAACACATCTGACAAACAACACATGCTCCACTCCATATGATAAAATGTGGCATTACAGAATTTACAGTAGGTGAGATTTGGCATCTGCTAATGGTGTACCCTTTCATTGTTATTGAAATGCAGGCTCTCAATGCCTCTAAGAGTGGATTCAAAGTTCTTGATGTTTGATGTGCTCCTGCCAGAAGTTGTATGCCGATTTTCAGATGATACAACAGGCGAACTTCTTTGCCCACTAGAAATCTTTTGAAATGCTCCTGGGCTTGCATCTGTCGTGCGAGGACGAGAGGGATCAGTGTCACTTCCAACCACAGCTGCTTCACGACTGTTAGGTACAGCAACTCGCCTTGATGATCCACTTGATCGCAATAGGTTATAACTGGACATCTGCACAAGTCCAAGAATGAAAATAGTCCAGTTTGGAGAGGGGAACAAAGAGATGAAAATAAAGTGGGGAGACAAAATTCTAATATGAGCAGCAGCACTCGGTTGATTTGCATGAGTTTGAATTCAGAAAGACAATTATACATTCACCAATTATCCAGAAAACATTGAGAAAACACTATAACAGATCCAGGAGGCATGACATATGCATTTAGGTTAAAGCTAAATTCCCAATTCTCGCATGGAAACAGACCAAGTTAGAAGAACACAAACCAAGTTAGAAGAACACAACAAGGAAGTTCTATCATCACAAGTACTAACCATGGCATCTTTAGAAAACGCCGGATCATTTGCCATTGGACTCTTTTGTTTTGACAAGTTTGCAGAATTTCCAAGTGGTCCAGAACTCCTCCTGCGAGAGGGATCTGCTGATGACCAACCAGTATGTCTACCTTCTTCAGCACCTGCAGCAGATTTACACAACATTTTACAAAAAGTCTTAACACATCTTCAATACACTTTAGTAGGGAAAAAATGGGAATAGAACAAAAGCAGAAAGATGAAAGAAGCACAGCTAACCTGATTGCCTATCAACATTAGCAGCAGCTGGCGGCATGCCAGTACTTGGTCCAGCTCCAGGACCCTATATAAGAAAATTAAAATATATAAACAATCATTGATTTTCTGTAGGGCTGGAAGTGCAAGCAAATACAGATAACTATGATGTTTCAACTTACAATTGCACGGGCAGGAGTAGAAACCTGTGACTGCTGATACTTCAAAATTGTCCAATCAAACACATAATCAAACTGGAAACCTGAAGCAAGAAGGTAACCATACAAATTGAAAATGTGATATGGTTAATTCATTAAAGACAAATTCGAAACTCCCGGAGAACTGTCATGATTCTGAGGCTACCATACCATCTTAAAACAACATAACAAATGGCAAGGTTCAAACCTTCACGGATAAAAAGGTCGCGGAAGAGTCTTTTCAAATAAGCATAATCTGGTTTATCATCAAATCGCAGTGACCGGCAGTAATGAAAATAAGATGCAAATTCTGTAGGATAACCTCGGCATAAGGCCTGAGAAGCAGTGAAATACCAATGAGTTTTGAAAGCTGAAAACAGAACATTAGAATGAACATAATATTTCATTCTAAGCCATGAGATTACCTCAATTGAAGTTGATACTTTCTTCTCACTGATCTTCTCATACTTCTGCTTCTTAGTTCCTGCTTTCAGTCCTTGCCAGGGAAGACTAAAGAGACATAGGTTCAAAACCAAAGAAATACTAAGCAACTACAAAAATAACCTGAGAACACAGCAGGATTATTGACCTTCCTCTTAAAAAATACATAAGAACATATCCAAGCGATTCCAAATCGTCCCTGCGGCTTTGTTCTGTGAAGAAAAAGATTTGAGAATCAGTTGCCAGATGTAAACATAAGGTAAAAAAGAAAATGGTATGCAATAGACACACCAATGCCAAGGTGAGTATTCATGCTTGCATATCTTGCAGTTCCAGTCAAATTCTTATTCTCTCTGCAGCATAAGAAACATGTCATAGAATCAGAGATGAAGTGCATTCAATAAGTAACAGTTTTTGACAGGAGTCTAAACTTTTAATGCAGCTTTAAAACGATAAAGGATGCCCCTTCAAACATAAAAACTGCAAGAATTCATCTGCTGAAATAGTGCATAAGAACAACTAACCTATAAGGTATATGTTGATGTGTTGCAGTGTCTCTATACCTCTTAGCCAAGCCAAAGTCAATGATATAGACCTGCTTCCAAGAAAACATCCAAGTAACACATCAAAATAGTAGACAGAAACAAAGATCGCAATAAACCGAGTTTCGTATTACTCAAGACCTGATTTGCACGCCTCCCTAAACCCATTAGGAAGTTATCTGGCTTGATATCCCGATGTAGAAATGATTTAGAATGAACAAATTCGACTCTATTGATCTGAAACAACAAGATAGTTGTCAGAATACAACCAAATGCAAAGGAAAAAAATATATATAGCAAAAATGTACATGAACTGAACAAATAATACCATCTGATCTGCGAGCATAAGGACAGTCTTCAGAGAAAGTTTCCTACTGCAGAAGTTAAATAAATCTTCAAGGCTAGGCCCCAACAAATCTATTACAAGGACATTATAGTCCCCTTCAACACCAAACCATCTCAGATTTGGAATTCCAGCTGCCAAAGATGGCAACAGTAGGCAACAAACAACGAAATCAAGCTAATCAGTACATGATGCAACTCTAAAAAAGCAAATCAAAGTAAAAGTAACGAGGACGAAAGGAAAGGTGACTACTTCCTCCTTGTAATATTTTATACAACTTCGCTTCATACTGCAGTTGAGGGTGCTTTGTTTTAACATTTTCCTATGAAAGAAAATACTATCAGACTTTATGAATTTGGGTACAAGCAACGTCATGAAGAAAAGGAACAATACTAGAATAGAAAGAAAATTACTACAGTTAAATCAGATAACAAAACAAAGAAGAAAGGATAAAATCATAGTGAAAAATTCATTAATCAACAATCAAGCTCTGCAAGGGCAAACTGCTTTCAACATTTAAACTCAAAGAAAAAAGGGAATAGAATCATTGAAATCACCGCAAGGTCATGGAAGGTGAATCTCTCAACTAAATCTCATAAGATAAGTAACAGATTATTGTTAACAAGTGTGACAACCACCCTGGCTTAACTTTACACAAAACCTGCATTAATCTTGCATCAATTTTAACTTTCGTAACTCCAAAATAAGCAAAGATTATTGGCAGAACGAAAAAACCCCCATTTTCTAGCCTCAGAGGATTGCAGTAACAAATTAAAGCTCATATGCTTTTCTTAAAAATGCATTTCATTCTCAATCTCTTAAAGAAAGCTTAAATTTTCCCCACTAAATCATCATTCATCAACCCACTCTCACTGACTCACTCACGCATTCTACATCCAACATTCAATGAAAAATCAGTATTTACCCTCAAAACCCAGATACCCACAAAATTAATAATTACAAGCAAACTAACATTCAAAAAAAAAAAAGGTCAACTTTTAGCTGAAATTAAAGCAAAACAATGACTACCAAATAATTTCTTACAAAATACACGAATTCAATAGACTTACAAGCTTAATTGCAACTTCCTCATTTGTCTGAATATTAGTACCTGCCCCCCCAAAAAAAACTAATTAATAAAAAAAAAACAACTAGCAGAAAAAAAAAATACTAAACTAGTGAAAAATACAAACCTAGATAGATCTCTCCAAAGGACCCGCTACCGATCTTTCGGCCCAACCGAAACTTGTTCCCAACGCGCGGTTCCATAATTAAAACAAACAAAAAAGAAAAAAAAACAATTTGAAAACCCCAGAAAAACTAAAACCCAAAACAAAAAGGCAAAAGCTTTTGTACACAATCCGACCGTACAAAACGAACTGAGAATTTCGATCACCGAATTGGAGAAGCCCCCATGAAGATCGGAGGTAAAAGAAAGCTTGGGGACATGGGTGGAATTAAAAAGGAAACTTTCTCTCTCTGATTAGAGAGAGAGAGAGAGATGAGAAGGCATTCGTTGTTTGGTGGTAGTGTTGTTGAAATTAGACTGTGG
Source organism: Aegle marmelos (assembly GCA_030449875.1). Taxonomy (NCBI): domain Eukaryota; kingdom Viridiplantae; phylum Streptophyta; class Magnoliopsida; order Sapindales; family Rutaceae; genus Aegle; species Aegle marmelos. The sequence continues at coordinate 8,440,209 of JASUUL010000116.1, forward strand.
GCTTTTTTCCGCTTTGATCCAATCGAAGAGCGAAAGTCTGTGATTGTCTTTTGTATATGAAACGACGGCGTGTAGACTTTAGACCGCCCGGATAACGTTTTGAGTTTTGGGATATTCCTTCTTAAGGGTTTCTTTACGTATTGGCTATTACTTTGTCGTTATTGACCGTTTGTTAGGTGTTAACTAAATTGAATGCGAAGTTTCGCCCAATACATATACTTCTTTGCTTTGCATATTGTTAAGATCAGAATCATATGCTATTACCAATACAAATAGTTGGGCTTGGGAGGTTGGTTAAACCTAATGGAATTGTCTGCTGATATCACCAACATAATATAAAAAAAATTTTGAAAAAATATGCATCAAATTTCAAGGCAATGACCAAAACCAAAAAAAATCACTGGGTCTTGGACTGGAAGGAACTTTAATTTAGTAGTCTCCATTACTTTAAGAGATTATATTTGAAATAATCTGAAATGACTTTGAGAATTCTCAGTAAATGCTTTGTTTTGACCGCCATTTTGTATAGAAATGGTCCAAGGATGAACTGTTGAAGTTTTGAAGACTAGAGCAGATGGCAAACGTGATCTCTCTTCACAAGCTGTAACTATCTCATCAGTCATTATAAATAGTGTTACACTTACATACAAATACATCGGCTCCATGGCCTTTCTTGTGCATTGCATAAGCTTTGACCAACCCCGCGTGAACAGATACTAAACAATGTTAAGAAAATGAATTGGAGAGGTGCCGCAAGGTAAAACTGTAAACCGCCAAAAACCCTAAAAAATTTTGCAAAAGGAAACTGAAAAATCATAGGCGTTGTTATGATGGGGACAACACGTTTTGCAAACCTAAAGAGGAGGTCTTCCTATGTAATCTTACTTTCAACTGTCTCATCTTTGCCTCCACCCTTGCTGTGAACCCAATCTTGGTTTCTTGCCTTGCCTTCGATCTTTCCCTAGTCCACATATGTCGATCCTCAACATCTTTCTTGTAGTACTTGATTTCTTGAATAACATGATGATCCATGGGTTTGAAACATCTTTGATAGGCTACGTAGGTGAAGTAAAGGAGGTTACAAGCAACAGTTACCACTATGGTGGCTAACCAAAACATCGGTGCAGGAGCAAGGGCTTCAACGAGAATATGGTGCGCATACCCAGATGTAGAGGGAGACGTCATTCCGAAAAGTAAGAGAAACACATACCAAGCTGCAATGCTGCCCCAGATAAACAAGTGTTGGATCCATGTGAAATGGCTTATTGTGAGAGCAATCTGAACATTGACAACCCAGATGATGGAAGTGAACATTGTAGCACCCACGACAGCCATGTCAGCGGTCTGGCCTCCAGCACGAAAAGCTTGGTCGTGGAAAATGGCCATAATGAGGGTGAAAATGGTGATAGAGGAATAGATTCCATTGCCAATCCAACCAAATATTCTGTACCAATCAAAAAACACATTTCTCGGCCCTTGCTGGTACAGAGCAGGGAACTGTAGAAGATATAAAACTGTCAAAATGTAGTCAAGAGAGAGACAGATAAAATACTTGAAACGGAGTTCCTCAGCAGGACGTACCTGTAAGCAGATCTCAGAGGAAACATCTTGTTCAAAAACCCCAAGTGAAATGACAGGCAATGCAGTAAGGACAACATTAAAGGATAGCATATACCAGTCATTATAAACAGATTGCCCAGAAAAGCTTGCAAATGCCTCGAAGTAGAAGAGGGTGAGACCGAACGCAATATTTTTGTAGAAAAAATAGCAAATCTGATTGCAAAACATCATGGTTAGAAAAATGAATTAGAGATAAAGAAGATACATGCAATGTATACAGAAATACAAAATGCATGAAAATAAAGCCTTAAATTGGGAAATCCTCGATTATTACCATCTGAGCAATCCTCTTGTAGCACCAGTGTCCATGGACTACCAGAAGTCTTTCCAAAAAACGAAACTGGGCAATGGAGAAGTCACTAGCCATCACAGCCTACAAAATGTTGCAAATTCAGCAATTTTCAGACTGGATGCACTTTCTTGTGTCATTTTGTCACAAGACAATCCAGATAATGATTATGAACTTCAGACATTATGTCCAAGAAAGTCAAACATCAGTGATGTCATCAATTACTATTCAAAGTGCACTGATTTCTGACATTTCTACAGCTCCTGAAATTTGGTTGCTGCTATGATATTTCAACTCTATGAAAAAGCAGAGTTTAGAGTTACAAGGAAGAAAGAGCGAGAGAGAAATGGAGGAAAGAACCTTGTTACCGTTTCTATAGAATCATCAAGGAAAAAAATAAAAAAAACCAATTAGATCAGTGCCTACCTGCATACCTTCCACCCCACTGATGCCAATACCAATGTCGGCTTCTTGAATCATTCCAACATCATTTGCACCATCACCAATTGCCAAGGTGGTTTTACCGGTGCCTTCTTTCACTAACCTTGTTACCTGGGGCCAAAAGTTGAACAAATGAAAACCAGACCTAGCAAGAGCGCAGAATAATATCTCGTCTGTTGCCTCAATACAAGACAAGCTAATAACTAAAAGCGGTAAAGGGCAATTTTGTATGAGTGAAGTAACTGGTGAGAAACAGTACCAGTGCCTTCTGCTTGGGAGAGACACGACAGCATATGACAGATGCACACTCAACAGCTAATCCCAAGAATTGATGCTTCATATCATCCTCCAAAGCGTAGGCCAACGTTTTTCCCTCAATTATTAATGCAAATGCTGCATGTGGATCTCTCTCTAGCTTTATCATCTGTGAAGCATTGGTGATTTGCATCAAAATGTTGTCTTTCACAGCCTGTTTAGAAACAAAACACAGCAAGGACTAACATCAAATGGAATCAATTTCCTGAAAAATGAAAATGATGTACTTTTTTCTAAAAATTATACATATAGAATTACCTCTTTGGCGGCTTTTCCTACTGAATCTGAGTTCAATGCTGTTATACATATCTGCTTCATGCCTTGTCGAAGCAAACTGCATGCAAATCTGCATCATGCCAGAAAATATTTAATTATATTTGTTTCATTTCCAGAAAGATGCCTGGATGCAGGTAAAGATTCTAATAAAATGTATCATAGACTAACAAGAGCCTGATAGTTTTAAGTTAAGAAACAAACCCTATGTTGATTGCAGTTTCCATCTTATCTCCAGTCAAGACCCAGAGCTTGAGACCAGCTTGTGCAAGTTTATCTATGCACTGGGGCACCTAAAGAAATTATGGATAAAATTAGGTTGAAGCTAATCAAAAGGAGCATATACTGATCATAGCTCTGAGGCAAAGATAAAATATACCCCTTTCTGCAATTTGTCCTCCACAGCAGTGGCACCAACAAGGATCAAGTCTTTCTCCATCATATCCGACACATGCTCAAGCGTTGCCTCTCTGTCAGCCCCAATAGACGTTTTGGCTTTTTGAAACTCACTGTTCCAAGCGGAATACTCAGATTCATCAAGCTGTTTGTAAGCAAGTGCCAATGTACGCAATCCAGCTTCTCCATATTCATTCAAATGCTTTGTAGTAGCTTCTTCATACACTCTTCCATTCTTTGATAGCCGCTCAAAAATGATGCTGCACATTCCAAGCAAAGGAATCATGCATGGTGAGGCACAAAGACAGGGTTGCTTAAGTCATCAAACAATATAGCTAAGAGTAGACCATCTGCACACCCACCAAAAATCATTGAAACAATTTGAACACCCACAAACAGCAAATGTAAGCTGACTGAAGATTCTATGCATGCTATCACATCAATGGTCCAGGCCTCCAAGAGGGAGTCAAGAAGTTAAAGTAATGGTGAGGCTAACCTGTCAGCACCTTTGCATAGGAGAAGTATCTGCCCATCCTCGGCCCGAACAATCACACTCATTCGCTTTCTTTTGCTAGTAAAATCCAATAGGTTGAGAATCTTGAACTCTCTGCAAAATTCCCAAAAGACAAATTAGTTGGACACCCAGAATTTCAGGAAAATTAGCAGGGGAAAAATGTCATACAGGGAAAAATTTCATACATGGAAAATCCATTCGTGTCCTCACCTTTCAACTGGTTGTCCTTTAGAAGGATATCTTTCACGGATAAACACACTTGATTGAGTTCTTCTACAAAACTCAAAACCAAATTCTCTGGCAGCAACAAGAAAAGCCCCTTCATCAGGTGACTCTGCTTCATATGTCAAATTACCAGTCTCTTCATTCAGCTCAGGAATAGCAGTGTGACAAATTGCCAAAATTCGGAAAAACAACAACAAGGCATCTACATTAGGTTCTTTCAACCAGTTTCCATCCATAAGTCGGCTATCCTCAAAGTTAAAACCCTTTATGGGACGCTTAAAATCATTTCCATCATTAGAAGGGATGATAGTCTCCAATTCGATTTCTGATCCACTATTTGTATGCTTTGCACTGGCAACCTCTCTATTCTGCTCCTCAAAGTCAATAGCCATCTGTTTTGCTGCAGCAAGTTCAACTTCACTTGGGCTCACACCGTATGCAGTTCCTGCAATGGAACACTTCAAAAAGTCCATCTGATTGCAGGTCAAAGTGCCTGTTTTATCAGAGAGGATAGTATCTACTTGGCCCAACTCCTCATTCAGATTTGATGTTCGCGCTTGTGCAGGAATCCCACTTTCATCATCATACATATTTATGTCTTGGTTAATGAAGATCGCTTGCAAAAACTTCACAATCTCAATTGAAACATAAAGCGAGATAGGAATTAAATATCCATAAAGAATGAGAGCAGTAACCAGATGGGCCAGGCCGGGCACGAGGGGCTTTACAGGATTAAAGTACACATCAGTTTCCTTGGGTTTTAGGTACCACCACTGTGGGGTTTGGTAATTTATCTTCACAGCAAAGCCTATTGAACTGATTAACGATATTAGCACAAGAATAGCAAAAAGGATGAATATTATCTTATCCATTTTTTTCTCGATTCTGCTCCTTTTTGAAGGAGATGTCGTTGCATTCTGCATGACTTTGCTATCATGACCAGTGAATATCACAGAGCCATAGACATGAGCAGTATTCCTGAGCTTAGAATCTCTGAGAAGGATCTGACTAGGATCAATTGCATAAACCTCACGATCGTATTCAATATTGCCGACAAAAGTGTAAAGGCTCGGGTTAGGATTTTCACACTTTATTGTTCCTGTGAAATTCTTGAAAACCTCGTCTTCATTTAAAGGTGAAGTTGCCTCCATTGCTCTCTTCACCTTCAAATTTGTCTCACCATCTAAGTTCATAGTCTCCACGTAACAAATTCCATCTTCATAACTTGATGACAAGAAAAGTAAATCAGCTGGAAAAAATTGATCCTTCTCAACTTTCACTATATCTCCAACCTGAATCTTCTCCCATGGCTTGTAACTAAAAACACCATTCCCAACATGAACACTTACTTTCCGGGCATTGACCTCTTTATCCTGCATAAATCTACGCCAATCTTCTAAAGCTTCCTTTGCCATGCTTACCCCTACAACGATTGCCAAGGGTAGAAGCATACTTACAGGAGAGAATGGCGAAAGTGGTGTCACTGAAAGAAGTGCAGCAATAAGGAAGTAAATATTGGCAACTCGATTGAACTGCTCAAAGAGTGCCTTGGGAAAATATGAGAAAAAATTGTACTTTGTGGTTGATATATAATTGGTGCAGTACTTTAAGGGTCTTTTCTTGTGCATATGAGGTTGATTGCAATATATAACTCTGGGGCATCCCTGTACCGACCCCTCGGTTTCATTGACATGGGGCCTGAGGCAAGCAAACGTATAGAGCTGGCTCCTTCTGAGTTTTGCCCTAATCCTGCCTCTTGTCATGACTTTAAATTCAAGGTCAAAAGGAGTTATCTTGGGCACACAACCATCAAATAAGAACCCCCAACCTTGCCTTCAGCCTTATATTAATGGTGCCCAGCGACGACAATTTCTTCCCTTAAGACCTAATTACTCAGGACCGTAATGAAAAGGATCAATACATATAACAAATTGCAACACTTAATGAAACCAGATTAAAGGTCAAATAGCTGCATTGACAAAAACATTATATCATAAAAAGCCAACACCATAAAGACAAAACCAAGTTCATGCATTAACAAGCACCAACATCTTATTTTAAGGGAAGACATTGAAATCTTTATTGAACAATTCCACGTGCTCAGATTTCCATATTCTGCACTGTGTTTATAAAAGGGAAAAAAAAGTAGAAAATTACAACAAAATTAACCAAAAATGAAAATAAATTCGACACATTCAATTATAACCAAAACTTTTAATACAAGACAAAATTCAACATTTACAGCTCAAATCACAAACCCAGTTGCATATCCTTCAAACATCCAATGCAATCCACAAATGAAGAGAAATAAAAAGAAAAACACAAGATAGTGACACAATGCCAGCTAAAAAGAAAAAACGAAAGAATAAATCTCTTCAATCATTGCAACTCCAGATTCCTCAAACTACAAATAACCACCAATTCAAAAAGACAAAACACAACAAAATCAACCCAAAAAAAAAAAATTAAAAATTTAACGAAATGGAGTTTTTTTTTTTATATATATAATATGGTCGGTACCTGCTATGAGGAGGCTGGTTCACCCTCACAACAAAAGCTTACAGACCCCCATTTTTGCCAGTACTCTCAGAAGGGGAGACGGTGGGTTGCAGATCAAGAAAAGGTCTTAAATTTGAACGAAAACGTATTTTCTTTTTTTTTTTGTTTCAAATTGTTTTTCTTTTTCTTTTGAGCCTTGAAAGAAGAGAGAAGAGAGAAGAGAGAGAAGGGACAGGGTTTTGGACCCCTTTCTCTCTCCTACTGGAAAAACCAAAACCAATACCAGGAATTTCCGGGGGTCCGCCTCTTCATTTATTTATTATTTTATTTTATTTTATTATTACACTTAATTTTCTCATTGGAGATTTTTCCCACTCAATTAATTAATTACCTGGAATATGAGAAACCCAATTAAATATTAATTTTGTTTAGCTTTTTGGTTTTCGTTACTGTATTAGGAGGAAATAAGAGGAGCCAGTGACCAATGTGATTGAAAAAATAAAAATAATAATAATAAGTACGTGGCAAGTTCTTCAAATCTTAACTCATATTTACTAGCTCTCTGTTCTGTCTCTTTTTCACTTTTGCCCAAAATAAGATTATATTTGGATGCCTGAGATTTCGACAAGTGTACTCTCATACAACAGAAGTAGTTACTGTCATTCCTCGCAGAATTTTTTACTTGGACTGTTTCTCCGGGTCCCCGGGGAAAAGAATTTTACTTGGATTTAAATCCCTATTCCCCTCTCGATTCTTCATGTGTTGTTGTCTTGCAAGTTGCAATAATCATTTACGAAAACAATTTTTCTTTTCTACGTCCCAAATAAAATTCATTTAAAATTATCTTTTTTCTTATGGGGCTTGCATATATGGATATCAAATTGATTAAAGAAATCTTCAATCTCAAAAATTTAAGTTAATAGGTAGATATTCTCTCATTTCGTATGAGTAATGGAAGATTTGATGGATCTAGAGAGATCAAATTAGAGTGGTGAATATCATATCATTTAAAATAGTTTTTTGGGATAAAATAATAATAATAATAACAATAATTGGGATACATAACATTACTCCTCTTATAATATGAAACAAATCTAATTCTAAAAATCCCATAGATCAAAACACTAAGTTGAAAGTTGAAACAACTCAGTAAGTGGAAAATCAAATACAAAACCTTCGCTTAATTCAGTGCCACGGTGAGAAAATTAATTCATTTAAAAGCTTAAAGTTTACTTATAAAGGCAAAATAAGAATAAACAAAATAATCCCCCTATCTAATTGAACATAATTCTACGGGCAGGATTAAATTTATGGTTTTTTGAGCAGCAATGCGCTGCACCAAGACAACAGACCTGCCGACCCGTTTCCAGAAATATATCTGCACCGAAAAGCATGTTTTGATAGTCAAATTTTGTAAAAGATAATATATATATATATATAAATGATATGGTCAGAAATGTAATCAAATCAGACGGTTGCGATAGCACTGATGATTAATTGGGAAAGCCGAAAATGGGTCCCAGGTTGAGGCCTCCCACTCACCACCAGATGGATTAACTTAAGCACAGCTTTTTTTTTTTTTTTTTTAATCAACGAATCAATCTTCATACCTGCGTCCTTGACTTTTATTAAATAATTTTTACCTTTTTTATTTTTTAATTTTTATGTAGTTGGCAAATTGGCAACAATGTCGTGTGGACGTAAGGTTTGAGGACGGCAAAAATTTCTTTCTTATTGATTTGTTGCCGCGCATATTTTTGTCCCAAATCAGTCTATTAATTTCTACCAAAACATCATAAATTAATTAATATAAATGCTTTTATTTTTATTTTATTTATTTGGATTATTATATCAAGCCGTAGCCTTGGCAGCGTCTCAAGAGTACTGCCTAGGCATTGCTTACTAATAAGCTTTTTAGATCGTACACGCTTTGTCCATTCTTGAAACTTGTTACTAAAGTCATGGGTTCCATCAATTAAAGGAGAATTTCTTATTTTTAATCAAATCATTCATGATTAACATTAACAACCATTATATAATTAGATTAATATCAAATGATGCGGAGACTACTCGTCATATTTCGATAACACAACAATTCGTTATTTTAGAAGAAGAAAAAAAGTGTACTTTCTTAATTAATGTAATTGACAAGCGTCAAGAGGATCAAATGGTCTCCTCATAATAATAATAATAATAATAACAACAATAATCTTAAATATCTACGTTTTAAAATACCGGGCCATAAAATATTCGACAAGCGACATGCCCAATAATGACTGAAATTTAAAATTGTAATTAGTTCATGGGTGCACGCCATGGCCGTCACGTCTTGTACCAAAATCGAATATTAAAATAACATAGGATAAACTAAATTAAATATTTATTGTTGCATGCTTACAATGTCCTTGTAATTATGTAGTGGGCAGGCGGTTTCTTTCGGGAGACCAAATCAATTATGCGTTTAAAACAGAGGAGAATTCGGATAAGGTAAGGACGAAAAGGTTGCCGATCAATAATTGATTCATTTCTTCTCAAATGATTGACGTGCCCGATGTTGTCTATCAATTTCACTATTGACCGATTTGTCTTTATTAAATCTTACGTGGCATGCAGTGCAGCGGCTTAATATTTACACTTTTTTGATTGCTAGAAATTTTGATGAATAACTATAATAATGAGACTGGGTTAAAATGGTCGGTGGCAGAGCGAACGGCAAATGACAATTGTTCATGGAACATTCCAAACTCTGAACATTATCAAAGGTATTTTGGGTAAAACATTTTTTTTGTGAATTACTGGCTAATTAAGGAGTGGTTATCGGGTTTTAATAGTCTGTTTTGTGATGCATTTGGGGATCAATAATTCCTGTTACATTCAGAGATTTTTGTGATTATAGAATTCACAAAGGCGATAATTACAAAGTGATTCTAGAATGATTCTTTTATGTTTTTCAAGTAAAAAGAGTTTATAATATAAATAAAACACAACTAATTATTACATTCAGAGATTTTTGTGATTATAGGATTCATAAAGGCGATAATTACAAAGTGATTCTAGAATGATTCTTTTATGTTTTTCAAGTAAAAAGAGTTTATAGTATAAATAAAACACAACTAATTATTACATATGTAATGTACAGTTGAATTTAATAAAATTTTGACTTACATTCTTTTAAAATAAAAGATCATATGATATAATATTATTTGTTAGTGTTATAATTGACGAGTACCTCTAATGTGTTTAAAAAATTATTCTTAGAAACTCTTTCTTTTTAGTCTCTTCATACTTCATTTAATAACGTCTCTTTAAATAAAATTTTTGGTCTAAAAGATTTTAGTTATTTGATTGTCAACGAAATTTTTATTATAAAATTATAAAATTAATTTAATAAAATAATTTTTTTAAGTTATAAAAAATAAAATAAAATCTTTAAATAAGTCAAAAATATATTTTATATATTTTAATATTTAAAAAAATCAACTTTTTACTCTAAAAGTTTAAAAATTTAAACTTGTAGACGCAAAATCCCCCCTGCCCCCCTTTTTTTGTCAACTTGCATGGACAAGTTGTTCGTTGTGGAAATTCATGCATCGTTACCGCCATGATCTTAGGCTTTAAATTTGAACCTCATCCTACGTGAGAAAAGATAAAAGAAAAGGCATTGAAAGATCCTTCATATAATTTATTTCTAATGTTCTCGATGGTTTTTTTTTTGTTTTTTTTCACTTGAAACATCAATATAACTATTAGCTAAATAAATAAAAATTGTTTAGCAGCACCATATTTAATGAGATTATTATCGTCATCGTCGTCATCATCAATAATATTGAGATAATAAAATAAAAAATAAAATTAATAAAATAAAATATTTATTTCAATTATTAATCATTTTATACACAATAAATGTGTAAACAAATCGTATTCAACATTACCTTTATTTCAATCATCTATATTTCTTATAATAATTTAAAAGAAAGATTTTACAAAACACATATGACTTTTTTTAAAACTCACAGTATTTTTAAAAATAAATTTTATTAAATATTTAAATGGTTCTCTTTGTAACCCATTATTTCTATAGAATAGTCAATAGTAATTAGTTTGGAAACTAAAGCATTACAATTGGTCCTTAATATTTCCTACATTGATGATTTTTTAACTGTTTATTTGATAAAACATGGGTATCCCTTTTTTTTTTGTTGGTTCAAGAAAAGGTAAATAATAATAATAATAATAATAAAGAGTGAGTTATAATCACGGGAAGGATAATATCACATCTTAGGGGTCTATTTAAAAAGAAACTAGGATATTAATCGAAATTTATTCTATTTATACAGTACATAAAGTCACATATTAGCGTCTTTAGATTTACAACTTTTGTGCCATGACCCATTTAATTTCGTGGTTTCTTAATTATAGCCGCTACCGAATCAAAACCTTAGTTCTACCATTGATTATATAAAAGTTCAATTTCGGAAAGAACGAACAATTTTAGGTAAATTAATTTTACTTCCACAACAAATTATGTAAACCGAATTTAAATAGAGGGAGAGGGAAATTCAAATGGGCATTTTTGAAAGCATTGATTTTGTCCCATCGACGTGCGGGACAGGCCAATCGGCAATGTGATAAGGATCATAGCTAGTGGCGGACACTGTTTTTAAGACTCCGAGGAATCTTCTGATTCAAGTAACACGTCTTGTGGACCGTCAGATTTGTTCACCTTTTCTTTATCATTGCAGTCTCTGCACGTTCCGCTTTGTCTTTGTGACTCTGACGTTCGAGAGTGTCTGCGAGGCTTGATTCTGTAGGCGCGATCATATGCAGCCCCTGGGATTTTACTGAAACACCTGTAAATTTAGCCGTAATTGGTAAGTTTTGCATTTTAAGAGTGCAAGACTCATATTTGGTCAATTTTGTCTACTGCAACCATCAAAATTCATACTTTTAATTAAAATCAAATCAAAATCATCTCTTCGATTGAGAGACGGGTCGTCTCTCAATTATTCCCTGCGGAAAATAAAAATTTGGTAAATTCGGTTTAACGAAATTTCAGACCGAATGTTAATTTTTTTCCCCCCAACAATATTGGTTTTTTGATATCATAATTATTCTTCTGATAATAACAATTATATACATAGATATTTAAAAAAAAAAAACTCATTTTGTTAGAGTATATTGGATGAACGGTTAAATAAAATATGTGCCAAGGTGTTTTGAAGAATGTTTATTTTGCGTACTTGTATAAAATTGAATGCAAATTTCATCTCAAAAGTAACAGGACAGTACATATATCAAATTAAAAATGGATAGAATTTTTTTTTTTATTGCGAATGTGTCATGTCCATAAATTATTAAATGCAAACATTTCACTAAATATTTCGTTCATATTTCAATTCTTTTAAATCCAATGCTTTTATCTTTTTAACATTTATTTATACAGAGAGGTATGTGTGTGTAGGGTCCGATTACGGTACTCTGTGAGGCTGCCGAATCTCATAATTGAGTCAATAAATTAATTTGACCTTACCCAAACCACGAGATACTGTATCCTAACTAAAAGCCTGTATGCAATGCATAAACGAAATCTGTCTCTGTAGGATTATGAAAATTTCACTGGGTCAGTAGCCCGCAGGCCTCAAACCGCATAGCCATCCACCAAAACAAAGGGGACCAAACAAATGATGAGCTACATACTTATTTCAGTGCTAGCTGCCTAGCTCTAAACGTCATCTAGATCTTGATGCTGGTTGCATGATTAGTAGAGAACACAGGAATAAACAGGAACAAAAAGAATGCCGAGTCAAATTTCTCTCTGTGCCCCACGCAGATTGCCTGTCATTTGAGAAGAGTCCTTGTCAAGTGCTCTCTTGCTGTTGCCAGTGCCTGGGATATAGTCTGCACTTCTAGAAAGAACATAGGTGAGTGGCCCAATTTCTAGGATTTGATTAAGTTTAGTATCCCAAATTATTGGGTGATAAAAAGAACGTGAAAATGTTGGTGTTAGTGGGGGGTTAGTGCTGTTGGCTTGTGTGGCCTACACCAATGTATGGAATCAGATCTTACTTTATGCAAAAGCAATAATATTGATCCATTAATACACGTTGCTTATAGCCGAAGCAAATTGTGCATTAAGATAGATAAGTGCATCACCTGCTCAGCCAGAGGGGCCCCTCCATCCATGCTGTGGATTGCTACCTTTCCTGCTATCACACTGGGATCTGTTTCAAGTATTATCCTACAGTGCACAAAAGTGAGATAACGTGGATAAATAACAGGCTTTTGTGACATTAAAAGATGGGGAAATGAGCACGAATCTGATTCCGCAATAGAGATGTTAAACCCAAAAGCTTTAGGCTGTTGGGTCGCGAGAAATAAATACCCTTGATCCACAATCTCATCGAGGCATAGGAAAATGAGATCCAGGTTCTCAACAGCCTCTCTTTTGTCCACATTGTTCCTGCATTGTATATTCGAAGGAAATGATAAATGGCTGAATTGAAGAAACTAGCAGCAAGCAGAATCAGAACTAAAATACCTGAGGAGAAGTGTGACCGCATCAAAGAAGCCTTGAAGAACAGCGGCTAAGAGGAGTTCATTTTCATGATCACCTCCTGTAACAAAGAAGTGCAGGTCCTGAACAAACTTATAGACAACAATGTTGTCCTGGAACATAACAACCTCAGCTGCATATGATCACAAGCACGTCTTAGGATTGTTGTCTTGACAGCTAGTTTTGAAAGCGCAACAGATAATGTGTTGTAAACACATAGTTTTACTTGACAGCTAGTGATTATATTCCAGAGTGGATGTGAATTAAATGTCGCAACCCCTTGATATGACATAGGTCAGTTGCGGAAGCATACCTTCCATTCGGGCATTTGTCCTCAAGGTCTTTGCGAACACAGCTTTTTCAAAAGCTAATTTTGAGTTGTTTGTTGGCCACTCATCGGAGAAATACTTGACTGCCACACGTTTCCCTTCAGAATCTAGAAGAAGAATGTTTTTCACCGAAGGGCAGCAATCCTATAAAGCATTACAAACAACCGCAATATTAGAATGCCACCGGCATTCAGTTCTCTCATTTTGTCAGCCCTTGAAAAGCTTGAGAGCCAACAACCAAGCGTGGACTATGCTTTTGAATTCATGCAAATGTATTTCACAGAACATGAGTCAATCAATTATGAGTCATTTATGGTCAGCAACACCCTTAATTAAATTTCTAAAGACATGATATTCACAGTTTATCATAACCAAAAAAAAAAAAAGAGAGAGAGAGAGATTTTTTCCATTCTCTGTTTATAAGAAGAAGAATATCCAGTTTGTGTTTCGTTCACAAAATAACACCATTCACAGTTCAACGTTTTATTTCTTTCCCCTACGTTTTCTCATCAAGAAAACAGAGCTAATAAACCAGAATATGCATGAACAGAGCAAACAGATCAGGCACAATTTAAATCAAATCTCAACGACACAACGACGGATACAGAGTAATAATTTTTAACCCATGTTGGGGTGTGAAGAAAATGTAATCCAGAGTATTTCGTCTCATTTTTATCGGATGAAGATCAGTAAAAATTTTCAATATTTATCCTTTTCCTACAAATTCTCTGTAACCAAACAGAGTATATAAAAACGGAGAACCTTTATAGCAGATCACATACATTACAGATATAAATTTAAGATTAAAAAGATCAAAAAAGAATTTAATGCTGCTGAATAATGGAATATGAGTGGTTTTCAGTTATAGAGATGGAGAACAAAGGAGAGACTTACACCGGATGCCAAGACGTGAGCCATTTTTGTGGAATTATGATCGAGTGAGTGAGAAGAGTTTTTTGTTGTTGTTGTTGAAGCAATTTATGAGTTCATGGTTAAAAAGGGCTTTTTGGTCACTAAGAAAAATGACTTCCACGAGCGTTTAGGTATCAATAAATCCTTTTGATTATATGATTGGTCATATTTGTTGTTAATAGAATATAAACAAAATTAAAAAAAAAAATTCCTTTACCAGTTTTGTAGAAATGCACTCACTCTTTTAAGTGATTGTGAACCACCTATTTAGTTGCTTATAATTGAGAGAGGGTATTTTGAATCTCTGTCATCAAATAAAGAATACCGGCACCCACTTGTAAGTTTATGGTTATAAATTGCAAAACGACTTGCCTCAAATTCTGCCAATTGCACCATATGAATTTATGGACCGAACCCCACTGGCATTCCCAGAAAAGTAAAAGAGAAAAAGGCCAAAAACATTGCCTATGTTTAAAAGAAATAAAATTTCTAGTTACTGCACCAACTACTTTACTAGTCTCAACTAACATTTTCAAAATAGCCATGCCAATCTGAGCTTTTATACACTAATATTGAGATGACAAAATCTTTTGTTGTTGCTGTGGGTTGAGTCATTCATTCATGGGGTGTAAATAGAAGGGCCACACTTGCATTTCCAACCCTCAGGCTCATAATTTGCGTACTGAATACCCAACTGGCTGTGCCGCTTGCTGGTTGTGGGCACTTGTACGGCCTCACACGGAATGCATCCATAACACTTGTTCTTACAGCTTGGCGGGGTTGATCCTATTTTGCTATCGAAATTATAACCCTTCAAAGAGTACAAAACAAAAGTTGTATTCTGTCAAAACATTTGTTAGTGACAGACACGAGAAGAATTGAAGAAAAGAAAAGGGAGAAAGAGAGGGGCACACCTCTTCTGAGCTCGAATTTAGGTCTATGGTGACTGGTAAAGGCTGTGGGCTCTGGCCTGTAAATCAGGAAGCAATGAAGTTTGGTTAGCACTGGGTTTCTTCACAAGCTAAAGCCTAAGAAGGTTTTTTCATAGCAAAAAAGAGGGAATGGTCGTAACACTTTTACGAAAGAAATCATGTAAAAGTAATTAAGTTTTGATACGAAAATGGCTATTTTTTGGGTTAAAAGAGAAAACCTAATAGACATAAATCAGTGCCAAAAAAAAAAACTGAAGTCCCAGCACCCATAAGCTAATTACCAGGTGGATCGACACCGACGCCAAGACCATTATTTGGTGCAAAATGCCTGCTTGCTGCAGGAACCCAACTCACAATTTGAATGGCTAGTAACAACAAAAAGCAGCATAACCTTCTCTCCATTTCTTCAAGACTTCAAGTGATGATGATTACGACGATTAACTAATGATGATGGCAGAGAGAAAAACAGCGAGAGAGATATTAAAGTCTCAAAAGCACACAAACTTTAATAGCTGGATGAGGCCATGCATGATTTGCTCAAATATATAACCAGGAAAATGAAAAAAGACAAAACAATCGAACTCCCATTTCCCCAGAACCTCTAAAAGTTTCTTGGATTTATCCTCAGCCTCCCTTTAACATTCTTTGGTATGGAGATCTGGTTGCTTCACAAGCAAAGTCATGAGTTAGAAACAACAGGAGGTCTCCTTCTCATTTGACAACTCAGTTTGAAAATACCTAATGGTAATCTGCAGCTTTTTTCTTGGTCTTTTCTTATAGTACAAGCCACCTTCTCTTTTTCTTACTCGAACCAATCTGATATACTATATGAGCTGTCCCACTCCAACCCATAAGGCTAGAATAACAGCTCCCTTTTTTGGGTCTGCCACGAAAGAAAAGAACCAAAAAAAAAAAAGACAAGAAAAAAGAACCTGCACGACTATATGAAGATCAGAAGAAATCTTGCCTAGACTGCAGTGCCTTTTGCTTCTCTCTAGAGACTTTTATTTCTAAAAAAGGAAAAAGAATCCACTGCTGCAGATTCCCAGTTATTTAACAGGAGAATAAATGCATCAATATCTGAGCCAGCCAGCAACGCAGAAGGTTTAAAATTTTAATAAGTGAGTTAATAAACTTAGTACGGTACTACTTGAGTCAACTTTGTGGTTGCACAGGCTGGTAGCTCGGGGGCACCAAGGACTGGTTAACTTGATCGAATCTGAGCCATCCGTTTAACCTCAGCCATGATGTAATTAAGAATCATGGTGTTCCAGATTGCCTTTTTCGCACCTGCAGATGTGCCCATTTAATAAGCAGTAGAACCCAGTACACTCTATCCCCATGCCATTTTACTTCCTTTTTTTTTTTTATTACATCACTCGTTACACCAGACCAGATGGTCCTGGCTTGACAAAAGACAGAGAGAGCAACAAAAGCAAAGCATGCAGGAGGAGAAAATGAGAAGCTATTATTTACTCAAGAATCAAGATCAACCTATAACTATGCAATTTTTAGGTGTGAGCTATGAAAGTGAAACTGGAAAGCAAAGATTGAAAAAAGGAAACCCTGATATAACCATCCAATTGTCTTCCTCTTGGGTCTTGGCGGCTAGATTCAGGCATTGTTTTAATAGACAATTTGGTACTTGTTTGTGAAACATAATTTCCCAAATCAGGTGCTTTGGTGTCGCGAAGATGGCAATACAACTTTCTTCCAAAGTAGGGGGGAAAAAAAAGAGAAGAAAATAAATTGATAATCTAGAAAGGATGAAATGGGAAGCATCAAAGTCAGTGGTAAGCAACAACTACACCAATATCTTCATCTTTCTCATTATTTTATTTTGTTTTTGAATACATGGAGATTTGATGTTTGATTTTCTGCTGGATATTACACATTGACATCCGTGCCTAAATTGAGTATTAGATCATTCAATATGCTGTACAATGCCAGTCATTCAGTCAGTACTCTCAAGTCTCTACTCCCTGGCAGCCTACCAAGGTCAAAAAAAGAGCAGAAGTCAAGTAGTCAACAGGTCATTTCAAGTCGAATCCATTGGTACAGGACAGGTCATGCTCTTAAACATTATGGCCATTGCAAAATTCTTATCAAGCACCATTTTGTCCATGCAAAATTGGATAGCTCTGGTGTATTTTTGAAACAATAGACTCATAATTGCCACAATACAGTAATATAATTTAGTATGGTCTCAATATAGTCTGAACATCCAAATAATTCAGTATAGAAAGCAAATACCTGGCTTCTAATCTAAAATGTCTCAGTATATATTGCTTAAAGAATTGCTTCTAAGCTTAAATGGAAATGCAGATACATCTGATATGAAGCAATTCAGTGACTACTGCAACAAATCATACAGGTTCACTCCAAAGAATGTGAGAGGAAAGATAAATGGACTTCAAAATTTTAAAGAACAACCGCATTCTATGCTGTAAATGATAAAATTTGTACCAAATACATATCAAAACAAATTTAATGAAGAGTACAAGAGATTTATCCTGCACCAAATCATTAGGTCCAAAGTTTCTGTCACAAGCAGCAGCACTCAAAGCACTCCATCCATGACTTAATTTGAAGACGAATCTTGACTGCTAGATTCTTTCTTCTTTGGATGAACAGCTTGAACTATGGCCTCGATCTCTTCCTTGAGCCTTTGAATCACACCTGGCCCTTTCACTTCTTCTACCGGGGTGTTCTCATCGATGTCGTTGCTAGTCCCATGAGTTTCCTTGGTATGGCGTGGTGATTTATCATGGTGAATAATTGCCTCAATCTCTTCCTTAGCTCTTTCCAAAATGTTTGGAGCCTTCACAACTTCTTCTTTAACAGGAGTTTTTTTTTTTTGAAAAAAAAAAGCCAACATAAATTATATGAACTACAAATTTAGTTTCAACTACCACCAAAATTCTACTAGCAAGATCGAAAAACATGCATCTAAGTTCTAAATCTCAACTCATGACAGTGGTTTGACGTTTTGTATTAAAGAATGGAATCAAAATGTATCTACAAAACTCGTTTCTCATGAATCAAAAGCTGAAGTTCTTAGTTTGTGCTCGTGCTAAAGATTGAAACTTTCAATATGCTGGCATCATACAAAGAAAACGAATCAGCATGAAATAAAAAGCACCCATTAGGGTTTTCCTAAAACAAATCATATCAAATTTCATGCACGATATGTCGATTTCACAGTCGTGCATTATTTATTAAAGCAACGCAATATTTTCAAAATAATTAAACTTATTTAATTAAACCTCATATAATAATCGAATGAAACTTGAAATAAATGACATATTGACAATATATTATACCTGATTGATTGACTGATGGGTCTGGTTTTGGTTCTGTCATTGAGCTTGCAAGAAAATTTTGTGGGTGCGATTCTGATCACTCCCCGGAATTTTCTCAAATTTTTAACCCTTGGAGTCTTGTTCGGCTGAGCTCTTTTTCCTGGTGTCACGTGCGAGGCGTGTGGATAAAGGTGCTGAAGTTCTGCCTTTCCCACAGGGATCAAATTGTTGGGTTCAATAACAATTAACAAGTCCGTTTTATTTTGGAAAGAAGAGGTCTTACGACACCCGGAAATTTTCTAATAAACCCCGTTAACTGAAATTACCTAGATAACCAAAGTCAAATCAATTCATTTATTATTTCGAATGGGAATTCAATTAAAAACATAAATACATTTTTGTTTTAAAAATTTTTTACACCGATCAGATTTCATAATTTATATTCGTATGATAAACTTTAATTTTTTTTTTAGAGAAAATTATTGTAGCTTGATTTGTAGATAAAAATTATAGAAAAAAGAAAAGATAATTTAAGATTTTAGAATTTGTACGTATATTTTATAAAAAAAATTAAAATAATTACTCATTTTAGGGTGAATTGTTATGTGGCAAAATAAGTAATTTTAGTATATGCGTTTTTATCTCATAAATTAAATTAGGAGTATTTTAGGAAATAAAATTCAAAAGGGTGGTATAAGCAGTTTATGGGGTTGTTTAAAGGTCCAACCATTTGAAAAATGACTTACTGGCATGAGGCCCGAGGATTTCACACGCGTGGAGGCCAATAATAATACTGGAGTGGAGCTTTTACCGTTCCTGTAATCCTCGGGACACTCATTTTTAGTTTTATTTTCTAAAATGCCCCCAATTTAATTGGTAAAATATAAATCCACATATTAAATTTAACTAACTTTTCATAAAATTTTTCTTTAAATAATTATTCCTTTTATGTTTTTGTAAATAATTAATTGTTGTTGTGTCTTAATTATAGTAGACAATGACAATGTAAAATTTTTTTATTGATGCTATACTAAAGTTTTGTTATCATGTAATTTTTTATAGTTATTTTATTTAAATTATTTATGGTATGTTTGTGCATGTATTCGTTACAAAATTATTATCTAATTGCAAGTAAGACTTAAATGCTTAATAAAAATTATTTTTAAAAATAATACTACTGAACACATAATTTTTATTTTTATCTTTATTAATTGTGTTTACCAAATATATATTATTGTTTTTAGTTTTAAAATACAAGATACATAAAATGATAATAGACACGTACTATAATTCAAAATACAACAATTGTAAAATATCATTTTCATTTTCATTTTTATTTTTAGAAAATATAAATTCATAAACGATACAGAACAAGCCCTTAGGATTGTCCTCCTCTCCCAATTGTGCCTTCTGCTCTCGGCTTCGGCTTAATAGTGCGGCTGTTGCTTCTTTTCTCTAATTCTCCTCCCGGGCTTTGCTCTCTTTTATAATGCTATTAATTTTCAAGCAGTAATATAGTTACAAATGCTTCTATAATTTTTTTGTTACAAACTAATGTATCATAATTTAATTAGTTAGACCAGATATCTCTTACCCTATATAATTTATTTTAATTATTTTATATTTTTATTCAATTAATGAATAAATGTCACATCAGTTTATATAAAATAAATTTATACAAGAATTTATAACTGTATCATCACTTATAAGTAAAAATGGACAATTCGAAGAAAATTAATTATTCTGCTCATGGATAACAACATTAAGTGCTTATTTATTGCTTGGATTTTAGCAAAGCATTCTCTGATTAATTGATTCCTTTAGTCTGTTTGGTATTGATCGGGTTTTTCTTTTGACACTCTTTGTTAGATTTTTTGATATTGAACGTAAATTATTATCTGATCTCAGGGAATCACTTCCTTTCCACTGATTAATTATTTGTGTATTTATGAAGACGACTGCTAAGGATGGCTAAGGGCGCATTTGATCAGGTGGATAATGCAACAAAAGGAAGCTGTTAGGGCTTTTTTTTTTATTTTTTTTATTTGAGATAGTAGACTGATTTGGGAGAGTCAAAAGCAAATAATGAGAGAGTGAAAGCAACTATGTCTGACGTGGATATGCAAAGGAATAACTTGGTTGGTGCGGAGAAGAGAGTTAAGAGGCTGAAAGAAGATTTTTCTAAGCTCGAGCTGGATACCTTGAAGGAAATGATGACGAATTCAAAGGAGAGAAAGGAGCTTGACGTGCTAATAATTTACCGTCGTGCATGCAATCACGTGGGGGGCAAGCGTTGAAGATTTAGTTGACAAATGTGGCATGCACGTGGAGAGCATTCAGACAATTTAAATGGCAAGCATGTGCATGAACTTTAGAGAGACGGCTTGGTTTTTGTGTTAATACAGTTATAAATGTTTATATAAATTTATTTTATATAAATTAACGCGATATTTATTAATAGTATCGAGTGAAACATCGTCTGAAGCGGGATAAAAAATTTAGTTCTGACTTTTTTGACAACAAAATTTTGACTCGAAGAAGCTGACATGGCATTCTTACTTGCTTCTCACGCATTCCTCCTCCTGTTTTAAACTTAAAAAAAAAAAAAAAAAAAAAAGAAAAGAAAAGAGAGAGGGAGAGAGAAATCAAACGAACAAACAAAGCGACGTGTTATTAATTATTGACTTCTATTAATTTGGTTATTACCTACCATCCTTTAGTTGAACCTTGGAATCTTGTTGCTAATCTAATTTTCAAAGACAAGCTAATCTCTTCGTTTACATTAATTATAAGTGCCTTTGACCTCTCTGTTTATCAAATGCCCCAAATTGGTTAACTTTCGCATTTAATTGGGGTGATTTTTTGACGACCGGTTAATGCTATCAATGAGATTTACGGTTCTAGATTCTATAATTCACGCTACTTTTCTTATAGATCATATAAGTCACTGTAGTTGTTGGAAAATTATTCAAATAAACAAATAGTTATTTGGTACAATCAATCAATCGATAAAATTATTCAAAGATTAATCGATTGATTGTATAAGTTATTAGCGTATTTATTAAATCTCTGGAAAACGGTAAACAACTTTACAGTATCTATGATGCATGTGCGAGAGTTCTCTACGTGTTTTACTGGCTCTTCCTTTTCCACCCGCGAGAACGTAACCAAAATTTGTATCAATTTGTTTATATTGCAAGAAGGTTACGAATTAATTAAGGGATATTTTTTTGCTAGAATCTTCAATCTCTTCATCTAATTTATTTGTATGAGAATTAAAACAGTTTAATTAGAAAACAATAAATATTTTGTAATAAGATAAACAAAAATTTTGTCTTTTGTGTTTTACGCTAATTTTTGTTTTTTTTTTCTTTTTAATGAAATAGCGATTACATTAAGGGTCCATTTTAAAGTTATGACACAAAAATATTTAGTAAATATTTATTATTATAATTTAGAAGTTAAGTTAATTTAATTTCACAATTGTTTAATAAAGAATTTATAATATTTTTATTAAAATTATTATTTAAAAATTATATTTACTTTACGCTATCAACTTTTGCTCATAGTTGCAGTTTTTTTTTTTCTTATAGTAATTGTGGCCTAAATCTACAATACCTCAATAATACACAAGGCATTCTTAGGGATTGGGGTTGAAATGCTATAATTAACTAGGTTGTTGACAAAAAGGATGTTTGGTTTTTACTTTAATTATCTTATTTTATGTTTTTAGAGATATATTTAGAATATTAAATTTCATGCACTTAGGGCACATTTTGGTACACCACACATTTATACAATTATTAGAGGTATTTATCATATTTTTTCTACTTATAATTTTTTTCCATGATTTTTGATTGTTTATAAATTAATTTAATTGTTAAGGAGATATAAATCATTTTGCTTAAAAATTTTAAAAATATTTTAATTTGTGGTTAACATTAAAACTAAGAGATAGAATAGTAAAATAACATTTGTAAAACTAATACCATTATAACAACATAGGGTTTGAAGCTATTTTAAAAAATGAGAAGAATTTTGCTTAGTTTCTCCATACGATAGTGAGGTAATCCTCATTTTCTCTTTTCTTTTGGGAGCCATAATGATACTAATGGCTAGTTTGTGATTGCGATGTTTATGAAATAAGTTGTTTCTCTTGTGTAAATAAAATAAGCTACTAATTAAAAAAAGTAACTTAATGTTTGATAAATTATGTTATTACATTTATTTTGAATTTCAAAAATAACATATATGCATTTGGTAAATTTTATTACAAAGGTATTGTAATAATAATAATGAAAAAAATAAATTTAAATTTAAAGTCCTGTCCGATGAAGAAGGACCCACAGACATCCTCATTTGCGTCAATAATATAATAAAAACAGAAAAAAAAAGGAAAAAAAAAAAACCACAACTCTGACATCTAACTTCCTTTCAAATGCTTGTGCATGGTGGTGGTAGGCTGGATTATGACAACTCAGAATACAGGCCATGTCATTTTCATAGACATGGAATACTCCCTGGATTTTATTCATTCAATAGCTGGTGTTTCGATTTGCCTATTTGAAGGACCAACCATTCCATTTGTATAAATAAAGGAACTGGCTAGGGAATTCCTTGCGTTCACAGCAAGATCAAAGTAGTACTAAACAACAATAACTATTATACATGATTACTGCAAAATCACTGAGCTTCGAGTCGAAGGACGATCAATGGGAGACGTAGCCGATGATGAGAAGTAATAAAAGCTTCAAGAAGAGGGGTCAGTTGGAATGTTAGATAATGGCATTGACGGTGATCATCATGAATCTGATAATAATTTTAAGAAGATGAGGGAACTTGGAACTGACGATGAGCTTGTTGATCATCACAGAGCTGCTCTAATGCGAAGCTCATTGTCATTCTTCAAATCCGACAAGGCAGAAACTGCAGTTTTGCAATGGGAACGAGCTAGGACAATGGCGGCCAAGGCTAATCAATTGTGTTAATTTCATCGGTTCATACATGTGGATTTGATAAAACTCAAAAGATCATGTATCTCCTTTTCATTGTTGTACACTTAATTAATTATATATATTAGGGCAAATTTAGGGTTTGGAAGTTAACTAATATCTTAATTTACTCGAGAAGATTTGATAGCACAACATTTGAATCTTAATGATCCACAACATGTTTCCATAATATTATTAATTGTACGCATGTAGCTTGGAATGGTTCTATGCAAGGATGAAAAGGCTCAGAAATTGGCTCCAAGACACTGGCTTGAAGCTGCAAGTCCACAATTATTTAAGAGAAAATATCTTTCATCTCAATATTTATTGAATATTGAGATGCAATGGTGTGTACTCTGAAAAGGCCTTTCTTCTTATTTAAAATAGGAGTAATTCAAGCTTTCTCAGTTGATTTAATTTCTTCGTTTCGCTGTCGAATTTTTTTTTTCTTTCCTCAGCCTCTTTCTTGGAACTTGTTTCTGTCTTGATATTTATTCTCTCTCTTCTTCTTCTTCTTCTTCTTCTTCTTGTCGGACGACATATCACTTTCCCACCACACGTATGAGAGGCTCTACGTGTTTGACTAGATCTTCCTTTCCCTGAAGCGAAAACGTAACCAAAATGTGTATAAATTTATTTATTTATATTGCAAAAAGGTTACGAATTAACTAAGGGATATTTTTGCTAAAATCTTTAATCTTTTCATTAATCCATCTATATGAGAACTAAAACCGTTTTACTAGAAAACAAAATGTATTTTATAAAAAGACGGACACAAATCTTGTCTTTTGTGTTTCTGTGCTAATTTTTATACTTTTTCTTTTTAACGAAGAAGCAATTACATTTAAGGGTTTATTTGATATTAAAGTTGGATAGCTATAATCTAAAAGTTAACGTACGAAAATATTTATTAAATATTTATTACTATAGCTTAGAAGTTAAGTTGATTTAATTTCAAACTTGTATAATAAAGAATTTATAATATTTTTGTTAAAATTATGATTTAGAATTTATATTTTCTTTACACAGTCAACTTTTTTTTTTTTTTAAGTTATAGTCTTATATGTATATATAGTAATTGTGGCTTAAAAACTGTAACACCTTACGACCTTGTCAGGGATTGGGTGAAATGCTATAAC
Source organism: Aegle marmelos (assembly GCA_030449875.1). Taxonomy (NCBI): domain Eukaryota; kingdom Viridiplantae; phylum Streptophyta; class Magnoliopsida; order Sapindales; family Rutaceae; genus Aegle; species Aegle marmelos. Next base: position 8,464,939 of record JASUUL010000116.1, read on the forward strand.
CAACTAAGTTTTGACAAAAAATAATATTTGGTAAACTTTTTAATTGTCGCTTATCTCACGGGTTTATCCATTTTGATAACAACTTGTAAAAGCCACCTATTTAATAAACAATTATTAATTAAACTACCATACTTTTAAAGTTTTTATTATAATTTTAATATTTTAACAAAAGGACCATTATGTCTTTTTTTCCCCTACACTCTTCTATATAGATAAAAGACAACTTAAATTTATCTCTATTTTGGTCGTTGTTATCATGACAGTACTTTCATAATAAAATTTACCAAATGCGTATATTTTACCTTTTAAATTTATAATAACTGCAACAATATAATTTATTAAATATCAAATTATCTTTTTAATTAGTAGCTTTTTTTATTTGTACAATAGAAACAACTTATTTCATAGCTATCACAATCACAAACTAGCCTTCAATATCATTATGGCTCTCAAAAGAAAAGAGAAAATGAGGATTACCCTACTATCACTTGGAGAAACTAAGCGAAATTTCCATTATATTTTAAAATAGGTTCAAGCCCTATTTAATTATAATGATATTCCACATCTAGTCTTGATATTAGATATAAAATTAAAATATTTTGAGAATTTTTAAGGAAATTGACTTATATATCCTTAATGATTAAATTAATCTAATAAAGAATTGAAAACCATGGAAAAAAATTACAAGTGGGAAAAATATGAAGAGTACCCCTAATGCTTGTATAAACTGGTATATCATACCAAGATGTGCCCTAAGTGCTTGAAATCTAAGATTCTAAATATACCTTTGAAAATATAAAATAAAAAAATTAAACCAAAAATCAAAATATAAATGCAAATAAAGGCCAAATAAAATAACTAGAATAAATCTAGTAAATTCAACCACAATCGCGTGCATATGAATAGTGTATAATAAATTAAATACAAAGAATAAAATCACTCTATAAATGAGATCTATAAGAAACTCCTAACAAATTGATAAATCACACATGGTTGCAATTGCTTGGTGTGAAATAATTAATTAAGATTGCTTAACTAGAATAAACAAATAAGCAAGCAATAATAACAATAATGTTAAACAACAAAAGGTATATGGTATGGCCCAACCTACACTTTTCCTTCAAAATGAGTGATTGTGTAATAGATTAAAAAGTAAATAGAGTATATCGAATTTGTTATATTCATTTAAATAAATACTTTATATAATTATTAGAGGTTTATATCATATTGTCCCTACTTATAACTTGTCTTTATATTTTAGAATTCATTATTAAATTAATTTAATCATTAAGAGTTTATAATTAATTTTACTTAAAAAATATTCTCAAAATAGTTAAATTTTATAATTTTATAATTTTACTTAAAAATTTTTCTCAAAATATTCTCAAAATATTTAAGTTTAGAACAGGAAGGAATTCTGTTTAATTTATCTAAAAACGGGTAATTCTTATTTTCCGCAACAAAATAATTTAAAAAAAAAGAAAAAAGAAAAACTACAAAGCTTGGCTTCCAACTTCCTCTCAAATTCAATCTCATGCATGGTGGGGGTAGGTTGTGTTATTACCACTTAGGACTCGGGCCAGTTTATTTTCTACGTTCAAACAATAAACGTTGAATATTTTCTAGACTTTATTTGTTCAATATCTGTTGCATGTGCGTATTTGAAGGTCTCAGTCGTAGTGACCGAGTTTTCCATTTGTATAAATAAGGACCTGGCTAGGGATTTCATTACGTTCACAGCAAGATTTAAGTAATATTTAGCAAATTATAGTGACTATTATCTATGACTACTGCGAAATCACTGAGCTTCGAATTGAAGGACGATCATCAGGAGACGAAGCCGATGATGGGAAGTAATAAGAGCTTCAAGAGGGGGGGTCAGTTGGATAATGGCATTGACGGTGATCATCCAGATACTGATAACAGTTGTAAGAAGCTGATCGAACTTGGAAGTGATGATCGTCAAAGAGCTGCAACTAAGCTACAAAAATTTTATAAGAGCTATCGGGCGCGCAAAAACCTAGCAGATTGTGCTGTCGTCCTCGAGGAGCAATGGTAGTATCAATTGTTTTAATTAATTAATTAATTAATTTTCTCTCTCTCTCTCTCTCTCTCTCTGTGGAAACGGTCTGTTAGCATTAACCATTATTATAATTTATTATTTAATTTTTGGGTTTTGCATGCAGGTGGAAAGAATTAGACAAGGCAGCTCTAAAGCGAAGCTCAGTGTCATTCTTCAACTCTGATAAGGCAGAAACTGCAGCTTCTCGATGGGAACGGGCTAGGATACGGGCAGTCAAGGTTAATTAATTCTGTTAATTTCATCGGTTGATATAAATGGATTTGTTAAAACTCAAAAGATTATGTATCTGCTTTTCATTGTGGTACTTTTACTTAATTATAGCATGGCAACATTTGAATATCGATGACCCACAATATGTTCCCACTCTATCTGGCATTATTAACTTTCTGTTTTGACAGTAACTGACTTGATTAATATTATTATATTGTACGTAGGTTGGAAAAGGTCTGTGCAAGGATGAAAAGGCTCAGACCGTTGGTCTAAAATACTGGCTTGAAGCTGTAAGTTCACAATTATTTAGGAGAAAACATCCCCATCTCAATCTTTATTGAATATTTTCGATATTGAATTACTTGCTCCAAAATTATTACTTTTTCCTCGTCGTGCTGCTTAGATTGATCCCCGCCATCGTTATGGTCGCCATCTTCGTCAGTATTATAAAGTCTGGTTTGCCAGTGAGAGCACACAACCCTTCTTCTACTGGTAATTAGGAAAAGAATCCCTTGATATATAGTTAAGCAATTGATTATTTCCTTCTTTAATTTGATACTACACAATTTTTATTACCTTCTTTGATTTGTGAAATTTAATAAAGGTTGGACATTGGAGATGGCAAAGAAGTAGATGTTGCGAAGTGCCCAAGAGATGATCTACAACATCAGTGCATCAGATATCTTGGACCAGTAAGCATATATATGCTCTAACATAAATATATAACCGCGTACTACGAATATTACTTCACATTTCCATAGTGTTCGACGTTTATTACTCGAGTTATTAAGTCCTCATTTAAGAGTCGTTACATTACATACGACCTGCATATAATTTACAACTGATCTGGCAGAAAGAGAGGGAAACATACGAAGTGGTGATAGAAAATGGAAAGCTTGTTTACAGACAAAGCAGGGTCTGCGTAAATACATTGGAGGGTTCTAAGTGGATATTTGTCCTCAGTACTTCGAGAAAATTGTATGTTGGGGAGAAGAAGAAAGGCCTTTTTCAGCACTCTAGTTTTCTTGCCGGCGGAGCCACCACTGCATCCGGGAGATTAGTTGTCCTTGATGGGATCCTAGAGGTGTGTGTGTGTGTGTTCCATAAATTAAAATTTTCTTTTACATCTTGTTCTATATAACATACATAACTTGCTGCTTGATTTGTTTAGGCTACGTGGCCCTACAGCGGTCATTATCAGCCGACAGAGGAGAGCTTCATGCAGTTTTGTAGCTTCCTAGAGGATCATCAAGTGGACTTGACAAATGTTAAGGTAGCTAAAATCATCTCGCTCTTGACTCTTATCGATCATTCGAGATGGTTGAAACTGTGAAAGCACTGAAATTTCCGTACACTAACTAGATAAAAATAATAATAATAGTAATAATAATAGAATGACATTTTAGTTTTGAGGCTTTGAGCTAATTAAGTTATAATTGTTATAACTCACAGCTTCACTAGATAAATATGAGAATGACTTACAAATATCAATTAAAGGATATCTTTATCCTTTCATATATAGTTCAGGCACTTTGAATTTCGTACGTTATATATTTCAGATAACGTAGCATTAATTCACAAAATTTCCTATGAATAAGCAAATTAAAGCAAGCGTGAATATGTATGTAATGTGTGTTGCATTAATTGGTCTCCATTTTTCATTTATATGCAGAAATATCCAATTGATGATGACATCCCACCAAAAGCCTCCGATAGCAAGGAACTTAAATTGGATTCATCTGCCGAAGTTGATGACGAAACTAAGAACGCAGGGCTGGCTCAGCCATTTTTGGGGGCTTAGGCAAATGGTTTTAATTAGTTCTTCTCAAAATTTAGGGTCAATATTATATATTAATTATATACAAAATTTATTTGCGTAAAATCAATTCTAAAATGTAAAATTATTAAATAAAATTCCATTATATTATTGCTAATCCATGAATTTTTAATTCAATTATAACTTTTTCACTGACTGCTGCTTCACCAAATTACATCCATTTTACTACTCCTTTTTTAGGTTAATATTCTTCTACTTTTTGAGGTTTTTTTGATACAGTTTATTTTCATGCACAACCGAATATATTAAAAAGAAACAAGAACAAATAAGTAACACAACTAATTAAGAGAATAATAAAAAGATAAAATCTGAAATTTGAGATGAAATCATAAATCATAAATAAGAGAATAGAGGAAACTATTATAATTTTTTTTTTTGGGTTTTTTTCTCTTGAGTGGAAAGTAGAGGAAGCATTGATCTCTCTCTCTCTCTCTCTCAAAAGCACCAAGAACATATCGTGTCTTGTTTGTTGGGGGAAAAATTTAAAGGATAAGTAACAAAATGAGGGGTTTTAAAACTGTACCGTTTGCAATGTCTTCAATTCCAGGGAAGCAGCTAGCGGGTTCGATTGCACCATACATGAAAAATATATCTTGCAACTTGTGGGGCAGTAAATTAACACGTAGTGAATTTGCGAAACTCCAAGCTTCAAATTCTTGGCACACACAGGCCATACTCAATAATATCCTCCTTCATAAGATGAGGCATTAATTTATGCCAAGATGTCTTGGTTTCTCTAAAAGTTTCTAATTTCTCTCTGATTTATTCCAAAATTATTGTACAGATTATTTTAATATATATTAATATATCAATATACTATTGGTTGAAAATTACTCAGTGGACGATGTAGATAATCATCCAATTAATAATGTATTGGCACATCAACTTTTTGTTTTTTTTTTTTTCAAATATGCAAGAGCGTATATCTTTTTCTGGCATCACGTCACGTGCGAGTCATGCGGATATGATGCTGAAGTGGGCTTCCAAACAAAAACCAAAGAGTTGGACAATGATAAAAGTCCTTTCTTTTTTGGGCCTCTTTTAGACCGAAAACGGAAACTCAAACTGCCTTGCTGGGCCGGGCTCGAAGATTTGCATTATTATTATTATTATTATTATTTTTTAACCCCCGAAGGGTATTAAACTTATTTTATTTGGGCATGGTCCGATTGTACACATACAACCCACCTGCAAATGCGTTTCCTGAAGTCACGACAGAAAATAACTTTCTAAAAATTTAATTGAAAACAACTTTCGCTATTATTATTATTTCTAAAATCACTGTATTTTTTGGAAAATTATTGAAATAAATTGGTAGTAATTTTGTAAAATCAATCAATTACCTCATCTCTTTTTTCTTTTTTCTTTTTTTACGTTGGTTATTGACCTTTAATGTTATTAACAAAAGGCTAATTGATTGATTGTATAAGTTATTCGCCTGTTTATTAAATTTCCGAAAAACAATAAATAACTCTACAATGTCTATGATGCAGCAGGACTATTGATTGCGTCAATATTATTAATTAAAGGATTTGGTTATTCCATCAAATTTCTTATGTACGTTACTTAATATTTTCTATTATTAATGTGAAGCCGTAATCAACCTGTTATTTAAAATAAGAGTAATTCAAGCTTTCTCGTTTGATTTAATTTCTTCATTTTGCTGTTGAAGTTTTCTTTTCTCTCTTCAATCTCTTTCTTTGAACTTTCTTCGGTCTTAATATTTACTCTTTCTCTCTCTCTTCTTCTTCTTCTTGTTGTTGTTGGCTGGGCAAGGGAACCGAGACAACGTAACATTTTCCCAGCACATGTATGAGAGGCTCTACGCGTTTGACTAGTTCTTACTTTCTCTCACGCGAAAACGTAGCCACGACTTAATTAATTTGTAACCTTTTTTCAATAAATTTATACTAAGGGATATTTTTACTAAATCTTCAATCTTTTCATCTAATTTATTTATCTCTAAGCAAAAACGGTTTCACTAGAAAACGAAAAATATTTTATACAAACAAGGCAAACAAAAGTTTTGTCTTTTGTGTTTCTGTTCTAATTTATATATAATGAAAGACCAATTACCTTAAGGTTCTTTTTTATATTAAAGTTGGATGATAATTTAAAAGTTGTGACATAAAAGTATTTAGTAAATATCTATAACTTAAAAGATAAGTCGATTTGATTCTATAATTATATAATAAAAAATTCATAATTTTTTGGTTATATTAATTAAAATTATTATTAAAATATTATATTTGCTTTAGGCTATCAACTTTTGTTCATAATTATAAATTTTTTTTTTCTATAGTAATTGTGACTTAAAAACTATAGCACTTCAATAACATGTAAGATTTCTTCAGGTAATATGGAAATGATATAACTAACTAAATTTTGACCAAAAAAAAAAAATTGTTTGGTAAACTTTTTAAATGCTACTTTTCTCATAGGTTTGTCCATTTTGATAGCACTTTTTAAAAATAAGTGGTTTTTTTTTCTTTTTTCAATAAACAGTTTATTAAATAAATCACCATACTTTTTAAAGTTCTTATTATAACTTTGATATCTTAACAAAAGAACTATTATGATTTATTTTTCCATAACTCTTATATATAGATAAAAGACAACTTAAATATACATCTATTTTGATCATTATTATTACAATAGTACTTTCGTATGAAATATACCAAATAGACATAGTCTATCTTTCAAATTCGCAACAACTGTAACAAAACAATTTACCAAATATCAAACTATTCCTTAATCAATAAGTTATTTCATCTGCATAACAAAAATAATTTATTATTTCATAGCCGTCGCAATAACGAACTAGGCTTCAGTATCATTATGGCTTCCAAATACCTCACTATCGTTTGGAGAACCAAAGTGAAATCCCTCTCATATCTTAAAATAAGCTTAAGCTCCATGTAGTTATAATAGTGTTAGTTTTATGTATATTATTTTAGTATTCTACACCTTGTTTTGATTTTAGCCATAAATTTAAAATATTTTTAGAATTTTTAATGAAATTGACTTGTACATCCTTAATGATTAAATTAATCAAATAAAGAATTGAAAATCATTGAAAAAATTACGAGTGGGAAAAATATGATAAATATCCTAACAATTATATAAACCAATGTATCATACCAAAACGTGCCCTAAGTGCATGAAATCTAATATTCTAAATATACTTTTGAAAACAAAAGATAAAACAATTAAATCAAAATATAAATGCGAATAAAGGCCAAATAAATAATTGGACTAAAATTGTAGATTCAACCACAATTGGGTGCAAATGAATAATACACAATAAATCAAATAGAGAGAAAAAAGCACTGTATGAAGGAGATATATATGCAACTACTAACAAACTAATAAATCACATATAGTTGCTATTGCTTGATGAGAAATAATTGACTAAGGCTGCTTAATTAGCATAAGCAAATGAGTAACAACAAGAATAATGGTACAATAAAAGGCATGTGGTATGACTCAGCCTATACATCTCCATCAAAATGAGTGATTGTGGGCTAGATTAAAAAATATTTTAAATTTGTTAGATTCATTTAAATGAATACTTTATATAATTATTAGAGGTTTTTATCATGTTGCCCGGGTGGAGATGATGGGGTCGGTCCATGGATTTTCCTTCTTTTTGTCGCATTTCGCTCAAAGGGTTGAAGCGAGATAGTGCATCAAGCTGTTCGTAAGGGCCAACTTGACCCTCTTCCCCAGGGATCCCAGATGCTTATAATTTATCTTCATAGTTTATAATTTGTTATAAATTAATTTAATGATTAAGAGTATGTAATTCATTTTGTTTAAACAACATTATCAAAATATTTAAATTTGATGGCTTACATCAAGATTAAGGGTAGAAGAACAAAATGATATATAAAGCTAACTCGGTTATAATTGCAAGGGGTTAGGCATATTGTAAAACATGAAGGAATTCTGTTTAATTTATCTAAACAATAGGGTAATCCTCATTTTCCCTAACAAAATAATAAAAAAAGAAAAAAGTACAAAGCTTGACTTCCAACTTCCTCTCAAATTCAACCTCGTGCAAGGTGGCTGTAGTTTGTATTATTACAACTTAGAACTCAGGTCATTTTATTTTCTACGTTCAAACAATAAATGTTGAATATTTTCTAGATTTTAATTATTCAATATCTGTTGTGTCCATGATGCGTATTTGAAGGTCTCAATCGTAGTGACCACGCTTTCCATTTACATAAATAAAGGACCTGGCTAGGGATTTCGTTAAGTTCACAGCAAGATTTAAGTAATACTTAGCAAATAATAGTAACTATTGTATATGATCCCTGCGAAATCACTGAGCTTCGAATCGAAGGACGATCATCGGAGGACGAAGAGGATGATGGGAAGTAATAAGAGCTTCAAGAAGAGGGGTCAGTTGGATAATGGCATTGACTGTGATCATAATGAATCTGATAATAATTGTAAGAAACCGAGGGAGCTTAGAAGTGGTGATGAGCTCGTTGATCATCACGGAGCTGCAACCAAGCTACAAAAATTTTATAAGAGCTATCGGACGCGCAGAAACCTAGCAGATTGTGCTGTTGTTGTCCAGGAGCTATGGTATTATCAATTGTTTTATTCATATTAATTAATTAATTAATTTCTCTCTCTCTCTCTATGGAAACGGTCAATTATTATTACCATTATTATAATATATTATTTAACTTTTGGGTTTTGCATGCAGGTGGAAAGAATTAGACAAGGCAGCTCTAACGCGAAGCTCAGTGTCATTCTTCAACTCTAATAAGGCAGAAACTGCAGTTTCTCGATGGGAGCGGGCTAGCATAAGGGCAGCGAAGGTTAGTTAATTCTGCTAATTTCATCGGTTGATACATATGGATTTGATAAGACTCAAAAGATTATGTATCTGCTTTTCATTGTGGTACGTTTGCTTAATTATATTAGGGCAAACCTAGTGTTTGGAAATTAACTAATATCTTAATTTACTTGAGAATATTTAATAGCGAAACATTTGAATGTCAATGATCCACAATATGTTCCCACTCTATCTGGCATTATTAAATTTCTGTTTTGACGATAACTGACTTGATTAATATTATTAACTGTACGTAGCTTGGAAAGGGTCTGTGCAAGGATGAAAAGGCTCAGAAATTGGCTCTAAGACACTGGCTTGAAGCTGTAAGTTCACAGTTATTTAAGACAGAACATCTCCATCTCAAGATTTATTGAATATTTTCGATAATGAATTACTTGCTACAAAATTATTACTTTTTCCTCGTCGTGTTGCTTAGATTGATCCGCGCCATCGCTATGGTCACAATCTTCATCTGTATTACGAAGTCTGGTTTGCCAGTGAGAGCACCCAACCTTTCTTCTACTGGTAATTAGTGAAAAAATCCCTCAATATATGATTAAGGAATTGATTATTCCTTCTTTAATTTAATACTACACATTTTTAATTACCTTCTTTCATTTGTGAAATTTAATGAAGGCTGGACATTGGAGATGGCAAAGATGTAAATGTTGTGAAGTGCCCAAGAAATGTTCTACAACATCAATGCATCAAATATCTTGGACCAGTAAGCACCCGCGCGCGCACACACTGTTTAACATAAATATGCAACCACATACTACAACTCTCACTTTAGATTCTCGTAGTATTCGAAGTTTATTCTATTTAAAATTAATGAAGTTCGTTACGTATGACCTATATATCACGTACAAATAAATTGTGATATTTATTTGTTATTTACAATTGATCTTGCAGAAAGAGAGGGAAACGTATGAAGTGGTAATAGAAAATGGAAAGCTTGTTTACGGACAAAGCAGGGTTTGCGTAAATACAGTGGAGGGTTCTAAATGGATATTTGTCCTCAGTACTTCAAGAAAATTGTATGTTGGCGAGAAGAAGAAAGGCCTGTTTCAGCACTCTAGTTTTCTAGCCGGCGGCGCCACCATTGCATCCGGGAGATTAGTTGTCCTTGATGGGATCCTAGAGGTACATTTCTATTTTCTACACACACACACACACACACACACAAAATCTATAAAGTAAAATTCCTTTACATCTTGTTCTATGATATACATAACTTGGTGCTGAATTTGTTTAGGCTATATGGCCCTTCAGTGGTCATTATCGGCCAACAGAGGAGAACTTCTTGGAATTTTGTAGTTTCCTAGAGGATCGTCAAGTGGACTTGACAAATGTTAAGGTAATTAAAATAATCTCTCTCTTATTATTAATCGTTCGAGATGGTCGAAAGTCTGAAAGCATTAAAGTATCAGTACACTGACTATATAAAGCAATAATAATAATAATAATAAACTGAGATTTAATTTTGAGGCTTTGAGCTAAATTATAGTTTGTTGTAACCTCTGGCCTAGCTAACCAGTCAAACATGAGAATAACTTACAAATAACTTGCAGGCACTTTCAATTTCATACGTTATATGTGTCAAATAACGTAGCATTAATTCACAAATATTCCTATGAATAAGCAAATTAAATCAAGTGTGTGTATATACGTGTAATGTATGTTACATTGGTCTCCATTTTCATTTACATGCAGAAATATCCAATTGATGATGACATCCCACCAAAAGCATCCGATAATAAGGAACTTAAATTGGATTCATCTGCTAAAGTCGATGTCGAAACAAAGAACGTTAGCCCAGCAGCAGCAGCCTCAATCAAAGAAGAAGAAGAAGACCAAAAGCTGAATTACAAAAGCAATAATAAGAATGTGGAAGAAGAAACAGAAGCAAAAGTGTTTGAAATTGATGATGATCAGAAGCCTTTGTCACGCAAAATATGGACAACAGGTGCAGGTCCCAGAATCAGTTGTGTTAGAGATTACCCAACTCAGCTGCAATTCCATGCACTTGAACAAGTCAATTTGTCTCCAAGAAAAGGACCATCATCCCTCGCAAGCTGCAGCATTATTAATGGTCCAGTCTCTTCACCAAGACCTAGTCCCAAGATTATTCTCTCCCCTAGACTTTCTCGTATGGGACTTTCCAGCCCCAGTCCCCGGTCAAGTCAAATTTCTGTGCATCAATAAACTTATTATGTTTTTATTAGACGTACGAGTTAATTTACTACCATAGTTGACGGGGTAATTTCAACTTCGTTCATATAAATGGAAGGGTACCATCTTATTCTAACGAATTGACCGATAAGTTGAAAGTTTAACACGCTATTAAGGACAATGTATACAATTTAGTGAAACTTCAGATTGATGTAAATTTCTAAAGGAAATTAGCTTTTGCGTTCACCAAATGCCATGTTTATGGAGACGTGTATGTTGTGCCTAAATTTTCAGGTCCTTCATATGGCCTTCGTAATTAATTTGCCTGCTGCTTTCATTTAATTTTTACGCACTTGACCTTATCAATTTATACAGATCATTAGTTAATTGTTAAAACTCATTGGCTCATTACGGCAACTATTATCTTAATGAAAGTTAATGTTTCATTCGTTACGCACAAGTATGAGAATTCAATTCGGCGGTTTGATTACTTACTTCATTGTTTCAATTACTTTTACTAATTAAGGCACATAGATAACCCTTATGACTGATTCTCTTAGTGGTCTTCAACATATGAAGAAATATCAATTAAATTGATTAGAGTCATCTCCTAATTTGATCTTCTTTTGAACTAAATTTATTAACATGATTAGTGGTTAATAAATTCAAAAATAGAGGTAGATAAATCATAATCATATACGATCACTAAAATATAGACAACCCAAAATTAATAAAAGATCAAGATCAAAAGAAGATTTTAGTCTCAATTAGATATCAATTTTCAGCTTTCACCCCATAAAAAAAATGTTAATCACACTAAGAAAGCGAAATGTTATTGATATCATTTCTTTTTTTTTTTTTGGATGGAGATTGGTATCATTAATATAACTAACAAGTCTAATAAATTAACTTCACAGTCAAACATTATACATGCCCTAGATCCCAAAGAATTATGCTCATGCCTTTAAAATGGATTATTGATAAATATTGGTAGAGTTTCACAACTATGGTGCATTTATTAAATAAAAATTGGAATGAACTAAAATTAAAACGTATAAAAATGAGAATGAATTAAAATAAAAATAGAGAATAGAAATAAAAATAAGTTGTTTACTTAAACTAAATAATTAAAATTGAAATAAACTATATTTTCATTACCGTATTTATTTTATTTTAGAATCAAAATTGTAATGAGTCAGATTGTTCAAACTATTAACAAGTCCTTAATTGTTAATCTATATTTTAATTATTGCAATTATAATTATTTGAAATTGTTATAATTGATAATTATTGTTGTTGATGATGACAATTATTATTATCATCATCATCATCATCATTATTATCATTAGCAATAATATATTAATTACTATAAAACTTTTTATTAATAATCATTATCATCACCAGAAGCATCATCACATCGGCAACATTATTGTGTGGTGAAGACGAATATTATGTGGTGAGGCTCAATTTTAGTAGCGATCATGAGATGTTGGCGGCGACAGCATTGAGGCTCGATCTCATGAGTTCGATCACGGTGAGGCTCAGTTTTGGCAGTGATCACGATGAAATCAGGAACCACAAAGATGGCCTATGTTTCTTTATTTTTTTTTTTTAAGTGAGGTTAAAATTGAATTTATGAAATTTTAAAATTATAAAATTAAAATTTTTGAGAATGAGAGGCTAATTCTTACTCACTTTTTAAAATGGTATCCCATTCTTTATTCTCAAATTGGGGTAGATCTTATATTTTCGATTTTAATTTTTACCTTTATTTTATGAAATAAATATTATTAACAATTCTAGATTTCACAATTTAATTTCTAGTATGAAAAATGAACACACTAATATTGTAAATGAAGTAAATTTCTAATTGTTATAAGATTTCTTTTCGGCCATCAGAATATAATTTATGACTGTTTTCATCCCATTCACCCTACAATCATAATTCAATCACCTAATTAAATAAAATTGTAAATATATATTGTGATATTGGTTTTGTTTTCAATCGTTTTAGTTGTATAGTCTATAATACTGATTTAATTAGAAACCAAAAAGATTACTTGAATCAAGGAGCGGCAATAAAGTCTTCATATCCGTTACAATTCTGTTTTTGATTCGAAATTCAAAATTTAAAACACGACACCCGTCTCTCTTTACTCACTCTCAATAAAGGTGCTTCCACTTCCCTTCCCACTTCCACCAACGGTTCGTTGCCAGAAAACTGTTTTTCAAAATTCAAAGAATCACAAACGAAGAAAAGAGTTTTAAAATTACCCTTCTTCTATAATCAACTTCTGTCTCCCAAAAAAAAAAAAATCAATTCACATCTCTGTTTTCAAATTAGGTTTCGTTTTCGGAAAAGAGTTTGCTGTAAATTATCTTGAAATGGGCGTCTCAGGAAAATGGCTGAAGTCACTTGTGACTCACAGTAAAAAGCCCCAGATCACAGACCACGTAAGTAAAAACGAAAAAAATTAAGAATAAAAAATTCTGTGTTTCGTTTACCTTTTTTTTTTGGGTTAATTGTTCCCCCTGATTTTCATTTTTTTTCTTGGATGTGTGTTTATTTTGCAGGAAAAAGTGAATGACAAGACCAAGAAGAAGTGGAGGCTATGGAGGAGCTCGTCAGAAGGGTATGGATCTTCATCAAAAAGAAGCCAATTGGCGGCATCAGAGTCGTCTGATTGTGATGATGCTTTCGGTGCAGCTATGGCTACTCTGGTCCGTGCTCTACCGAAAGATTTCAGGTTGATCAGGCAAGAATGGGCTGCAATTCGGATCCAAACGGCCTTTCGAGGATTGCTGGTAATTGGGTTCTTCTTCTCTTTCTGTTTCATCATATATTCAGATCTAATATATAATGATGTGTGCAACAGTGTCAGATTTTTATTTAATTTAATTTTATACCATCTGTTCTGGTTTAGGACCGTGACCTTTAAATGAGTAGAAATAGTTTCAGTTATAGGTATATGCATCGAAAAGAAAATCTTATACAACTAGAATTTTTGCAATTTTGTTGTATAAGCAATTGCCTAATTTCTCTAGGCAAGCTTAGCTTTGGTGTAATAAACTGGTGAGATTTCTAGTTGTACATAGCTGGTGAAGTTCAATTTTTTTACAAAAGAGAAGCAAAATAGCTCTTGATTTTGGTATTGTATGTATCCATATGGCCTCCATTAATTTGTTTGAGTCTGTTGATCCATTTCGTAGGCGTGTGGAAAAATTGGATTTGAATTTGTAAGGATATTTTGTGCTGATATGGTTGTATAATAGCTTACTTGTAGAGGAGGTTCATCATGTCACTTTATCTTACTGAGAAGCGTGAGAGGTCAAAGAAAACAACCAGATGTTTTACTCAGGGTTTTCTGAATATGCAAGTTTGTTGAATGTAAAATCCAGAAGCAATGTTTGTCGCCTTGTGTGCTGTCTTCTTTTCCTCTTTCTAAAAGACAAAAAACAGAAGAGTTACCATGTTCAAGTGGCTTAAGCCATTTGAAAGATCAGTCTGGAAAGCAGCCACTGTGACTTAATCAATGGGGTGTTGAAGTTTATCAGTCTATTACACAACAGTGAGCTATGTCATAGAATCTTGTGATACTTATTTGGAGAAGAGATCATGTGTGTGCTTTATAGTTTTCATCTTTTGTATGCGAATCTTGAAATGATTGCAGGCAAGGCGGGCTTTCAGGGCCTTGAAAGCAGTGGTCAGGCTCCAAGCAATATTTCGAGGCTGGCAGGTCCGGAAGCAAGCTGCTGTGACACTGAGGTGCATGCAAGCTCTTGTCCGAGTTCAGGCTCAAGTAAGGGCAAGGTCTGTGGGGATGGCTTCTGAAAAGGAGGGTACGATGCATGGCCTGTTGGACAAACATTGCAGCCAGGTTGATCCCACCAAGCAGGCTGAGGTTAGATGTTCTCAGATTTATATGATTCCAGGTGGTAGTGTTGTTGCATATGTGAAATGAAAAGATAATGTTGTTAAATGTTGGGTGTTATTGATTGCAGAAAGGATGGTGTGATATTCCTGGGACTGCGGAAGAAGTGAGAACAAAGCTACAGCTGAGGCAAGAAGGAGCAATCAAGAGGGAGAGAGCAATTGCATACTACCTCTCCCAAAAGGTTCTTTCTTATCCTTCATCTTGGTCAGCTATTCAGCAGAACTCGTTTTCTAATTAATGCTGCATCATAAAGAGAATTTCATAAGCGCTTAATTAAGATATGTAGCCTTAATTGTATGAATTTACAGCATGTCTAATTTTCTTTGCTTTCAGCAATCGAGATCATGTCCTAGTCCAAATTCAAGAACAGACAAGACTGTAAATTCCTCCAAGCATCATAGGCTGGATAAGAAGGGCCGGGGCTGGAGCTGGCTAGACAGTTGGATGGCAGTTAAACCATGGGATAGTGGGTTGTTGGAAGAGATGCATTCAGACCCTTCAGAGATGACTCCTTTCTATCGGAAAAGTGAAGATAACATTGTTGGGTTTTATCCCTGTTCTTCCGAGCGAGACCCAGTGAAAGTAAGAAGGAATAATGTCAATACTAAAATTACTGCTAAACCTCCTATAATTAGTCAGATTAGTCACTCACCATCCTCCCCAAGTTCTGAATCTCCTTATGATGAGACATCACCGTCCACTTCCTCCTCATCCACATCTTTAACTCCAGTGTCCGGAAATACACTCATGATGGAAAGAGCAGAAGATAGTTACTACCGAAAACCCGGCTACATGAATGTCACCCAGTCTATCAAAGTTAAGCAAAAAGCATCGAGGTTTTGTTCTCCCAACAAGTGGAATGAACTTTCTAATGGAGACGACAGAAGCTTGGCTGATTCTGAACCATCATTCAATTTGTGCAAAGATCTCTACCCACCAATACCATTGGGCCGACATGATCAGCTGAAGTATCGACGACACTAAGGTTTCTTGAGTTCAACAGCTTGTTGCACATTGCAAATTACATAGATATTTTCATCATAGGATTAATTCTTGATCGTAACAAGTATAATGGCATATTATTTGAGATATTTATGCTAAAACTGTAGATGTTTGGCAGGATTTTGTTCATAGAGTTGAAAAAATATGCAACTTCTGTGAGTTAATGGATGTTCTGATAGAAGATTCAATTGTGACTTCCTCTTCTATTTGTAAGAAAAGTTATAGATAAATGACATTAATTTTCAGTGTATATTATTGAGTACTAGAATTTTCAATGAAGATTGAAAGAGTGCTGTTTTGAGATTTAATGAGGCTTCCTGTTTGTTCTATCTCTAGATTGGTTGTATATTGGTTGAAATCAAGACTGCAGGTGACGTCTATTTTATAGTGTTTCTTGTTCTTTGTTGTGCCCTTTTATCTAATTCATTCTAGTCCAGTCAAATCCGGTTCGCAAATCCCTTAAAATTTTCAGGAAAAATGGCACGGATGGAAATTATTTAGCTTTATCAAAACATTGAAGATTCTCATATACTTTGCAGGCAGGATAGCATATCAGATAAAGACTTTCTAGCTTTATCAAAAACATGAAAGATTCTCCCAAGTAGTAATTAAGCTCTTTCCCATTCTCAATTAAACCCCACATACAAAGCTAATAATAATTCATGGAAGAATCAAACACAAAAGAAATTGTGGGGTGTCTTTGTTTTCTCTTAATTAAGCACTCAGAATTTTGATTCAGTTTTCAATGCTTTTCATTCTGGTCCCAGAAATTGAATAAGCTCAATCATAAAGCAAAATGGTATTACAGCTCACAGGCAACTCTTAAACAACAGGCTAACTTGCTGCTAAAAGCAATTCCAATTTTCAAGGACCATGCATAAGATTTCAAATCATGTGATTAGCAATAATTTAGCTCTATCAAACATTGGTCAATATAAATGACTATGATATGTTACCATTAAACACAAATAAAATAAATTGCAATCAAATGGAATAGCCATGCATGGGCATTGATGTAACGTTTATGTAATAAATTACGGTCCCGTTATTCACGCTCAAATGGAAGGACCACAATCATCAACATCGTCCCAGCTGAAGAATATTGTGAATGAGTTGATGCTTTCATCTCTTCAAGAAATTGAAAAAAATGCAAAGACGATTAAACAGAATACAGGCTTGACAACCACATAATGACTTCAATATAGAGTTGTCTTCTACAATGCTCCCACTCCACCCTCTCTTGAAAATACTTGAATTTTTTATGTCTCTGTTACCAACCCCTCCAATTTCTGTTAGAGCGTGGGCGTTACAATGAACAACACGATATTATAGATATAGACTAACAACCATATACTAGAGGTGTTGATATGAGTATAATTTTTTATTTTTTATTTTTTGGTTACAAGTATTACATACGTCACAGATAACAAATAACTCGTAGCCTTAATAACAGTGCATGCATACCGTAGCAAATCTTGATGTTCACATGGTATAGAGACCACACAAGTTGAAATGGTTAATGGGTCAGTTTCAGAAGTGAGTACCAGATTATACATTTTGGGTAGCTTTAGACAGTATCGTCAATAGGTTAGAGTTTGACTTCTCTCTCAAGAGCATGAAATGCCTATAGAGGACAAAAACAAGAAGATGAGGTACCACGTGGGAGGAAGCACAAAGTAAAGCAAAAAAACAAGATTGGGATCATCAAAAGCTGTAAGCTTTTCTTGGATGCATATGCATGCAGGGCAATGCAATGCAATGTGAGCATACGTATGCGTCAAAGTTGATATGATTTGATGAAAAGAAAAGAAAAGAGAAAAGTTATGGGAAAGCTTTCCTTCAAGTGTGAGTAAGTGGACTTTCTTTCGATGGGGGATTGCCATGAAGAGAAGGAAGCAGTGTGGGGTCTCAAATCATCGCTATTTTATTGCATACTCATTAATTAATTAATTGTTTTTTTTATGTGACAGGAGAGTTTCATTACATTACGCATTACATTTTTGTAGTTTGCTTCATTGCATTTTCCTATATAATATAATATAATAAGGGTGTCTAATAGATAAAAAAGAAAAAAATATAATTTTTAATACATTAAAATCATATTTTAGTGGGAATGAGGATGCTTTTATTAAAGAAAGACTATTTATATAGGTTAATTATACTTGGTGGCACATATTTTGACAAATTTTAAAATGGTAACATATATTTTAAAAATATATGATCAGATGATAATTACCTCAAATTCTAATTGAGTAAGGGGAAAATTAAAAAAAAAATTATTTTAAGGTTCATTATACTTAGGTGACACTTATTTTGATAAATTTGAAAATGATCACATATGCTTTGAAAATACTCGATCATGTGAAAATTTGTTAATTTTTATTTTTAATTTTAACAAATTGAGGGTAAAATTAAAAAAATAGATTAATTATATTTATTTACTTTTTTCACTTTCCTTTCTGACTCTCTCCTTCTTCTTTCATCTTCTCTAGTTTTTTTTTCTTTATTTCTTTGTATTCTTTAATTCGTGTTTTTCTCTCTTTTTCTCTTTTTTTTTCTTAATCTTCTCCAATTCATTTTCTATTTTTTCCCCACTTTTTTTCCTCCTTCTTTCTTCATCTTCTCTAGCTTTCACCTTCTCCACAGCCAAACATGATAGCAGCTGCAAGCTCATGGAATCAAATAAGTAATTTGATTCAACAATAATTTTTTTTTCGAAAAAGATGATATATATAAGTTAAAAATAAGTGAGTATGGTAGAAACATCGTTTTGTCAATACTTATAGTGCAAAAATATGTATTTATAATTAATCAATTACTCTCATTAGAGTTAACAAATTGTCATCTGATCACTATTTCTAAAATATGCGTTACATTTTTTTAAATATGTCAAAACAAGTGTTATCGGATGGTAATCAATCCTAAACTAAATTTATCTTTTTAATTTTACGCTTAGTCCATTAGAATTAATGGTAAAAGTTAAAGGGTTGTCACCTGATTGAGTATTTATTTTGATATATATATATATATATATATATATATATATATATATATATATATATATATATATGTCTCTTTCAAATAATTGGTAGGTAGCTAGCCATGCATGATTGATTCATGAAGACGTACACATATCAAGTTTACTGATTTCCACATGCAAATTCTTTTATTGTTGTCAAAATTACCAGGATTCCTTACCAATTGTAACGGGTAAAAGATGTTTTGAGCTTAATGTATATGATTGCACATCACTTTTCTGATGAAATTAAGAGATTGTCTAGTAACACTATCGCATACGTAGCTCATCCCACTCATTATTCTTATCATAATTTACAGAAAAATTGTTCATGCGAGCGTCCTCTTGTAAGAACAAGTTAGAGTTAATCTTCTTCCACCAAAATAAAAACTAATAATAAAATCATTTCTTGTTACATGTGCGCTTTGGTTTCGAGTTTCTCATAACTAGGGAGAATAGGACCATCATTAACTAATTAATTGCATGTAAATATGTCTCGGTTCTATGTACGAGTCAAAATCAGAAGTGATTAAATTTGTAACCTTCAAATATCTCACATTCAAGATCTTATAAATACAATGGGACATTAATTCTTTTTGAATTTTAAGCATTTTATTACATCGAAAGGAATGATATATGCCAATTTTAGTTTGATATATATAAGAGATGCAAAAATGAAAAGAAAGCAAAAAGAGAGAAACTTTTTTGAATGAAAATGACCTAAACCAAAATCAAAATTTTTCTTTCAAAGACGACAAAGAAATACCTTGCTAGCTATTAATTTGCGATATAGAGATGTACATGGTGCTGACTTCACAGTATTTTATAAGCTGGGATGAAACAAAATTTCTGCTACTGTTTGTGTCCTCTGATGGCGCAACAAATAAAGCAAAAGAGTCTGATGCTATTAATTGTTGCACATGCAACAATTAAGTCAAGAATCTTTATCGGTCCTATGTGTTATATATTTCTTTCATCACAAGCATTCCAAACTCTTACTCTTTCTTTCAGGAGCAAGCAAGAAAGTTCAAATGCGTGTAACCTAAAGTACTTAGCAAATAAACCTTCATCACAGGAACTAGATTATAAACCCATTTTTTAAAAAAACTTTTGGTTAATTTCAAGGCTCAATAATATGCAGCTCGCTTCCCCAAACAGAAAAAGAATTGTGCCTTTCTTGTCATGTTTCCAGACTAATGTATTTTGAACCAATTTTCAGGGAAAAATATATTAAAAGGATCTTTTTTGTTTTTAATTTAGTTTAAGCTTCTTAATATTCAAGTTAATTATTATTTCTTTTTTAATTCAGAATTATCAATCTTTATTTGGCTAAACACATTTGTGATTTTTTTCTAAGGACCTGGAAATCAAAATCATGAAGATATTTTTTGATTATGACATTCTTGACAACAGTTTAAACATTCAATTTTTTTTTAAATTATGAACAATAACCATGAAGAAATTTTTTTCTTTAATTATTAATGGTCCCCCCTGGGGGAAACATAGGTCAAATTCCAATTCTAATTATATTACTACACTTTTCTAACTAAGTATTAGTCCCTATATTGAACACATCTCCCAACACCAAAAAAGATTCTTAAATAACATCGAATGCTTTATCGTACAATAATTACTTTCTATATATATATATATATATATATAGAGAGAAAATTAATCTAGATTAAGGTATCAAGAAAACAAATCTAATATATAATTAATCACAAGGAATCTTTCAACGGATTGTAAAAACTTTAATTAATTTACTTCAGTAATCCAATTTGCTTTCATCATTGACCAAAATATATGCTGCATTTTTACCCAAAAAATAGTTGCCATGAGATTTTCCCATTTGCTATTATTTCGTCCTTCTAAATGAATTGCATTATCTCTTGCTCCTTGTTTAGAAATCCACCTTAATTGTTGTTAGCTATCATGTAACTTTCACTGTTATATGTTAATTTTAATACCAACCCTTTTACTGTTGACAGTGGAGCTCGTTACTTAAAATTCTTTTTGTAAATTCTGAGCAGAGAATTGTTATAAAAACCATCTGATTAAATTGAATTACCACACCTGCCGGGAACTGCGATTAGGGTACCCTGGTAGTTAATATATATGTGTGTGTGTGTGCGTGCGTGTTTAGCAAATTTGGGGAGAGAAATGCAGTTCGACAAAGGGATTATATATGTGTAGAAGTGAAGTTTGGTTAAAAAAATATGTAATATAGGCAATTAAGCTAGTTCTGTTTTTGGTGCTAGCTCAATTTAGAACCCACTTTGCAAAAGGAAAAGAAAAAGGAAAACTTATTATTGGATTACTTATACATTTGGAATTTATGCACTTAAATAAAACAAAAGGAGCTACATTTGATCGGAATGGTGACCTAAAGTTGCTTATTTGAAAGATTATTATTAATCGCCTTAGTCCTTATCAAAAGTTTACAAATATATTGGTGCAGTTCATATTATAATTTTGTACAATTTAGTCTAGACTTGTATGTAATAGTTAAATAACATCCAAGAATATTTAGGCTAGATCGGGGTTTTTACTTAATGAAATGAAAAATTAGTCACGAATATTGCAGCTCATTAAGGTTTCAAGTCACAATTTCATACCCAAAAGAAGATCTAAATTAAGCATAATACTTATTTTAATCGATTTACTAACTATATTTAGTATAGAGGAACAGTGATCAATATGAAAGAATCATCAGATTGGATGGTGGGGACCCTAACATCCCAGACTCTTGAAGAATAGCTGGACATTGTGTACCGCCTCTCCTATTTAGAAGAACTTTTTGGCCCAGTAATTATCAGCATCAATCTAATTCGATGGAGAGAATGAATACAAAAGGTTAAAAGTAATGTAAATGAATAGCTAATTAATTATGGGGCCTATCATATGTAAATGAATATGCTGATTATTCATTATTAGCATCATTATCTTCTTCATTATCTATTCATCGAGTTTGTTATCATCAATAATAAATGACCGTTAACTAAATCACACTTATGCATATAAGCCCTAATTGTTATAACTGTTCGAGTAGTACATATTTTGTGATATTTTGTTGCCTCAATGAAACCCAGTTGATTTTTACTTGAGATTGCCGGGAGAAAGAAAAAAAAAAAAAAGATTCTCTCACCATACCTACCAAATTCCATAGTCAGATCATTACATCAAAGTCTTGAGTAAAGAAATAGTTTAATTACAACCATGTATGCATATCATTGTCCTAATTATTATAAAAATTAATTATACAATAGTATGCTAACTAAATGAAACATGTTCATGTGGTTTTTTTTTTCTTTTTTTCTTTTAAGTAGTCAATTTATTGAAGGCGGGCCGGTCTGCGATATTTTATCTGTACTCCAACACCACTCTTGTCCTGGCACCCTTCATGTTTACCCTAAAATAGATTGCATGCATTTCTTCTTTTTAAAGATTTGACCCCAGTTGAATCATAATAAGCTTTGCAGTACATTATGATTACTATTCTTTTGACTTCTTAATAATTGTGCTTTATTTTGCTTCTCAAATAAAATAATTATTAATTAAAAGGTAAGTTACTACTAATCCTTGTGTTACACGTGGGCTTCCAATCTCTTCAACTAGCATTATTTAAATATCCGTTAAAAGCAAAATCAACATATTCTTAATACATGGTTCACGATGTCTCCCCCACAAGTCCAATCGAGAGAGAAAAAAATGAAAAAGGTTGATGAAAAAAGCCAAGATTCCATTGGAATTTCTTGCTATCACACAATGGAGCCAAAGTGTTGCCACTAAGTGAACATCAGAAGATGCCTGTAACTAGACGTAACTTTTTTTTGCTTGAACTATAAATGTTTCATTCAATTTTTTGGCTGTCTTTCATTGCTTTGCTTTATTAGATCATCCTAAATACAGCCTTTTGGAATCTTTGCTTCAGATTTTTATACTTAGCTAGCACTCCATAATTCGTTTGTCAAATAATTAATAAATCACTCGACGTCAAATTATATTAATGGATCCATGTTTTATTGTAAGATTAAAGAGATTCAACTTGATAAATATTAAGAAAGAAATTTCATCCTTTAAACTGAGAAGAGATGCGAGAGGAATTCAAAGGGGGAAGGGAAATAGAATCTTGGAGATTAAATTAGAAAAAGAGATCAATTTATCTTCAACAATTAGGTAATAAACTGATCTATAATCTGATCAACTATAAGAATTAGATTGATTACGGCCCCAAACTTCTATGTTAAGAAAGGTTTTCAGCCTGAAAAATCTTGGTAAACATGAATATGATTGTGGTACTAATAAATGTTATTATTAATATGAGACGCATTACAACATTAATTAGGATTTTGGTTCAGCAAATCACCACAAATATAAATATGACGAGGTCGAACGTGAAATTTACATAATAATGGTCTCAATTTCAGTGAAATCCCTGATGTTTATTAACTTTTTTTGGCATGTGGAGAAGCCCCCGCTCCCGGCCGACAGCATTCATAAGCCTCAGCATAAGTATTATCATATTACATGATCATCATGCGCATAAGTATGCTTTAAAAATGCAACTTTAAAGCTAGCTGTTGTCTTTTATTTTTTAAGTAAAACAATTGTTATCCTAAATTAAAGCTACAAAATATTGTTTAGTCTCGGATTGCCTCTCAATATTGAATGCATTGGTGTAAATATGCTTTTAGTAACTATACTTTGAGCCCGTATTTAAAAAAAAAAATTATCTAAAACATTGAAGTTTTTATTTTGTAACGGCTGGATTTAACATAACTACAAAGTTTAAATAGTGTTTTTGTTTTATATAACTTAAATTTAATAAATTTATAATTACATCATATTAATATGAAATACAGGAAGTGAAGGAGACCTTAAAAATAATTTTTTAAAATCGGATAGATATTTTCAACTTCGTACAACCAATCATATCGTATGGCATTAGTTTATGTAAAATTAACTTGTATAAGAATTTCGTGACTCTGTAATTACTCATTACATAATCATCAGAATGTCCAAAAGCGAGGGTGATGAAATGAAGCATGCAAAAGTGAAAAGGTTATGTTAAATGACATGACTCATGAGGGACGTCGGATCGATAAGTCCAAAGTGGGACCCACAACTCTGCATGATGAACACGTGTACACAGGCATGCCAGCCCATCTCTGAACAAAAACGAAGAAGGGATCCCCCCGTATGAGTCATACAAATTCTTACACAGAAGAGCTGCAGCTTTTAGCCTTTTGCCCCAAAAAAACCCTATCTGGGGCCACACTGATGATAATGCCATTGGTACTGCTCTCCTCTGTACATTTATTTCTATGACTCAGTGTACTCTTTGTGTCTCATTTTATTTAAAAGGGCTTTTCTTTTTCATTTTTAATGATCATCAAAAGATATTCAGAGAGTGGGAGGGAAGATCAAGAAGAGCAGTTGCTAGCTTCTTCTGCTTTGTTTAATTTGTTTTAGAGAGAGAAAGAGAGAGACAGAGACAGAGACAGAGATGGGGCATCACTCTTGTTGTAACAAGCAGAAAGTGAAGAGAGGATTATGGTCACCGGAGGAAGATGAGAAACTCATCAACTACGTTACGACTTATGGCCATGGCTGCTGGAGCTCTGTTCCAAAACATGCAGGTTTTATTTGTTACACTTGATATTTTTTAAAGGTTTTATTTGTTCAGTCAGATTGGTAAGAGTTGCTGACGAGTTCTACGGCGAATTATTTTTATGTTACTACATATAATAGCAGTACTGAAATATTTCTTAAAAGTACCGTATAATTGTAAGAAAAATATACATTTTATATCTCTTATTTGATGGTGCAGGCCTGCAAAGATGTGGAAAGAGTTGCAGACTGAGATGGATAAATTATCTCAGACCTGACTTAAAACGTGGGAGCTTTACTCCTCAGGAAGCTGCCCTCATCATCGAGCTCCATAGCATTCTAGGGAACAGGTAATTAGCATGTTTGAGCGAGAGCATCACTAAGATAAGTCACCTCTCAAAATTTGTGTTACAATTATATATATTCACGCAAATGAGGACTTTTTATTTTATTTTTCGGACAGATGGGCGCAGATAGCGAAGCATTTGCCAGGGAGAACAGATAATGAAGTGAAGAATTTTTGGAATTCAAGCATAAAGAAGAAGCTTATGTCCCATGAAATTGTTCCAGCTTTAGCCAGCTTCCCATCTGATTTTCATAACCCTACTTGTCCTGAAGAAGTCGGTTTCTTTTCTTTGAACACAAACCCTAATTTGATCTTAAATTCTCATCAACAAGATCATCCATTCCACCTTCCTTCTCCACCACCACCAATGTTCCACAACAATTTTGATCAAGCTGAATTCAAACTGAATCTAAGTAACTACAACGTTGCTTCAATTCACTTCCCACCACCCCCTACAATCATTCCATCATCGTTAGCTTCTTCATCTTCATTGGATTGGTCATTGCCTCATCATATTCAGCCTCAAGTACATCTTGATCCCAATCCATTAGAGAATCAAATTGTCAGCCATATTGAACCAGTAGCTCCTTCACATTTCTATGATGATATTATAGGAGATCATGATAATAGTCTTATCACTATTGATCCAAGCATATTTACAATGCCATATGATCAAAACTCTTTAATGGTACCCACAATGCCTAAACTTTGTGAGATTCTTGAAGGAACTGCCTGTAACCTGCCATCTTCATCTGCTTCCTTAGAAAGAGTTGACCCAATTGCTAAACTCTCATGCGGTACTAGTTTTCCATCTGGTTCATATCCCTATTATGTACCTGCAGATCCAATGGAATACACTGATGCAATCGTGTCAACACTGCAGCCATTATCATCTTCGCCATCGTCGTCGTTGTCATCATTGTCACCATTTTCAAGAGGGACATATGGTACTACTACAAACCCTAATTTCCCTTCGTCCAGCTGGGGTTCTTAGAGAGATGATACTTCATTGAAAATTTCTAGGTACTATATGTATCCAATCAACATAGAGCATTTATTTCTTGAACTATTATAAATATAATTAAGATGATAAGTGTAACTTATATTGGAGGAGACCTAGGTCGTTGCTAGTTCGGGTGCTTCGGTGAGTAATGCCTTTTCGTGTTCCGTAAATAATGTGTGTTGCTAGGTTCTTTCATATGTCTTTGAAAATTGAGAAATGAGAATATACATCTCGTGTGCTTTTATTTATTAATTCTGTTGTGATGAAGTACTCCTTAACATTTCAGTAGTTAATTAATACCTTATGTCGTCTTTTTCTTTTCCCCTTTCTGTTCCTTAGTGCCTTAGTTTTTTATCTCTCTTTCTCTCCCCAGTTAACAATGATATAATCCAGTACACAGTAAAAGGTTCATTTATATATTTGAACTTCTGTTGGCATTACGGGAAGGCAAACGTCCACTGGTCTTAGAGGGGTGAAAATAAAATAGGATAGGGTTTACTAATTTTTTATCGCCAATTAAATTTAACTTCAAAACCTCATGGTTAAACATGCTGAAGTTGAAACAATTCAATGGTGAACAGGTGAAATAATCCTACAACGTCCATGATGAAACTTTAATTCCTCATGAACAATATTTCCTATGTTGTAGCAGAACCCAAATGGTTTTACGATAATAATATTTGAACGTACGTCAATGATCAACTAGTTACCTCTTACATGCATAATTTTACTCCCTTTTTAAGTAAGATATTCTTACGTAATCATTGACTCGACAAAAATTCATGACTCACTTGTCAAGACTTGAGAACGTAAGTGGCTCGCTCGCTTAGTCTTCTAATAATGAGTTTTCTTGGGATCGATCATTCACACCTTCCTTACAAATGCAGTCAACTGGCGGTTATTGCATCATAATGGATAGCTTGGGCTGGCTTTGATATGGATAAGAGTACAGATGTTTCATATGAAAAGATAAAACGAAGCTTGCGGTGCAGGTATTTTCATTTGCTTTCAACAGCAAAAGAATAGAAAGGCCTTCTTGTCTTTTTCCACAATTTACCTTCGACCTTGAAATGAACGGGATTCAATCCCCAAGACCTTTAACAGCTACCATATGCACTTGAAGCTTTCATATAAATTTCCACTTAGTGTTTATGACAGTTCGAAACGAGACTTTTGGAAGATGATTTAACTAATCGGGTTTAGGGTTGTGAAGAAAGCTCCAAGCGAAGTGTATAGTGCAGAAGTTTTTTGGGCTTTTGGGACCTCAAGACTATTACTTTTTTTGGCCCAAAAGAGCTCATCTCCAAGCCCGATCACGTTGGGGAAATTCACCCCCCAGAATTGGCACTATGATGTTTCCTCTGTTTCTGAAGCCGCCAAACTACCCACCAGCCACACCACGGGCGACTTTCCTCGTGATTATGCTGTCATGACTATTTCAATTAAAAATGAGAATCATCATAAACTCAACAACATTATTCTTTTCTCTGCCCATCGGTAGAAAAATATGCATCAGCTTGGCTAAGGAAAAAAGTTTGCTAACTAACAACAATTCAACCCAAGTAGAGCATCAGTTATTTGCTCTTGTATTGAAGTAATGAAGCAGATCATGGAATACAAACTAAATTTCATAGCTAATTCAAACTACAGAAAAAAGCAAAACATTCCAAGCAATAAGATATCCCCGCATGCATGTGTATAGAAAGAACAATCTTTTGAGTGAACAAAACAATGTCCAAATACCCAGTCATTCCAACTGCATTTCAAAATCATTTGAGGTGTCAGGATAGCCGGCAAACGTGTCTCCAATTCACTTAACCCTACCATCACAAACAGGCAGGTACTAGTCTTGATGACGATTATATCAACTTGCCATAAATGGAGTTACTATGCAGTAATTCTTGACCGACCCTTTGCTATTCTCCTAGCAATGACTCTTCGCCCACCCTTGGTTGCCTTGCTGCTCATGTAGAAAAGTAGGTTAATTACACAAGTCCACAGAGCTCTACATGTTCATCCAAAAAGCATAAAGGAAAAGAGACATTGACTAGCAAGGGCATCGAAGCAGGAACAGGTCACCATCCTATTTCCGAGATATCAGAATTGCATGCAAATATTAATTCAACATATGCATCCCAGAAAGAAAATGTTGCCACCCCAAAACTGGAGGCAATTAAAGACTTCATTCAGGTAAAAACCATAACTCAGGAAAGGGAGAAAGTGAGTTTTTTCATATTCCATGCTCTTAAATTGTCATTGAATATTAAGTATAGAAGAGGAAGAGAAAGAGAAAGAGAAAGAGATGTACCGAGCAAAGAATCCATGATTCCTCTTCCGCCTGATGGTGCTAGGCTGGAATGTCCTTTTGGGAAATAAGAGCATTGGCTCATCTGATAAATTTCCTGCAGAAAGGGACATATACTCAGTGATGCAAACATAAAAGAGAACACAAGCTAATGGAATCCGAGATAACACCATTGATCAATCCTCTCCAACTTTTTACAGCAGAAAGAAGGAAAGAGAGGTAAGGAAAAAACCAGCAGCAAGTGATAAGATGCAGGCATGTTTTGTTGCGACAAGGCAAACAGAAATCTGCAGCATAATCAAACAGCAGTGAATTGCAACTGTTTTAAGCAAAATCCTAAAAGACTTTTCCCTTGATGTTTTCAGCAAATTATTCAATGTTCCATCAACACCCCATTGTTGAAAAAGCAAATCCCAAAATAACAGAAATGATCACATCAAATTAGAGATCAAATGATTACAAGACTAAGATTGCATTTGTTTTTTTATTTGGAATCTGAATAGACCCGAATTAGCCTAGATTTTGAATGGAATTGAATATCTAAATCTAAATGATATGTTTTTTTTTTTTTGAATTGATAAAAATGAATATTAAGTTGTTTTTTCAAATTTTTAACTTAAAAAATCTAAAAATTAGTATTTTTACATTTGCACTCTTACAAATTATAAATGTGAAACAAACAATAAACATCTCAAAAAACACAAATAAGATAATATATTGTCATAATATAAATTATGTTCAATTGAATACAATCCTTGAAGAAAATAAAAAGACAAAAATAATAATAGTCTATCATTATATTATCATAAATTATAGAGATAGGTCATCATAAATTATAGAGATAGGTCATGATGTTAATTATTAAATTTTATTTAGGTAATTATCAAAATTAATTAATTAGATAGGGATTTTTTGGATAATATCTTTTATTGATATCATTCAAACTTTTTAGATTAAGTAAGAAGCTAAAAAAATTTGCTTAATAACTTAATGAAAGAAAATTTTCAATAAAGTGAAAGAACAAAAAGTCTTAATGACTTAACTGATTGAAATTAAGTCAATTATGCCAGTAAGTTGAAAAAACAAAAGCCCCTAAGAATATATATCTTATTATGAGCCGTCGGTCAGGCTAGAATCTCATATATGAAGGGAATGGATCAATGATTAATTCATAATAATCATCATTTTTTAACAACATACATAGAACCTAAATGCAATCCAATTCTAAGGCACCTACAGTGTAAGAAAGCATACCTACTGACAAATAAAAACCATATCTGCAATTAAATAACTTATTGCTTTTGGTTCCTGCTGAAACCATCAACACAACCTAACTACATGAACAAACAAGCTAGAGCTAATGTTTGGAGAATCTGATCAACAGAAAACACAAAGTCAAATCCCAATTATGAAATACGAGCAGGTAGAATCATTTACTGTGACAGCATGATAATATCAAGAATCAAATATATAGAGCAGAAACACTACATACCAATTTTAAACAATGTAGTAAAGGGCAAATGACCCGATAAAATTTTCAATTTGTAGCCAAAATAACCACTTAAAAAAAGATAATAATACATATATTATCAACATAAAGAATGATCAATCGACAAAACTGCATAATACCAACAGAACATTAAAACGAAAAAATATTGATAAAAGTCAAAACTTTAGAAGCACAAACAAATAAACAGAGAAGCGAAATGACACAGAAAAAAATACCGTTGGGCAAGTAGAATTCGAGAGAAGGAAGGCCAGAGGGGTACAAGAATCCTTGAGAGGCGACTCTAGTGAGCGAACTGGCGTCGCTGCATGAAGGAAGATAAAGTGAAGTTTGGATTTTGGAGAGAGAAGGGAATTGGTTGTGATTGGCTGTGTTACTTTGATGAACGCGTAATGGGTTTGGTTTCGAATATACAAGGCGGTTCAGCAGAGACGCTCCCGTTCGGATTAGGGTTTTGGTCGCCATAGACTTTTGCTTGAGAAAAAAGGTCCGTCCTCTGTCGTCGTTTTGATAAACCCTGGCCTAGAGTTTCAATATAGTCTCAATAGTGATAGTTCACACTTTGCTGTGCATTTACAGATTTTTTTTTTTTTTTTTACTTTTTAAAGGAAATTCAATGATACATGAGTTTTACAATATATATAACTTTTTTCTAAGAAAATAAAATGATGCATCAGCTTTACACTCATATAATACACACACACACACACACACACACACACACACATTGTTTTCAGTGGTACATTTATTAAAATTTTTAATTTTTTTTAATTTTAAGATATATTGGATAAAATATTATAATTCCTCTTAACAAAAACTTTTTTTTATTTATGAAAAATTTATTCTGGTAAGTTGCACAGCAACATTAAATTTAATGTTAGAACAATGATTTTACATTGAGGGATTATTTTCTTGTAAAATGGAAGCCAATAATTCACAAAATACTATTAAATTAAAAGATTAACACACTTGATATCTTGGTTCCTGACTAAAACCACTAAAAAAAGATTAAAAAAAATGAAAAGATAGTTAAGCAAACATCAGTAAGATACAGAATAAATCACAAGGTCATACAAATTTTGGACCCTGCTGTTTGCAATTACATTTGGTATCATCGTGATTCATGCTCATCATCAATTAAGAGAAACAAACCCACCACCCAATGCCACCAATATTTGAAACCAAAAGAGAAAAGAAAATGGTAATAATACAAAACAAAAGAAAAAAGAAACTCAAAAAATTTTGATCATTGAACTGCTTCGGCAATTGTGTACAAAACCACTGATTATGATTGTGTTGAGCTTTCTGTATCACCAAGAAGTGCAGCAGAGATCCATTCTGACGCAGCTGCTAGTGTTTCTGACTCCGTACATGAATGAAGTGGCAGAGGAGTAATTGACACCTAAAATACAGAAGAAATCAAGTTTGCTTTAGCAAACTCTGTACAACTGATTCCTAAGAATAACAATGGATTAGCAGTAAAAGCTGTTTTATGCCGTTGACTTACAAATCCATTTTCCAGGGCTCTGAAATCCAGGTCCTCATCGGTATCTTTCTGCTCCTTGTCCAGAAACTGCAGAAAAAACCCATGGCTAACTCAGTTCATAGCCGCATAAAACTATAGATTCTTCCATGAAAGAGAAACGAAGTTGGCAGTACTTGAGAAAATAACTGAGAACCAGCAGAATTACGTCCGCACATATGCAATTACTAAATAGAAGGCAGCAAAAATTTTATTTACCTCTAGTCTAAAGTACTTCTTGACACGGCCAGTATCAGACTTGCCTGCAGCTCCAACTGACTCAATCTCCACCATACTCTTCTTTTGTGTGGTCAAACGACGAGCTGCACCCTAAGAACAAGTAAAAGAAGGTATAGTCCCAAGAATGGATGCTAGACCAAAAAGCAATTCAGATGAAACACAAACAAGGAGAAAGGATGGAATTATGTAGTGTACTCACAGCAGCAGAGGCATCTCGGCCAAGCTGAGCAAGCTGTAGGCCAAGACTTTGTTGATTAGACATAAAATGTCCAGCAGGATACCGGTTTGCTGAAACAGCCTGCCAGTTAGGAGTGGATCTCCACATGCTTTGTTTGGTAAGTTTGAAACCCTGCAAAGATAAACAATATGCAGATTACAGTGAAGTTAAAAACTGATAACAAAGAAAAATTTAGAGAATACAAGAAAGCAAATAAAGTATAGAATATAACTTAGCTATGACATCAAGTAAGCAGACATAAAAAGTTAGGTACTGATACATGTCACTTTATTCCATATGAAGGATATGACATGGCAAGGCAAAAGCATCTGGCATGGGGCCAATAAAAGGAGGAAAATTTTATGGGTCATTAACCATTTTAAGCAAAAGGAAGCTGTTTGTGGATAAGCATAATAAATCACAGAGGGAAAAAAACAACTAATCTCTCAAAGGCTAGCAATGATATTGCTTTCACAGTGCAGTAATGTGCAGTAATGTGAGTTTAAAGAAACTTAAAAGGAAAAAAGACAGCCAAAAAGTGGGATTTATGAAAGGAATTAATATGTTGTGCTTTAGGCCAGAGCCAAAGATTAATAAGCTTTAACAAACAGCTTGACTATGATATTAAGCAACCGATGTTAATTACACTTCCACCTGTTATCCTCTCTTCCATTCATGTAAAAGATACCGCCAGAAACTATTGCCAAAAATCAGTCTCCAACCATGTATCACATGAAAATTATAAATTGCAATATCAATATTCTTCAAAAACTACTTTTGAAGGACAGACCTTGTTGGTTAATGGAGATGTGGGTATTTCTACATTGAGCAAGCAACTCCTCGGAAAAATTCCCTTTTCAATATCTCTAGTAGCAGCATTTATCAAAGGTAAACAGACACTGACTGCATCCTTGAAATCACTCTCTTGGCTTTCATCTTTCTTCCTATAAAAGACAATAATAACTTGCCGATGATCAAGCAAAATTGTAGTTACTTCCATATAACATACAGATCAACCCACCAGTTTAGGGATATTGACAAAGAAGGTACACCAAAAATTAATGCCTCTCTGGCTCCGGCAACAACACCTGAGTAGAACCTGATGAATATTTTTAAGATATAAGAATAACAACAAACTACAACTAAGGGCTGGAACTATTAAGTAAAACCTTAGAAGTGATAAAAAGTCATGAACAGCTTTAAGCAGATATCACTGAGTAATAGTTGTTGAAGAAAACAGTAAATTACCATGGAGAAAAGAATAAGTTATGCATGTTAAACAGGGATTCCAAAAAGCCAGTATTGAATTGAATGTCATTGACGCTTAACAAGACGAAACAGAGGCATATGCATATGGAAAAAACTTACATGTGATGACCACAGCTTGAACCTCGGTTGATTCCACTAATTACCTGAAAATCATATTCCAAGGGGACTATGAAAAATGCTTACAGTTGAAATCTAAATGTAAAATCACAAATAACAGGAAATTACTAACCAGCAAAGGCTTTGACCAAGAAAATAGTGCCCCAGATAGTGCTAATGACACACAATCCACAGGAGTCCCTGGGTGACAAGAGCCATTAGCAAAGGTCGTATTACCATTGACAAATATGACTAAATTATATTAGATTTATACATTAGAGGCATATAACAATACAAGCATCATTTACAGCTGATGACAGTCAATAACGCAATAAATAGAAAGGATATAATTCATCATTTTCTAGGGGGGAAAAAAAGCACAAGCCATATCCCTCTTACAGAACATAACAAGAAACCTTAACTACTAGATGCACCTTAGTTTATTCGTCATACATGATAATTAAGATCATTTCACATTCCAAATGAATAAAATGATACCAAGCAGTCAAAAGAAGAGCTTTGAGTTAAACAGATAGTAAATTTGAAGCCATACCTGAAACTTCATAAGCTGTCGCACCATTAATTTCAGCAGAACTTACGGCAATCGTTTCTCGGAGAGTCACAGAATGACCTGACACTGATTTGTCCCTAAAGCAGTTCATTCACAAAGTAACAAATCAGAAAATACTCCCAAAATTCAAATAACCTACAAATCAAAGTCAATTCAGAAACACAACATACCCAGATAAGAAAAATGAATAAAAAAATAGTGAGAAAAAACAACGAAAATATATAAGTAATCAGCTGATGACAACTCGAATGGCCATACACGAGAAATTATGAATACGAAAGATTTCCTCAGATAAGAAAATTCAAAGAATAGCCAGCAAAACAAATGAAGGCGGAAAAAATCGTTATTTAAACGATACCCACAAACCCAAATAATAAATCAAGAGAAACAAACGTCAACATACAAATTAAAAAAATCAGAGAACACAGATAGAGCAACAAACAAACAACCCACTAAACATATCAGAACTTTGACAGTACACAGATACCAAAAAATCAAACCTTTAACAAAACCCAGCTGCCAAAACTAGAACTTTAGTTTAAAAATGTGGCAATAAACAATAAAAAAGAAACAAAACCCACGATTGAGGAGCGCAAACGTGGACACTGTAGAGCCCTTCACGAACCAAAGCTTCAACAAGATAAACAAGGCCAGGAGACTCAATTCCATCCCCATTTGTGACCAAAACCACAGGCTTTGAACTATCAACATTCTCCGTCGAATCAGAAGTAGAGGGCTCCGTTGATTCATTGGCCTCTTCGTTTGATTGCTTACTGCTGCCATCATCACCATCATCTTCATTGTCTTTACTCTTCTTCTTCTTGTTTAAAAGCACTTGTTCCAAGTTGGACACAAGACCTGGAGGCATTAAGTTGTTTCTCACAGAAGTCATTTTTCTCTTTTTTTTTTTTTTAAATTGAAGTGCTTTTTTGAGCAGAGAAATTGGACAAAACAAAACCCTAAAGAGAGAGAGAGAGAAGGGTGTGCTAATGAAAAAGAGAGATTGATGAAGAGAGAAAAACGGACCGGGTCTAAAGGGGATTCTTTGAGAGAGAGAGAGAGAGATTGGGATTGGGGGGTGAAAATTTGGATTGATTGAGAGGGGAAGAAGGAACAGTTTTATTTTTTATTTTTTAATTCGTTAATTGTTTTTAAGAAGGTTAATACAACTTCAACAACTTAGGTTCTCCTTTAATGATCACGCTATTACACGACATGACATGTTCAAATCTGGACATCCCCATTTTTTGTTGGTGACGTTGAAGACATTTTTGGACGTTATTTTATTATTTTTAAAAAAAATTAAACGTTAATTTTGTGCATATAAAAATAAATATAATATTTTCTCAATAATTTTATAAATATTAATTGACAGATTACTTTTTTACACAATAGTAATAAGATTCAAATAATTAAGTCTTTAGTTGAATCTCAACTATTATTTAATATCTATCTAAATAATAAATTTTATAATTAATAAAATTAATATTTATTTACCTATTAAATAACTATTAAATTCATCTAAAGTCAATTGTTAAAATTTCTAACATTATTTCTTTATATAAAATTCTTAACGCAAGACTGTAAAGAAAGTAATGTTATTAATTTTTTTTTTAATTTACTTGGACAACATGGATAAAGGAAAAAAGTATCAATCAATAGCAAACTTGTTGGCATATTTTTAAGAAGTTACGGTGCTCTCTCATTCGCATTTACAGAAGGGACGAATCTAATCTTGCTCATGATTAGGAGTGGCAACTTAAGGTTTTAGGATTTATTTATTTAATTCAGTTTGATGTGAATCAAAGGAATTTGGGATTGAAAGTGAATTCAATTTAATTTACTAATTAAATAAATTAAATTTTTTAGAATATTAATTAATTAATTAATTTAGAATATATTTAATAAATGAGTCAAATACAATTCATTTATTGAAAATCATTTAATTATTTATTTAGTTAAATTATCTATTTATTTGTAAATATGTATGAAAAATTATAAAATTTAAAGATTAATATAGTAATTATAAATGATAATAAGTTTATATTTTATAAGATGTAAAATTTGTGGTTTTTTAAATTTTATTTTGATTAATTTTTGTTCAATAATTATATTTCTGTGAATAAATTTAGATTCAATTTAATTCGTTATGGATTCATTATAGGATAAACGAATAGTAAATAAATTTAAATTTAATTATGTTTATTTATTAATTTTGCTAAATAAATTAAATATATCAAATCTAATATTTATTTAATAAATAAATTAAATCTAAATTAATAAATTTTAATTAAATTTATTTTCAATTATTCAAATTTAGTTCGTTTATTTGTGGTGTCATCTCCATCTGCGATAACGACCCTAGAAGAAATTTGTATTTTGATATCTTCGCACACATACGTTTCAAACAATTGATGCAAGATGTTTCAACTGTGATTGAATTGGAGTAAAAAAATAGTTCTGTTTAATTTAATAAATTTCTTTTGAAATAGTACACGCATGATATTTTAATTTCCTTTGAAAAGCATGTAACAATCTTGATTTGATTTTTTTTTTTTTATTTCCTGGGTTTGTGTTAAGTAATCTTGTGACAACATGAAAACGGGGGACGTGCGACTTTTTGCCGTCCTAAAAGACGAGAAGAGCTGAAGACGCAATCGTCTTGCCCCACGGTTTCAAATGTCTTTACTCAACGTGATACGTCGACTTAGTCACGTGCTATCGTTTGCAATGGGATCACACGTGGTGTCTTCTTATTGCATACGGTTCTCCATAGATGATTTCCTCATACATGAGCATTTTATTAATTAATCAAAAAAAAATTCTTTGATGTACATTACAAATGAAAATTTGGAATCTTATCCAACCAATACTTGCTGTCTCCGTCCTCTTTGAAAGTCAGATCGTGAATTGAGTTCGATTAGTTCACAAAATTAGAAGTTTTCAACTATTCTTCGAGGAAAAAAAAAAAAAAAACAACATTACATACGCCTAAAATTATATATTTAGCTACCCCAGTCAGAGAAACGAAAACTTGCGAATCAAGCAAGCCACGCCGTGAAGTTTTCTTTTCCCGCAATCCCAAAACACTGGTGTTCCCATTTGCCTGTACTCATGAACCTGTCATGCTTTCAAGAGCATCAGATGCATGTGCAGGTTGTACGAAATGTGTTGCCGAGGGAAGAAGATAGGTTTTTAAGTGTTACTTCTTCCACGTTTTTTGCGAGATGATTGCTGTAAAAGAGTGCTCAACATCTCTTCCATCCTCCGCGAGCGATCATCACGGTCTTTCAAGAACAATTCAACTGTGCTCTCCAACTGCTTTATTTTTTCAGCTTGGTCTTGTATCTTTTTGTTGAGTTCTACCTTGGTCACCTAATTCCAAGATTATTAACTATAGGAAATTTCTTATATTTATGTGTACGCACACACACATGAACACACGAAATTGACTGGAAGATAACAAAGTCAAGGATGCCTTGGGTATGGATATGGAGAGACCAGAGGTTTTATTTCTTAAAGGCAATGTTATCAACTTACCATCAGAGTCGAGTCTTTTTTGCCAACAGCATCCCTTGATACCATGTCTTGTTCCTCATCTGAATCTGTCAACCTAGAATTTTCCCCTTCATCTGAATCCATGTCTTCATAAATGTAAACATCATAAGGAGGTACCTGAGAAACGAGCAGCGTCAGCTTAATGATATGCATATATTGGTACAAATATTTATGACAAAACTTTGTCAAGTCTTCTGCATCATCCCCCCAACCTACAGCCTAATACCTAAATGAAGCATGCAGCCATGTACCATCACGATTTTAGATTCAATTTAATTTGTCGACAGGAAGCATTGATTTATGATATTCTATTACCCTTCATATCATTCCAAGCACCCAAGCTTTTCAATTACTTACAATTTTAGTGTCAGATTTCTCCCTAAGTCCTACGTCGTATACCATTGTCATTCATGTTTTCCCCTCAGAGGGCTGAAAAAATAAAAGATAAAAAACATCCAAATTCCACACCTCTGGCTTTTCTGCAGCTTTCAGTTGGAGAAACGAAGGAGAATCAAACAGAGGAGGCTTCAGTACAGCATATGCTCCTACGTTATCAAACCCATCAACCTGTATAGTTTCCAAGAGCCTTAAGCGTATGAGATTCAGCTTCTCCTTACAACTTTGAAAGGCATCACTACTATGGCAGGTTGTGATTGAATAAGAAAAAGAAAGAAAAGAGGAAGGGACGCAGATAAAGCAATAAAAGCCCAAAAAAAAAAAAAAACACTCTTAGCATTTTAGCAACAAAGATAAGGACCAAACCTTTCCAAATTATCCTTTCCCAGAATATAGATATCAATTGATCTCTCTTTTTTTTCTTTTTTTCTTTTTTTTTCCTAATTAACTTTTATATGGGAATGGATATCCATATGACGCATACGTGAGTTTTCAGGCAGGTATAAATTCTGTCATCATATCCCCAAATCACAACTCTACCTTTAGGCACACAGCCATGATAGAAAATTCAAATGACGTATCATCAAACCATCTTTTCCCATGAATCGTCTCCAATAGAAGTGTGAAGTGTTTGATAAAAGGTCAAATCCATTGCAGCTCAGCGGATTGTTAAGACAATCCACAGAGGATGATGGATTACTACTGAAAATAAATCAAAGAGAGTGCATGGTACAGGCAAAAAGAATCTGAACCTGTGGGTAATTTGGAGCAGTGAACAAAGTATACAGTTCCCCAGAGACTGTATCATGATCTTTGCTGTAACCATTTAACATATTTCTAGCATCATCCGCACCAGTCCGTGCATCAGGACCCTCATGTGATCTTATAATTAACTGTAACAGCAACAAACACAGTCACCAAATCTTGGCATGGGAACTTTTATGGTTGACAGAGGTTAATGTAGAGAGGCTGGGATTGAGAGAGAATTTTCAAAGAATAAGTGCTGCATTAAAAACACCTGAAGCCATAACTTCCTAAGTTGTTTGATCATAACAGGTAGGGATTTTCTCAACAAAAGAAGAAAAAACAAAAATAGTTTTGGTATTAAAATTAGAGAAAGGTAAATCTAAGAATGTCAGAGTGCAGAATATCTTGGAACCATAAGAAAAGGCGGAACTCAAAAATGTTGCCTCAAAGGAGTATTTGAGAAATATAGTAGTGAGACCTAGAACCAGAACTACATTTGATCTTATGAGTACTATTTGAAGGAATATTAATAAGATTGACGTAAGATATATTGAAAACAAGTTAAGTTCAAATGATAAATTATAAGCAATTGAAGGATTCTGACCTTCAAATGGTTCTCTTTTAAGAACTCCTCAGTGCAATCTGGACCCCACAGTAGACCAAACTTTTTAGTATTTTCTCTGAGCCCAGCTTCGGAAGATGGGTCAGACCATAGAACATCACTCAATAAATCATTTTCAGGCACATCCTCAAGAAATCTGTTTACTTTAGCAAACTCCTTTAAAGAACCCAGAGATAAAGTATTCAGCTTTTGTCTCTTTTCTCCTGTAGAACATTGTGTACTGGCACTGCATGTGCGACGAAATAGGCCCCCATGCGTTGTGTAAACACTTTGAGCAATGATTGTGGCCAGGGGAAGTGTTCTGAAACACTCCAAGCATTTATCAAACACCACTTTGCAATCTTTTTTGCCAAATTTGGTGCACAACTCTGCCCAGAAACCATATGCCAATGTGCAATTCTTTGTTTCATGATTTCCACGGAGTAAATATACTCTATGAGGCATCAAGACCTACACACAAGTGATTAAAATTTCAAAAACAAAAATAACACGATTAGCACATCTCTCTCTCTCTCTCTCTTTCTCTCTCTTTCTCTCTCTCTTTTCTTTTGATAGGAAACAAAAAAAGTACTATTAATAAGAACAATAAAAACATCCATAAGACAATTATCTTGCAAATCTATGGATCAAATAAACAAGCAAGTGCATGCAACAAACTAACAACAAGTCATCTTGTATTGTCTAATTTCCTTTTTCTTCTTTCTATGCATGTCAGAGATATACTTATAATCAGAATAATAAAGTAAACCAAAATAATATAGCAACATTAATATACCTTCCAAGCCAACAAAACTAAAAGCACTTCCAAACCCCATGAACCTTTATCAACATAGTTACCATTGAAAACAAAGTATCGATGATCAGATGGAAACCCAGCATTTTCTTCAAAAAGTGCAACCAGATCATGAAACTGTCCTAGAATGTCACCAACGACAATAACCTCTGAATCCTCTCTCACACGAAGTTTCACACAGTTTCTTTCTTCTCTCATGATTTTGGAAGCAGCACTAATCAACTTTTTCACCACATTGATGGGCATTACATTTCGAAATTCCTTTGGATCTTTCCATGAAGACCACTTAAAGGTTGAAATAAGAAGCTGAATCCATTGCAGGCTTATACGTCCGTTTTGAGGCCATGAAAGAGGTAAAGCCTCCTGCTCCTTCCTCAGGTTCTCTAATTTGCCACCAACCAATCTCTCTCTCGTTGGTGAACCAACTTCCACTTGAAGTTCTTCAAGTACACCTCGTAGACTTGAGTCAAACACACGTTGTTTACTTACAATATTACATGCACTTCTTAACATCTCCACCATTGCTTGCTTCAGCGGTCCATCTAAATCCTGAAAATTCATCTCACATGCATAGTCAATTACCTGCTTGGCCACAGCCACCTGCAAAAAATTGCATATCATTTGGTAAAAAAGAATTCTTAGATAAAAATACTGCTGGACAAGACAATTTTCTCATTTATAAGTTGGAGCCAAGTACCAATATCCCTAGAAAACAAATTTGACTTGCAATATATTGAAAAGTAACTACCGAATTACTTCTCTCAAGTTCTCTGAATTCAAACAAGCAAAGGCATTAAAGCAACCAGAAAACACAAAACCCAAGCACTCACCACTCCATCAACACTAGAGCACCATAACTGTTCGGCATCAGCTTCTGTAACCTGTAAATTCATAAATATAGTTCATACAGCAATAAGCAAATGATAAAACGATATACACATAATGTCATTTCTCTCGGTCTACCTGTTTAGTTCGGCCATTAACCACGCCACCTGCTATTTCAAAAATCATAAATACACGGCGAAGATTCTCATCACTTAGACTAACCAAATCCATTTCTTTATTGATGATTCCCATAATCTCTTTGAATTCATCAACATCTCCTATCAAAGGAAGGAGGTCCATTTTGTACTAATCAAAATAACTGCAAGTGCGGGGAAAAAAAAAATCCACTGAGATATTTAACCATATTAATTTTTTTAAATGGAAATCAAAATATGGTTTAGCAAAATCGCTTTATATTAAAAAGAAAATAATTACAGCAACAATAATAACAAACAATGGAAAATGAAGTGTTTTTCATAATTAGTTCTAGTGATACTGCTTAATAAAAAGAAAAATATATAAAAATTACTTCTATAAGAAAGCAAAAAATAAAAATAATAAAATGACTGGACAAATCAATAAATTCAATAGACACTTGAATGATGACTAAATGTTATCTGAACAAAAAAATAAGAAAAATAAAAACAAAAAACACACCGGTGACGGAGAAACCGCCGTCGAACTCGAGGAAGTTAGGTTACGTGGTGTTTCGAATTGGAAGGGAGCGAGACGATCTGGTTTGTGGATTTCCGAGACCTTTAGTTGTCGTTTATTAGTTTCGGGATAGACGACACTGTCGTTTCATTATTTAAGGAAATTCAAAACGTCCCCTCACCTTTTGGTTTAAATACAAACGACTACTGGAGTTTTAAAAAATAATCCAAAATTAAGATACAAAATTTGAATTCTAAATATCACTAATCACGCTATCACCTAAGCAATGAAATTCTAACATAATAATTGATTTCTATAAGGGATGAATGACGCAATCTGATAACAATTAATGAGACATTATTTAAAATTCAAATAGTATTTTTCAATTTGGAAAACATAGAGTTAATAACTTGCAGGCTTGGAGCACAAGCCCTCGTAATTTGAAACCTTAAAACAAAAAAAAAAAAAAGCCCGATCACACCTTAACAACAACCATATGCTGTCTACAAAATTTGATAACAGTTTTTCTGGTCGACTTCGAATTTGGATGCAAGCAATCATGCAAGACACGACATAACATTCGATAATATGATGCGCGAGCATTTGATCACAGGTAAACATAAAATCAGAGGACAACATGCTGCTTTTCGATTCCGTAAGCTGTCATAATTTGACGAGTGACGGCCGGTCATATTTGATATGAAAAAGACGTCCCTATTCAGCAATTGAAAGTTTAGACGACATTGTCGTTAACGATAATTACATATGTAGAGTTTCTATAAGCAAGAAAATGATAACAATGTCATTAGAAAAATACAGTAGGCTTAATTTACAGGTTCCTCATCGTTCTGACTACCCTCACTACTTCTCTTCCTTTTCTCCAGCACCTTGAAACCCTCAACACGATTTGCCAGATATCGATCCACCAATGCTTTAATCTTCTCCAATGCTAACTTGTTTTTCATATTCAAGTTTTCTGTTGAAGCTGCATATGCTATTTCTTGAATTTTCATCATTTCTGAAACCTGTCAAAGTTACACATGTGATATGTTACATTCAATATGAATAGGACCACTGAGCATGTGGATTAGGAAAATGTATGAAAGGAGAGGAAGGAAAAGCCTCACTGATTCTTGAAATTGAGAGGGAGCAAATGCCCGCCTATGAACAAGTTTCCGGGTAATGTTTGAGTACCATGTTGGGTATTCACTTTCATCTGTGCCATCCCCATTCTCCATACCATCCACGATATTTTGCCTACGGTTAGACCACTCCTGCAGCTCTGAATCCATTCTTTTTGATGGGTCCACCTCATTATCAACTTCATTATTCTTAGCCTCACGTCGCTGCACATCTTTTGGAATTGATTGATTCAAGCCGAATTGCCTTAAACAACGGTCTGGCAAATGCCATTCAGCTTTATCCATACAAAGCAAGATTGTCCTAGACCTACCCAGAATTAAATCACCTCTAAAATTCTCTGGAATGC
The DNA here is from genome assembly GCA_030449875.1 of Aegle marmelos. NCBI lineage: Eukaryota > Viridiplantae > Streptophyta > Magnoliopsida > Sapindales > Rutaceae > Aegle > Aegle marmelos. The sequence continues at coordinate 8,507,816 of JASUUL010000116.1, forward strand.
TGCTGCTATCCAAATCTTTGTAAGGAGTCCAATCTATCTGTTTCTATCATCCAGGGCATCAGCTGCCAGGCAATAAAATTCTGAATATTGACCTCCAAGTTAAATAACAAAGCTAGAAAACTTACATCACTTGAATCCAAAGAGTCCAATTTCTGCCGATACATAACTACATCGGATTTAGTTTGAGTATTTAGTCTTCCTTTCCAATGGAGGGCAAGTGGGAAGCGATGAGACAAGTCTTGCTTAAGCTCTGGTCGGCCAATGTTAAGATGAAAGTAACTCCAGCACTGAAAAAAATGTTTATCTAATTAATCCCAACCTTCAACAAAAAGCTGTAAAATATTAATACAGTAAACATCTCAAATGCTTTAAATATTTAGGCCTTCCATAAATAGTACTGTAGAATTAAAAATCTGAATGTAAAATCAAATGTAAGTTACCTGTAATAGTGTCAAAGAGCCACTGATGGTACCTTGAGATTTCATGGAAGCTTTGCCAAGCTGTCTATACAAGAACGCCAGTGCTGCCGCACCCCATGCATAGTTCCCAGCTTTTTCAAAGTCCTTGAACAATGGGAGGTACAAAAGAGGGACAAGGTTGCCAGACGTTGTGGCAAATATTGTGCTTCCTACCAAGTACATTAGAAAAGCACGCGTCCGTTGTTCAACCTCTTCATTTGAAGCGTCATCAGGACACTCAGAAAAGTTTTCCTTCAACCAACCAAGTTTCACCATTCCACCCTTTATCTCCTTAGCATCTGAATTTGGTGCTTTCCCTAACAAATTTTCACAAATTTCCGTGTTAGAACCCACGAAAGTGTTATCTCTTACTACAGCCTCTCCATCAACCCGTAGTCCAAGAATTCGGACTACTTCATCAAGTGTAATGGTAATTTCCCCGCTTGGCAAATGAAACGTATTAGTTTCCCTCCTCCACCTCTCAACCAGTGCAGAGATGAGTGGATTGTTCAAGCTGACTTGTCCAATCAATCTAAAATGTCCAAAGCCAGCTTTCCCCACCAAATCAATCTGTTTCTTTGTTAGCTTCCACCCATCAATTTTTGAGGTGTGCTCATGACACCTCAGCGTACCACGGTCCTGTCCCTCCCATATAGCTGAGGAAATATGTTGCTCTTGCTCATATAACACTGTCGGATCAATTGGTCCAGGAAAATTTGTTGGAGGATTTTGAACACTCATTTCTAACACTTGGTCAGTGGAAACTGTCTAAACAAAGACAACATTGTAAGACGTGAATCTCCAGCCTTTAGATTTGTGGCATCGATGTTTGTTAACGCAAAAACAACACAATTTTAAATAGTATAATTAAAATTACTTCAAAATAGCATGAAAAATGACTCAGCATTTTGAGTATCAACCATCAAACATTTCTTTTTTTTTTCCTTTCTTTTTTAAGTGATTCTGTAAATTCCATCAACCCATCTTTCTGCAAATTGCAAAACCACTTTTTCTGAGCCAAATAATACAAGTTAGGCACAAAACGAACAACAATAGATAAGTTTCCAAAAATTCTACCAGCTTGGTGAATTAACTAGAAATTGCGAGGGAAAAAAGAAAAAAGGAAAGAGAGACTGGAATAAGAGCGCTAGACATTACCTTTCACATGCCAACTACTGCAAAACGCGGATTCTTAACACGAATCAAAAGAATGATGACCGCGCTAGGGCTAGGGCTTTTGTTTTTTGGGGATTTTAGACATTTGTGTTAAAAAGGAAAAAACGATATTAGTTTAAGGTGGGCGATTTTTTCGCGCATTCGATTTTGACAGCATACAAGAAATTTAGAAAATCATATCGTAATAGTACTGAAATTTTGTTAAATAAAGTATAAGAATCGACGAGAAACACCCCCCCCCCCCCCCAAAAAAGACAAAATCCCATTTCATTATTTTACCGATTCTCTTTTTTCTTCCGAAATAATAATTTTTCCTCAAATTATTTGAATCTTTTTTTTTTTTAACAATAAGCAATACATATTTCATTACTTAACAAATGGAGCCGAGTCAAACAATTCTGCGGCAATTATATATTTAACCAACCAAGTAAAAAATAAAAAAGTAAATAATAAATTCTGCGGCAATTATATATTCACACAAATGATTGGGAAAATTCAATTAATTTGTGATAAAATAACTTAATTCAAGTGATTATTCACCAATTTACTATTAATCTTGAGTTCACATTTTTTTTAATTATATATTCACAATCACTATCATAAAATATCTATAAATTCAAGTGAAAGCTTACTTTAGTTTATTAAATCTATTTTGAGATTTGTGTGTGTATACATTAGTAAGTTTAGATATAGATAAATAAGACGATAGTCTGAAATCTTATATTTTGAAAAAATCTCTTTTTTTAGTATTTTCTTATTTCAATTTTTTTTTTGATTTGGACTATTGATTCTCTATTTAATAAAGATTCTTTTAAAATTACATTTTATAGGAAATAAGAAAATCTTTTTTTTTTTTTGAAAACGAGAAGGAACTTTATTAATTGGGAACAGCGTACAAATAATCAATTAACCAAGGAGGTGGAACATGACTCCACTCTCCAGGGCCTGACAAAAAACCTGTCACCTGTGCAACAGCATGGACAGCAGTGTTCGCAGACGGTCTAATAAAAGAGAACTTAACATCTCGAATAGAATGAGCTATAGCTCTACAATTATCAAGAATAAGACCATAGCCATTAAGACAAGGAAGGCTTTCGATGAGATCTTTAAAAACTTGAAAACGATCCATTTCAACCACCACACGAGATAGCTATCTTCGCTTAAGCCAACTGAGCACCTTACACATACCAAGCGCTTCAGCATCCCTAACACTAAAACTGCCCAGCACTCATGCATAACACATTACCACAAAAGCCCCATCAGAATTGCGGATGACTCCTCTATAACTGATTTTCCCCTGAGTTGAGAAAGTTGTAGCATCAACATTACACTTAAGCCAACTTGGACGAAGAGTCTTCCAGCAAATAGCCCCATGATAGACTTGGAAAGAATCTTCATTGATGACGAAAGATTGCTTTCTCACAGTTTGCCATTGGAAGAGATAATTCCCAGTAGAACTAAGAATATGATTCGCACTACAAATTCTAGTATTTCGGACTTTTGCATTCTTATGAAACCAAATTCTCCAGCATATCATAGCAATAAGATTATACAACTGTTTATTACTGTGGGAAAAAGCATGGTCTAACCAACTAAAAAAGGAAGCATAATTACCAATAAGACCAAGTGATGAAGAAGTCCAACGTTGTTTAGCAAACACAAAATTCACTAGAGCATGCCCAACAGTTGCATTGTGATGATTACAGAAGGGGCAGTTAGGTAGTACTTCAACTCTTTTTCAAATAAGATTACCATTCGTTAGTAACACGTTCATTGTAGCTCTCCAAAAAAAGTTCTTAACCTTATTAGGTACATCCAAATTCTAAAGTTTTCACTATACACCAGTTGCTGAGATAATAGGGCAATGAGTAAGTAGTTAATAACAGCTATAAACTGTGTTGAAAAGTCAAAGTTAATTTGACTTTCTTTGTGTGGTTTGCAACAGCTACATGCAAGCTTGCTAGCATGCAAGCCTGTACAAATGAGCAAATTGCCCATTGCTTCTTAGGCCATTTTTTTTTTGTTGTAAATAGAGAAGCATTTTTTACAACTGTAAGCATTCCAATTTTGAGAGTAATTGCAGGTGAAGCAATTATGAGATTTGAGAGAGTTTTTACTTGAGTGTTTCAGTGAGTATTTTATTTGGATGTATTGAGGTATTGGGTACTGAGAGTTTTTTTTCATTTTGTAAATTTTCATTATTAGTAAAAATTATCCTCTAGTATTTGCTCATAGTGTAGGCTTTACGTTGAACCACATAAATTATTGTGTCCTATTTTTCTGTGTATTTATTCGTCACATTTATATTTATTTAGAAACCGCATTTATCATAATTTGATAATTGCTTAACCCAATATTTCTGTAACAATTGGCATCAGAATCAGAGGTTTATGCTTAGTGTTATGTAAATTTTATTGAACTCACAAGCGCACGAATTTATTGTAGAATAGATTAATAGTGACAAGTGTCAATCCCACAAGGAGGTTGATTTTAATTATGTACAGAATTAATTTTCTTTAATGGGTGAATAAATTTATGGTGAAATTGATATAAACTATGCTTAAATTTAAATTACAATGGCAGGAATTAAATTAAATTGAAATATATTGAAATGACGTACTTGGGTATCCGGATCTGCATCAACATGTTCCATGGGCTAAATATTCCATATTAATACCAATTAAATCACAAGGGGGGATTCCACACCTCATTAACCACGCTCCAATAAATATGGTACCAAGGGCTTATCGTGCCAAATAATAATAATCTTGTACTAGGGTGCCAGTTTAACCAGGACGGTATCTAGACAAGACTATTATTATTTGTCGACGAAAAGTCAAAACAACCACAAATATTAGAAGGGAAGAGAAAGTAAATTTACTAAATTAAGCCCATGGGACATATTGAGACTTCACCTTTAACCCAAGCTTAAAAGAATATTAGCTACTCATTTTTTAACTAGGGATAAAAAGGAAATTTTACTAAAATACAAAGAAACTATAAGATAGAGAGGAATTACAAAAATCTAAGCTTAAAAATGAATTCAAGGGTGTCAAATTAGGTGGGGAGAGTTCCTTTTTATAGATACATTGAGTGAATCGTGACCATTAGATTAAAAACAATTCAGACACTCAGGATTGCGCCACGTCATCAGTCAATAGTCAACGTTTGAACAGTAGTGTCGTTTGAATAGTAAATAATCCCATGTATGCGCATATACTGTACACATAATTTTTGCTCCACTAAGATGCTGCCACGTCATCAATTTACAGTACATAAGAAATTTAGCCCAATAAGATCGTGACGCATCATCGGTCAATGCCACGTCATCAGTCAACGTCACATAAACAGTCAATACCACATAATTCATCTAATTAAATACTACCACGTCATAGGTAGTTGTCACATCATCGGTCCGTATATATGAACAGTGTCGTGAACAGTGCCGTGAACAGTACTGTATATGTGAACAATGACTTTTTCTTTAATGCTCCTTTTAAGGTTTTCGACCGTCCTAAGTCCAAATATGACGTCCGTTTTGTTGTCTGATCACTCGTTCATTGTGAAACAATCATGATGCCCCTAAAATACATAAAATACATAATTATAATAAAACACATATAATTAAATAACAAAATACTTAAATAAATAAAAGTAACAATGTTAGTGAAACTTAAAGTATATAATGACGATTTTCTCCTTTATAAATATACACTTTCTAACACTCAACAGTTAGACCATATGGTATTGTTCACGTATATGAAACTGTTCACAAATATGATACTGTTCATTGATACAGTGGAGACAACCATTTATATTTATGAGACAATCTATTGTAAGTAGTCTGCATTTTTGAATGTCTAGGAAACTTTTGTCAACAAGACGATAAGAGCCTAAGGAGTTTGGGTTTTTAATAGGACCGTTGTGACTTCTCCATTCTCTTAGAAACTTTCCTGGTGCATTTATTCACGTGAAATAAATATCATAGAAGCTGTTTGTCAAGTATAAATAGTTGTTGAAACCACTGATCATTTGAACTAAGAAAGATGACAGAGGCATCATCATCATCCTTGTTAATGAGGACTACTGTGACAAATGTAAAATTTAAAGTGGAGAAATTTGATGGTACCAATAATTTTGATATATGAAAATGTGAGGTTTTAGATATCTTATATCAATAAGAGTTGGATATGGCCTTATAAGAAAAGTCTAACGTGATGGATGACAAGGAATGAATAAAGATCAATAGACAGGCATGTGGTAATATTTGCCTATGTCTGGCTAAAGATAAAAAATACTCTATCATGAGGGAGACATCAACAAAGAAATTGTGAGAGGTACTGGAAGAAAAGTATATGAAGAAAAGCCTTGAAAAATAAGGTTTATATAAAGGTAAAACTCTATCAATTTACGTACACATCTGGTATGTCGATGAATGATCATGTAAACTCATTCAACAAGATATTCAATAAGATATTGACAGAAAAGAGTTGCTTTAACCTCACTTGATCTAAACAACACTAGCAGCAAACCATTCTGCTCTTCAGTGACCTTTGTCTCCACACAGTTTAAGATTTCATCATTTTAGCAACCATCAGTAGTAAATAACTTAGATAAATAGTCATAAATCAAACTATTAATTGCACTTGAGGTTCTGCACCACTGCCCTTCAGCACTTCGAAGAGTCGTAATGAAATTTCTTATTTTCCTTATTGATGCCATAGCATAGAAGAAACGAGTGTTCATATCTACTTTTTTTAACCAAAGCATTTTTTATCCTTGCTTCCAGAACACCTCTGTCTATGGAGGAGCTCGATAAAACACTTCTTGACCTTATCAAACTCCTCAACACTAGCTGAATCACGACATCCCTGTAAAAGAGTCATTTGCCTTCTACATTTAGAAATGTGTTTTGGAACCTGTAAGCTAAGTGACCTCCTCAAAGCCCGCATGGCTACATCACCAAGATTTGATCTTCTTCTTTTAGAAATCATTAATAATTAGACCTTCATCCATATCATCCCAAATCACTACTAAAATCAATTTCATTAGTTGTCCCTACATATTGCGTGCGTTGTGCATGTAAAAGAGACCTAGCTAGTAACAAATTGTCAATTTCCTTATTTATTACCAGAATCTCTACATCCACGCTCCCATCAACATTCCTATGTATAACATTTCTTGGATTTATGGCAAGACTCGAATAAATTGCTATGGTAATTACAGAATCCATGCTTTTTCCTTGATAAGCTTGATCCTGCTTTGATAAGGAGGGGGAGAATGGACAAGCACATAGAAATGTTTGATTGTTGCTTTGAAAAAAAATCTATTAAACATCTTTCTAATTAATCATCCTACATTTAAGAATTATTTTTTATAAAAAATTCTCTATTTATTAACGTTAATGTTAAAGAGATATAATTTATAATATTATTTAATAATTAACTCATTTAGTATTAGTTTTTAAGAAAAAAAGTATTTACCCTTTCAATTTTCTAAATAAATTTAATTATTTAGCTTAGTAATCTTTGACTTTTAGTTTTTAATTTCCGTTAAAAACTTTATAATCTAAAAAATCAATAGATGAAAAAAAAATTCTTGTCACTTTTATATAAAGAAAATTATTATATTCATTGGTTCATTTAGAAAAGAAAAAAACTAGTTTTTGAAACACAAAGTCCATATCTATTATATAATTATTAATTTATTATTTCAATTATATATATATATTATCATTCTAAATATTCTATTTAATATTCTGTTTGGAAAAAATGATATTTCCTTATTTATTTGTTTATTTATTTTGTACATGGTTTTCATGAAAAAAAAGATATTTTCTTGACTAATTTTTTTACGTTTTATTTTTAAAATTTTCTAGGATCCTTTTTATTATTATTGAAATTTAAATATTAAAGATGGAATAAATTTTGGATCTTTTAACATTTCTTTGAGTACTAAAATTATAAAATAAAAAGAGGTTTCTTAAAAAAAAAAATGCTTTAAAGCTGGTCAGCATTTGTGTATTTTTTTTTTTACCCTTGCCTTCCAAAAGAGAAGAAAATTTACGTAACTTACTTTAATTTGTATACATCTTTTTATTTCTTAACTTTTAATTCTAGATATTTTTTTCAATGGGATTAATAAATCTTTTGTTCACAATATTTTGTAAACAAAATATATTCAACAAAATAAATGGTGGAAATGATTTATCTAATTTTAAAAAAAAGGGAAGGAAAACAGCTGGATTAAGATCCCTAGCATTTTTCTCTGTCAATCTTTTAAATTTAATTAAAAAAACTGACTTAATTATAAATAAAAATAAAGTAGAAAAAATTGACTTAATTCTCAACATCAAAATTTAAAATTTAATATTAACAGTTTATTTCACTATGAGATATTAAAAGGAAAAACACATAAGAAATGATCATTTTCTAAAATAACAACGCTCAATTTCCATGATTGATGGTCTGAAGACGTACAAGTGATTTCAAATAATAATTATTACCTTACTTTGGATCAAACTTTGAACAGTCTCAGCATTTTATTATCATTTTTTTTTAAATTTTGTTTTACTAATTGTATAGAGCCAATATAAAAGCATAGTGGTGTACAAATATAACTACATTCGACAATAAACGAAGAGATTCTTGTTATTTTTATCAATTTGTCATAACATTTACATATCTTTCTCTACACTTTTGATTTTTATTTCTTCTTACATTAAAAATTCCCCAGAAAAATAATGTAAAAATGAATCCGTATTGAACCCAAAATTGAGGGGCTACTTCCACCAAAAGTACTAGGCAAATTAGAAGAGGTCTCGAGTTGTTGCCGGGTCCATCCCGAATCAAAAACGTCACCCACTTTGAACGTCAGTGGGTGGCGCGTGCTTCCACGTGCTATAAAGCAGGATTCATCAGCCCGTTCTCTTTCCCCAAAAGATCGATGGGCGGCCAGTGGGTCCAAAAGGGTCGGTGCCTGCAATAGCAAACTGCGACCCACCTCGTCCCACGCCACGTCGGTCCCACGAAACCGCATTCTTTGCAGCCGCAGCAACACTCGAATATATTAATAAGTAAACAATATTGCCACATGTATATTTTATTTTAAAAAGCAGTTGATAACTACAGAGAATTTGACGATATATATTATACATAAATAAATTTATTATATTATTTTCTAAGTATTTTAATTTTTTTTACAAACTAAAAACATCCTCTCTTAACAAATTAAATTTTACTACGTTAACAAAATATTATTAGACCAGAGATCTGATATTTTTTATTTTTAAATATAAGTTTATTTTAAAGTTTTTCTTGGTTGGCTTTGATGAAAATAGTTCCAAATTTACAAATACCATATACTTAAACAAGATAACTACTAACTAATAAATTGCATACTATTAGAGCATGAGCCTTTGAATGTTTGCTTCCTGAATCTTTTTGAATGTATTAAGCATGTTTAGAAGTTCATTTGAAACCAAACAATGCTATGAAATTTTCATTATTTTAAAGTTTGATTTTGATTGGTATGCTATGGGGTCCTCAAAATATATTTATTCAAACTTGTTTAATTATTTCGCGAAGAGCGTGATTGCTCCAGAACTCCAGCAGCACCTCTCCAAATCCGATAAATCTCAATCAAAAAATCCATGTGAAATTTTCAAAAGATTTCATTCTTTGGATGTACAAGTTTAAGTCCTTATTATTTAAAAGGAAAAGGGCAAAAAAAAAGTTGTAAGCCAAGGCCTCAAGGGTTGCCACCTAATTTTATTTGATCATGCTGATATGGCACAAACTCATTTGTCATCAAGTAAAAACCGGAGAAATATCACCGGACACAAACTCAACCTGACTTCTTTCTCTCACGCACGTAACAGATTCATCAATCCCGTTTTCAATTAAAAAAAAAAAAGCAAACAAATCTTTTTTAAAAAATTTTTTAGTTATTGCAAAATTTCCTTTCGTTGTACCAGTCAAGCAACTTTTTAAAACAACGAAAGTTGAAACTCAGATCGATCAATTCTCCCTTTGTCTTTCTCACAGCGTCTCCAAACGCCAAACAAAATGGGTGCGTTTTATGTTCTCCTAAATTTTAATTTATCTTTATCTCTGATCTTAATCCTATTTATGCCGCATCTTAATTCGCTAATACAGTATTTTCTGTCTCGAAATTGCCGTCTTCAAGCTGATCCGTTATTGCATTGGTTATTAATCTCGTTTTCATTAAATTTCAAGAGTTACAACTTACAATACGTTACATGCGTTTTCTTTTTACATTTATGAATGGCTTTATCTTTCATTTTTGTCCCGTAATTTGAGTAAATTTATTATGATGTGATGTGATTGATTGATTTGCAATGATTTAATGTTGATTTTAGTGTTTTAGAGCTTTGATTTGGTCTTTAAATAAAGAATTTGAAGATTTTTAGCTGTTTGGATCGGGAACGATGCGTGTTTTTTCTTTTATGTTTTGTTGAGGTACTTTTAAGGAATTTTTGTTTGTTCGGTTCCTGAAAAAGAAGATGAGGAGATGAAAAGAAAAAATAAGGTTAAAATTTGTGTATCTGACTTGAGCGTTGAGTGTACTTTTACTGTGTATGTGCTGGGAGTGTCAGAGGGATTAGTCATTTCATATTTAAATGTAGAAATAGTTGATATTCAAAAAATTATATATACAAAGAGTTCCTAATGTGTTAAATCGGTTTTTGAATATTCTACATTGGAATTGATATGGAAAAGGTACTGTGTTTATCAACAATTTTTTTGACAGAAAAATAATTGTTGTTTTGTTTAAATTTAATAGAGTTTATGTCTAGTGTTTCTTTTTACTATTTTTTTCTGTTGACTTGTCTTCTATGCGAGCACGTCTAAGTCATAGAAACTGTAAATTTCATCTTAGTTACTAACATATGTATGTGTTTGGTTTCCAGCAAAGGGCGAAGAATCTTGCTCAACTCAGGTTATTGATGGGGATGGTACGTTCAATGTTTCTGGAATTGAGCATTTTATCAAGGAAGTAAAATTGAGCGACTGTGGGCTGTCATATGCCGTTGTCTCCATTATGGGACCACAAAGTAGCGGTATGCATTCGTTTCTCCATTTAGTGTTGGAAATTATGCATCTTAGAAAGGGCTAGCCAGTTTGTACTCGATTAAATCAAGTGACCATAGCATGTTAGGTTGGCATTCCTGTGAATTAGACGATATATGTTCGGATGTTTTCTAGGTGAGCATGTTGAAGAATTGAAGAATGCCAATGGTTAAGTTTGTTTCGCTTTTCCCCCAAAAAGACGTTGCTTTCGTGATTTAAAATGTGCTGTTCAGTTTTGTATGATATTAGTGGTCTATTTGGCTGTCTCTTATTTTCTGTTTGCAATTTATCCTTCTTCTGGTCATATTTCATTTTGTCTATCCCTCTTATCCATTTCTTTATCACCTGTTTGGATATTATAGCATGTATTAGTAACAATTCACACTTAAATGGTTCCACATATTTTTCGTTATTATGACAGGGAAGAGCACATTATTGAATCATTTGTTTGGCACCAACTTCAGGGAAATGGATGCGTTTAAAGGAAGGCATGATCTCCTACTAAACTTGTGTACTTCATTTTTCTATTAATTTGGTTAGTTCACTGATTGCCACAATGTGATTCTCTCCAGGTCTCAAACCACAAAAGGTATTTGGATGGCAAGATGTGCAGGCATTGAGCCGTGTACTCTTGTAATGGACTTGGAGGGAACTGATGGTAGAGAACGAGGGGAGGTACTCTTCTGCTCGAATTATTTTAATTTCATTTAATTGTAATAAATGTGACCATCAATTGGATTTTATATTCACCAGTCCTCTTTTATACTCAGTCTTTTTCATTCAGTTTGTAATGTGCTGCTTCCAATAGACATTTATATATCCTCATGTATTTATGCCCCCTGGAATTTAGGCATGTAATTTGGAATTATTTCGTTCTGCTTTGGAATGTAGAACTGATATTGGTGTAAAAACGGATGGATGGATGGATGGACATATTGCTTGTTGACTGACCTGGTCTCTTTCTTCCTCAGGACGATACTGCCTTTGAGAAGCAAAGTGCCCTCTTTGCCCTTGCTGTTTCAGATATAGTTCTAATAAATATGTATGTTTTCTGTCTAGCAAAAGTTTTCCATTCCCATGAAAACTTGTTTTGAGTGTTAACCATCTGAAATATTTTCTACCTAGGTGGTGTCACGACATTGGCCGCGAGCAAGCTGCAAATAAACCTCTCTTAAAAACTGTATTCCAGGTAATGCATATGTGCCTACCTGTACGCAACCAGTATTCGCATATAGAATTTTTGGTTTTTAAGTTTTTGGTGGAATATACTTACAGGTCATGATGCGATTGTTCAGTCCACGCAAAACAACGTTGATGTTTGTCATACGTGATAAAACTCGGGTGTGTTCCTTTTTGTATTTTCTTTAGGGTAGCTTGGGCATCTAGTTGAAGATTTTTAATTATTTGTTGATCATCTTGTCTTATGTTACTTTACTTAGTTGAGCTGAGATTTTGATTGTGTGTTATTTGATTATAGACACCATTGGAAAATTTGGAACCAGTTCTAAGAGAAGATATTCAGAAGGTATAAGGATCTAGTGTTACATTTGTTTTCATTTTCAAAATTGACTTTGGTGGTGTTTCTCTCTGATCTTAGCTATATATTTTTTTTCTCCTTAACCATAGATATGGGATTCAGTTCCTAAGCCACAAGCCCACATGGAGACACCACTAAGCGAATTTTTTAATGTAAGATGTCACGTTTAACTAACTGTTTAGGCATGTTTTTAAGGGGAGCAATTATGTGCTTATAGTGATAGTGCTACTTCTGGTCATATATGGACAGGTTGAAGTTGTTGCTCTCTCTAGTTATGAAGAAAAGGAAGAGCTATTCAAAGAGCAGGTACCAGATCTCTAGCATCCCTGAAAGGATATTTGAACTGTTTATGAATTGAAATAATTATGTTTTATTGTTAGATGTTCAAAAGCAGTCAGCCTATGTGACTTATTCTCTTGATATTTGTTCTAAACAAAATAAATAGGGTGAGGCAATTCACAACAATGAGCTATTAGTAATAATATTGTTGGCATTTTGTTTTAAGACTTCTACTTTTGCATTTTTTGTTGCTATCACTCTTTAATTATTGAAATTTTAATTTTTTCATCTATTCCCTGTCAGATACCAAGATATTAAGGTGTATCTTGTGCAATTTTAAGTTGCCTATTGTTAGATTTTGTCTTGTAATATGAAGACAGCTAAATTCTCTTTTATTTGACAGAACAATTTTAACATATATGCTTGTGTTCTCTTTAACTTGTAATACAAAGGTTGCTAGTTTGAGGCAAAGATTCTATCATTCAATTGCACCTGGAGGGCTTGCTGGGGATCGACGTGGTGTAGTTCCAGCTTCAGGCTTTTCTTTTAGTGCACATGAAATCTGGAAAGTCATCAAGGAGAACAAGGACCTTGACCTTCCAGCCCACAAGGTTACTTCATGAATATCTATTTTATGATGGATTTTGCTAGCTATTTATTGTGCGGATATTGGATCTGACAATGATCCATTTATTTATAGGTCATGGTGGCTACCGTACGTTGTGAAGAAATTGCAAATGAAAAGTATTCAAGTTTTGCTGCAAACGAGGTATCTCATTTTCATTCTTTTTTTCTTTGAAAATATATCTGAACCTAGTTAATGTTCTATGCATTGACACCAGTTAAATTGGTTTGAAATTGACACAGGAGTGGTGTAAATTGGAGGCGGCTGTACAATCTGGTCCAATTTCTGGTTTTGGAAAGAAGCTCAGTTCAATTCTTGAAACTTGTGTATCAGGGTAAGGATATTTCATTTCATTTAGTATCTAAATATCCTATTGGCTGTTCTGCATCAAATGAATTGACTCTATGATAAAAAGTTCTATGGTCAAGTGACATTTTATATTAGGATGAAATTAAGTAAAATATGTAACTGTGTAAATTTCAATATGTTTGTGGAATGATGTGTGGGTGTCTGAATTTCCTTTTTTCCTCTCAATTTTAGTAGGAACACTAGCCAGTGTTGTTGTTGTTGTTGTTTTATATATATATATATATATATAAATTTTAGAGTTGTTGATTTTCTTAATTGATCGCCTTTTGGTTTCGTTAGGTATGATGGAGAAGTTTTGTATTTTGATGAAGGTGTCAGATCTGCAAAGCGAAAGCAGCTTGAAGACAAGTTGCTGCAGGTAATGCATCTTTCTTTGAAAAGGAGGCTCATCAGGGCCTTACTTGGCCCACTAGATTTCTTCCCCATAGCATAATTCATTCTGTATGTAGTGTGTTCATTTCATTTTAACTTTCTTTCCAATTGCTGATCTTGCTTGATTTATTAGCTTGTCCAACCGGCATTCCAATCTATGTTGGGACATATAAGGTCTGGAACCCTTGATAAATTCAAGGATGCATTTGACAAGGCTTTGAGTGGCGGGGAAGGGTTTTCTTCGGCTGCTCGTGAATGCTCTAAGTTCTATATGAATCTATTTGATGAAGCATGTGCAGGTACTTTTTTTTTTCCTCTTTTTAAAATAATGATATTTTATAAGTCAAGGAGAAAAACCTGAATCAAGAAACAGAATGAAAGTATGGGAGTTTTATGTCCAAAATCTAAGGATGTGTATAAAATGAATTAATTAGAGAAGACGTGAGTCAGGTCTACTGGTTCATTGTTGTGTAATGTTGGAGATCCTGAAACTTGACATTTTTTGACAGTGGATGGGCTTGAGAACTATTTTTGATAGTGGATGGGTTTGAGAACTATGGTTGGGTAACACATGTGCTTATCCAAGTATGATTTGTTATTTGACTGATTGCAGATGCTGTCATCGAACAAGCAAACTGGGACATATCTAAAACACGGGATAAATTCCAGCGTGACATAGATGCACATATTGCTTCTGTTCGTGCTGCCAAGCTGGGTGAATTAACTGCTATTTTTGAGGTACAATTAAACATTAAGTTTTTTTTTCCCCCATCTTCTGATGGCATTATTGTTTCAATTATTGTTTCAAGTGCTTGATTGAGGTTAAATGATCAGATAAAGTAAATAGTACCACAGTCTTAATTATTTAGTTCAAAAGTGTTCATATAACTGCTTGACAATCCTATTGACCTTTTGCTGTATTTTGGGACTCTTTGTAATGTCCAAAGATTTTCCCCACTGTCATTCTGCCTAAAGTTTTATAGTTGTCCAATTTCCAGGAGACATTACTAATGGTGATATTATGGTTGCAGGCAAAGCTGAATGAATCATTGTCAGGACCTGTGGAAGCTCTATTAGATGGAGCTAATAACGAGACGTGGTCCGCAATAAGGAAACTTCTTCGGCGTGAGACTGAATCAGCTATTTCTGGTTTCTCTGATGCACTTCATGGTTTTGACATGGACAAAGAAACGAAGGAGAAAATGCTTGCAAGCATGCAGAATTATGCAAAGGGTGTAGTTGAAGCGAAAGCTAGGGAAGAATCTGGGAGGGTGCTCATGCGTATGAAGGACAGGTGGCATCTCCTTGCAATAAATTATTTAAAATGTTTGAATTCTTTCAGCTCTTCATATGATGATTTACTGTGAAATTGCAAACAGGTTTACATCATTGTTTAGTCATGATTCTGATTCAATGCCTCGGGTTTGGACTGGGAAGGAAGATATTCGAGGAATCACCAAATTGGCTCGCTCTGCAGTATGTTAATTATAAAACATTAAGTGTTGAATCTTAATATTTTTAGCTCCTTTTGTTTCCTGTTAATCACTTCTTTTTCATTGCTTGCCAGTCCTTAAAGTTGCTTTCAGTTATGGCTGCAATCCGGTTGGATGATGAGACTGATAACATCGAGAGTACACTCACGCTTGCTTTGGTCGATTCCCCTAGCAATGCTGCCACAAATAGGAGCATTACAAATCACGACCCTTTGGCCTCAAGCACTTGGGAACAGGTCACATTTATTGCTGTTTTTTATGAAATTTAGCGTGGAATAATGAATTGAAAGACAAATTAAGGAAAAGGGGAAAAGAGAAATTAGGATCTGGAAAATGTTTTAAGACCTGCAAATTTGCTTGATTGCATGCCCATTTGAGCTCCGTATGTACCTATTGGGCATTACCAACATGGAAAGTCTGCAGTATTGCTTTCGCATTGGTTTTAGCGCTTCATGTCGCTTTATTAGTGCCCTGATATTTAAGAGCATCTTCTTTTCCTGATTAAGTAGTTGCCACGACTGATTTTTTATTACAGGTTCCATCCTCAAAAACATTGATCACGCCTGTTCAGTGCAAATCTTTGTGGAGGCAATTCAAGTCAGAAACAGAGTATAGTGTCACCCAGGCTATTTCTGCTCAGGCATGGAATTTTACTCATTAGTCTATTTTCACCTGCTCATTTTGTATATATGACTGGTTGGATCTCTTGTTTTTCAAACCAGCACCGACTGGATGATGGCTTTATATGACCAGTCGTCATTGTGATGGGTCTAATAACTTGCTGGTGTTAGCCTTGCATGTACCAGGATATTAGATGGCTAGCTGGTGTGCTTGTAAAATGAAAGCTAGAAATGTCAGTAGAGGTTAAAAAATATTAGAAAGAGTGAGGAAGGCTTTGGTAGACTAGTTAGTTTCATGGTCTTAATGGAAATTAAGTTGTAACTGTGGGTTGATTCTGTTCCTGATCTCAAGGTATATCATAATAACTTATTGCATTGTCACTGTCGGTGGTTATTGATTTGCCCTTTCCTCTTTTTAATATTTTCAGGAAGCCAACAAGCGCAACAACAACTGGTTACCACCTCCATGGGCAATTGCCGCCATGATGGTCCTTGGATTTAATGAATTTATGACTCTTTTAAGGTACTTTTGTCTTCCTTGTTGGAATAGAGATGTAGTGTTTAAGAATTAGATGTATACTCACAACATTATTACTTGTACTGGTATCTTCTCATTGCAGAAATCCTCTGTATCTTGGCTTCATCTTTGTTGGTTATCTACTGATCAAAGCCCTGTGGGTGCAATTGGACATTTCTGGTGAATTCCGCAATGGCGCCGTAAGTATTTCACTTTATTTTTATTGGATGACACTTTGAGGAACCTGATTTGCACACTTGGAATTGAAAGTGTGACAATCCCAATTCATATTTCGAGGCTCTGTTTTTTCCTTTCTGGGTGGCCTCATAGGCTTCTGAATTTAAGTTGACTTTAGTGGAAGTTAATATTTATATCTGCTTAGTTGATTTTGCAATTTGGATAAATATCATAGAATGCTTCTATTGTTGTAGCTGTAGTGGTAGACCCTCATGATGGGAATTCCAAAGCAAAATCATTTTTTTATTATTATTATTATTATTATTATTATTATTATTATTATTATTATTATTATTATTATTATTATTATTATTATTATTATTATTACTATTCTGTTCAGAGTAACAGCTTTAATACGTTCCATGAGCTTTTTGACAATCATGAATGTACGTTACAAACTAGTTATGTATTTAAGCATTGCATTCTGTATTTTTATTCACTCATGTGACTAGTATGTGGTAAAATATCAAACCATAGGTCTGGCATTGGAACCCAACTGTTAGCCACCAACATAAAAAGAGTTATTCATTTAAAATTTTTCAAGTTTTGCCCCTATTAAAATATTGATCTTTGACACTTCATTTCTTGTTAGAAGTTTAACAGGCGTGATGTTTGTGCATGCTTACAGCTTCCTGGTCTTATTTCCTTGTCTACCAAATTCCTTCCAACTGTAATGAACCTTCTCAAGAAACTAGCTGAGGAAGGACAACTACCTGCAACAAATAATAATCCGCAGAGAAACCCTGTTGGAGCATCAATGAACCTTCAAAATGGTGTAAGCACTAGTGAAATTTCATCAAGCGCATCATCTGAAGTAACATCATTTGGCAATGGGACTGAATACTCAAGTCCCAGAAGGGAAGAGTAGGTGCAAGTTGCTGGACAGAAAGCAGCCTTTTCTTCTACGTTTGAAGATGCCGGAGTTCTGGTCACTCTTGGTGGGTGTTGCACGTGTTTTGTCCACGAATCCTACTTTCATGGTGTGATGGTTATTTATCCCGAAGGCATTTATTTTTGTGCAAGTGCCGCATACAGGGGGCTGAGATTTGTTGTGAAAAAGTCCCCATTAAATAGTTTTCTATATTTATAATTTTAGGGTTTGGGTTCTTTATTGTTTGTCAAAGAAGTTCAAGGAGCTTCTGTTTATATACACACGCACTTTCTTAATGGCTTTTGATTAGTCTGTTTTTCACCCCAAATTTTGTCTTCAGTAATGGAATGCTGCGTTTGATCGAACTCAAATGTGTGGCGACACCATGGGATTATTCCTTAAATGTCTAAAGTTTGAAAATTTATAAAATTTTAAATATTTTTTAAAATTTACTTATTTTTTTAATATTTTATTTCAAATATTTAAATATAAATAAAAAATTAAAAAATTATGAATGATATTTAAATAAATGTTAAATAATTAAATTTAAGATTTAAAAAAATTAATATGTGATTCAAATATTTATAACACATTTTATTTAAATTTTAGAAAAATTTAGATCCACTCAAATTTTAGACTAAAAAATCAAATATTACCCAAGTTTATTTCATTCTTCTTTTCTTATCTTTTGGTAGATGTCGTTTATGGAAAATATTCTCTTAATTTGAGTTTACATGAGCTGTGATATACAATCATTATTATTATAGTGTGTGTGTCCTTAGATTTCAGGAGATTAAAGGATTGAAGGAGATTGTGATATAGGAACATAATTACAGGTACAAGTTATTGTAAACTTTCTCAAATTTCAGGTCTTGATTTTAGTCTACAGGAATCCTGTAATTGCAACAAGCTCTTGGGCAAAACGAAATTGTTGGCGATTAATGCAAGCAGATGAGGAGAAATAAAAAAGAATTGAATCCCGGCCACTCGGACATTGTGAAAGCAGTTGTATTAGATATTGTTGCAGCAACCAGAAAAGCGACTTTAGTGCCTTGAAATTATTAAAATTCATCACGTAAATTTCGAATCTTTTTAACAGCTGGATATAGCTAGCTTTTAACATGACCATGTGTTCTTAAATTCTCAGAAACTATAAATTGAGGCAGCACAGGTTTAGGTGGGGTTTCATCAAATGTTTAGTGCATCTCATTGATGTCTCTGTTCTAGGCACGAAATAAATGGCTCGGCCCCGGCGGATGTCAAGTCATTTTCAGACTAAAAGAAGGAAAAAGGAATTGAAAATTAGATGAAATGACACAATTATTTATTTTTAAGCATCATAATTGGATCGTTTTTATGGCCTGCTCAGTGCGATCGTACAATACAGCATCTATTAAAGGCATTGACGCTGTTTGTTTTGTAAAGTCGAATTGACTCGTTCCGCTCGCAAAAAGGGTCTTGAAATTGAAATGCTAGGGCCCAAATGTTTGTTTATTCTTAATCCCTCAATTCTGTTGCATGCTTTGGCTTGGAAGGTCTCATTGACAACGCCATTAGATTTAACCTGCCACGCCTCAGAAGGTGAGGCAAGAAGCTACCATTTTGATGCTTCATTTTGTATATGTTTTGGGATTTTAACGACAGCATTATGGTCACCTGCATCCGAATTTTACAAATAATGAAAGGCTTCAAAATGGATTTGAGTTTTACCTACCTTCCTATGTTTTCAAAGAAACCACCAATTTTTATAGAGGCAGAATATAATGTCATTCTTATGATAATGTATTACGTTGACTACAAAATGTTCCGTATTATAAGCATTAACGCTGTACAAATATTGTTAAAATGTACCTCGAATATCTGGCACCTGCCTGCACTTCGCTTGTTACCCTGACCCCATTAATTTATTTCATTAAGTGTGAAAATTTTATTGGATTTCAGTCCTTTTTTTTTCTTTAAATTCTTGGCTACCTATCGCATTAAATTTTGGTAGATATCTTTTTGATATGGTACTGATTAATAGTAATAATACTCTACAAACCTTGAGTAAACATAAATACATAACTTTAAAATTTACGAAAAAATATTATCCAATAAATAAATAAATCTTACGTCTCCTTAAGATGAAGAACTAACGTTACTCGAAAAATAATAGACAAAAGAGAGCACTTGCAGCGAAGGATTACAGTTTTTCATTTTCAAATACGTGCAATCATTTGCAAATCATACATATCATATGGCTGTACTCTTGTATTCGCACCAAGTTTTCACCCGTCACTACTTTGCAAATTTTAGAAAAACATATTTCTGGTAAATTTTGACGGACCAAATTCAGCTCCAAAACTGGAAACAATAATTATATAATAATAAATAAAGCCTGAGCTGCATCAGACTTTTTTACAATAGAAACATTTACTCATCACCAAAGCTATTAATAAGCATCGGAACACACTGCCCCTGCACCCCCGTTTGATCTGTTATCTCGTGATTGGTTGGACATAATGAGTGTTCTTATGGGAGTGAGGCCATAACAATTTCCTCCAATGTCGCCGACCAGTACCATTCTGATTATGCAATGCCCAATCTTTATTCTGTTTCTTGTAAAAGCTATGGGTTTTTTTTTTTTTCAATTTCTAGAAAAGCTACAACACAAAATGCTTTATCATCCTTAAATTTTCATCACCATCAGTATCCTTTTCTAACTGATGTTGATGTGTAAAGTTCTTTGAAATATATTATTATAGTGTAATGCTAGAAATTTTAGTATTTGAATATGGAGTTTGGTATTGGTTAAAAGATTGTTCGAAAACGACTCAACCGAGTTAACGAGAACGTAGGACCTGATCATTAGGTTGGTTATTAATGTTTGACACTATGCGATGATTACATAAAAAAGCACAATAATTAAAACTAAAGTTGAGGCTTAATTCAAATATTAAGATTCTTAAAACTATTGACTAGGGTTTTGATTAGATGCGCGGCTGTGCGCTTAGTCGTTTGTCATTGATAGAGCTATGTTGCAGGGCTCACAACGCCGCCAATGTGCAGTCTGCGCACCAGATTAGTGCCCTTGTTGATTATTATTTCGACAGTATAACGCACAGTTTATGTTTTGCCATTCATCAACATTGGCAAGTCATGGATGGGATACTCGGATCACATTTCACAAGTTGCCATTAAAGAATTATAAACCAAAAAATAATTTTTTAAAAAAAAGGCAAGACTATTTTTACTGTATATGATCATTTCTTTCTATATTTATACATTTCTGAAAGAACATTTGGGAATTCTTTATATAGATATATAGGTACATATATTATAGACATTCCAAAAGTAGTTATAATTAAGACAATATTTCTTTTCGTTGAATAATTTGTGTTCTCAACTAATTACTCAATGCACTGAAATCGACCATTGTCCAAGCATCAGCTTACACGTACACAAAAACAACGACAATGCTCACATATTAATTATGTAGAAAAATCGTTATGCATGCAGCATGCTACGTACATATTGCGGTTGAATTTTTCATTAGTGTAAAAGATGTTCGTCATTTACATAAACAAAAATTCTCTGATCTAGAATCTTAGACATCAATAAAATATGAAGTGTTAATTGAGTTTCAAATGTGGTGCTAATTAAAAGCATGCAGACATTAAATTTGTCATATTATGTACAATCATTCATCATGACATATGCATACGGTATCTATATATGATCATTCTTATGGGATCAACGAGTTCAATAAGACTGCCCAGCTAGGGCTGGCATGCGCTGTCGTTGGAGTAATTGTAATAACATTTTTTACCCAAAAAAAAAAAAGGCAAAACAGTTAATTAAAATAACAAAGCTTTGTAATAACATTATTGACCTAAAAAGAGAGAGAGAGGCAAAACGGTTAAATAAAATAACAAAGCTTCCTACTCCAACCGTTGCATTCATTTCACCATTAATGATTTTTACCTGTTGCCGCTTCAGTGACCTTAAATGCAGTTGAGAGCTGCAATGCTTTTGTTGCTTCCTCTCATGGTCGTGGACATGCTTATCTGGGCATATATAAATGTGTGTATATGTGCAATTAATTAATGGTTAGCTCTGTGTGTGTGTGTAAAATTTTAGGCGTAGATATTCTCATTTTTTTCAATTATGGATAATTATTAAATTATGTAGTTTAATAATATATACCGACTTTATTACTTCATGTGATTTAATAAGTATTTGAGTGAAAAACAAAAGAGAAAAAGCATGTAAGACGACTATAAATGTATGTCTGTATGTATAGGGCGTTGCAAACGCACTCGCACACAAAACAAGGCCAACCGAAGAGAGCCACATAGAAGCAGAAGCCTGAAAGAAACTGTTTCTCTTCTGCAAGTGTGTGTTGAGTGGTTGTGGTTTTCAGTGGTCTTCTAGTCTGACTTTCAATGGACTTTGTAGGGGCACTCAAGCAGAAGCATAAGCTACTGTTTCTGCGTTTTCTTGTTCTATCTCTCATCGGCTTGCTCTCTTCTGGTCAAGCAGCAACTTCAGGTTTCTCTTCTTTTCATTTTCCGCATGCATGCATGCATGCCTTCTTTTCTTGATGATCAACCTGTGCAAATGGAGATCTGCAAATGACGTTTCTTTCTCTTTTTTCGTTTTTTAAATATTTCATTTTTTTGTTTCTTTATGACCGTGGTAAAAATTTCTTGATATAGCTGGCTAGCTAAGCTCTGTTTGTTTTCTTTTTTGTCTTAGTTTTTCATACAGCTAATTATTATTCACGAGTATGCATCCCTTGGCCGCTTGATCTCTCATTTCATTGCAACAGAGGCCGTAGTCTTTGTTTCTGGGAAAAGCCAAGCAAATTGTTAAAAGAAAATTAATTTTTCTTTTGGAGAATAATTTGGAGAGAAATTAAGTAATTTTGACTGATTTTGCCATCTTTGCATGGATGGATTGACGTGATCATGTTTTTGAAAATGTTTTGTGCTTTAAGACTTAGAATTTTGAGGCACCTTTATTAGCTAGTTTCCATTAAATTAAGCCAGTGTAGATTTTTATCAATAATGCGAAAGTCTCCTTAACATTTTCATTTCATTTAATTTAATTTGTCAGGCGCAGGAGCAAAGAATAGTTATCACAAATACAGATACCCATTTATCAAAGAAGCAAGTTCATTCACATCACCAACACCACCATCATCATCATTCTCATCGAGAAATGGTGATCACCATCATCACAGTGCATTTGACTACATCGTAGTTGGTGGCGGCACAGCTGGGTGTCCATTAGCGGCCACACTTTCTCAGAATTTCACAGTGTTGCTGCTTGAAAGAGGAGGTGTACCTTTCACCAATGCGAATGTCTCATTTCTTCAGAACTTTCACATGACTTTGGCTGACACTTCATCCAAATCTGCTTCCCAATATTTCATCTCAACTGATGGGGTTCTTAATGCTAGAGCTAGAGTCCTGGGTGGTGGTTCTAGCATTAATGCTGGTTTCTACACTAGAGCAAGTTCACAGTATGTACCCACAAATTTCTCTCTCTCTCTCTTACCCTCTTTTTTGCACTTTTTTTTTTTTAAATTCAATTGCTCCTTTCTTTTGTTGGACATTTTGTATATAGTGTCTTGTGAATGTAATTGAAGCCCTAGATTAAAAATGCAACCCGTCTCTAGATTATGACTTTACAGTGCATTTTATAATAAATTTAAAGAGAAAAAATGGAAATAGTCAAGGAATTTTGACTGAATTTTCTTCGAGAATTAATTTTAGGTGAAGAAAAAAATATTCTGAGTATGAGATAAAGTTTTATTATTGTCTTTTTATTTCCACGCAAGTCGATAATTTATTTTGATGTTGGAAACTTTGATAATAAAGAAGATTGAATTCATAGTTTCTATTTGACATTTAGTTATTTTATCTTTTCAAAATTTTGTAAAGGTGATGAAGACATCTTAACTAAGATTAATTTCTCTTAATTATATGTGGATGCAAAAATTTCTTTCTTCCTTTTTTTTTTTTTTTTAAGGTTATGAATCACTAATTGTGACAAGAACAAACCTGTGGGTTGACCCAACTTGGAGGGTAGGAAAGCAAGATAACAAAATCCTCTGTATTAATAAATGCTTGTGATCATGTGATGAACACAGGGGCAGCCATTTATTATGAGTTATAAAAGTTTTGTTCATGGTGACCATATCACATTCCCGAATCATGACTATGTCATAGTACAACTATATCATAATATATATGAACCCACCTTCCGCCTTAATGGCTTTAATTTCTCTATTTTATTAAATGCTAGTTGCTTGGCCCATTTCCTGGCATGCAAATTCTTGGATCTAAATGGAGATGATATTAATGTTTGTTGCAATGCTTCCCCTAACATAAAATGCATGGTCTATTCCATAAACTTGTTAAAGCAGCAACTGTTAACTGTGATCTTCTTCTCCTGGTCTAAGTATTTAGTGGAATTTTTTTAAAAAAAAAATTGTTATAAAATCTTCCCATGATCTTGGCTTACCCGAGTTTTATTATAGACTTAGAGATGGATGGTTAATAAATTTGAGCTGTAGGGAAACTTTGATGTGGTCCTTTGACAAAACAAATTGTAGTTAATTTGAGAAGAGGCATATAGATTGTGTGCAATCAAAATTTGGTGTCACAAAAGACTGTTATGCATTGGCTGCATATATAGACCAAATGCATTGTAATGTTGAAGCTTCTTGGGTTGCAGGTTCATTGAGAGAATGGGATGGGATGCCAAGCTGGTGAATGAATCATTTCCATGGGTGGAGAAACAAATTGTTCACCAGCCTAAGCAAGAAGGATGGCAGAAAGCACTGAAGGACAGTCTTTTGGATGTTGGAGTCTCACCTTTTAATGGGTTCACTTACGATCATATATATGGAACCAAAATTGGTGGCACAATTTTTGATAGATTTGGCCGCCGTCACACTGCGGCGGAGCTGCTTGCTTCTGCAAACCCCCAAAAGATTACCGTCTTGATCCACGCCACTGTTCAAAAGATTGTGTTTGACACATCAGGTATGCTAACGAATAGGGCTTGATTTAACCTTTATATGTTGCTGGTAACAGATGAGATATAAGTTGATGCAATGTGTATTGCAGGGAAGAGACCAAAGGCAGTGGGAGCTATATTCAAGGATGAAAATGGAAACCAACATCAAGCATTTCTTGCAAGAAACCCAAAGAGTGAAGTGATCTTGTCATGTGGAGCAATTGGGACACCTCAAATGCTGAAGCTAAGTGGTGTTGGACCTAAAGCAGAACTTGAAAAGTTCAACATTTCAGTAGTACTTGACAATGCACATGTTGGGAAAGGCATGGCTGATAATCCCATGAATGCAATTTTTGTTCCTTCTAATAGACCAGTTGAGCAGTCTCTGATAGAAACTGTGGGAATTACCAAGCTGGGTGTGTACATTGAAGCTAGTAGCGGCTTTGGACAAACAACAGATAGCATTCGTTGCCACCATGGAATCATGTCAGCAGAGGTAAGCAACAAGGAATGATTTACTTTTAAATGGCTAAAAAGCAAGTAATCGAACTGCTTTTTTGTGATTTCATCAGATCGGACAGCTCTCTACCATTCCGCCAAAGCAGAGAACACCAGAAGCAATTCAAGAGTACATCAGAAAGAAGAGAACATTGCCACATGAGGCATTCAAAGGAGGCTTCATTTTAGAAAAGATCGCAAGCCCGATTTCAACAGGCGAGCTTTCTTTGATCAACACAAATATTGATGACAATCCATCTGTTAGCTTTAATTACTTCAGCCATCCACTTGATCTCAAGCGTTGCGTTGAAGGTGTTCGCATGGCTGCAAAGATTGTGCAATCAAAACATTTCTTGAACTACACGCAATGTGATAAGAGAAATGTTGAGGTAATCCTTAATGCAAGCATCGGGGCTAATGTTAACCTTGTTCCTAAACATACAAATGACACCAAGTCCCTAGAGCAGTTCTGCAAAGACACCGTGATCACAATTTGGCACTACCATGGGGGCTGCCATGTGGGCAAGGTTGTTAGCACTGAATACAAGGTTCTTGGAATTGATAGGCTCCGTGTTGTTGATGGGTCAATGTATGATGAATCTCCTGGCACTAATCCTCAAGGCACTGTCCTGATGATGGGCAGGTAAGGGTTATAATTCACATTTAAGTACATAGAAATGCAATTCTAAACAATATACTTGCAACTTTCGATTTCATGTAGTGATCATTTAACACAATAAACGTGAGTTGTTTGTGATAAGCAGGTACATGGGAGTGAAGATTTTAAGAAAGAGACTAGGGAAAGCAGCTGGTGTGTAGTGTGACCACGACCGTGAATTGAAGAAGAGATCATTGTTAGTTGCAGTTGTGAAAGTGTAATTTAGTTTGGTATCAATTCTTAGCAAGCTGGTGTCTTGCGTGTAGTGTGACCAAGACCATGAATTGGAGAAGAGATCAGTGTCAGTTGCAGCTGTGAAAATGTAATCTAGTTGTGTATCAATTCTTAGCAAGAAGTTGTGCGGAGAAACTGGCTTGCCACAGGAAACAACTATTACTGTTTCTTTCCATTCTTGAATCTTGATGTTACATCAATCAGCTATCTTTCACCTTGCTCCTTGTGGTACTTGAGAGAACTGACAAAATTAAATATAGAAATTTTGATTGTCATGCTTTAATTTGATGTTCCTTATCTTAGCTTTAGGAGCTTGGTTGAAAAAAATCACTTTAAATGCTGACAGAGAATTCATTTCTTTGTTGCTAGTTCAAGAAAAGAGTAACCAAGAATGAAGTCATAATAATCAATTGAAAAGATAATTTCATTAGAATGTTGTGTCACTAATAAAGAAACGCCAAAATTGACGAAAAAGAAACCTGAGTAAATGACCAGAAAAGGAACCTGAGTGTCTTGCTAAAAAACGTACTACCCCAAAAAGTCACATAATCTACCCACTGCACTGAGGCTTTGAAGTTGGAGTACTACCCTGCCGTTGTTATCATCAACAGAAGCCACTGCTGAATTTTTTTGAAGGAAATGTTTTCGAACATTTACACAAGTTGCATGAAGGCATTTGATATTAGTCTGCATGCAATGAGATTGCCGGAGTTGCAGTTGTCTGTAAGAGCGAATTTTGATTGTCTTCTGTAGATTTTGAAAAATTTTAGTGGGATTCTGGCCAAAATTTAGATGAAAACCCGTGCTCTCTCGTGCTGCCTCTAGACGAACTTTTTAATATCTGCCACAACTGCCTTCTTCCTTCTGACCTCAGGGGCCCTGAACTAGAGTGTCTCCTAAAAGACCCAGATTCATGTCCTTCAAGTGCCATTGGCGTAATCATTTCTGATGCTGATATTGCCATGCTATTGTCATGACTAGCACCATGGCCAGACCTTGTATGACAGACTTCCAAAGCTTCCACAAGCTCACCTGAACATCTATTTACCTTGCTATCTACACTGATAGAGTAGTCTCCACTGAGATCTCTTGATTCTATGGTCTCTTTTGTTTCATCAAATTCATTGCACACTAGCTTTAAAGCTTGAACAACTTCGCCCATGAAAGGCCGGTGTGATACTTCAGGTTGCACACACATTGATGCAATTGCTGCTACTTTCACAAGGGTATCATATGAGACATTAGACTCAATGACTGGGTCGATGATTGTTTTCAGACCCTCCCTCGTTGCCAGGAGTGGACGAACCCAAGCTACTAGATTTTCTTGACCAGGAGGCTGCGACAAGTCCACTGGCTTCCTTCCGGTTAGAAGCTCAAGGAGGACTACACCATAGCTATAAACATCACTTTTCACAAGAACATGACCAGTCATTGCATATTCCGGAGCTAGGTAACTGAAAATCAAGAAAATCTAGCTTACTACAGGTCTCATCCGATATGAAGAACATATTTTCAAGTATAAAGGTGAAGAACTTCATACCCAAACGTTCCCATAACGTGTGTTGAGATGTGTTTGTTCCCCTCATCTAATGCTGTTCTGGCCAATCCAAAATCTGAAACTTTTGGCGTAAAATCATGTTCCAGCAAGATGTTGCTGGACTTGAAGTCTCGATGTATAACTCGAGGGCTTGAGTCTTCATGCAAATACGCCAAGCCTCGAGCTGCACCAATGGCAATCTTCATCCGGGCATCCCAGTCAAGTGGACCATTCACCTTGTCATCTCCTGAAGAGGAAAAGAAGAACATCCCAAAAAGCTCTTTTCAGATTTAACAATAAACCATGAATATACAACAGTTTATTAACAAACAGAAATAACTGAACGTGGAAAAACCACCCTGAATGAATCTACCATGTAAATGAGATTCGAGACTTCCATTATGAATAAGTTCATAGACTAGACAGCGGTTATTATCCTCTATGCAAATACCAAACAGCTTAACTAAATTCCTGTGGTGAAGACGGCTAAGCATCTCAAGCTCTGCCAAGAACTCTCTGCCTCCTTGTTGATTAGCTCTCTTAAGAACCTTCACGGCCACCTCTCTTCCATCATCTAAAACACCTCTATAGACAACCCCAAATCCTCCTTCACCAATTATTCTTGAAGTATCAAAACTATTTGTAGC
The DNA here is from genome assembly GCA_030449875.1 of Aegle marmelos. Taxonomy (NCBI): domain Eukaryota; kingdom Viridiplantae; phylum Streptophyta; class Magnoliopsida; order Sapindales; family Rutaceae; genus Aegle; species Aegle marmelos. The sequence continues at coordinate 8,536,044 of JASUUL010000116.1, forward strand.
TTTCTCAATATCATTCAAAGTAAAAGTCTTAGCAGTTCCTGTATATGTCACGGCACAAGAATCAATGGACATAGGTGAGGAACCAAGCGTGCTTCCATATCTCAAAGTCCCAGTAGCCCCTGCCGAATTAGATTTCATTATTTACCACAAAATGATCTTGTGATAACAGAAAAGCCCAAATATCCACACAGAAAGTATAGAACAATCATAAAGTGGAACTTGGGGATTGGATAGCGAGATAATCGGCAATTGAATATCAAGACAAATTTTGTAAATATTAAAAAATAAGTCAGTCGATGTTGCTAAAGTTGGGGAGCATAGTTTATGAAAATATTTTTTGCTGAAAATTGTTTCAATGAAAAAGCAGTTAAAAATGGTCTTAGCAATATATAAGTTTCTACCATTTTATTGGACTGATCATAATAATTCAAAGTTTAATAAATGCACTACTATATGTTATATAATCAACAAAAGGACTAAAGAATTGGATCACAGTAGTACCTGATAGTTTTGCAGGGGTGCACATCACATCATGTGGGGTTTGTTCAGGTTGATGAAAAGCACCACGTTTCAACAGGAAAAATGCTATTCCAAAGCATAAAACTAAGGCTGTGAATGATGATAGAACAATTGCAGCAATCATGCTTCCTCTAAGCCCACCTTTCTTCCTCATTGGCACGTCAACTCCTAATGGTTTTAATGCCTGTCTTTTGTCATCACGACCAGCATAGGGTCCATCATCTTCAGTAGAGATGCTCGAATGTGATGGAGGAGAGGGTGGAAGACCTGCAGAGTTCAGAGTTGTAAGAATCAAAATCTAAGTTTTACGTTCCAAACTCAAAACATTTCCCAAGCACTTATCCAAGAAAACAAAATTACATGTAACTTTTCATTCCTGCTGAAATTATTTTAAACATCCAAGTAACTGAGGATAAATTTATAACCTGGATAGCGAACATATAGTACTTCATAGGCACCAAAGAGGGAAGCTTTTATGAAAACCTGTCTCTGCCAAAATTTCTTGAAGATCAGAAAAGCAATAGTATCATCAAATTTAACTCCCCATGGCACAAGGTTGATGAGGACAGTGCTTTTCTGTAGCTGCTGACTAGCTGCATTTGCTCCCATAACGCGAACTTGGCTATGGTTTAGTCCAACACTTGCCGCTATTTCATCTGTCAGCTGTGAAACCAGAGGGAAAAACGTGTAAATTGGAACATCAAGGCCAAGCTTAACTCGAATTGGCCACACACATCCACAGGGTGAGCCAGGAGGAGTGTATGTCAGCGGCTCAGTGCATGTCACTGAGCCACAATCTGCATTTAAAATCCAAAAACATCATAATCTGTTATGCTGCCTATACATAATTGAAGAAATTTAATCAACAAGACAGTACATTTTACGACTGGCAGAGCAAAGAGAATATCTACCTTCATTAGGAGGTGGCGGTGGTAGTGTCATAACTGATGATGACGGTGGAGTCTTCATCTTCTTCAAGGAAGAACTTGTAGGAGAAATTGTAGGCCGAAGACCAGGCACTTGTAATAGAAAAAACAGATGATTGCAACATTGTCATCATCAGTAGCAGCACGAATAAAGCAAAGGAAAGCAAGCTTTTTTTTTTCCATACTACAGAAACCAAGCTCAAACCAAGGAAAAAAAAATGTTGAACATTCTCATACTATTAAAGTTGCCTGATGTAACTTTTGGTGACGGTGCTGGCGCATGTGAACTCCAGCTTGATGAAGATGGAAGGGGAAATTGAAATGAGGGCACTGAAGGACCTGTGCATTTCACTAATTGTTTGAAACTCAAAAAATAGATTTTTTTCAAGATAAAAAATATTAAATTTATATTAATGTAAGAAATTTACTGACTACTCCAGGGATAGAACAAAACCTTGCTGGCTGTAAGAGGGCGCAGGAGTTGGATAAGCTGGTCCAGAACCAGAATTTCTAGACTTGTCTCTTACATGATGATGTTTATGAACTGGAATGAAAGGAGAAGATGCTGGACCTTGAACCCAATTCTTTGTAGGACCTCTAAAACTTGACAATGAAGATGGTGCAGGAGCGATACTGGAAGGCCTCATTGCATCATGTGAGTGGGCAGCTACAACAGGAATAAATTGTTGAATTGTCCATAGTTCAGGCATGAAATATAAATCTAGTATCCACATATAAATAGCTAAATTACAGGTTCCCCGAGTACCTTTGGTTGAAGAATGGTGCTTAGCTGATGGAATATGGTATGGTTTGTTAGGTGGAGGAAGTATCTCTCCATTTTTTTTCCTGCCAGAGCCGTGAGGACTTCGAATAGGAGGGTAGATATGGCCTGTGGTATCATAGAAAAAATTATCCAAAAAACACGAGTCCTTGAGTATTGAGGTAAATTGAAAAAATACTGGTTAGAATTTTTTTATAGATTTTGTATACTTTAATAACAAGTAATAGATAATGCAGCAAGGTTTTAATTTCAAAGAACAAGGGATTAGTAAATGCCAGCAATATGAGTTTCTTGGAAAACAAAATGGTGGGGCTGATCAGAACTTCAGCAAGAAATCCAGCAACTGAAAATATGCAATTTCAATAAACAATAAGGTTCACCTGGTATTGTGGGTGGTGGATGACCAGGCCTGACAGGTTGGACATTTAGTAGATTTTGCGGCAATCTCCCTGGTGGCAGTGCAACTGTTACTGCATGATTAGGGAAGGGAGAAGTTAAGTGGCATTCTTCAAGACCACAATGTGCTTGGGAAAAAATCAAACCTCTGCTTGGGTTAGTCGTGTGGAGAACTTAACATTCATTTAAAATTCTCAAAATACTAAACTTGAGAAAGAGAAATAAATTTTTTACTCCTTTAAATCTTGAATTTCCCACTATATAATTATATTATCAGTGCTTCAGAAATATTTTGTTTTATCTCCGTATGATTAACCGGTTTTGCAAATGTATTTTAATTATATCCAAAACTAAATAAAAACAAGGTATATATTCATGGATATCGCAGCCGTCTGTCAATTTTTGGACCCCATAAACATCATTATCAAACTTATTGAGCGAGGAAACAAGAAGAAAACACTGCTGTAAAGAGCAATTATTGATATATACTGGTGAAACGAAGAAATCACCTTTGCAAGTTTGACTGTTAGCAAAAAATTATTAGTTATCACACCACCAGCTAGAACCCAGGATTGTGAAGAAACTAGCAGTAATGCAGTAACAGTCATGGAGATTTTCGAGAATATTGTGACCAAAGGGGATCATGAAGTGCGTCAGCTACTGAGTAAGCCAGTTCATTCAAAATGTGCCATAATCATTCTCACTCAAGAGCAAAACGGATTCTAAACATGTTATTTAAGCTTTTCTTCCACTAATTGCTAACCCAAAAAAAAAAAACAAAAACAAAAACAACTTCGAACATCTTTTAATCTTCAACTCGAGTTAATCACATGTATAAATAACCATAATTCTACAAAGAAACCGAACTTCATTACCTGCAGATCCATGAAGAGAGAAAGCAGTCGGAGTTACAAATAGTGCCATCACCATGAAAGCAAACAGCAGCCCCATTTCAACTCTCCAAGAATCTAGAAACAATCAGCCTTCAAGATCTCTCATTTTTCCCTCAAGCATATCAAAGCAAGGAGAGAGCAGTGAAAAATGAAAGAGCAACATCAAGAAGCAAAACTGGGTAAAACTTAAAGGAACAAACAAACTACACACTGTTTCTTTTTAGACCACAAAAGAAAGGAGACCCACAAATTGTACCACGTAAGTAACGAGAGTAAGAATTGAGGCTTTGATTAGGTGGGGGCTAAAAACCAACTTATCTTTTCTACAAACCAAGCACTTAAAAACAGCTTTAGTTTCTTGTGCTCTCACTGGTGCTCCAAAACCGAACTAAAGTCAAAAACTGGACAAACAAATAGCAAAACAGTGCACTTATGAGCAAGATGGTTGGTTGCTTGGTGGGATCTTTTGTTGGAAGCTGATAAATTAATGCCATAGATTGTTTAATGTTAGGACTGTATAACTAGATTTGACAGTCAGCCTTTAGAGGAACAAATTATTCTTCCGCTGTGGTTATGGTGGCTGTGAAGTTTGAAACTTTTAAGGATTTCTCATCAGTCGACGGTTTCTTTGACCATTAATATACATAACCAGTCAAACTTCCATTATGATATGGGAGATCATTACTGCTCCGTGAGTCATGACCTAACATTGGCATTTTCTTCAAATTTCTGCTTTGCAGCCATTAACGGTGGCTTAATTTGTCACGATCCTTCACATGCGTCATGCATGCATATGATAATCATGCTGACAAGTTTCATGTGAAACATGAGATGCTGCTCTTAAAAGTCATTCATAAGCACATGCCCATGCTAATCTCTCAGCATAAGGTAATGTGATAATGTATTACATTAAACTCCTAATTAAGAAACTCTCTTTTGTAAAATTTTGACTGCCAAACAATAAATCAGCCGACAACACTTGCGATTAAATGACATTTCGACGAAGATCGTAAATAATAATAATAATAATAATAATAATCTATCCATAAACAATAAGATTAAGAATTTAATACACTTACTTTTTAATCGGTCAAATTCACTATTGAAAAGCATTTCCCCAAAACGAAGTGATCTTAATTATAAATTTGATAGCCGTAAGTATGTGAGACCGATATTACGAAAGCAATCTATCATAACCCAAGCTTTTGGATATTGTCCCCGTAAGAGACATGGCCAATGAGGTTTTTGATGGTAAATTTAGAATAATGTTGTGGTCACCACACCTCCTTTAAATTTTCGTTTTAAAAAAGTAAAATTATTACGCCACTGCATTTAAAATTCACGAATAAAATGATGCACCCCATCAAAATTTAAGAGTGTCGGTGAAATTGGTCAACTTGACTGGAAAAATACACCCATAAATCATACACTTTAAAAATTAGAAATGGTAGGCAACTTGATGCTGGGGGGGCCAAACTATGTACCATTTTCTAATCTTTGAGCAAGCAAGCATGGTCCCGATCGACCGTATTTTTGCTATTAATTGTTTACTTATTAACTAATTTTGACCATCCTCCCCTGTAAAAATTTGTAAATGTAATGTTAAATTTAATATATATATCGTGTACGGATATTTTGAATCTTTAGATCTCTTCCATAAATTACAAAATAACAGTTCACAATATAATATATGTTTAATAATTACTTAATGGAATAATGAATTTACGCGAGTAAAAAGTGAAAAAAAGGATAAAGCAGTGTATCAAAGTAAATAATTGGTTACCCAAAATAAACTAAATTCTTTACAATCATCGTTCTCCTTCTCTCTTAGCAACCGATGTGGCCAATTATTACTCTTATCTACGATCCAAGCTAGTATTTCTTTTCCTTTTTCTTTTTTTTGGGGTTTCGTATACAGTACAACAACCGACTATTTGTAATTATTAGAAAATTGTGTGCATTGGGTATACTTGTACAACACATCAACAGCATATATATTTTACTTGTTGTAGGACCGCCCCGGATCGCAACATTGGGCCTGAAACCCAACATAAGGGAATGGGCACACAAATGTGCAGCCCACTACTTCTTGTTTCCCGGAAGGCTGGGGCCTAATTATTTTCAAATTTCAGGATGGCCAGCAATGCAGTGCATTACACGGAAGCAATGCAGTGCAGCCCACTACTTCTTGTTTGCCCATTACTAAAAAAAGCGCTTTTAAATGCGTTTTCGTTAGGGAGCACCTCTGAATAAAGCGTTCTCCTTTACGAAAACAATTTTAGAATAAAAATTAGTTGAAACATTACCAGCGCGAGATCCCAGTTAATTCCATTGGAAGTTGGGATGTTTTGATCAATTAATTGAAAAAATTATCTCGACCACCAAATTCAAGAAGACTTTTGAGCTATAACCCCTCACTAATTGACCTATTAATTTTTAAAATTAAATGAAAATCAGAATAATTAATGCCAAATAAGATGCAGATTAATTAATTATGAGGTGAGGAATCAATTTGCTGTTTTATTTGGTTTTCTTGCTGTCAATGATTTGGACAATTGAGAAAACGGCAACTCGCTCGAGTTGGGTTCTCTGTCGTTTTATTTGTCAAGAGCAATCTCGTACGTGATACAGCGCCAGCTATTCTTCGAAGACGAATCCTGACCGCTTGATGAAAGACATGATTATCGACAAATCACAAAAATGCCTGAGGGCAGAGATTAAGGCGATCGAGGTTTCCTTATCTGAACGTGTGGGCCCGCACTTCATGGTGGAAGATGATCAAAATCACACGTGTTACTAAGAGAATGGGTCCATAGTAGGTGATGTGTCGACGTATGAGTTGGTTGAGAGATCGCGCGTTCACTTTCTCCTGCCTTTGGCGCGTTTGCTTATTTTTTCTTAAATTTCCATATTTGAGGAATTATTATTATTATTATTTCTATTGTTATTGAATAGTCTATGGCAAATTTTCATTCATTATTTCTAATATTATGTTACAAACCCACCGTTTTTAGGACCTATTTCATTTTTCTTATAATTAATTTGATTTTCTCAAAATTCCCGTATCCAAACTTTCCGCGTATAAAATTTCATAAATTAATTAAGCTAATAATTGGAAAGGAAAGAAGATGATTCACAATTAAGAAAACTTATTGTATGAAAGGAGCCAGCGCTGGATCCATTGTTTTTAATTACACCACACGTTTTCTTTAAAATGAGTACACAAATTCCTTTTCCTTTGGTTTTTATTATAATACTTGCTTTCTCTTACTCCCTTTCATATATTTATTAACGAAAGCTCCCTCTTCGCTCACTCTCTCTCTTTATTTTCTCTCAGTTTCTTTCCCTCCAAACATGACAGACAGAATCTACCCATCAGCCAAACCCACCACCAACGGCACCAGCAATGGTACTAACACCACCCCCGCCGCAGCCTCCGGCCCCACAGCTACCGGAAACCCATCATTCCCGGCCACCAAAGCCCAACTCTACGGTGCTACCCGCCCCGCATACCGCCCGCAACCAAAAAGACACGGTTACCGCCGTTCCTGCTGCTGCTCCTGCTGCCTCTGGGTAACCATAATCCTAATCATTCTCATCTTCCTCGTAGCCATCGCTGGCGGCATCCTCTACGTCCTTTACCGCCCCCACCGCCCTTCTTTCTCCGTTTCCTCGCTCAAAATTCAAACCCTAAACCTCACTTCATCGCAAACCTTAGTCACTAACATCAACCTCAACGTCATCACCAGAAACCCTAACAAAGAACTCGTGTTTTACTACGATCCCATTACAATAACAGTCACGAGTGGCGACAATGATGACGTCAACGTCGGGGCTGGTTCGTTTCCTTCGTTTAGGCACGGGACCAAGAACACTACTGAGCTTAAGGCTGCCATCAAAGGCAACGGGCAAGAGCTCGACGACGCGTCAGCGAGTAAAGTGAAGTCACAGTTGAAGAGCAAGAGCGGGTTGCCGTTGAAGATAAAGCTGGAGACGAAGGTGAAAGTGAAGATGGGAGCTGTCAAGTCTCCAAAAGTGAGGATTAGGGTTACTTGTGAAGGGATCAAAGCTACTGCTCCCACTGGTAAAAAAGCGTCGTTGGGTTCGACTTCGAATGCCAAGTGTAAGGTTGATTGGAGGATCAAGATCTGGAAATTCACTTTCTGATCATGAACAATGATCGAAAGATGAAAATTAATCAAAGGTGTGATTTTTATTTTATTTTTCGGTATTTTTTGGATTCTTTTAAATTTTTTTTTGGGGGTGAATTTATTATGTTTTTAAATTTTTGTAAATGGAAGAAAAGTTTGGTGATTGATTGTAACAGTGGGATAGATAGATAGATAGAAGAATGGTTATTAAATAGATATATTTTTAACTTTTGTTTACTGAATTTTTTTAAAAAATCGTTTTTGGTTGATTAAGTAGTTCTTGTCGGTTTGTGGCTACTGGCTGCATGATTGTTGGCGTTATTGTCTTATATACTATGTATATTTATGCATTTGGTAAAATAATAATATTGACGGGGGTCGTTTGGATTTTCTGTGAGTGGACTTAGCATGCATGCAAATAATACTTTAGAAAATCTTCGATTAATTGGCTCTTCAATAAGATTACGACGTGTCAGCGATTAAACGAAGGGGATGAATGGTGAGTGGGATCCCATTATGTGACTATCACTTTTTGATTAACAAAGTGATAATTGAACTGAGGGTTTTCTTTTAAGATATATTTATTGTAATTGGCTTTCTAATTATGTAGAAATAAGTAATGGAGCAGCGGAGTCAAGCGAGTGCTATTACTTGTTAGGGAGACCCTTGAATTAAAAGTGTGCTTCAGCTGTTTCTTGTTCAGTTTATTTATTCCCTTGAATCGCTTAAACTACTAATTTTCTCGTTAAAAATAAACTTAACTAATTCAATAATTGATAATTAATGAGTGGGGATGAGTATAACTTTTCTAGAATGCTTTAAAAATAATTGGAGTCGTGTGACATGTTTCTTCATCCATTAGAAGCTCAATTTAACTGATATATATATATAAGTGTTATCCTTTTGGGGAAAAAAACTTCTAAGTCAACTCTCTTAATTGCGTCAATGTATTAGGTAAAGCTGGATGTACTATAGGAAATAAATGTAGCAATTAACATGACTTTATTAGAATGTTAATCAAAATTATCATGGGAATAAGCATATGCATTTCGGATTAGGATCTTCTTTTGTTCTCTCTCTCTCTCTCTCTCTCTCACACATTCTCATTGTTTCTTAAATTTAGTTAAAAAATGATTTAGTTAAATAAGGATATTAAAATTTTGATTCTAACCACTCGTTTAATTAATAAGAAGAGAAAAGGGAGTTAAAAAAAAAAAAAAAAAACTAAACTAAACTAGAAGAAGAAGAGGATCGCCGTGCATAAAATTCAATCCCAATGTCATGATTAATTTCAAGATGAGTTGTTGGGATGGTCCCTCCGCAGTTGTATTATTGACTTAAAATAAGTTTTCCCATTGGGCATTTGAGTGGTTGTCCTGTCACTCCTGTTTGTTCACCGTGAAAGTCTTATTCAACTCTAAAATTAAAATTTTTTTTTTAAAAATATATATATAATAACTAGCCATTAAATAAATCATAATAACATTGTAGTATGTACACGTAGGACAATTCATGTGTCGGTGCCTCTAAGCCTGTCAACTTTGTCATATGCGGTGGTTGTGTCATTAGAGTTTTAATTTTTTTTAAATGTTATTTAATGTTATTTTATACTTACTTTTTGGTGTGAAAATGCCTATTGACTTATCTGCCTTCGAAGGATGACATGTCATTTGCACTTTTTGGGGAAGCATGGGTGGATAAAAAGCATGATATTGGACGTGTGAAAACTACCGTCGTGTCTGGATCTGATCACGTACCGGATTGCCTTCCGTGCTTAGATTAAATCAGCAACTCTGAGCCTAAAATCAAGAGCAGATTTACTTCATATTTGTTAAAAAAAAAAATAATTAAATTAAATTTAAATGTAAAAATTTTAAAAAAGAAATTGCAATGGAGAAACGCATTTCTAATAGGAACTCAAACCCCTTTCTCTCCACGGTGAAGGGAAGAGCATTTTGCCTTTTGCCATCCGGTCAATGTCGCGTATCACCGATTCATTAAATATAAATGCTCGAACAATTTTTTTTTAAAATTAATTCATGAAAATCGTGCTCTGACAAACACTTTTACCTTAAAATGAAAATAAAATTTAGGCTATACATATATGGTCCATAAAAATAATAGAAAAATTTTAAAATACATAAAAAAATTACGTCAGTCATATAATATAAAATAATAATTATATTATATGTGTATTTATTTTAAAAATTATTATATAAAATAATAATTATATTAAATTTAATTATATATATCATATATATATATCAATTAGTCGTAATATATTAGAAATATTCTAAAAATTCTCAAAATGACGATAAAAAGAAAAATGGAGAGAAGCTAAACGCATCATGGGCATGAGCGGCCAGATAATAAATGATGAAGCATAAGCTACAACGTGAAGCGAGGCATGACTTTCATACCGAAGTTAGGCAGATTGACTTTCGCGCATAGGAGATATGACCGCACCATGCATGTGACTGTGTGTTAAAATATTTATCATCATTGAAATGAGAAGAGTGGGGGGAATAGGATAAAATAAAAATTTAATCATGTAGAGCAATAACCAAAGCTCTTATATTTTCATACGCTTATGGAGCAATGAAAATTTAGTCATGCTTAATAGTTATTGATGAGCAGCACTTATATTACACCATCACAATAGAACTATTTAAATAAAATGTGAATCAAAAGTTTTTTTCACTTGTTTTTTTCTTCTACTTGTATAATTGATGAATATCAAATTATAGTATATTTATAGGTATCAAAATATTAATAAACAAGCGTTCTAAAGTTTTATTATACCATCGCATCTAAGTTCTTCTCCATATTTACAGATCCCAAAACACACACTTCCGTACATTCCCCCCCCCCCCCACACTAGCTAGGAGACACTTTTTTATTTAAAAAAAAAAAGAAAAAGAAAATTGCAAAATTGCAACTTTGGCATTCGGGTCATTACGCAGTGGCCCAAAGTATTGGACAATAAAAATAGGCCCATTAATCAAAAAGGGCCGAAATAACCCGAAACTTGTTTGATCTTCTTCATTTAAAACCTCCGTGCTAAAACCCTACTTGCCAGACAGCTAAAACCCCATCAAAGCCCCTCACCTTTTTAACGCTTATAAGTTATTTTCGAGGCCATACCCTGCTGTTTTGAGTGCACAGCATACAAATTCATGTATCGAATAGCTTCAAAACTCGCTTCTTCAATCAGGTACTTAATTGTGCCTTTTTTTTTTTTAAATGTTACATTAAACTCTTTTGTATATACTACTACTAATGGGTCTTTTTTGTTTTTTTTTTTTTTTTTGGTTGAATATTTTACAGTTCCCCTGCTGCAAAGAAAGGGGTAAGAACTTGTTTTTGCAAATTTTTGGATTTTGTCGGCTCCTTTGTTCGGTTGTTGAAAAAATATAGGATAAGAGAGGAAAAACAAGTAAATGGGATGGATTTGAGCCTTTATAACTAAATGATCTGGGTTCTTTTTGTACGACGTGAAAAGGCAGGGACATTGTGACAAACAATGAGTTATGTGGTTGGGTTTATTTAGCTTTGTGGGGTGAATTCAGATTGAACCTTTTTCTTCTAATTTTAGCTTGACATTTTAGTTTTCTTGGTCGATGATTTGAATCGGACAGGTGTATAGTAGGGTTTTATGCAACAGGAACTATGTAGCGAAGGACATCAATTTTGGAGTTGGTGCACGAGCTGCCATGTTACAAGGTGTATCCGAGGTGGCAGAAGCTGTGAAAGTTACTATGGGACCAAAGGTGCTAGATTGATATCCTTGACTTTACATTTTTCTTTTCATTTTGGATTTTTTTGGTGAATGTGCTTGCACGAGAACGATGAAAATTAATATTAACAGGTTCAGAATTGTTAGATTTTCTTGTTGCTCTCTTTTCGCCCCCCCCCCCTTTTTTAAAGTAAGAAACAAGACATTGCCAGAATCTCTTCTCAGTCACTGTTTTGGTTTCTCATTCAGGGTCGCAATGTGATTATTGAAAAAAGTATTGGAAATCCCAAGGTCACAAAGGATGGTGTTACTGTTGCCAGAAGCATAGAATTCAGGGACAAGGCAAAAGATGTTGGCGCAAACCTTGTAAAGCAGGTTGCTGGTGCTACTAATAAAGCTGCGGGAGATGGTAAGCTCTTCTAATTGTTTCTCGTCTCTTTTTGAAAGCACAATATGGTTGGTTATTGATTTTGTATCATGCTAGGATTGAGGTAAAGGCTTTCTGGATGACATAGGAGTTTTGAAAAGGAGTTTGTAATATATATGTCAATTCTTATTTGTGTAATATTAAAGTGTTTACATGACTCTGATTATTCGCCCAAAGCTCAGTATTTGATAATATGTAGTGGCTTCGTAGCAAATCAGTTTTACTGGTTAGTGCCAATAATTCCTTAGTGCCTACTGTTAAGCCTAAAAGGCAGACTTAGTGTTTCTTAGATATTATTTCTTTCTCATTGTGTGAGGAGTTCTTATTGCTGGAGATGTTCTTCTAATCTCTTTTGCAGGTACAACTTGTGCAACTGTTCTGACTCAGGCAATTCTCACAGAAGGCTGTAAATCTGTAGCTGCTGGTGTAAATGTGATGGATTTGCGCAGTGGTATTAATATGGCGATCAATGCGGTCATATCTGATTTAAAAAGCCGAGCACAAATGATTAGTACACCGGAAGAAATTACACAGGTGGTGAAGCTTCTTGGAGGAACTAGTTTTCCTATGTGATGTGTGAATACAAGCTTTTAAAATTCTCATGCTAGTCCGAAGTAGGAGAGGGTTCTACTTTTTATTTTACCGAAGTTAAATGAAACTGCTTCCCATAAGTTCTGTTCAAGTTTATTCCCTGGCTGTGAACCTACTTTCTTGTGCTATGTTTTATTTGGATTTCAATATCAAGCTGCAGCAAATGCAGTAGCAGCTGGTTTGAATTGTGCTAAAGATTTTATTAACCTTGATGAAGTGTCAAATGGAGCCCAGATGAAGAGTCATCAGCATTACTGCTTCTAAGTTCCACAAACATCGTCAATTAAACTTGCTTGATTTAACTCTACTTCTGCTTTGTATGTAGTATTTATTCTTGCTTTAGGCTTGTCAACTGCAACTGAAATATACCAATATGTAAAAATAGGTGGCAACTATCTCTGCAAATGGTGAACGTGAGATTGGGGAGCTGCTAGCAAGAGCAATGGAGAAAGTTGGAAAGGAAGGAGTCATTACTATTGTTGTAGGAACATTTATCCCTTTCATATGATGACAATTGAAGTTTAACAGTTTGCTCTACCTTATGTGCAATTTGTAAATCTTGTAGGATGGAAATACCATGGTTAACGAGTTGGAAGTTGTTGGAGGAATGAAGCTAGCAAGAGGTTACATATCTCCATATTTTGTTACGGATCCCAAAACACAGAAATGTGTAAGTTAAGATCTGTTTTATTCCAGAAAATCTTTCCTTCAAAAGATACTCAATGTTTCAAAATACATAATGTTTCCACCATTATTATGTGCTGATGATTTCTTTTAGCCCTTTTTTTTTTCTTTTTTGGTTGTTCCACAATTTGTAAGATTGCACTACCCATATAAATTGCCTTTTTCATGTCGCAGGAACTTGAAAATCCTCTGATCCTCATTTATGACAAGAAAATTTCTAACATAAACTCACTTGTGAGGTTACTGGAGCTAGCTGTAGAGGTAGTTAGCTTTTTTTTATGATTCTTTCTTTCAAATGAAAAGTTAATCATATTGAGGACCACAGGAATTCTCATTCTTTCCTTCTGTTGCTGTTTGATTACAAGCAGAAAAATAGAGCACTTCTTGTTGTGGCTGAGGATGTGGAAAGTGATGCACTAGCTATGCTCATCCTCAACAAGCACCATGCTGGCGTTAAGGTGATCATCCGGCCTTTATTTATATATTTATACAACATGAGATGGTGCGTAGTACTGCTTTTTGGAAATGTGAAAAAAGTGAAATTGAAATGCCATTGAGATGTAACAGTATACTATACCTATCTCATCCATAATTACTACGGCATCACCTTATTATGATTTTCAAAAGAATATGTACCAATCCACGTCATTAGTATCAATGTGGCAGAGTGCATATTGAGTACCAAACCTCTGCTAGCATTGGTAATTTGGTATACCAAATCAGGGTCCTGAGAGGATGATTTGTGTGTAATTCTAACCTTTGTCACTTATCTGTATGTATGCACACTTAAAGTTTCTGTTAGTAACGACATAAAACATGCAATAATTGTACAATCTAAAAGCATAAGAGCTTAGTGGAACCAAACATGTAATTTCAATGTAAAACATTTAGCAGTTTAGATGGTATTATTTTGATGCAGGTCTATCCATACGTAGATGTGTATAAACTAAGCAGTTAATATTACTTGTAAAAAGTGTCAACTTCGTCAATATCTAATTAGTTAAAATGTGAACTGAGATGCATAAGTTGATGTTGCAGTTGTATTATCATTTATATGATGATTATTTTATTAACAGAATATATTGACATAAATCATGCATCTTCTGGCATGGATCTTTTCCGTTTTACTGATAAATTTTTTGATTTTAGGTTTGTGCTATAAAAGCTCCTGGCTTTGGGGATAACAGACGAGCATCTCTAGATGATCTTGCCATTCTTACTGGTGGAGAGGTGATAAGATCTTCCAAACCTAAGAATGTCTCTCTTTTTAACCTTTTGGCTTTCCCCTTCCCTGCCTCTGGTGATGCTCACAGTAGTATTACTAACTAATTATTGTATAGGTTATCTCTGAAGATCGTGGTCTAACCCTCGACAAGGTCAAAGAAGAAATGCTGGGTACTGCAAAAAAGGTTTGTAATAAGCTGACAGTGAGCTTTACAAGCTTCTTGTAACATAACTGACATGATTTATCACAGGTCACTGTCTCTGTTGATGACACAATTGTTCTGCATGGTGGTGGGGATAAGAAGTTGATTGAAGAAAGATGTGAGGAGGTCTGTCAGTAGTTCATTAGGCTCTCTGTCATATTTTTCATTCTGAAGCATAACTATTAGAATATCCATTTGTCAGTTAGTCACATTTGCTTTTTCTCATTGTCCCTATAACCCAGCAATCACGATTAGTTGTCCACTGTCACTCAAGTGTGGTTGCCTATCACAATTTGCTGGTCTTAAATGGTCTTGTGTGGGAATTCCAGTTGCAGCATCTTGGTTAAGGAGGATAAAAACTGTGAAAATTGCCTCTGTTTTACAATTTCTAAGATGGAAATCATATTCTCAGTGAGATAAGGATTATAAAACTTTAATAAAAGCTTTACACTCGTTCTTATGCTGTTAGAACTTACATCTCTCTTAAGTTAGCACTTAAGATGTTGAATGCCAAGTATAAATGTTTCTCAGAAACTCTCTGTCATAAGCATTGTCAGTTTTGGAACCCAATGTTGCACATCCCAAATCCAAACATTGGTCAGTGGAAGGGGAGGGAGTAAATTATTTAATTCATGAGTCCATTACATATACATATACCCGAAAGAAAATGGCAACATGTGATAAATACTGATACTCTGATTGTTTGACAGTTAAGAACTGCAATGGGGAAGAGTGCTGCCACCTTCGACAGGGAGAAAGCACAAGAAAGACTTTCAAAGCTTACTGGTGGTGTTGCCGTTTTTAAGGTAAGTCATTTATCTTTCTGAATTGCAATGCCATGTATCTTACATACAAACTAATTATTTTCTCGCAGGTTGGAGGGGCAAGCGAGATAGAAGTTGGAGAAAGAAAAGATAGGGTCACAGATGCTTTAAATGCCACAAGAGCAGCTGTTGAAGAGGGTATTGTGCCTGGTAAGTTGAATTGTTTTCTCATCTATGTGTATATGTCTACACATTGAGATGCTGTTTTTATGTACTATGAAAATATGGTTGTTTTTAGGGGGTGGTGTTGCACTCTTATATGCTACAAAGGCTCTTGAGAAGCTTAAAACTGAGAATGACGACCAGCGAAGAGGCATCCACATAATTCAGAATGCTCTTAAGGTGTGTCATTCCTTTTTTTTTTTGGTTGGGCAAGCGTATTTCATGGTTTAATAACAAATCTATATTGACTGACGGTGTTATTGGTTATTACAGGCACCTACTTTGACAATAGCATCTAACGCTGGTTTTGATGGTTCCACAATTATTGGCAAATTATTGGAACAAGATGATGTTAATTTTGGTTTCGATGCAGCTAAAGGTTCGTTCCTCTAAAATGTTTCAATGTACAAAGTAACACTACTCACTTGAGTTCTGTTTGTTCTCAAATTCCGCGTGAATTTATAATTAAATTTGCTTCTACTCTTGGCTTTCTCTGTCTCTCTCATATGATACTCATTGATTTCCCCATGATCATGTTGGTGCATTGTCTGCTTATAACTAAATGCTTTATCGGTCACTCAAGGAGTGTGTGCTGCATGTGCCAAAACAGGTGAATATGTTGATTTGGTGAAGGCTGGAATCATCGACCCACTAAAGGTTGTCAGAACCGCCTTAGCAGATGCCGCCAGGTGATTATCAATCCCTTGTGTCATATAACGATGCATGTGAACAATAGAATTTTGCATGCTGAGCTTGACCCCCGTCGTTTTGAATGCAGTGTCTCATTGCTGTTCACAACTACTGAAGCAACTGTCCTGGTGAATTCTGATGATAAAAACAAGCCTCCAAGTCGTGTGCCCAGCATGGACAGCTTGGGCTATTAACTTAAAAATGAATCCAGTACCAGCCAATCATATGATTTAACATTACCGAGCCATTCTTCCTCGGATACACCAAGTACAAAAAATTTAGCATAGTTAGGAAACGTGGCTTGTACAATTTGAAATTCTCATATGCTATGTTTTTTGCAGACAAAAACACTAAATTTTGCCGACAAATCAATATGAAAAATGATCATTTGGAAGTCTAAACTATGCCGCTGCATTGGCTCTGAGGTTTATTTGGAGAGATGCAAATATTTGAAGCTCGATGCAATGGGGAAGAAGATGGTGGGAGAGAGAGCGTGCATTGATGATAAAAAGTAATAATGTCATTTTATCCATTAAATTCTCGTCATCGATTTATTTTAAATCTAAAGGCGTAAAATTAGTGCAAAATTAAGTATAATTTTAGACGATTCGCATGTTATTACAATTATTTTAGATTTAACTACATGCATCCAACGATTTTGGCAGTTGTTTTATGTTGGAGCTGCTCCAATGGTTTTGGAAGCTGCTGTAGCTCCAACATAGCAGCTACCGTATGTATAACATTGAAGCCTGCGTAAGTTGGTTTTGTTCATGATTTATATGATCGACGCGATTAATTTTTATTATTTCTACTTGTAATCAATCAATCATGTTATGGCGAACTAATTTGGACAAATGTTAGTGGTTCTAAAACTATTCTTATGGTATGTCCTCGAAATGCACTGCACGTTAACATAGTTTTGTGATTGTAATCATTAGTGTGAGTCTGCGTCCTTCTTCTGGATTATGATGACTGAATAAGTTATTTCAAAGTCTTAATTTCGGGGAAATAGGTTCAGTTGCACGAACATGAAAATAAATCTTACATAGCTGCAAATCGATATGTTTTAATTAATTGTCAAACTCCAAGCCTCAACTTCTTGGGCGTCAAAGTCATACTCAATAATGTATATCCTCTTTCTATATGATGAGGCAATTAAACAAGATTATTAAGTTGAGTTAGTTGGCTCTGAGATATGTGTACTACTTTCTCCTATACATCCATTTTTATTTGGCGGCTTATTTGATTGATAAAATAGAAATTATATGTATAGAGAGAGAGAGAACACAAGAGATTTATATGATTCAGGTTTTGTTAATTTACATTTAATATTAAGGATGGCTAAAAATAAAAATTTTTATTTTACTTTATTTTCAGATAAGATATAATATGATATTAATGCAGCTACATTTTAACTTATTTATTACTAAATAGTATTGCAACATTTATAATTTTTTAATTAAATAATTTTTTGTGAATTACCGATTTAAAAAAATAAATCCATATTTAATCTATCAACTTCTGATTTTTAATTTTTCAATTTAATTAAATTCATCAATTCACATATCATATTTTTATAAATTAGATGGATTGAGGGGATTAAGGGGATTGGATTGCATTTTGACATCCTATGTTAGAATTATAAATTTTTATATGAATTGATGTGATGTAACATAATTTTATTAATTAAATAAAAATATAAAATACTAAAAATAAATCATATAGATTGAGAGCTATTTCATCTAATTAATTTAATTATGCCACCGCTATAACCTTATCATTATTCATTATGGCACGTACATGCTTGTTGTCTTGCCGTATAAATTTTATAATATTTTAAAATTTCTTGATCACAGTTGATTTTTCCATACACTTATTTAACAAATAATTGTACCTAATCTCAAAGTAATTTAATATTACGTTAATTTTCTTACTTATTAATTATTTATGAAAGAGTTGTATTATTCCCTTATTAATTATTTGATGAAATTTGAATTTCCCATATAAAAGTTAAAAGGTTAAATTTTATATTAAAGCAGAATTTTGTTATTTAATAAATCAATAATAACAATACAGAAAAGAGAACTTAAATATCCAAAACCGTTAATTCAGTTAGATTTGCTGTTCTGATGCGGTATTCACTTCTTCATCAATCTCATCAATTCCCCTTATCAAATCCCAGCCGTCCATTCTCTGATATCTCCTACAACAATGCGCTTCTTCATTTCTTTGACCGTCTCCTACAACAATGCAAAACAATTCACCAACTCAAACAAGTTCACAATCAACTCATTGTCTCTGGCGCCAATGCCTCCGTATTCTTGGCGGCTCGAGTTTTATCACTATATTCTCGCTTTGGGCGTCTTTTTGACGCCCATAATGTTTTTGAAACGACCCCATTTGATTGTAAATCGAGTTCTTTGTTGTGGAATTCTATCTTAAGAGTTAATGTCTCAAATGGATTGTATGAAAATGCACTTAAACTGTATGTGAAAATGCGGAAACTAGGAGTTCCGGGTGATGCGTTTACTTTCCCTTTGGTTATAAGGGCGTGCAAGTTTATGGGTAGTTTTCGTTTTCGTTTTAGTTTGGGACCGATTTTTCATAATCATGTTTTGCAAGTGGGTTTTCAACGTAATGTTCATATAGTGAATGAATTGATTGGAATGTATGCAAAGATGGGACAAATGGGTGTTTCGTTTAAACTGTTTGATAAAATGCATGTGAAAAATTATATTTCATGGAATATGATGTTTTCGGGTTTTGCATTGAACTTTGATTGTGATGGTGCTCTTGAGTTGTTTAAAAGAATGGAACTTGAAGGCTTGGAGCCAACCTCTGTGACATGGACTTCATTACTGTCAAGCCATGCTCGATGTGGGAGGCTTGAAGAAACTATGGATTTGTTTGATGTGATGAGGAAGAGAGGCATTGAAGTTAGCGCAGAAGCAATTGCTGTGGTGTTATCTGTTTGTGCTGATTTAACTGCTGTTCATAGGGGTAAGGTGATTCATGGGTTTGCTCTTAAGGGTGGGTTTGAAGATTACTTGTTTGTCAAGAATGCACTTATATGTGTGTATGGGAAGCATGGAGATGTAAAAGAGGCTCAGAATTTGTTTTCTGAAATAGAAGAAAAGAGTATTGTGAGTTGGAATGCATTGATTACATCATATGCAGAGGCTGGTTTATGTGATGAGGCAGTTGAAGTACTTTCACAGTTGGAAAAATTAGATCGTGGTTCAATGGATAGACCTAATGTGATAAGCTGGAGTGCTGTAATTCGTGCTTTTGCATCCAATCGGCGAGGGGAAGAGTCTTTGGATCTTTTTCGTAAAATGCAGCTTGCCAAAGTCGCAGCCAATTCTGTGACAATTTCAGGTTTGCTATCAGTTTGTGCTGAGTCAGCAGCACTGAATATTGGTAGGCAAATCCATGGCCATGTAGTTAGAGTCTCGATGAATAAAAACATTCTAGTGGAAAATGGCTTGCTTAACATGTACATGAAGTGTGGATGTCTTGAGGAAGGACATTTGGTATTTGAGCAGATTGACAAAAAAGATTTGATCACTTGGAACTCAATGATTTCAGGGTATGGGATGAATGGACTTGGTGAAAATGCTCTTGCGATCTTTGAGGAGACGATTGAAGCTGGATTTAAGCCAGATGGGGTCACCTTCATTGCTGTTCTTTCTGCTTGTAGTCATGCAGGGTTTGTCAACGAGGGTCGTTGGCTTTTTGATATGATGATCAGAAAATTTAGGATAGAACCCCGGATGGAGCACTATGCTTGCATGGTTGATCTTCTTGGTCGTGCTGGATTGTTGCTAGAGGCAAGCGACATTGTGAAAAACATGCCAATGGAACCAAATGCTTATGTCTGGGGAACTCTTTTGAACTCTTGCTGGATGCACAAAAACACAGATGTTGCAGAAGCAATGGCCTGTCAAATTTTTGGTCTTAACACAGAGACAACAGGGAGCTACATGTTGCTGTCGAATATTTATGCTGCAAGTGGGAGATGGGAAGATGCAGCGAAAGTGAGAATCTCAGCTAAAACTAAAGGTTTAAAGAAAGTTGCTGGCCAGAGTTGGATTGAGATCAAGAGGAAAATTCATATGTTCTCATCGGGAAACACTCTGCAGTCGGATTTGAAAAATGTTTGTGAAGTTCTCGAGGAATTGACCCTTCAAATGGAGAACAAAAGCTATTTACCTGATAATGATATTAGTCTGTAAGAGATAATGGGCAAGAAGAATGGTAGGAATTGATTTTCTCTGATCAAGCAAATATTAGAATCCAAAAATTCCACAATATAGCATTGAAAAAGAACCAACAATATCCAAGAAGAGACAGAGAGAGAGACAGGGAGAGAGATCACACATCATCAATTAGAATGCATCAAATTGATAAACAGATTTACATCTGACAAAAGAATCCAACTCCTGATCTCCAATATACCATTTTCCTCTCATTTATCAACTAGCAAATCTATGATGATATAAGCAACTGTGTCGAAGGCACAAACCTTCTTTCAACTATGTCTTGTTCTTGCTCAAACTTGACATCGGGTCTATCGTATGGAATCTCAACAAGCTGCTGCTGGGGGGGCTTCACATCTTCGACGGTAGTAGTGGCACTGCTTTGATCATTATTATTAACAAAATCTTGCTTAACGTTCAAGGTAGACACAATAGCCGGATCCTGCATTGTCCACGCATTCACATCTACTTCTTGCAAATTATGATTCTGAGCACTCACGTCAACATTAATGTATTCTTCTTGGTCTTCTTGTTGGGGCTGCATATATTGAAAATTGTGCATGGAGTTAAACGTATTCAAAGGATCCGCGTTGACAATATCAAACGTAAGCACAGAATCGTCGGTCTCAGGAATCTGAAGCTGGGCCTGTGCTCGGCAAATGGCCAGCTGATGAAGAACAAGCTCAAGCTCGGCCTTGTTGTATTCAATCTGTCGTTGAAGTTCTTTAATGATGCGGTAACAGCCGCCAACAGGGTCATTAGCTCTGACATCAGATTGGAAAATGATAGTCCTCATGGCCTCGTCCTTCTCAGGGGGCTCAAGGTGTTTGATAATTTTTGTAATGTTACTGACCCCAAACAATTTATGAGCGTTGAGGAATTGGCGTTGGCGATCATGAGGGAAATAAGGGGCGAGAATGCAGTCAGGAGCGCACTTCCTGCGTTGGTATTTACACGCAGCACATGCTTGGGTTGTGCCATTGTTACCAATTCTCGGAATACTAGCATTGGTATTATACTTGGAGTTATTGCGCATTATTTGTTTTTGCTTTGTTTTGTACGTTGAAGGAATATTGAGAGATTTCGGCTGCGGTGCCGGGGGAATTGGCTTGGAGTTTGTTTGATGAGGTTAATTAATTGGTTTGTTTATTTGTTGGTGGAGATGAAAAGTAATGAGAGATGAAGAGAAATAAGTGGAATGGTATATTTGATTGTTTGTTGTTATTGATAGAAATGAATCTTTAACAGATTTTGGTTGTAAGTATAATTTTTTTCACTTGGTATTTTTAAATTATTGTTCGATTAGGTGTATTTACTCCATAAAATCTTCCCAAGCCAGGTATAGAAATTTGCCATTCTGTTATCTACTTTACTTTTAGGCCCCTGAAATCTTAAAAATGGGTTCAGTGAAATGCAGCCATGGGAGCCATCTCATCAAGAGTAAAAATAATTATCCATCTTCTATGTTACATGACTGACAAAAGCCTGAATTTAGAATAACGGTAATGCTGCTGTCATTGTCATATCTAGAAGCATGTTAGGTGCAAGACAATTGCATGGACATAGGTAAAATTCCACGTAATTGGCAAGAAACGATCATATAAGCTTTATTGTTTGATTTTTTGAGTGCTTTATTTTGGTTTTTTGTTGCATGTCAAATTCAGTGTATGGAGGAAAATGTTATAAACCAATGTTTGTTCATCCAATATCTAACGCCTTGAACAAAGAGCAGAGATTATGTCAAGAATTAAGGCAACAA
This sequence comes from Aegle marmelos, assembly GCA_030449875.1. Classification (NCBI taxonomy): domain Eukaryota; kingdom Viridiplantae; phylum Streptophyta; class Magnoliopsida; order Sapindales; family Rutaceae; genus Aegle; species Aegle marmelos. The sequence continues at coordinate 8,558,269 of JASUUL010000116.1, forward strand.
ATACATTGTAGAAAGGTGGGCTGCAAGGCCATTTCATTACTCAAAATGTTATGATACACTTTAATGGCGAAAGACGGAAAACAGGACAATAATTTACTCAGTTAAGTGACAAGTACAGATCGCAATCTTAGTGTGCAATCACAAAAATCAGTGTCTTTCACTTTGATCTTAGTGTTAAGCATGCAACTGCAACTGAACCTGAAATTAAGAAGGCAAATTGATGATCAAAAGCTGATTCAAGCTAACTCAAATTTAATCATACGCACGATGATGATCAGAACGAAAAGTGTTTAGCACCACGCAAGAAAATGAGGGTCAGATAGATAAACACTGATGAAAACAATAATAGCAAACTTACCAGTCATGATTGGCATAAGTTTCCTATAGTCTAACATAAAGATAATGTTGACCAAGGTATTAGTTAAATTCCAATTCACCTTATACTTTTTGGAAGGGACAGGGTGACAACCAATTGGCCAAGAGGTTCACTTGTAAGGGAGTTGTTAAAGCCAAGCACAGACATCAGTGATAGTTGAAGTTTCACTTATAATTTTCTCATGTACAAATATAAAAAAGGTTGAACATAAGAAGGTTGAGCATCACAAGGAAATGTTTCAAGACAGAAAAAAGAATTGGTATTCCCAGAAATAGAAATTCATAGAGAATTATATGCAACTGAAAGAAGTTCCAATCCTAATACTAGTGGTCAACTTTAAGAATCCTATTTTGCCAATTGCTTTGTTTCCAACTCCATCTCATAGTCTCCGCCAATAACTTGCATCCACATTCGGTATCTCATTCGGGTATGTTGCTCTAAATTCAATCACAACGAAAGTCCATTTTCCCCCCAATGGGTTGTAGAGTTCCACCACGATGAAAATACAATTCATAACTTCTTTTTCAATCAAATTAAAAGTTGACATGGATATTCTCACCCCAAGTTGATATGTGGACAAGCAATTATGGTTCATACTCGATAAGCTCTTCCACAGAGGTCATATATTTGTCAATCAGTTCCCTGGCATTCAATAACAAAACAATTCATGTACCATGCAAACATGGCAATTTTTATTGAAAAAAAAGTACTGTTAACACAAGCATTACAGACTTCCGTTGATTTAGCATTTGCTCACTTTCTTCCAGCTTTCGTCTCTGCCCCTCAACCGTCTATATCCAATATGCAAAAGTTATCAAATCATAAGAAGAAACTTTAATGACCAAAAGTACTAATTACATCACAATGCAAACAAATGAACATAACAAAAGCAAAAGGAGGAAAAGGAAAAATTTCAATCCCCCACAGCTCCCCGATTTGATACTTCCGTCTCTACATATCTATCCACCCAATTAGTCTATTTGACCTACAAATCCAGTCGTTAGGTGGTGTCTCTGGAAACCCTTTCTATCATTGCAATATAAAAAATTATGCATATTCTTGCAATTTAATCAACTACACACGTCAAAAGTACTCAAGCTAAATGTTATGCATGATGCCTCAAATCTTAATGCATCATTTAAAAAATAATAATAATTTATCCAAATTAGCAAATCTGATAACAACTGATGCACTGATCATGAAACTAAATTGCACAACTCATTTATTAAAAAGAAAAATAAAATGGCGGAGGTAGAGAGATATTACCATAGCCTTCGTATCGAGTGATTCTGATATTGAACTTAACAGCTGTTGACACTTCTCAAAGTGGTTGTTTAGTTCATTAACCTTCCAAAAAATCAAACGTACAAAATGAGAAAACAAATCACCAAAAATGGAAAAACAAACTGAAATAAAATTTGGACCAAAACAAAGGGAAAAAATACCAAAGCATCAGACTGCTGGTCCCGAGTTCCATTCTCAATAGCATCCGCTAAATTCTCCATCAACTGAACATTAAATTCATTAACCCATATCAAATAATTAGCAAAAATTAATTTTTTCACATGGGCAGATGAGAAAAAATTTATAAAGGAAAGAAAAAAAAAAAAGACCAAGTCCCACGTGTAAGAGGTGGAAGTTGGAAGCGAGTGACTGGTGATGTTGGCTCTGTTGTTGTTGCTGTTGCTGTTGCGGCTGCTGTTGTTGCTGAGGCGTACGGCTTTGTTGTTGAAACTGTTGCTGTGGGAATTGAGTCGTCTGTTGGTAGAATTGTTGTTGATGTTGAGGGGAGAGAAACAGATTGTCTTGACTTGAGGCTGCAGGGGAGCCGTTGTGGCTTGGAATTGATGGCATCATGTTCCATGAACCCGACGCGGAAAACGGATCCATTCTTTCCACTGTCACTGATGAGTCTCTCTCTCTCTGTGTTTATGTATGTATGTTCTAATTAGGGAAGAAGAAGAGAAGCGAGTAATGCCTCCAATGGACAGAAGAAGGAACGCGATGCTCTCGGGAGCTCGGGGTTGCACAGAATGGATACGAACATCCAGTGCAAGGTTGACACGTGTATCTTCTAGCCCGGCTTTTCTGTGTGATGGTTAAAACGACAGATCATTTTCATTCTAAAAATAAAACTTACGAGTCGTTTTAAGTGAAGAATTGAAAAACGATGGATTTTCTTCTCAAAGAGACGCAGTACGGAACGATAATATACGTGTATTGGCATACGTTTTCTAAAGTGACCGTAACTTACGGTCACGGTAATTTATAGTGACTGTAATTTTTAAAGTATAATTTTTAATTAAAAAATATCGAGTTAATAATAATAATAAATTTAAAATATTATTCATGAAAATTTTAAAGGTACTGCCACAAATTAAGTTAGTAAATTTATATATACTAGTTGTTAACTTAGTTTTAATATTTTTTAAATAAGATAAATAATCTAAAATTTTAATTAGATTAGAATTACAAATACGATTTAAATTAAATAAGCTTAATGAAATAAAATAAATTTTAATAAAATATTAAATACTAAATTGACTCAAATTTAGAATTCTTAATATATTCTACCCTATATGTTTCGTATCTTAGTTTCCTCATTTTTAAAAATAACTTGTCCTAGAATTTTAATGAAAACAAAAGATAATCTAAAAGATGAAGCTCGTAGTGAAGAAATATATGATCTTGTAATACGAACATGTAGCCCTTTGTATCAACTTTTGTTGAAACTCAAAAGTACCAAAATTTTAATTTCTTCTTGCTTTTGAATGTGGTTTTTCTAAAAGATACAGATTTATAGGAACAAATTAAGCGAATTTTTTTCTTGCATTGCTCAATGTACTTTTTGTCAATTTCTTATTTTTAGGTGAGTGTTCTTTAATTACATTTTTTTTTTTATCTTTTTAATACATACATGTATGGCAATATCAATTATCTCAAGGACTTTAAAAACAGTTTGCTTAAATTCATGAATAATTGGTAAAATTATATCAACTTTATCATCTTCAAGAACAATTGGTGTCTCTTTACCTTAGGCTTCTTGCACAATATTAACTGTAAATATAAAACTCAAATAAAGAACAGAATCTACCTCTTCATTGGAAACATCGTACTAATTTGAAATCTCTTCAAAAGAAGCTTTCATAGCATTCTTTTCTTCTAATGATGAAGATAGTATAGATTGATTTACTATGCCGACACCTTTAACTTCAAAATCTTGGATAAACTCTTTCTTTTTACTCATTGCAATGGTTGAATCTTGAACAATCAATATATTAGCGGGTTATGATTTTTATTACCATAAGAAGGTTGTTTTTCAATATTAGAATCATTCAGCAAGCATGTGGATGCAACTATAAGCAACGAAGATCAAAGGGCAGGTTTAGGGGTTGGCACACTCAATTAAGGGGCAATGTTAGTATGGCAAAAGCTGAAGCAGTTTGCTGGGGTGTGCAGGTGGCAAGAAAGGCAATTGTCCCTTCCCTGATTATAGAGTTAGATTGTCTAGATGTGATGGAGTCGATAAACAACACTAAGGGTAGCAGAAAAAAAATTTTCTGGATAATTTTAGATATTTAAGCTCAACAGAAGGACTTTCGTAATGTTATTGTAAATCATGTGCCCAGAAACTGTAATGCTTGTGCCTATGCCTTGGCCAAGTTAGCGTTAGGTAGGAATACTCATGCTGTCTAGATAGATTAAATTCCACCAGATATTTCAAATGTAATGGTATTGTGATTGATGGAACGACTTACTTTCTATCTTACTTTGATAATGAACTCTCACACTGTGGTTCGGCAGAATGAATCTATTGAACTCTTGATTTTTGTTTTCTTTGATTTTCATGATACATTCATTCAAATCTCTTCAATGTTTGCTTTCTCTCTCTTGATTTGCAATTCAACTTATTATTAAGTAATTTTAACAACATCCAGTGTCAATAAGTAGCAACAATCAATAAGCAGCAACAACTTATAATAAAACTCATTTCTTAATATCAACAGATAATTCTCTCACAAAATTTGAAATTGTATTTTCATCATCTTTAGGAAAATTCACACAACAATAATTTTGAAATTGAAATTCATAGAATTGAACAATGACACTTATCATCAGATTTATGATGGATTGCTCGAAAATATTTCAGATAAATAAAATAAGTTTTTATCTCCCTTTTCATACTATCCCAAGTACAAATCTCATCTCTTCTATGTCAAAATTGTGTTGTTTGTAAGTTTGTCCATAATTACGATACATACTTAACATTTTTATCCTTAGGATATCTTCAAGAGTATTTTCAACTTTAAAATTTCAATTAAAAAAATCCTCAAGATCAGTAAATCTATCCTAGTAAAAAAGATCATCATCATCTTCTCTATATCTCAATGTATCACTTTTTTATTTTTTTCATTTTGGGATTTTTTGTAATTTTTTTTATAAGAACAAAAAATTAAAGAGAAATTATTTAATTAAAAGAAAATAATGGGTAAAAAATAAATAAACAAAAGATGTGATCACCAGTGACAGTGAATGGAAAATTAGGCAACCTCATGTGTTTTTGGAAGATTTTAGGTCGACGAGTGTAATGACAATAGTGGTTTGAGTTAGATCGTAATGGTAATTTAGTGGTTTCGTGGCTATTTGTGTGGTGTTAGATTGGTTTTGTGACAGATCAAGGACGTTTAACGGCTAGGATTTGGTCAGCGGCGCGTGGGCTTTTGAATGGTAGAGAGGATTGAAGGAAAAGAAAAAGAATACTAGCCACGAGTAGTGGCTATTGGCAGCTAGGGTTTTGCTGATTTGTGTGTTTCTTTTTTTCAATCGACGGAATTAATTGATGATGGAGGAAAGATTTATGGTAGAGGGTGGTTGATAATGAAAAAAGCTCTACTTGGCACATAAAAAGATTTAATACCTGCTGTTGCAGTGTGAAGGAATTACTAAATGTCATTCTAGCGTATATTCTTATAAACGAAATAATTTAACCTATTATTGATAAAAATTTTAAAAATATTACCATAAATTATGATAATAAGCTTATGTAAAGAAGTTGCTAATTTAGTCCTAATCTTCCTCAAATAAAAAAAATAATCTAAAATCCCAATTAGATAAAAATTACAAATACAACTCAAAATAAATTTAATAAAATAAAATAAATCTTAATAAAATATTAAATATTAAATTAATTTAAAATCTAAAATTGTTAATATATTCTACCTTACATGCTTCTAACATCATAACGTGAATAATAATATGGACAATTTACATCACAAAGTTAATAATAATCCAGACAATTTTAATTACTTATTCTAACCTACATAACATGTCTTACATTCCACTACCATTATGTCCAGGATTAGATGGATGCTAAGTGACTATTAAATAAAACATATCCATTAAGTAATAATACGTTAAATCTCAGGGGGGGGTAAATGATAGTCACCCGTTTACCTAATCCGAGAGATCTCAAACACTTGTATCTTTCCAAAACATAGAGAAGCATCACAAGTCTAAAACCTCGTCGTTTTGTTTGACACAGACTACGTTTCCCTCACATTTCTCCTTCGTAACATACCTTATTTTTAGTTCCGCGGGAGAAGCTGAATCGGTAATCCACTACTAAATTTCTCTCCTTTCGACTCTGCAGATTACAGTTTCAGAAAAAAAAAAAAGGTTTATCAAGTTTCTTTTTGGATTAGGTTCGTTTGCTTCTAATTCTTTCTCTTCCTGGCACTGCTATTTATTTTCTATTTGGTGCGTCTTCATGAGTTATTTATTGGTAAATTTTGTTGGGTTTTTCTTGGTCTGGTTGTTTATGATTGGAAGTAATTCATTTGAATTCATGGAGAAGAAAACTGAGAGAAACAAGTTAAAAAGTTTGCGCTTTTGATGAAAATCTGCATGAGTGAATTGATTTGAAGAAATTTGGTAGAACCCATTATTTGGTTGTGACTGAATTTCAAGTTTTGATTAAGATCCTGTGATAGCAGGAATATGATCACTACTTTTATTTTGCAGCTTATGTATGTATATTTATTGTAATTGTGAATGTCAAAAGATAAGTTTTATATTGGATCTGAGGGAGCAGTTGTGATTATAAGATTTCGTGTGTTAATGTTAAACTGGCAAAAAACCTGGGAAGTCTTTTCCGTTTGATTAGTATTTTATGCATTACATTTGCTTTTTGGGCACAATTTTTTGGAAGTTTTGCTTTTGGAAGCAATATTGGAGTTGTAATGCAGTATTTAGAAAACAAGTTTAACGGGTATTATATGTTATTGTTCTCATTGACATTGATTCCTATTGATTACTACGATAAAAAGCTTGTTTGGTATTTAGGATTCACTAAGACAATATTTGTTTAGAAGACCTGAATTAGGAGGAAAGTGAATTCAATGGTCTTTTAGAGATGTTTGCTCAGATCTCATTTTATATATGGCTCATAGCTATTTTTTTAATTAAGTTTGAGGCCTTAATAAGCAGATGATCATCTTTATGAGATATTCGGAACCTTTGCACTTGAGTGATATTAAAGAGCCCAAAATGGAAAGTAATTGCAATCACATTCAGAAAATTGAAACGGAGAGACCTATAATTATGTGAAGCCCTTTTTAACTCCTGAAAAATAGATCAAAGGATAGAGTGAGGACTTATGTTTTCACTTTTTCATTCATATAGCATAGCTGCTTTTGTGTGCACTTATTCTGGATGTATTACTATTTGACTTTTGGTTATTATTTCCTTTGCTGGTTTGTGTTATCTGAAACTTCTGTTATATAGAATTTTTACAGGCATAAATAATATGGCAGTAAAACCAACAGTAGCCTTGAGGGCTGTTCTTGTAGGCGGGATAGCTGTGTTTGCCAAGGTAGCAGCAGCAATGAAGGCAGCAGGTGGTGCAAAGCTGGGGGCAGCTGCCACTGCCATGTCAATGGCAGCTGCTGCAATGACGCAATCAAAACAGGATCAGAAGGAGGATTCAAAGCAACCTCTGAAATGATTCCATTTTTATTTATCCCTCCTTTTTGGTTGTTTTGAAGTCAATACTGTTTGTAGCATAAGTAGTTACTAGATAGCTCTGTGGGAGCAATCCAGAGGATTATCATCGTCACTTATACCTTCAACCACAAAAGAATGTAACCACCTTTTGAAATAAAAGAAATGACTGTTCATTCTCATTGAAGCATATTATTATGCCAAGCTAATGCTATGGATCATGGATTTGAGCGCCATTAATATTTATGTTATCAGAGTTGCATAAAAGCGTCTTTCCATGTTTACTGCACCTGCAGAACTCTATAACGGTTCTTTATTCTCTTTTCATTCTTAAAAATGTTTCCAGAAAGCACTTTCTTGGAGAATTGCATTAGCTGCCCAGTCGCCTGCCCATTGGGTCTGCTGATGGCTAAATATTTGACGATAGATAAACTGGAACTTGTCTATGCGGTCATATGACTATGGACCAAAATAACTTTAGTATTTAAAATATAGATTACTAACATAAGAGTACATTAGACAAAGATTCATGGCATTTCTATTTGCTGACTTCCACCCAATCCTCTCTATCCATGTATTAAACTTCAGCCAGATATTATCTTGCATTAAAAATGCAATGTGACGGCCGAAGCTAACTCTCAATGGAGAAGATATCCAGAAGTTCAACATAGCCAGAATGGAGGTAAACTGTCAAGCTGAACCTTTTATCTAATTTTATCAAGTCTGTCTCAGAGCATTTGGGAGTTAAAGCTGAAGCACATTTGATTTACTTGGACCACACGTGAAGTCTGGCTGATTTACTGAATGAATCACAAGCTGTGAGTTTGGAGATTCCAGCTCAAATATGACCTATCGCAAAGAGGAAAGTATGTAAATGGTGTAAACAGTTAAAAAGAAGCCTGATACATACATAAAAAGATACTACATACCACAACATTTTTCCCCTGACGAAGGATTGGGGCAGGGACATAAAGGTTGCACTGAGGTCCAAAAGACTGCAAAAGGGCCAGTTACAGCTCCATAACAATAAACCATAAGAGAAAGCTGCATATAAGAGATTTAAGAAAAACTTTACCGGCCAAAATCTTCCTAGGTTGAATTCATTAACAAATGCAATCCCCTTACCCCACCCACTGAATGATAAGTATGTATCTTTAACTTGGTTTACTTTATCAATAGAAAAGTGCCCAACATAGAATGCAGGTTCTCTGGTAATATTCTCTGCAAAAGGAAAGCAATACGTCATTTGTCCTCATTGTTGAAATATTCCTTGCTTTTAGCAACATGAGATGCAAGTGAAAATAAAACAAAAAATATGATAAGACACCGTTCAGCCTTCTATAACCTCTGAAAACCCACCAGCATTATGTTCTAATTTTTTGCGGGCAGATGCTTTAATCAGTCCAGAATATGCAACCTGAAGGATGGGACTGATTTTTGGCGCCTCATTCAGGTTGTGAAAAGGGACAGGAATCATTTTCCAACCGTGAAGAACTTTCCCACCTAAGTAAACTGAAGACAAGATGCCCTACAATACAAAAAAACCAACTGTCAATTCCAAGGGAATTCTCAAACGGTCACCTATGCTTTTGGTGGCCAAAGAAAATGACTCTTTAAGATCCCACTAAGAACAACATTAAGCATGATTGGTCTTCTTGCATAATCAATCAAAGCTCATAGGGAAGGCAATGAGCAAAGTTAAATTTATGGGAATCCAAGTGCCATTGAAGATGATGGAATTGGAAGACCTAGGATAGAAGTTGAACATGAATGATTCGGCAGATTTCGCTATGGACTGACATTGTGAAAGAAATTTTAAATTTCCTATTTCATGTGTAAGTATACCTTATCATCAAACAGATATGGTCCATAGTTTACACGGCCCATGTTTTCAACCTATAAGAGGAAATATATTAATAGGATTTTTTTTTAAAAAAAAAAAAAGCCAGCCTATTCAATGAAAGACAATGGCAGCCAGTTACCAAAACAAATAAGCTGATGTTGGAGCCACATCTAAAATTAGGGAGGCCCAGTGCTCGATTTGACCATCTTTCAATGGTTCCAACATATGTTGGCCTTCCACTATTATCTTCAGTTGGACATGATATAAACACTTGTGCTCTGTCATGAACCTGAAATGTAAATTCTAATAAATACTTGAACCAATAATGAGGGATAGCAGCACATGATAACAAAGCTAAAAAGCAAACTAGTCAGCTCAAATATAAAAGGGGATCTGTACCTTTGATATAAGAAGACTGCTTCCATAATCCTTTCCATCAAATTCAGAAACATACAATAGAAATCCAAACATCTGGAAACCCCCCCCCCCCCAAAAAAAAAAACCAAAAAAAAAAATCCAAATGTGACAGCCGTAGTATTCAGCAATCTTGGATTGTTATCAAGTGCTGAAAAAATGACACACAAGCAAGGCTATAGATGCTTGCACACCTGACCCACAGACTCCATTGAAAGTGGGTTTTCAGATTCAACTACATCAGCAGGATCCAGCATGTCGAGTAAATCAAATAACAGTGCTGTTTTCTGTAACTGAATAGGTCCAAATCCTGCCTTCTCATTATCAGGAAGAACAGAAGGAAGAGATGCTGGACTAAATTTCTCTACCACCTTCCTGATTGCTAAAAGAAGAACATTCTTTGTTAACAAATTTACTTTCACATCAGTTTCAGTATTGACACCTTTAGAACTGCATGGAAACTAACAATGAGATTAAAATAAAAATGAATTATTCAAAACTTATACCTTTGAACTTTGGGTTATCAACATCACCAGATTCCTTAATTGGTGCATCCTGAGATAACAAGGATTATCAAATGGTTCAAATAACCAAGCTAGTTCTCTTGACAAGCAAATCAATATTGTCCTTACGTAATCATAGGAAGTGAGATCTGGCTTGTAATCAGACTCGCTGTTACCAGTATTTGCTCCATTGTAAAATCCAAAGTTTGTCCCACCATGTGCCATCTGAAATTAGAAAAAGGCCGATGGAGAACATCACCATACAAACAGTTTCTTGATAGCAGAAAAATAATAATAATAATTATAGTACATACATAAAGCACAGCAGAGCCATTTTGTGACAAAATCTTTTCTAAGTAAGATGCAGTAAAATCAGCATCTGTCTCTGCAATCTTCTCTCCCCAATGTGTAAGCCAACCTGTATAAAATTCCCTGAAATTCGAAGCATTATGAGAAACAAGATATTTACAAGAACACAACAATTGAATGACGCTTACGAAGAAAGTGGTGGAGACTTTCCTGGTGCATTGAACAGCTTTTGTAACTTAAATATAGGCCAAGGCTCATCACCCGTTGAGAAGTCAACAGCTACAATACACAATCGCTGATTAGGTTATAATCAAGAAATGCTATTGTACAATACGAATTATAGTAATCCTGTGCAAAGAAGCAGAAAAAAATAATATAAAAAAAAATCTAGGAAAGACATGCTACAAGGATTGATGTTTCACTTCCTGTGTCTGAGTAGCCATATCCCTCAAGCTCACAACTAAGAAATAACAATATATTAGGCTCAACTTACCTGCGAAGACAGCATCTCCACGGATGGTTCCTTTCTCAAGAGTTTCCCTTGTACCTCCATCTGTAGTGTACCTGCAAACCAATAAAATCAAGTCAAGGGTAGATAATTAAATTAGAATTACATGCCAAAATTCCATTCAACTAACGCAATTTGAACACCTTTATAATACATAATAACAAAAAGATATGTCTACAGGAGGCACTGTAAAGCTGAAAATTATTTAGTTGCTTTCATAATTTCATACTGCTCAACTAAATCAATCAAGTTCAAGCAGATAATGCCAACACTATGAACCAGAAAAAAATGGAATGAGGAACACAAAAAGTTCTTACAAAATTATATCTTTCCCAAGGTGTGCTCTTGCCAAAGTTACGAGGTGATGAAGATAGTCTTTGTCATCTCCATATGAACCAAATTCATTTTCGATCTGCGAAAATAATATCAATTATCATCAGTACCTGAAACTAGAGAATTTGATGTTGACTTATCATTTTAACACTTTATTTTGCTAGAGGGTAGTTTTGACGAAAAGTAGAAAGGCAAAGGAAATGGAGGAACCGGGAACGACATTACTGTTTTTATGATAAAAGAAATGATACGTGGATTTCCTTACTCCAATTTTAACAACAGTTTTCTTTAACTGTTACGAAGGATGGGCCTTTCACCCAAACTGCTGTGGTTTGATTGCAGCATATTGGAAATTGGATTCTTTTACTGATCTAACTGTTTTTTCCTCCTATCTATTACAGTTCAAGTGATCAGACAGCTAAGCAGTAAGTAATATACCGAGCTCAAATACCTGAACCATTACAATTGGGCCTCCATTGTCATAAAGCAGAGGAGCTATTTTTGGAAGTAGGAGTCCCCACCATCTTTCAACCTGCAGATTTCGATTTTTCATAAAAGCATAGTAAGTTATGTCATGGGGAATCAACAGAAGTTAAAGACAACAAGCGTCAAACATGCTTGACTGAAAAGTGATATTCATTAGAAATTGAGCAAATCATTGGAAAGAGTGACAACCAGTAAGAGAACTGACTGTATTTGCTTCAAAACTGCAAGTCAGCATAGAGAGCACAGTAATATAACCAATGCTGATTTGCCAGATAAATGCACCTAAAGAGAGATTGGTATGAATAAATATTCTAGGACAGTACAGATGGCCTAATAAAGCCTTAACATTATGATAGCTAGCGAACAGAACATGCAACAAGATTTCATTTATTTTTTAATTGTTTGAACAGAAAATCATTCAACCCAAACAATTCAACTTGAAAACAGAAAAAAAAGTGCAAAATTAGAGCTCAAGGTTGGATAAAACAAGGGAGGAAATCTAATCAAGATAACAATGCATCATTGAACATGCCACAACTTTTACCAGGCTAGCATGACCATGTGGAGCTAGGAATTCCATGGAAATAGATGAAAAGCAATATAACCAACAGAGAGACAAATAATAAGGGGGAGAGGCACAGCAGGTCACAGTTTCAGATTCCTAACAGCCAAAAGAAAATCAAAGAAGATTGAAAATGATCAATTCCAGCTAGGAGCATACTTGGAAAAAGAGATTCACAATCTGACTTGTTTGATTCAACATACATGTTAAGGCATTCATTATTAACAGGATAAGTATGAGGGAATATACCAATTGGAGGTAAGCACGATCAGATGACCTTAGCCTGAGAGCCGGTTTTTTGGCAAGTAACCAAGCAGGGAAACCCCCCAAATCCCACTCTACAACAATAGGATATTATTAGAGGAAACAACTTTCATCATTAATATGACTAGGGACACCCAGAACAAGAAGATCAATTACCAACCAAAGAATCTAAGTTGAAAAACAGACGCTAACCTGCACATATATAAGGGCCAGGTCGAAGCATAACAAGTAAATCCAGCTTCTGACAAAGTTTAAGAAACGAAACAAGATCTGCAATGCCTTGAAAGACTAGCTTGCCAGGTTTTGGTTCATGGAGATTCCAAGGAACATAAGTTTGAATGGTATTCAAGCCTAAAGCCTTTGCTCGCAAGAGCCTATCTTCCCAGTACTGCATATATAAAACACACACCAAATCTCCTTGTTGTTGAAGAAGAACATTACCCAAAATCTAATAATAATAATAATAACAAATAAAACAAAGTATATATACGTTAGTCAATTAACCGAGACATATAGGTAGAAAACAACACATAAACCAGTCTTATAACTTGTTTTTATTGCAAAAAAGCTTTGAACTTAAAAATATGCAACCCTGGTGCTGAGGAGCTTTACAAATACTCGATTTCTTCAAAAGAATTTCGTCTCTCTATTTTCCCCCATTTATACTGAGTGTGACAACAGTTATTTTTATTTTTATTATTATTACTTTTAACTCTTATAAACCTTCAGTTGCAGATACCCAATAATTTGAAATGGCGTTGAATAAATTCAACTATATCACTGCTTTAGAAACAATAAAATAAGTAAAAGCAAGAGGAGTACCTGAGGAAGAATGCGGAAATAATGCAGGTCACCACCAATAATCCGAAACGGCTCACCATCTTTCCGAAACATGTCATCCTCAATCTCAAACTTTCGACCGTTCACCTGATGATATACATACCAATAATATAAAAAAAATAAAATATAAAAAATAAAATAGCTCATCACCAATCACCAAAATCAACATTTTCAGCGAGTAACATTTCGACGTTGATCAAAGTCAACAAGATAACTAAATTAATTAATATTCACAATATACGCATCTCTAACAACTACATGAAAGACAAACATATAGTCACACAGAGGAAGAGTGCTACGTTATTGTGGCGATGACGGCGGTGATGAAGATGATGGTGGTGGTGGTGAGGAGTAGGAAGGGGAGGAGGAGGATTGCGGAAGGTGAGAGAAGGGAGAGGAGCGAAGACGGGAACGAAGCCAACGAAGGCCGAGAGCGATATCAAAGCGGTGAGGAACAACGTCGTATTGGTGGTGGCTGTGCTCCTCCTTCGCATTCTCGCCACCGCGTGTTTGACTGTCTTCGTCGTCGTTGACTCTCTTGGGCCTCTTGTCGTATTTCTAGTGGATGTACCAGTAGTGCCGTCACCCTCACTCTCACTCTCACTATGCATTTCCACTTTTGAGTGGCCACTTCTGGATTCTGTATTTATTCAAATCGAATGCCACCTGCCAGGAGCTAACGCTTTGGTACCTAAAAGCACCAACAAATTTTAAACTATTTAGAGATTCCCATCTGCAATCACATCTTCGGCGACAAAATGGATTTCTAAGCTTGTCTGGTAATTAGTTACGTCATTAAGTAAATTTTTTTTAAAATCTTAAATTAAATTTCAGCCTGGTTCAGGAGTCCACCTCATCTCGCTTATATTTTTCCAGCTTCATCTCTAAATTTGAAAGCTAAGGCACCTCTGGTCTATTTTTCCTTTTCTTCTACGGAGCAATGACTCTTGGGGGCGAAAAAAAGAATATATATATAAATATATTAAAAAAATTAAATGAGACGCTTAAAAAATAAAGAATAAAATTTTATATAAAAATGATTTAATTAATTAAATTTAATATTTTTAATTCATATTATTTATTTTAATTTTTTTATTTTTATTTAATCAACCATTAAATATCACGTTAATTTATATAAAATAAATTTATATAAAAATTTATAATTATATCGTCACTCGTAAAAAAATAAATCAGACTTAATATGTGATTGTTTTTGTTATCGCTACGATAACCAATCGACAAGTAATATTTTATTAAAATAAAATAATATAGTTAATGGTGCAGATAAATATTAAATACATCAAAATTCAGTAATTAATTAAAAAAATTGATTTTGTTAAGGTAATTGTACTTTAAACAAAAACAAACGCCACATGAACCAACTTAAAACTAAAACTAAATTGTTTTCGATTAAAAGAAAATAAATAAAAATGGCGCCTCATATAAAGCAGGAGATATATGAATTTTTTACTGGTTCGTAATATCTCTAGCAAAAGGTATAATGAGATTTGCGGGCGATGAGATAAAATGAGGGGATAAATTAGGGAGCTGAAATAATAATAATTTAAATTTTGACACTGTTGAATGCTGGTTGTTGGATTTAGCCAAAGGATAGGCTCTAAATGTGCGAGCAGTACCCAAAACCCGGGAGCCTCGATAAGAAAAAATGCAGCATTATATGTATATGCCCATATGTTATATATAGCCTCCCTATGCATATATATAAAGAGAGAGAGAGAGAGAGAGAGAGAGAGAGAGAGAGAGAGAGAGAGAGAGAGAGAGAGAGAGAGAGAGAGAGAGCACATTCATATATATATATATAATCTTTAAATTAAAGTTTTGATCTTAAATTTTTCAAATATACAATAACAAACTTTCAGTGTTAGAAAAAAAAATGTAAAAATATATGAACAACTAAAATAGATTATTAGTATTATTATTTCATCATGTACTTGATAAAACGGAAAAAAAGAAAAAAAAACTCTTATTTTTAATAAAATCACGTGAAATAAAGAAAAGAGAACTTGTTGTCTGTAAATTAAATATAAACAATAAGATATCATATTTCTATATTCCTATGTAAAGCCCAGACGAGAGCATATAATATATATTTTTAACATAGTATATATATGTACATATTTTCAACACAGCATATATTCGTTCTTTAGCATAAATTTCAAATTAAAGTATTCTTCTTAATTTTGATACAAATATAAAAATAACTTATTTGTTTTTAATTAGAAAAAATAAACATGTAAAAATATCTGAATAATTAAAGCTGTTTATCAACTTGTTGAATTGTTAAAAAACAAAAGATCTCTATCTTTAAAATCACGTGGAATTTAACTAGGTAGATGATGTGTTTAATATATAAATTATGCAGTTGTCTCATTATTTTCCTAGAATAAAGGTGAAGAGGTCACAAATTTCAAACGACCAATCAAAACCAATATGCATTGGTGCGTATGGGTTACGTGTTGTTGTTTATAAGAATATGAAGGATGCCATGTTGAAGACCCGATAGTCATATCGATAACATGTTGTTTAATTCTTAAATGATAGAGGGTTCGTGATCTTCAGCATTTTTACAAATTATGATTTAAAATATTAGATATGACGTCGTTGAAAAATAGATGACTTATCAATCTAAAGTGAATTTTAAAAGACAAATGAAATAACTTTAATTTTATTTTAGTTTTAGCCAATGATTCTGTGATTTTCAAGTTTATAAATGGTTTATCTATCCTCATCTATTAATATTATGAAAATATATGTACATATATTTCGAGTAAACTATATTGCATGTAATATGTGTAATTTTTATATCATTGGGCCAATTTTAGAATGAATCTACTGAGAGGCCAAGAGTTCATATTCCTAAATAAAAGCCCAAACCAAAGTACATAATATATATATATTCTCAATATATTATATATGGACACTTCATTTTGATTTTGAAATTAATGTTTTTTCCTCAATTTTGACCCGAATATATAAATAACTTATTTTTCACGTCGAAGAAAATAAATATGTACAAATATATGAATAATTAATATTATTTTATTATTTTATTTAATTATTAAAAAATAAAAAAATCTCTCACTTTCATTAAAATCATGTGGAATTCAATTAGGTAAGTGACATGTCGCTGCACAAATTGATACTCCATCCTTTAATCAAAATAAAGGCGCAGAACATGTCATTTTAGTAGAAATTTCAAACATAGGTTGGGAATAATATGCACCGACGAATATTCTATATGCATCGTCACTTATAAGAATAAGGAGGATGGCATGTTGGAGATCCAATATTCATATCAATGACATGTCTTTTGATTCCCAAATGATAAATGACTGTGATATTTAACGTTCTTATAATTTAAATATTAAATTATTAGATGTGATGTTATTGGAAAATAAATGATTTGTCATATCCAAGATGAAATTATAAGGGATAAATGAGCTACCTTTGATTTTATTTTGGTTTAACTAATAATTTTTTGATGTTCAATTCTATAAACAGTCTATCTGCCCACATCTATTTATATTGTGAAAATATATCTTTATGTATTTCAAGTAAAATATATTGCACGTAGCACATACAAGTTTTACATTTTTTTTTCACCAAATTTAGAATGAGCATAATAAGTCATCTTAATATCTTTAGTTGGAGAAAAAACGAACAAGTAAACTAAATATGAGCAACTAAAATAGATTATTATTCCTTGTAATCGTAAAAAAGAAAAAGAAAATCTCATTTTAATGAAATCACGTGAAATTAAAGAAAAGAAATGATTTGTCTCTTGTATAGTGTAAATAAAAAAAGTTACACTGTCCTTTTATATTCAAAGTAAATGACATGATATTCTTATTAAAAATATAAATATTGACTCATCAACAACATGTGTCATTGCATACTTTTTGCCCATGTGGGTTAGAGACAATCATGTATCTTTTTCTCAAATTTTTCTTGACTGACATATCATCTTTTTATTACATTCATAAATGAATTGCTGTTTATTTTTTTTTCTCTCTCTCTAAATATTAGACATGTTTGTACAACCTATTGTATTCATATAATTGATAAGTGTAAAAGAAGCATGATGATATTATTCAACACTTAACTTGTATGTTTGTCTTCATAAGCTATGTTGACAGTCTCTATTTTTTAAAAAATAAATTTATAAATTAACATCTAAAGAATAAAAAAATAAAAAAGTTAAATCTTTAATACACAAGTTAGATTCAAGGAAACTATAATATTTAACTTTTCTTAAGCATAATTAATGAAGAGGGTACCTAAATTAGAGAATTTAATACTAAAAAAAATCAGTTCTGTAAGCTTTAGCTTCATTTTCTTTATTTATAATTTATTTTAAACATTTATTTTTCTAGTTATAAATTTATAACCATTTAAAAAATAATAAAAAATATGTGTAAGCGAAAACTCAGGCCGAGCTCGCAGTAAACCCGACTCTTATACTTCACTTGACATAAGCTTGGACCTCGACTTTGAAAAGCCCGCCCAAGCCTGCAATTTATCATCACTATCAGCCATTCAGCCTTCCAGTCTCCTGATCAATTTTTTTTTTTTATTATTATTAGATGAGATGACTTTTAAGACACTTGAACAGGATGGATATTATGACTCTTGTTAAGCTAGGAAATGTAATAAAAACAGTGGAGATGTGTAAATGGACCTTCACTAGGCCTTCAATCTCATTTACCTCCTCCAAAGGCCCAAAAGATTAGGTCCTTTTATACTGGGCCACTATGGTATTGGCGGATTCTAAAAGGAGATTGATGTTTTAGTGTCACACTTCAGAGTCGGGCAATAACATTAGTAACGGAGGATTTTATTTTATTTTCAGGAAGACTGAGAGCTAAAGTTTATTTGAGACATGAAACACGAGAAAAAGAAACAAAATATGCCCTGCACTGTATGGTGCCCACTACAGGTTAAAAAACCAGCCACCATCAACACGGCAACAGGCAACAATAATAACACTTGATTGTCTTGTATATACTGCAAGTCCTGCAATTAAATAAAAAATTGTAACTAGTTAAATGTAAGGAACTCGAGGACCCTTCAATTCTTTGACTAACCGCGTACAAATATAAATGGCCAACCCAACAGGCAAAATTTTCATGGAAAGTAAAGCATTTTCTGGGCACCGTAATGATAATGGAAGCTGAAAGTTAAGTGAAAGCAGAAACAAAAGGGAAGAAGACAGTAAGTCAAGGGAAAAGGGGGCAGAGAGAGACAGAATAGTTACTAGCTACGGCTATTATTATTATTATGAACACAAAGGGAGAGCATCTTTAATCTTTCACAGTGACAAGTCAACCAGTTTTAAGCCATGCCCACCATCAAAATACGTAAACTCCAGACACACACATTAACAAAACATAGCCCCCCTCTTGTACCCTTTGTTGAATTTTTATGTCAGCTTTTTTAGATACCACCACATATTGGTTTTTGTTCTTTTATTAAAGTTTTTTTTTTTTTTTTAAAAGGAGAACTTTGATCAGTGATCATCATGTATCACCAGACAGAAAGCACCCAACAAAGCATCCGTAATCAGATAATCTTTGTGGGTTCTTGAGGATTGTGCTCCCTTCCTAGTCAGCTTCTTTATTTTTCAACATAAATCTGAATATCTACATATATATTTACATATCGTCTGATGTATATCTGCACATTTAATTACTTTGAACTTCGTTGATCGATGACAGAGATATCAAATTTAAACGCAATTCTTAAATATCTTACTTTCACTTCAAGAAATATAAACAGCAGTTTCGGGGGTAAAATTATTTTGGGAGTTTGGGGTTACCAAGACAAAAAAATAAAATAAAATAAAATAAAATATAAACCACAAGGGTGGAGTAATAAACTTTACTATTGACTCCTCCAGTTCATTGGTTTGTGTTATGAGTACTCTTTCGAGTTTTGTCATATAAATTTTGTGATATGTGCATTTTCGAACAAAAATCCTTTTTTTTTTTTTTTGGGGTCACCGTAGTATAGTTATCTCTTAATTGATATTGATCCAGCTATCTTAGCAAGACTACCCATATATATATATATGTTTACAATAGAAACATGTCACATTGGGAGAGTTGTTTTATGAAGACAGTATAATACATAATAAGAAAGCGTATACAACTGCCCAAACACCATGCATGAACGAACACGAATTATTGCATATTATTCTTTTCTTGATCGCTTTCTCTGTGAGGGGAAGTGGGATTGCAGAGGAATCTTTTTGTTGGTCTATTTTTTTTTTTTTTATATATACTTTTCTAAAACCAATGAAAGTTGAAAGAAACAAGTGCACAGCCGAGAGCTCCACTTTCAAAGTTAGGATCCATTTCACTCACACAGGTTTTTCATTAAAATGACCTAACAATCTTAGAGATATATGCATGAGAATATTGTTCTTTTCATTTTTATTTTAACAAGGTAAAGATATTACTAATAGATTAAAAAACACAAATTTCAATATTTCAATACATATACACAGTAAAAAAAAGAAAAAGAAAAAACACACACTGACACAGATACATACACATGCATATCTATTATGATAGGCTAATCATACCTTACTCGAGCACACATCTTATATATTATACTCAAAGTAACATGCTTTGAAGTTATAATTTTATTACAGGCACCCACATTATGGAAAAGGATGAAATCAGAAACGCAAATTATTATTAAAAAGAAAATCAAAAGTGACAACCCCAAAAGGAAGAATAATGTAAAATTTGTTTATAAATGATAGGGTAATGAGAGTGAGTGATCCTCCCTCGGGATTGAATCCCACTTGCATTGCACCCACATTAGGTGTCAAACATCATCGATATCTTTTTTTTTTTTTTTAATCTATAGCTACATAAAGGAATATTAAATTTTATTAGGCATGTCTCATATATATCACCAATCTAGCAAGCTAAGTTTCACAATTCTATATACAAATTATTTTTGACGAATCTTTCCAAATTGCAGAATCCAATGCTTCTTGTGTCCAACAAACGTATATCCCTTGTTATTCACTTTATAGTGGCATGGACATCACAATACATACGCCCATAATATTCGCACATTCAAAAGTTTCTCACTCTATTTTTTTATTTTTATACAGTAATGCAAAGAAATTAAGAGGATAGAGCTAGGTTTTGGCTTATTGCTTCATTGGAGTCTCACTCACTTCTTTTTCAAAATTTTTTAGTTACTAATAATAATGGTAAATCCAATTCAACCCCCCAAAAAAAAAAATTTAAACAATAAATAAAAACTAATCACATACATTTGCTTAATAATGTTTGTGACCTCTATCAGTGTATGTATACATACATACATACATATATATATATATATATATATATATATATAAAGTAAAAACTATACATTCTCGAAGTACTAATTCTATTGCATATAAATTTCATATGTAATTTGATTAATTGGAATTAGTTTACCAATATATTGATTATCTGAATAAATAATGTGGTCCACATATAAGTTAAGATAATTGATTATTAACATTAATATTGGATCACATGCGACGCATAAAAAGTTGTCCACATACATATATTGACAAAAATGCGATCAATTCAGACATAGATGTTTCAAGAATTCAAGATATAAATTAATTAACTAAAATAAAAATATAAAAGGAAATTAAGTCAAATAATAAGAGAAGTCACTTGAAAAAAAAAAAACGATTAAGTGCTTCTAGTAGAAGTCCTTCGCTCTTAAGTTGTTTATTTAATTTCTAATTGTGTTTATTGCTAGAGAACTAGCTAGGGTTCCCTCACTTCCTTCCCAAGGTTTCTTGTTTTATATAATTTGTGTGTGTGTGAATGTGCACGCGCGTGTGCAGAACAAATTATTACAGTGAAATAAAAATATTAAAAAAACTGAAAAAAATTTGGTGGAATTTTAATATAGCTACAAAAGTGTATTGAAATATCATCATCTTGAGAGATTCTTCCATTTGGGAAGATTGAAAGGAAGTAAATGATAAAAGAAAAAAAATAAAAAATAAAAACCTAGTAAGTAACATGATCATCACCTCAGCTGCTAACCTTGCCATGGTCTTTGAGAATGATTGAGTTGTTGCTCATGAGAAGATCTTGTGTCAATGCAGTTACCAAGACCAGCAATGTTGAGGATATCAGTTTGAGAGAGAGCTCTAAGCCCTAAGAAATCTCTTGTCAATTCTTCACTGTGATCATTAATTCTACTTGTTTTGGGGAGTGATGATGATTCATTGAAACTATGATTCAGATGATGCTCTTTCTTTGAATTAAAAACCCCACCAAATGTCAAAGCATCATCAAATGGAGAAGCAGCAGTAACTCCGTGATGATGAGGATCATACCCAGACGAAAAAGAAGTATTCATGATCATTTCTTGAATAAAAGCACCTGATGAGCCTCCTACAGAAGTTTTATTCCCAAAAGGAGTCAAGCCATGGACAACTCCTCCACGTGAAGACAAATTCAAACCAAACCCAGTTGTTGTTTTTGTTTTATTGTTGCCTGCAGGATGTTCAGGTATTGCAGCTGTTGCAGACACGTGAGCTTGTTGTGGGGGTGGTGGTTGTTGGTGGGGTCTGGTCAAGGCGGCATGATTAGCTGGTGAAGATGACGACGGCGAATTACCAGTAGCAGTACTTGCCTTGCTGCTGCTCATTGTTGCTCCCATTTGCGCTGCTTTTTGCAGCAATGCAGTAGCTGACATATGTGGGAAAGCGGAAGCCATAGCTTGATGGTAATTGGTATGAGGAACACTGAGCGTGGGTCCAAGGCTAGGGTTAGGGTTTGCTGGGTGATCGTTCAGAGTCAAATCTTGATGGGTGGTTTGTGAGAACTGATGATCTTGATGAAGCCTTGTGTTGAAGATTGAAGATGACGGTGATGCGATATGATCAACCGTGTGTGAAGAGGAGGGCGGCGGTCCAAGGCCAGGAACAGCTGATCCTAGTATTGGTGGTTGTTGGCTAGCAAGCCATGGTGGCATTTCTTGTCTTAAGCTGTAACCTTGCTGTTCTTTTTTAAGTGAAAATGCATGGAAGTCTTGGGGATTGAATTGAGGGACTTGTAAGTTTACATGTGAAGAAGCCCCAGCAACAACACCAGGTTGATGATGAGATGATGAGCTGAGAATTGGGTTTGTTCCTGTAATAGCCCTTGCACTTTCTTCAGCCAAAGCATCACAGAAAGCTCTGTGCGTAATGAAACTATCTCTCCTGGACACCCAAGGAAAAAAAAAAAAAATCAAATCCCAACAAAAGAAAACAATCACAGACACAAGCAAACAAAAGCAAAACCGTCATAAAGTGCTTAAGATGACAATGCCAGAAATATTTGACTTTCTTTCACTCTTCATCATCTTTTTCCCCCACTCTCTCTCTTTTTGCATCCATTATTATTATTTTTTCACTGAATTAGCTAAGGACAAATTGTCCACATAAGCTACTCTTGAATTATATTTATCCATTCTAAGCACTCTCTCTCTCTAGAGTCTAGGGTATCAAATTAAATAAGAGTAATACTTGTAGCTGAAACACCGATGTATTATGCGTTATAATAAACTCATTAGTGCGAAATAATTAAGATTATATATGGGATTTTTGGACAGACTAAAGAGACATTCCCTCTCTCGGGCAAGTCTCAATAAATGAAGATTTGAGACTCTCGCCCATAAACAGGACCGAAATGTTCATATGGAATCTATGTAATAAACATTATTTGGGGATTAATTATTAGTTACCTTGAGAAAAGGGTTCCACAGTCGCATCTGTACTCCCTGGTGCCACAAGTCTTGGAATGGGCTTTCCAATCCGATTGAACAGCATACCTCTTTGAGCACTTGTCACATTTCCACTTCTTTTCACCGTGCTTTCTGCAGAAGTGTTTCTTGATTCCAGTTAAGTCTCCAAGTGCCCTTGACGGGTCATGGTGTACACAGTTTGGCTCCGGACACACATACACCTTCTTCCTTATCTCTTTGCTAGTTCTTTGCTTTAGTTTCCAGGGCAAATTGTGCCCTCTCCTGTGAAGCTGAAGATTCTGGTCTCTTTGAAACCCTTTGTTGCAGATCTCACACACAAATCTGTTTGTCGCCATCAGCGTCTTTGGCGACAAAGCTATCACTTCTGCATCTGGGTCTGATCCAAAGCCACCCAAAATAATAACTTTTTAAAAAACAAAAAAGGGATTTTTTCTTGTATATGAAAAAGAACAAGAAACAACCCAGGATGTAAAAATTGAAATAATAATAATTAACCTGGGTTGCCTGGAAGGTTTCTCTTCTTTTTTGCAGGTGGTTGAGCTTGAGTTGGTGGGGTGGCAAAATATTGCTGGTAGTTTGTTGTTTCAGCACCTCTAATGTTTCCCGAAGAAACACTTGCTTCGGTACCAGATTGAGAGGTCAAATTTGACATATTTTCTTCTAAAACTTGTTGCTGCTGCTGCTGCTGTTGCTGTTGATGAAGTATCAAGCCTTTCATCGTCTTTTTACTTTGAGACTTCAAGAGGTTGAACCTTGAGTCACATAGATCTTGTTGGACGCAAAGGATCTAAAAGACAAAACATTACAAACTTATATACAAAAAGCCGAAAATAATAAGTGTAAGAACTAGAAATAGCAACACAAACAACAAAAGAAAACTAGCTGCAAACTGATATATATGTATATATATCTCTCAATAATTCTCTCGATGGTTTCTTGTTTGTTTGGCTTCAACCCAAGAGACAATATTATATTTGTTTATGTAGCTAGAAGCTAAAGCAGATCCTCCTCAAACAACTTTTGTTCTTCATGCTTTCACAACATAAGCTATGCTGTTTCTAGTATTTACAAAGAAAATCCAACCATAAGCATACAAACATGACCGAAAAACAAGAAAATAAAAACTCACAGAGAGAGAGAGAGAGGGAGGGAGAGATGTGGATGAGAAGAGATATGTGTTGTGTGCTGTGTGTGTGTGTGTGTGATATTGAAAGCAAAGAGAAATAAAAACACCTAATAAAAAAGAAACCCTACTGCTTAAACATGACGTTGCACTTTCTGTCTTTTCTTTTGTTCTCTTCCTCAACCCCCAGAAAAATCTCTTCTTTCTTTAATCTTTATATTATTATTATTCTCTATTTGCTTTCTTTTTTTATTTGTCTGCTAAAATAATTTGAACTTTTGTTTAATCCCCATGATCAAAAAGTAACCAGCCAAAAAGGAAGGGAAAAAAAAATAAATGTGTATTATATGTGCGTATTAGATGAATGGGTTTGTATACAGTCCCGTAGAGAGCCAGCTGCTAGTTAACTTTTACAGCTTTCTACATTTACAGTGACATGATTGATCCATTGATTAATTTCGCTAACAGGCATGACTAAAAAAAGCTAGCTAGTGACTTCATTTTTTTAATTTTATTTTGTTTTTTAATATTTGTTTTACAAAGGGATGATATAGCTGAAATTTCTGACAATTTTGCATGTTTTATCAAATAAAGAAAAGGGAACCCAATTTAGGTCATATGATAGCTGCTGATAGCTGATGGCTATGTATTCTAAGTACTCTTCCATAATCTATCGCTACTACTAGGCAGCTGCTCACTGCTGCCTAATTTGACCTTTGATTTTCTTTTCTTTTCTTTTTTTCCTTCCATTTTTTCCCTCATCATTATTATCATAATTATGATTATCATGAATAGTATTACATTATAATTAGTAAAGCCCGGATAAATTATTATATTATTGGGGATGTGGTAATTGTTTGTTATCATTGTCAGGGTTGTTATAATTGATGTAATTATCAGTTGTGACTAGGATGGTAGATAAAGATACACTTCGGTTGACTTATATGTCACCAAAATTTAGATAAAAGTATGGGCCTCTAACAGAATTATACTTTCAAATGGTAGTGTTTATTAAGTTTCATTGACTTTTTTTGAAGCTTTAAAAATGTTTTTTGATTGACTCAACCACTGTAAATTATGATTTCCTAATAACCCCAAGTGAAGGATTAATCTTAAATCCATACGTTTCGAATCAAATTCATAAATTCGATTTTCCCTCATAAATTCAAAAAGATAGAGAGAGAGAGAGAGAGAGATGTCAAATGAAGTATGCATATAAATATGTATATGAGCCTCAAGGGCATCATCAACAGTGACTTCAATTTAAATTAATGAAGATTTCACCATCACGTATACAATATATTTAGTGCCGTATGAATTAAATAATGTGGGTACTTTGTGTAGGCTGCATTGTCTGTCTGTTTGTTCATGGTTTCGATGAGTTTGCGTTCCATCACAAAGCAATTTAAAAATGGAAATAAAAAAATGTTTTTTTTTTGTCATTTTCTTGTTTATTCTTCAATAATGATTTTGGTTTTGAAATGGGATCTTGCTCGACCCAAGTCTCAATATGCTCCCCCAGCTCATCCCTGCCGTTAAAATAATCTAAAAGATATGTATTAAATAAAACCAACATTAGAGAATTATCCATAACGTAAGTTAATTATCCCCTAGATTGGTGATCTGGTTTGCCTCCATTTGTCAATATTGAAGCCATAGACATGTCTACAAATTAATTTGTTTACATACGTTGGTTTGAAGAATGACCCGTATTTAAAATAAACTGTAATATAATTAATCAGCCCCAAGCTACTTCACTATTATTATTGTTGTTGTATGATTATCTATCAGTTCAGTGTTTTTTTTTTTTTTTTATAAAAAATATATGGTACCAGAGTCTAATCTCGTGTTTCAATTATGCTATTGTTTTCCGATACATTTGTCGTTTCAGACTTTTAATTTATATGATATTAAAAATTTATTTTGTATATAATTATATATAGCTAGTTACCCATGTGTGATCATAAATTTTTAAAGGAAATTTCTGGTTTCCTTTAGCTGAAATAGTTTAATAGTACCCAAAAATAAACCTCGAATATTTTAACTCTGATCATACCGTAGATGATCGAATTCCATGACTCAGCTATCATTGATAAATGTGATTATTTTAAATTCATATAAAATGTCGGTCAATGAAGAATTATTAAACTACATAACGGTAGGTAGCCCCCCCTTTCTCCACAACCCCCCCCCCCCAAAAAAAAAAAACGGAAAATGAAAAAGCTGAGTGGATTTTTAAGTTTCATAGATATTTGGTCAGAGTAAGTGTGTAGTAAGAAGTGCTCGAAGCTATTGACTAAAACGAATTATGATAAGTTAATTTTCTTGTATATATTAATTAAATGCATTGCCTTCGATTTTGTTGGCTTCTTCCTTCTTGCCTTTTAATTTTCTCCCAATCACTCACTACCTCCATCACATTTTAAATGAGTCTATTTAATATTGAAGTATTGTAATTTTACGTCATAATTTTTGCAGAAAGAAATTATAATTGTAAAATAAAAATGAATAATATTCGATAAATATGATTTTTAAAATAATAAATTTGATAAAAATAAGAAAAGATTTATCATAAGTTTTCATAATATAAGTGTAGAATCTATTATTTTTTAAAATATTTTAGTATTACACCTTTTAAATTATGATCGTTAAATTTTTGTACCGAACGGAATATAAAAAGTTTCTAATGAAAGTGATTCTATAACATACAATAGCATTGTTGAAGTGGATTTTTAGCCTCTCCCGCTTAGCAGGCCGTTATTGACTTAACCATCATCGATTGATGTTTAAGTTATCTTAGAAGAGTTAATAATATAACATAATGTGACGCGTTACAAGAACTAACTGCCGTTCATATTTTTTATATGCGTATTAATCAATGCGGAAAGCAAATTTTGTTAGTTATATCAGTCGTGAAAGCCCAGACAAAATCAGGAAGCAAACTCAACATATTCAGAATCTGGGTATACTCAACAGTTTCTCTGCATGGATTTGTACGGATTGAGGGGAGAAAAAAGAAAAAAAAGTCATAAGACTTCATGATTTCTGGGCTCATTGAAAGACAAGTTATAATGCGAGATTACAACTGGTTATTTGTATGATTTGCTTCTGTTGGCGGTGTGAACCTCCCTGCCCGGTTTGATTTGATTTGGCAACAAAACAGGACCGGACAATATTTTTAATTTTTATGTTGAATCCAAAAATGATATCATCAAATGATACAAATTTGCATGCCATTATCCTGTTTCAGTCGTTTTACTTCCAGCTCATACTCAAGACATTTACTGGCCTCTGCTGGCCCCATCGCTTCAGTGAATAGGCCTCCTCAAAACTTTCATTTTTGACGAGTTTTGGGAACATTACATTTCTCTTTTGAGGATTATGAAAATAACATAAAAGTTGGATCAATCTGTAAAACAGTAAAACCAGTCGACATGCCATTTCCCTTGATTTAGTAGTTACAAAAAAAAAAAAAAGAGAACATTTAAGGCATAAATATCTATAGAGAGCACTAGGCAAGCGTTCGATCGAGAACTGATAGATAATCGTCATATATAGAATACTTCATTTCTAAGTGACATCGACAATACGTCAGTGCCATTATATAGGGCTATCTGACATTAATTAATTACTATTCAGAATTGTTAAAAATCAAAGGAATTTTACTAAATTAAGTTGCCGTTTGTTTTTTTTTTTTAATTTGAAGTCTAAATTTAACCTTTTTTAAGACATTTTCTTATATTAAATTATTTATTTTTTAATTTATTACTTATTGTCAGATAATTTTATCTGAATAAAAAAAGTAAAGAAAATTTATTTTTATTTAAAATCTGAAATTTATATGAAAAATTTTAATTTTAATTTTCAAATATAGCCTTAACCATTTATGTATTTTCAATGTTATGTAAAAATATAATATTTTGGTATTATCCTAAGTTATTTCTTAATTGCTTTAATTTTTTATTCACATGGCAATGTTAACTAAACTAGAAATTAAACAAATTAAATTATGTCCACTGTAATGAATCAAAATTAAAAAAATAGTGTTAACTTTATAAAAAAAATTGATGTTATAAATTACATCTTTTATTACAAAATTAAATTAAAATCAATAGTCATAGTGTTTTCTTTTAATGCTACCAAACTAATCAACTTGTGAAGATTATAAATTGTAAAGAGTAATTATATGCACCACTTAGAAGGATATTTATGTCAAATTACAAACTTTTAAACTTTTTTATTCAGATGTTGAAAAAAAAGAATATGTCATTTAGATATTTTTATTTAGACTTATTTAGACTTCAGTTAAATTCAGATATATTTAAATTTCAGATTAAAAAGCAAATGTAACCTAAGAGTTTATTTGTTAAATGTCTGACGCTTGAAGTATTATTAATTAAAGATCTTTTTTAAATTTATTTATTTATTTTTTGTAACTTGTATTTAATTTTTAAACATTTACATCTTAATCGTAAAAGTGAATTTTTATAACTTTTATATGAATGAAAGGTAAATATTATATGCCAAAAATATGTCTATTAAATATACTTATTTTCTAAACTACAAAACTAATTTTTTTTTATTTTGACTTAAAAAGTCATGAATGTTGAATAACATTATTAAGATTTTCTTATTTATAAAAATAAATGTGATGCTACTTTTATATATATATAACTAAAATATTTCTATTCAAACCCACCTCAACCTAAAAAAAGAAAAAGAAAAAGAAAAAAAAATTACCACCTATCTAAACATCTAGTTCATTAAACTAAACTTTTAATTTAAACAATTTTTTAAAAAGTTTTTATCTTGCAATTTACTTCTAACAAAAATCACACGTGGGATTTGAGATTTAGGATCATTCATTCACTTGGGTCTAGTTGTGTCCCAAATTGCAAGGGAAGATACAGTGAAACCAAGACTGGATTTCAAGAGAATAATTTGTTTCATTATCATTCGCGTCACTGTCAGATTCACTATCGTGTGTGTTTTGTGTGCACTCAGAGTTCACGAGGGGCACACAAAAAGCAGTAGGTCCCACCCAAAATGATTGAGATATCTCTGGGCCCATCTTCTAATTGTCAAACATATCAATAATAAACCACACTGCACATGACCTCCATCATCCTCAATGGACCGCATTCAACCAAACTAGATTTCATCAATTTCCCCTCGTGTGACGCCACGTGCAAGACCTTAGCCCAAGAGTTCATGGTATACAATGAATCCCTAGGACCAGGCAATAATTTACTTCCTCGTGCAATAGGATGATTGTAGCCTTTCACCTTCTTGGTTCAACACACCCGTGAAAAGGACTAATCGGGGACTCGTACTTGACCCGACAAGTACACGTGGCGACCGATTATTGGCTACATTTTCAGAGATCCATGCAGAACGCGTGACTAACTTGACCCTCTCTTCCGTCTCTCTGAGAGTTCGTTTTCAGAGGAGGCGGCAAAATTCGAATTGACACCTGGCAGCCGCGCCTACCTTTCCATAAAATCTTACCCTGTGGCCCCCATCAGACAGTGCACTCTCCCTGGTGCCCAAGGCACAGCCTCAAAAAAAAAAAAAAAAAAGATGCAATTAACAATAATTGCATTTTTTTTTGGGGGAGAATTATTTAAAGTGATAATAACAGAATATTACTGCAATGTTTGATTCGGGATCCGATTACCAATATTAAACTTAGAAAGGCCTTTCAGAAAAAAAAGGGGGTTTACCCGAATAAAATATGAAATAATTTTATGATTGTGTCGGGATAATTGTTTATGTAAATCTATTTTTTCTAGGTCGTGTAAAAAATTCGACCAAAATTTTAAAATTTGACTTCAAGTTAATATAAGTTTGGTTTTGTTAAGTTATACTTACGGTAAGTTACGACTTAATTAAAACAATACAAAAATTACATATTGGTCCGCCTGACGCACCTGACAAATATTACTCATTTTTACATGTTTTAACGAGACTGGCAGTTTCAACCAATGGGACTGCGAGGTTTTTTCACATGGTAGTGTCTTCGTCACTGTAGTAATATCTCAGGGAGCAAAGGTAATGGCCAGAGTTGAGTGCAAATGCCTTTCCAAAGCACCAATGCACATCTTGATTTCCGAAGATACCAAATTTCCTAGCACAATTTTACAAGCAGGTTGATTCGTATTCCACTCTTTTGGGAAAACCTACATTCCGATAATGGTTTTTTCAAACATCAGTAGTGCTTTCTGTCATCATCATAAAGCATTAGTTCAAACCCAGATCATTCAAGTACCCAAAAATTCAACTCAAAATCGACAATCATATCTGCCCAAGATCATTTTAGACATGCTTTTGCTGTTGATGGGGGCAAATAATTGGGAAAAAGAGCTTGTTTAGACTCCATGCATGCATACAAAAAGTAAGAGAAGGTTGTCTTGACTACTATTATTTCTGCATTTATAAAAAGTTCTGAGCAGGCCCCAGATAGTCACCAATTACTCAGCATCTCTTGCTTTTAAACATGCTAGTGCCAGCAAAAGCAAGAAAAACATGGAGCAACTACTATGTTAACATCAAGCAGGAAAAATGGGGCACTCGTCCAATACATAAAATAATGATGTTATGTCACGTATAGAATTCAGCAGTATTAAATGAGGCCAATGAAACTTCTTGGAAAGATTGCATCATATGAGTTTGTGATTAGTTGGTCTAGATAATAATTGATTTGGAATTTGGAGTTTGTAAGTATGGTCTGTATTGAAAAAATAGTGGCTGCACCCATGATAAAAGCTACAGCATGTTTGGTACAGGCAGTGTGTTAATCCCCACATTGAAAACAAGATAAGAGCTAGAGCATTACTGGCACACGCAATCCATCATAACTGAGTTGCACATCAAGTCCCTCTGTCTTCATCAATTTTAGAAGTTCTTCATTCACTTTTTCATGATCCATCAAATGCATCATACCTTTTGTAAAATCATAGGAAAGAAGATGAGTTTAGGATCTCTATTGAATTCAAAGACAGTGCAACATTAAGGAGCAAGTAAGAATCAGAAACAGAAACACGTGAGTTCTACACTATAAAAGGAGAAATTAACATACCAATGAAAAGTGTTCTCTTTGGTTGGATTTTCCGCACTTCCTCTAAAGCCTGCAAGGAAAAATAGTTAACCTCATAGTTGATAATGTAAATTGATTACCTGAGTATGTCAAGAATTTGTATACCCTTGGAAGTCCAAAGTGTGTTGAAGAAGACCGATCTGGCCTTAAAGCGTCCTAAAAAAATCATTTCACATTTAATAAGCTTAAAACAAACTGCATTTATGTACAAAAACAAAACTGAAGTATACATGCAAACAAGAAGAAAAATGTGTGTATCTTTGCATGTGAGAGAGAGAGAGGGGACCATTATCAGGATTTCACAGTCTTTCAGAAGTGGATAAGTTTCTTCAGGTATCTCACTGACATCACTGCAAGAAAACAGCAAAGTTTCAAATTCAAACTTCAAGAATCTGAAAACAATGAAAGCATTTCATTTATAGAAACAAACCATATTTAGAGCATTACCTGATGTAGCAAATATTACCAAAACGAAATCCAAGGGAACCGTAACCAGCACCATGCCACACTGGTAAAGGCACAATCTGAAGCACAATATTTTTGAAGAAAAATCACTCTGCATCTTAAACTGTATTTCACCTTGGCTAAATGACACTTTTGTAATATTTTATGTTTAGGTTTACATTGGAAGAACAGAGAATTGTGAGACCAAGTTACATAGACATCCAGGAGAGATGCAAAGAAGCAAATGGTCATATAAAGGAGCATTCCATTAACCAGCAGTCTTTGATAAGACCTTAAGAGTCCTTTAAAGATGAATAGACATCAAAATGAATTCTTGCTTTGAGGTGAATCCTACTTCTTTCTTTAAAATCTTGTGTTGTCCTTACTAAGTCCAAGTGCAAAAGCCCTTGCCAAACAACTTTTTTTATTCCTGAATATTTTCCTCACCTTCATAATTTAAGCACAAATTGCCAGGGAGAAACTTTTTATTATACTTAATTTCATAAACTATTGTTTGACAGCACGTGAGGAAATGACTGCCTCTTTAGGGCACCAATTTATGAAACCAGTTCAAAAACTCATACATCACAGTTAGGGATTTCCACTTTAATCCTAAGTGAACAATTGTTACCTTTAAATCTTGTACGGTGAATGGCTTCTCATCAATGATATTAAATTGCAGCTCTGAAACTGCAGCACCAGGTATAATGCCACTTGTATCCACTAAATAATAATGAGTTTTCTTCATCACCTGAAATTGTTTTAATAATTAGTGCCAAGATCAAATGCAGTTGGCAAGAAAGGCAGGATTGCGTTTTGAACCTCAAAATCACGCATTGCGACATAAATTGGAATGTGAGGCTGTACATTGTTTGTCCAATCCCGAAGATCATCCAAACCTTCAAAAAAGCATGGTAAAAAAGAAACATAATTTAAAGGCCAGTCTTGGAGCACATATGTGCTTCTGTTTCAAAACCCAAAATTAATAAGATGCGGAAGAGCAAACTTAATGCATTGTCATAAATTTGTTTGTTTGATTAAAGGAAAAAAAAAAAATCAGAAAGAGTTGTCAGAGACCTCCAATTGCATCAGCATGAGAATGAGTAATTATAACTGCATCAATTGTTCTTATCCTGGCAGAAATGCAACTGGTTATGATAAGGTGAGTACCCGACATATACCATAACAGAATTTGCAAAACCATCACAATCTAACAACTTCTGACCTTTTTAGATACATAAACGCTTTAAAAGCAAGCAAGCAAGATAGCACCTACTCCAAACAATTACGTAGCATCAATTATATATTCTAATATGTGGTTACTTCAATTCATATCTAATGATTGGTTATGCATATGAAAACACACATTTATGCTTGCTCAGGCCAACTGGTCATAGCGACAAAATTTTAGGTGCAGAACTACTTATCTCTAAGTTATCTGTGCTAAATATTGATAGGAATTTAGTTTTAAAAAAAAATCAACATTTAAATCTCCACATATGGGGGGAAAAAAGTCAAATAATTTGCATGTCAATAAATTAGTGCATCAATAATCAAATCTCCTATATATATAAATCAAAAAATCTTCAGCAAACATGGAACATTAGTAATGGCAACAGAAGAAACCAAGCACTCAAGTAAACAACATTTAAATTGTGCCTAAAAATTATGAAGATTGAATCAAAATCATCAAAATATTTGTTCTGATAGAATTTAATCATAAAAAAGTATCAAGAAAAGAGACGAACTGAACTCTACCAACAAATGCAGAAGTCACTTCATTCCAGTTTGTTACATTGGATCAACAATCATCCTAGAACAAATGGGACACTCAAAGGTCCTAAATAAATACTTCTCTGATCAGTACAGTGTCTAACACTACAAGTTGAAAAGTTTTGGTTGGTATTCTTTTGAAGAGGAATCATAACACACCTGGGACACTAAAATAATGCCAACCATACATTATGAGGACAGTCTTTTTGCAAATACCAACATTTTTTAATCAGAAGTACACAAAATCTTATGTGCTACAGAACCTATGTGATATGGTCCTTTATAATTGCAAGCAATTTATTGCAACTATTCTGCATTCCTCTGTGGCAATGTCTAACAAAGTACCAATGCGCAAAGCTTGCAGAAGTTGCAGTCATATAATCTCAATTGAAGTAACTGACA
Source organism: Aegle marmelos (assembly GCA_030449875.1). NCBI lineage: Eukaryota > Viridiplantae > Streptophyta > Magnoliopsida > Sapindales > Rutaceae > Aegle > Aegle marmelos. The sequence goes on from JASUUL010000116.1 coordinate 8,592,345, forward strand.
TCTTAAATGGCCTTCATATGGACTTTTCAAGTGAATGAGGTAAGGACTGACCCATAGGCAGGAAACCAACGAAGAGCGCTATGGTAGAAAAACCTGCAAAATAGAAATTCAAAAGAAAAATTTGACCATATAAGTTTGGGAATTACATAAACTTGCCAAAATTGCTCAGTTATAGGGTTCTTCTCTTTTTCACTTTCTTACTCTGGGACCAATTTTAGTCTTAAGGAAAAATAAATTTCCATCTCATTTCCCAGATTTAATCAATGTTTAACTACATAATCTTTATAAGCCCAACTAAATTTTTATTATTGTTTATATATAAGTGTATATCACGACAATTAGATAGAAACAAATAGGAATTGAAAAATTAATAGCACACGATATCAAGAAACAGAAGCAATTTTCAGTAAAACCATTCCAAGAGACCAATACGATCAAATTGGGGGTATCTTTCACTTACTTGCCAGCATCTATTAAAATGTTTCTCCTTCCAGATGGTCTAGGATAACGAATAAGGATACTTGTGTTGAGTCTCCTATTTTTATTACCAGGTTCAACAGCTTTTGTGCACACCTGTGGATAACAAGATTCAATGGAAGTCTCCAAAAGATTTTCTGCATTTAGTTTCAACTCAACATAGAAGTCTCTATAGTATACCGGGCATTTTTTTGAAGGATTAGTTAGGCAGCTGACACGAGGAATCCCTTCACTAGTTCCTGTCCCCATAAATACAATTTCAGATTGCTGAGCAGGTAACTGCGCTCCATTATCCTCATTCGCCAAATCTGTAGCCCAATTTAGATCACTAACAGGTTATCTATAGCTACAAATGATTGCAGACAACACAACAATATCTGCAGCAGCAACTTCATACAATTTTCCTTCAAGCAAAAATAAAATCCACCAAAAGGTTGACACTGCCTCCTCACTTGTAACAAATTAACCTCACTACCAGCTACTCCTCACAATCCAATGTTTTCTTTAGGCAATACATTTAGAAAAAGGAATTTTGCAAGTCCATCATTATATCTAAATTTACTGAAAATTAAAGCTTTTCAGCTGCCAGATAACAAGCTAAGAATTCCTCATACATAAAAGCTTCCAGTCTACGAATGCACATTACAAATTACCGATATAAAAAAGAAAAATCCAATTAAAATGTGCAAAACCAAGAACCAATTATCCACATCGATCACACCCGGATAAGTTAACACCAAGCCATTTATAGTTGCATGTAAAGCAAAGATGGAAAACAATTCATGGAAACCGTTAATACCCAAGAAATAAAAATTACAAATTTATATCGAAACATACTAGATTGGAGGCAAGCTTGAAGAATCCTCTTGAAAGGAAATAACCCAGATCTTGAAAGTGAAATTTGAGAGGTGTAAACCGATATTTGGCGTCTGCAAGGAGCAAAACAGGACACTGAAGATGGGGTTGGCCTCACCGTGCCTAAAAATGATGCCATTGACAGAAAGTTCCCAATTTTTTTCTTTTTTCAGATTTTTTTATAAAAAATGCCTCATAAAATTCAACTTTTTGAACTTTTTCGGCCTTTTTTTTTTTTTTTGTGGGGTTCAGGGCCTTTTGGCGAAAGTGAAGAACGTGGGAGACTTCGGAAACGAGCGAGCTACAGGGCTGACCCCATCTCCCAGATGAAGGGCCGTTAGGTAGCAGTGTTTTATTAAAAGGTCCATAAAATAAAATTAACAAGGAAGTTGTCATATTTTGTACTTTCTCCGAACTTGAGGGAGAATATGTAAGTATCCACTATATCAATAGTCTATCCTATGCGACGAACAGAATTTGTCAAATGGATTTTGGGCATATTCCGATGGCGATTCCGCCGGATGCAAATGTTAATGACTTGAATTGACATCGAGGAGTCGATTTCCAATTGACCGGTGACATTTAATCCCTCATTTTATTTCGTCACTCTCTATTTTTTAATTATTTTTACAACAAATTTTAGAATACTTTTTCTTCTTAATTTAATTAGCACAATTTCCAAATTATCCTCGTCAGTTATTTTTGAAGAATTCATGAAGTTGAAGTCATATGTTATGTGTTCTTGATTGGATTCAAAAAGGTTTTTAGTTTTATTTGGTTACATTTTATTGATAAAAACTTAACTATAGGATGCATATTTCACTAGCAAGGATAAGGATTGCTTAATTTTAAGTTCAACTTCATGAATTGAAATATTAACAAACCATACGTTGTATATCTAAGTTACAGTTAAGCCTATTAAGCTGATCGTGCACAGAGAAAGCATTTGATTTGTATCTGCATTTGAAAATTGTCATTATGTGTTGTTTATATCGAAAATCATCATTACGTGCTATTTATATCTAAAATCATCAAAATGTGTTTCGATGGCTTAGCTTGACATTTGCTATTTGTCTATATTGTACAGAAATTGCTTAATCATTATGTCTTGTAGCACAATGAAAATTGAACACAGCTGAAAGCTTGTGAAAAATGCTGCAACAATAATAAGGTTTTACGAACTTTACATTCAAGAAAAAATTTAAATCGTAAGTTTTGGAAGTGAAAAGGATGTAGGGCTTTTGAATGAGATGATAATTGGAAGAGCAGTGAATCTAATAACTTTGGAGAGATAGAGATCGAAATATTAATTAAAATAAAGTTGACATTTTATTAGGAGAAATCCACAGGTTGGGGTATCAAATAGAGTTCTTGTCTCTTAAGTTTCAATTATTTGAGAAATAACTTCAATAAAGACGAGAACATAAAGATAAAAAAAAACTGACGAAGGATGAACCACGAAAAAGAGAACCAAGTGTTGTTGCAAAATATGTCCCTCAAATAATTATAACTGTTCTAATATGTATTATTTTTAAGTTGTATACTTAAATTAATATATATATATATATATATTTTTTTAAGAAATGTATCATCAATGCTTCAGTAAATGTAAATTTTTGTCCATGACAATAATGTTAATGTATCATGAATGCTTCATTAGCTTATTTTATTAATGTATTAGCTTTTGTTATTTGACTTTCATATTATACTTGAAATTAATGATAATTAGTGCATATTGACTTGCTTCCGTTTATCCCCTTAACAGTGGAGCCACTCCTAGTTTCCCGTCGGTTGAGCCAATCCCATTCCTCTCGCTTTCAGCGGATAGACCGATCAATGAGTACGTGTGACACCAACTTTCGCATCTGTACGCCTCGCCTTTCCACCCTCCAGTGGCCCTTTGACAGCAATGCCAATAGATCAAATTAAATTTGAAATCAGCACATACAACTAGAAGCATTTCAATACCACATGACAACAACTACCAATATACTATTTTAAGAATAAGTCCATGCATCAAATCGGCAAGCTCACGACTCATAGCCAAAGGTTTATATCGTGATATAAATAAGAATAAATTAGTCATCTACATTCTTCATTGTTAAAACATAAATACAATATTATTCTATGAAATTACTTCGAAACTCTCTATTAACTATTTATTCATTATCTTGTTGAAAACAAGTCGCTGAAAATGTCCATGTGATTGGGTATGCAGTTGTGGGTCCTATTATAAAAAATTAGGTCTTATTATAAAAAATTAAACATTTTATTATAATAAAAAAATAAAGTATATAAAATGAACAGATGCTAAAGTGCATAAGGTGAGAAAATATAAAATTACTCGATTAAGGAAGCCGAGAGAGAAAAACACACAAGAATGGCAAGTACTTCAGTTATTGAGTAGCCGCCCCCTATCTGTAAGCTCGAGCTAGTAATCAAACAGGATGTATTTGTTCGAAAGTGAATAAGGTTCTTTTCATCACCTGCTCTTGACAGTTAAGAGATCACTTGGAAGAATAGAAAGCTTTACCAAAGGAATAAACACAGGAGACTGGACAGTGCCAATACGCGGAAGCCCCTGATTCCGATCCTTAGGCTAACTTACAACTAGTCAGGAATTACTACTTATTGTGCAAGAATTTTATATTGATGTTGGATATACATTATCTCCAAGTGCATGATGCAAGTTCATAAGACCCTAAAATAAACATATATTAATATAACTTTAACGAAATGATAATAAAAAAAATCATGTACATAAAGTGTAAAAAACTTATGTTATAATAGTCCATAATTCCATGTGGATATATATTCTAATCAATGGAAATTCCTTCAAGATTTTAAGGTATTGAGATCACGGTTGCCATTTGATGAACCTGTTCATCCTGCAAAGTTAGCAAAACCAACATTTGAGCATTATTTATGAAATAAATTATTTTGCTCTAATTATTTTTAAAACTAGCTTTGCATTGGAACTTGTTGAATTCATTTAATATTTTAAAAATTTGTTGGACTTTTTTCTTTGATAAGGTGGACGACCTTTACGATATTTAACAATTAGATCACATAGTATCTCAACATTATTTGTTGAAATTCCCATGCCATCATTACAACTTCCTTGGCCTATAACAATAGTTGCCTTGTTACCTCCATATTGAATTGTTTTTGATAAATCTTTTCGTATCTCCTTAATCCAATTCAAAACAAAATTACAACTTTTAACATTTGTTGCAACCATGTTTGCAATCTTTGCAAAACTAACGCATATTTTCTCTTATCGTTTTTATTCATCTATGCAGTTATGCAGCTCATGATTCATTTTCACTCGATTATGGTATCTCTAAGTATCTTTTCTCCTTCTCTGTAGGATATACCTTTCTGGAAGTACTTTTATGTCACTGCATACCATGATTGTAATGGCATGCTTGTAAAGAATTCTTCTAAACTGGAATTTTGAACAACTACACTAGATTTCACTATTATCTTTATAAAAATATACTTTTAAAAAGGTTCTTTTTTACTGTCTCCAACTTTGATATCCTTTTTAACTATATATTCACAACCCATGGAATTGACAAACTCATAATACATTTTTTCAACCAACTCTTGTTGAAATTCTTAAAACTTCAAAATGGTGTAGACATCTCGGATCTACTTCTCCATCGCATAAGATGTTACATATAGCATTTGGTTGGAAAGACAATGAGTATCTTCTTCAACTTCTTTTTGAACTTTATTCTTCAATGCATTGCTATATTGCTCCAAAAACTATTTTAAAATAGTTTTTGAGTTAACATAATCATAAAAAAAATATATCCATATTCTTAATATGTTGAGTGATTTACATTCCTACCTAAAACTATTTTTCAGATAACAAGGTACCCAACAACGTCTCTCATTGTATAAGCCTTATAACCATACATTTCCCCCAAATCATATTCTACAACTATATAGTGCCAAGTTTCCTCAAATTTTGTGGAATTTAGTAAGTCATAGATAGTACAATACAACATATTGCTAATGTCACAATATTCTTTATAGCCTCTTAGCTTCTCTGGAATCTTCTTAAGTATATATTATAAACACCACTTATGCCGAGTATTTAGGAAAACATTCTCAATTGCAACTTTCATTGCCTTGTCTTGGTCTGTAATGATTCCAATAGGAGTAAAGTTAGACATACAGAATAATCACGTTCGAAGTAATCACGTGAATGTCTTAATGTCTTCATTTAAAATCAATCCACACCCAAACAATATAAAATGACTATAATGATTAACTCTTATAAATAAAGCAAATAACATATCATATTTATTTATAAGATATGTGGTGTCAAATGTAATAACATCCCCAAACTCTTTGTAGGCTCCCCTATTTCTTGGCTTTGCCCAAAAGACATATTTTAGTCGTCCTTCATCATCCACTTGCATAATATAGAAAAACCTATTGTCTTCTGCTTATACTTTTATAAAATAGTTTTGAAGAGCAGCAACATCTCCATCTCCAAGTCATAATCTTCTTTATTTTTTAACATGATTTCTATAATCTCTTTCTATTAATGTTACGTTTTCATGTCCATCAGCCTTAATAATAAAGTGATCGATAATTTTTGGACAATTTGATTTCTGTTTGATCATTTATATAAGTTTTTTTTCTTTTATTTTTCTTTGCATATGCTTTAAGGCTTCAATGGCACCTAAAAAACCTTGATTTGGTTGGAGTCAACGATGCATGTTCAAGATTTAAGCTTCGAATCGTTCACTTTCCATCTTCCTCTAAACCAGCTTCCAATCTAACACTATAACTTGTTTTTGTATTAGATTGTGGTCTTAAGATATTAATAGATTTGCTTCTTATCTCACTGCTTCGTCCACAAGCAAAAGACACATTTCTAAGTATCATATCACTGTCTTTTCTACTACTTTTCTACAAACTGGGAACTTTTTTTTTTTTACCATATACTTTGAAGTAAAGAAACATCTCAGTATCAGTATCAAATAACATCCCAATCAGTGGCTCATTATCCTCCTCAATTTCCTTCAACTCTTCAACTTTGGTGGCATTCTCCATATTCTTTATTTCTAAAAAATGAAAATAATTGATATTAACAAAATGGAAATTGAAAATAATTCATATTAGAAGTGTTGACACGTCAATCTATTAGAAGCGTTGACACGTCACTCAGCTCTTCGGCTTACTTTGGTTGCAATGTATATATAGGTCAGCAAATATTAAACGACAAATTAACATGATTTCTTTTGCTCAAACTGCAAGCTTTAATAGATTCTGCCAATACATCTTATTATAATGGTAATTAAATCTTCATAAATCCATAATCAGCACAACCAAGATTTGGCAATGACAAAGCAAATTACTTTCACAAACTAATTAAGGCAGTTAATAGTGATTGAAGTTGAGAGAGTGAAGCTGTATGCAAGTCAAATTTCAGAGGTGCCAAGAATGCAAGAGAGAGGGTTGACAGCCAAACGTGGCGAAAAAGCCATTTTGTGCTAATTGTGGTCCTAAATGGTGTGAGCATATCGGTGTTGTTTGGCAAATGGATTTTGGGTGTATTCCGATGGCGATTCGGCCGAATGCAAATCTTAATGAATTGAATTAACATCGTAAAGTCAATTTCCAATCGACCAATGATATTTAATCTCTCATTTTATTTCGCCACTCTCTACTTCTTAATTATTTTCTTGACAATATTTTAAATGTTTTTTTCTCTTAATTTAATTAACACAATTTCCAAATTATCCTGGTTAGTTATTATCACATTCTTCTTTTTTTAAAAAGTTTTCAAATTAAAGCAATAAAAGACTTGTTCTTAGGTGAATCCCTTTTCTTCCCAAATAAAAACGGACTTCTACATTATCAGCAATAGACACCAATAGCGCCACCTCTATCTAAAACTCATAATATGTCGATGTTGATCACCCTTCTTCTTAAATCATGAAATTCATCTTATTCATCATAAACAATTCATAAACAATTTGACACATCGACCAAAAATATTTTTCTTAAGTTGTAATTTGATCAAAACTCTCAATTTCAGCAACTCAAGTTCGTGGTTTTGTTTCTATGATTATTTTGTTATGACATTTTTATTTCTTATCAAAAACTTCAATAAGTGATAACAACAAAGTTATTTTTCATGAAGCTCACTACTCAATCTACATTTTTTATTTTCAACTGCTAAAAAAAAATTGCACTTCAATTTGTTCAAATAAACTTTTCTAGATTTCTATAAGAGTTTATAAGCATTTCAACCACTCTCAGAGTTTTATTGAAAATTTATTTGTATTTTAAAATACTAATTTCCTATATTAGAGTTTGATTTGTGAAAGGATTTTAGATCTATCTTAATTAAATGTAGGCAATTAAGAATATAAAATTAACAATTTAGTTAATTCTAGAAAATATTATTTATCAATCACTGTTCATGGTTATTATTCATCAATCACTGTTTACGGTTATTGTTCATCCACGTCAAAAATATTAATTTGTCAAAAACATAACAAATTATAGAAAATAAATGACACATAGATTTTTATGTGGTTCAGATTAATCAATCCTATATCTACGAGGTCACCCCCAGATGAAAAATAATTTACTAAGTTGAGATGTTACAACTTATGAATTTACTAAACTTAAGATTCTCAGTTATAGTTTATCACCATATAGCTTACTCAACTTTAGAATGAATATGCTTCTCTTTAATAATTGCTACTCTTTTGATCCATGATCCTCAAGGCACTTCGCAAAGTAATTAATAGCAACTCTTCAATTCTTCAATGTCTAGTGATTCACGATCCATATAAATCTCCAAGAGATGAAACGAAGATAATAAATTAACACAATATTAAATGACAAATTCATATTTTCTAGGAAGGAGGCCGAATCTTGCTTCTCTACTTTATGCTCTATGTTGTACTCTCCTTTAATTGTGAAATACATCTCTTTATATAGACACTAGGGTTTCACAAAAAATAATAAGTCTTAAAAAGATTTGGATTCTTTTCAAAATAAATATTTCTTCTCTCATGAATATAAATAGGAAAGAATATGATCTTCTTACTTTACTTGTCTCTTAAGGAATATTTAAAGTATAAATAAATTGTCTATTTGAATCAATTTTATATTCTAAATAGATCTTATGATCAATTATGTAATTCCTCATTAATTAACTTCTTAAATTAGTCATATAATTAAATTAGGAAATAAATATTCCTAATAAATTAAAATTCCACTAAATTAGACAATTAATAAATTAATTCATATTATAAGATATGTAATAAATAAAATTTAATTTAATTAAACTTGTCATAAAATATCAACTTCATAAATAATGGATTTAACAATTTAAAATTAATCATATATTTGATTTAATAATCAACTCATATTTCCAACAAGTTTCACACTTTGTACTCCTCCGCCGCTATCAATTTCATCTTTGACATTTTTTTTACCATGGCTCGACAAGAGCAATTCGCGCAAACATTGACATGGGTTAAAAACTTAAAAATTCTGCCAAAATGATGAAACTGACAAAAAGGTGTATCATTTGAATTATATAGAAAAAGAAAATTAAACTTAATTTTTTGTTGTATCATTTGAATTATATAGAAAAAGAAAATTAAACTTAATTTTTTTTTTATGGGACTAATTAAGAAATGGGGGCTATTCAAAGTTCAAACATCACTACTCTTACCAATTTTCTAATAAAGAGAAAATTTTAATCACATAATTCAGACATGATAATGATGGACCGAGAACTGAGAAGGCACTAAACACCAAGAGCAAAGTTAATAATTAACGAGAAGTCCAGAATGGATCGCATGTGAATTAACCATCGCAATTAAAGACATCGGATCCGTGGAACCCGATCGCGGCATGTGTCTTAATGCCAGCTTGGCAGCTTGGTTTGGTTTATTTAATAGCCGGGGTACGCTTGAGTGTGACAGGTCAAGGTACGTCTAGTCTCTTCAGGATCCTGTCGAAGTTCGAGATTTGCATCCGCAGGCCAAGCAACCCGACGGTCCCCTTTTGTCAAAGATTTGCATGCAATATAGAAACAGTATTTATTGTTCTCGTCCCCCAGGAAGAAAGATCCCAGAAAGAGGAAAACGTGTCCACATTTTCACCGCTAGCTTTAATCTCTGTCTGTCTGTCTGTCTGTCTCTCTCCCTCTTATCTTTTCAGAATGTATGTTATTGCCATGTTCTCTCAACAAGCCGACTTCAAAATATAAGAAACTCGTACCTTTAAGCTGCTGGTCGGTTAATCAATCAAGAGCCAAGAGGGATAGCCTCGTAATATACAGTGCCTCACATTAAGAGGATTCCAAGCCCTTCGAGACTCCATTGGATATTTTCAACGCGTGTACATAAAAGCCGGTGTTGGAAATCTTGGGAGTCATGCAAAAGCCGATACGCATGAAATTTTTTAAGCAGATATGCCGAAAGAACAAAAAGGAAAAAGTCTTCGTTGGCTGTAGAACATTGATTTTCAAAGAGCTTTTTGACACCTTTCGGGCTTTGAGATTTCCACAACCTTGGAAAAAGATTTCGTATGGCATGCCGTTATGGACCTCCTCATCCTATTTTCGTACAAGTGATTGAGCATGACATTTAATCAATTTCTCTCATGCTTCATGCTTCCAAAATATAGATGCACTTGCTTTCTCTGACCATGTAATCAAATATATTTTTATTTATTTTAAAAGCAAGCCTATGTCCTTGGAGGGAGTTGTTGATCATGCTCATGTCCTTGTGGTAATTCATTCAATGTACGAAGCAAATATTTAATTTAATGTAACAATCAATTTTTCACCAATCGTTGAAATTTCTAAAAATTAATAGATTCTGGATTTGACGCCACTCAAACTTTTGAAAAAAAAAAATCATGGTTGGTTTGATTTCTATTATTTCAACATGTTTACTGTTGTAGTCATACACGTCTAATCCGTATCGTCAATTCCTTGTTTCACTTGCCAACTTTATTAAATAGCAGACTTTGCAAAATCGAATTGAAGATTGAAAAATAAATCGACTAATAATAATTCCCATTATCGGATGAGCATGGGCGCACATCATATTGTTTCGGCTACGAGCTATCCAATTTATGAACAGTTCCATACATTCGACTTTGGTATTTGGACATTTGTGTGGCAAATTAAGTAGGCAAAGTTACATTAATTGAAGGATTCTTGACTTGCCCTCCATTCCAGGAAATAACGTCATTACGCTAAAATATAAAAAAAGGTAATTAGACCGACGTAATTTTTTTTTTCTCTCATTAATGTACATCACATGCGTCATTCTTTTATCGCGTTTCTTTATTTGTTATTTAAAAATAAAAATGGGGCCGCAATCCATTTTTATTTTTATTACAAGTCTATGCAAACGGCAAACCATCCAAAATTGAAAGCAAAACAAAAAAAAAAAAAACAAAATGAAACAGTAGAAATGTCATTGTTTTAGCTTATTTTACATTGACCCATCCCCATTAGTTTAATGGAGACGGGTACTGAAATTTTGGAAAATCAAACTAACTAATCAAATTCTAAGGAATCGATCTTTTAGACTGCACATGTAAGTTGAGAAATTTCAAAATCAATGGGACACTTAATTTCATAAGTTACAAAACTTAGGTGGAGCATTTGGATTGGGGTCACATTATGTCATTAGGATTTCCATTGAACTCTCATGGTTGAAAAGGATCATTTATTTTTTTATTTTCTTTTACCTGTTTTTCGTTCGCGTTTTAATATTTTTCCAGTTACATCGGGGCGACGTCACGATCATACATGCATGTTGCCATAGTATTAATTGCTCCTCCTACACAAGAATGGTTAACGTAATCAACTTAAATTCCTGTAATCTCCATGTGAACATCTTCTACAAAACAAAATTATTATTATTATTTTTTTTAGAAAAAATAGTAGTGTTTAGGAGTTTCCTGTCAAATTACCCTTGAGAATCTAGACCACTACTTAGCTTGTAAATCAACAGTGACCATTATGAATCTAAATCAATTTTTAAAATGAAAAAGACTTGTTGACTAATACAATCCATCTCCTATCCCACGCGATCGTCCTCTAATGAGGCCAAGAAGAAAATCCTCACACACCCCACCAAGCCGACATGAGCGGAATTATGATCAAGCAAATGTTATCAACTTGACAATATATTAAAATCGAACGAACCATACGTATGGACTGTGCAACTCTATAATGTTCAAACGTAAATTTCACGGCCTAACCAACCAGCTTTACCTAGTTCTAAACTTAACAAGCACTGATAATTAATAGAAATTATTTAACATATATTTTTTTGGATCAATCTGGCCCAGCTAGTTTTTTTTTTCCAAAGTTGACAAGAATTATCGGTGCTTGTTAATAATTTATATTTGAATTGTTTACCTAGGGCAGGCGAGCTTCCGTCCCGGAGGGAAGCACATGCTTGACTTGAAAAACAAATTTGAATTGTTTTTGTTTAAATAATTTATTTATCTTCTTTATCTAAATTTGTGAAATTTTTAAAATACAAAGATAGGCACTTCTTTACTCTTTTGTATTCTAAAAAATTGAGATTTATAATTCTTGTGTCAAGATAAGTTTTCTTGTAAGATAGGATAATTTTTTTTTTCCTCATCAAAATTTTAAAATGCAGACTTCCGTATCGTATAAAAGTTTTTGCACCTCCATGTTATTTATATACAAATGTATGAAAATTCTCTCCCACACATCTTCACACACTCAAAATAATAATAATAAAGTTTTATGGTGTAGTAAAATAATTGTCATCATTATAAAATGATTAGCGATTATTCTTTCTCTCCACGAACGTAGATTATGTACACACACCCCAAAGAAATTAATAAAAATGCACATTGACTTTCTGACTCGCTTGCTTCTGTGATGTGAAGCATGTGAAACTCACGGCTTCTATGCTCTTTCTCACTCAAAACCATTTTGATTCTTCTAAACTTTTGAACTTTCTGCTAGCAGATTTGACCAATGGTGTCACATGGTATTAAATATTTTATCCATTTCCAATCTTTTCAAACAACAACTCTGGATTTTTCTTTATAAATGAAGCCTGCATTTTGCCGGTCTTCTCATTCAATACCAACCTTGCAGGCCACAACATCATGGCCAATTTTTATCCTAGTTTATTCCTCTTCTTTGCTTTCTTTCTTGGCCATGGTGTTGTGGAGCTTCAAGCTTCTCACCATGTTTACAGAAACCTTCAAACTTCTCAATCTCCTTCTCCTAATCAACCTTACAGGACTGGTTACCATTTCCAGCCTCCCAAGAATTGGATCAATGGTAATTCCTTCCCTCTCTTTCTCACCTCTTCATTTCTTCCTTATATCTCCTAACAGTTGTCTTTTTGTCTCTGGTTTTTGTCATGATTGTGGCCATGGAAAAATTTCGGTGTCATTATTTGGATATATATGCAGATCCCAATGGTAAGTACTAGTTTCCTGATAACCATTCTTCTACTTGTCATAATTATTTTTATTTTTCTTTTTGAGTAATAATTGTTCTTATACATACAAGCGGACGATCATTTTTTAGCCAGATATATCTTTTTCTTCATTCAAAGTTGACTTATGAAAACTCCATTATTGTAATGGGTGTACATGCCTGTAGGTGTTATGATTTACAAAGGAATTTACCACCTGTTCTACCAATACAACCCAAAAGGAGCAATATGGGGCAACATTGTGTGGGCTCACTCAACATCAAGGGATCTGATTAACTGGCTCCCACATCCACCGGCCATCTTCCCCTCACAGAAATCTGATGTCAATGGCTGCTGGTCAGGCTCTGCCACAATTCTCCCTGGGGAAAAACCTATCATATTGTACACTGGAATTGACCCACATAATCGACAGGTCCAAAACCTGGCCGTGCCCAAAAACTTATCTGATCCTTACCTTAGGGAGTGGGTTAAGTCACCAAAAAATCCATTGATGGCACCTGATGCCATAAATCAAATCAATGTAAGCTCATTTAGAGACCCAACCACGGCATGGCTTGGCCCTGATAAGAGATGGAGGGTGATCATTGGCAGCAAAATTAGTAGAAAAGGGTTAGCAATTTTGTACAGAAGCAAAGATTTTGTGCATTGGATTAAGGCTAAGCGCCCTTTACATTCTGTTAAAGGCACAGGAATGTGGGAGTGTCCTGATTTTTTCCCTGTTTCTACTTATGGCCTAAATGGTCTTGATACATCGGATATTGGACCCAACACTAAGCATGTGCTTAAGGTTAGCTTGGATGATACCAAGCATGAATATTACACGGTTGGAACATATAGCACTGCTAAAGATAGATATGTTCCGGATGAGGGTTCTGTGGAAAGTGATTCAGGATTGAGATTTGATTACGGAAAATTTTATGCTTCCAAGACTTTCTTCGATAGTGCCGAGAACAGGAGGGTTTTGTGGGGTTGGGTTAATGAGTCATCAAGCGTTAGTGATGATCTCAAGAAGGGCTGGGCTGGAGTGCAGGTAATTTAGTATTGAATATTACTTAACCAAGTTGGAAATGTTGACTAGCATATGAAGTCTACAATTAAAAACTCTTGTTTTGGACTAAACTTGCAGGCAATTCCCAGGAAAATTTGGTTAGATAAATCTGGCAAACATTTGGTCCAATGGCCTGTTGTTGAAATCGAAAAGTTACGTGTAAACCAAGTGCAAGTGCCTAGCAAATTGCTGAAGGGAGGATCTGTGATTGAAGTCACTGGTGTTAGTGCTGCTCAGGTTAGTTCAAGATTATACGCAAGTAAATTGGTAATGAATAAAAGAAGGCATATTTGAGTTTTTGCCAATTATCATTAATATGTCCTAACCCACTGTCCTAAAATCCCAAAATTCAACTTGGGTTGTTTTTGTATTACAGGCAGATGTTGAGATTTCATTTGAGGTAAGTGATTTTAAGAAGGCAGAAAAGCTGGACCCACGCTGGACCAATCCGCAGTTGCTTTGTAGCCAAAACGGTGCATCAGTTAAAGGCGCCCTTGGTCCATTTGGGCTGCTAGCTTTGGCTTCAAAAGATTTGAAAGAATACACAGCGGTGTTCTTCAGAATATTCAAAGACAAAGACAACAAATATGTGGTGCTTATGTGCAGTGACCAAAGCAGGTCCTTAAAATTTTTCTCTTTCAAAACACCATCAATTTCACACCCAACATCATGTTTTCAAACTCATTTAAGGTTTCTTGTTTTGTTATGATAGGTCTTCCTTGAATAATGATAATGATAAGACGACTTATGGGGCTTTTCTGAATGTGGACCCAGTTTATGAGGAACTGTCGTTAAGGAGTCTGGTGAGTTAACCGTAACGTTCTCACTCCATACAAATTGTCAAGCATTTTCAGTAGTGTTTGAAAAATTTGTAATGCATTTTATCGTACATTCCTGCTACAGATTGATCGTTCAATAGTGGAGAGCTTTGGTGTTGGGGGCAAAGCTTGCATCACAGCTAGAGTGTATCCAACTTTGGCAATTGATGATTATGCCCACTTGTATGCATTCAATAATGGCACTGAAAATGTCAAAATCCAAAGCCTGAGTACCTGGAGTATGAAGAAAGCTCAACTTTATTAAAACAAAGAAAGAGTGAAGAAGTTGGAAGAAGACAAATGAAAGCAACTAGTGACAGATACAGCTAACATATTCTCACAAACAAGCAATTATGTAACAAGTAAAAGGGGCATTTGTTTTTTCTGCCGAGTACTTTTTTCTAAAATATGTTTTGAGTAAAAGTGTATTTCTGTTCCCATTGAATACTGTTGTTGTTATTCAGCTTGTTTGTAGGCACCCAATAAAGAATATTAATTAAAATAAGTTTGACAGAAACTGTTGCTCTTTGTTCGGGTGCATGCATGCTTTTATATCTCATTTGAAGTAAAAAGAAATCAAATAATTTGCCATATATATATTTATATATATATATTACAAAGAAATTTCCACTTACGGGGTCCCATTTTAAAAAGGTAATGAAAACTTCAATCTTCCTAGCAAGACAACAAAGTTGACTCATTTATTGATGCCTAAAAGGCCAATAAACAAGAGGGCTCATATTTTCATTTAAACGCCCATTGACTTGTAACAGTTGGACATAACAATGTGTTGACAACGAGCCCTTGCAAATCTTATTAGCTAACGAAGCCTATTGATATATAGACAATTTGCTTTCGAAAATAGATTATAAAATTTCTAATCATAGACAATTTTAGTTTACCCAATCTTATTTTTGGTACTTGTAAGGATTTAAGATAACTCAAATTTTAGCATAAATCCCTAACGCAAGGCGGTCCATAAGTGTCTCAGCTAATAATTCGGCTCAATCTTGACCAAATTTTAGTATAAATTCATGTTGTATTCTTTAATCAGAACCAATATTTGTTATATCTACTGGTTCCACAAACATGGCCAAGTTTTCTTTATCTTTACTTCTCTTATTTACTGTCTTTTTTGGCCATGGAATTGTGGAACTTAAAGCAACACATCACATTTACAGCAGACTTCAGACTCCTCAAAATGAAACTAAAACTCCATGGGATTATAAATTTCAACCTTACAGAACAGGTTACCATTTCCAGCCTCCATGGAATTGGATCAATGGTAATTTTCTTCTTAATTTTTCTTTTTCTAATTTCCGTTACTTTTTTTTAATCGTCTTGTTATCTCTAACATATTTTTCTTTTTCTTTTTTTTTTCTTTTTTCGCCCCTTCGTTTGAACCTCTAATGATTCTGGCATGGACAATTATGTTATGCAGATCCCAATGGTTAGTACTTTTTTGGCTCTTGCTCTAGCTGGTTGTCAAAATTGGTGTCTTAGCTCTATATTTTCTCTCAATTTTAAGAAATAATCAAATCTAAAATTATACAAATGTATAACAGTAAATATTACTAGTATATCAGCAGATGTTATTTATGGTTTTAGACATTTGATCATAATGTACCATTTTGAAGTTATGAAAGAAATCAACAAAAATTACATTGTTTAGACATTCAAATATGCATATCTTTATATAAGTCATTTTGGATATCATAGATGATTCTTGTAGTTTATATTTTTATTATTGTTATTTAATATTAATATTATTATTATTTACAGTATTTTTTTTCATGTAATAATAATCCTAGCTTATTTTGTTAATTTCGGATTCCTGGAGGCCGGGCATAAACATTTCAGAATTTTCTCTAAGACCTAGAGTTTCAATAATGCCTTTTCGTTTTCCGCTTTGCCGTTCTGCCGATACTTGAAGTCTGGACTAAAATTTAATCGCCCAAATAATGAATTAAAGTCTCACAACAGCTTAGAATTGGTCTTCCGCTGGCTCTTTGTTTTATTATGTATGTTCACACACACACATAAACATTTTAATTACCAATCAAGTTACAAGTATTTTAATGAAATATAAATTTCAGGTCCTATGATTTACAAGGGAATTTATCACCTATTCTACCAATACAATCCAAAAGGAGCAGTATGGGGCAACATTGTGTGGGCTCACTCAACATCAAGAGATCTGATTAATTGGTTCCCACATCCACCGGCCATCTTTCCGTCACAGAAATCTGATGTCAATGGCTGCTGGTCAGGTTCTGCCACAATTCTCCCTGGAGAAAAACCTGTCATCTTGTACACTGGAATTGACCCTGATAAGAAACAAGTGCAAAATATAGCTTACCCCAAAGATTTATCAGACCCTTATCTTAAAGAATGGGTTAAGTCAGATAAAAATCCATTGATGGCACCGGATAACATAAATAACATCAACGCTAGCTCATTCAGAGACCCAACAACTGCTTGGCAAGGTCCTGATAAAATTTGGAGAGTGGCCATTGGCAGCAAAATTAATGACTTGGGGTTTGCAATTCTGTACAGAAGCAAAGATTTCTTGAACTGGGTTAAGGCTAAGCGCCCCTTGCATGCTGCCAGGCACACAGGAATGTGGGAGTGTGTGGATTTCTACCCGGTGGCTATTAAGAGCCGCAGTGGTCTCGATACGTCAACTCTTGGACCAAATGTGAAGCATGTGCTTAAGATAAGCTTGGATGACACCAAGCATGATTATTACACAATTGGTTCTTACAACTATTCTACTGACAAGTATACCCCCAATAAGGGATTGATTGATGGTGATGCAGGATTGAAGTATGATTATGGAAAATTTTATGCTTCCAAGACTTTTTTCGATAGTGCCAAGAACAGGAGGATTTTGTGGGGTTGGATTAATGAATCACAAAGCGTGGCAGATGATATCAAGAAGGGTTGGGCCGGAGTTCAGGTAATTTAATGATCTTTCATCACAGTTTTGTAGGTCTCTGTTTCTAGCATGTATGAAACCTATGTTATAGCCTTGACGGGGGGAAGCACGCAAGTTGAAAAATTTGGAGAGCGTCTTATTTAAAATTTGACTTTTTTGACCCATTCAATTTATAGAGCTTTTATTTTGGTCTTCTCAGGTATAGGACTTCCGTTTTACCGAAACAAATCCAATTTGGTTCACTTTTTTTTTAATTGTTTTGCATTTAGTCAAAAATTTATAATTCAAAGAGATATAGTTTTCGATCTAAAAAAAGGATGACTATTATACGAACAATTTTTTTTTCTCCTGTTTGGGTTCTGTAACTGTTCAGAACTTCAGATTCCTTTTAAATGACTGAGCTCGGTTCGGTTGTCCAAAAGGCAAACCGAACCTGATAGCCCTACAAAAGTACGTGGTTTCTTCATTGTAAGCATATTGAGCCAAAATCTTCACTTCACCACTGCTTACATTTGTCGACATTTGGCAACTAACTGTGAAGTTGGTGAGTTGTAAGATCATTGTTTGTTAAAGACACTTCACCTGGATTCATTTTGCAGGCAATCCCTAGGAATATTTATCTCGATGGATCCGGGAAACAACTGGTGCAATGGCCAGTCAGTGAACTGGAACAGCTTCGCAGTAACCCGCCAGTAAATGTGTTTGACAAACGGCTCGAGGCAGGAGAATTGTATGAAGTTACCGGCGTTACAGCTGCACAGGCAGATGTTGAGATTACTTTCGAGATAACCGACATCAACAAAGCTGAAGAGTATAGGCCAAGATGGACTCATGCTCAGTGGCTTTGCAACAAAAAGAATGCCTCGGTGAGAGGTGGCCTTGGTCCATTTGGGCTGAGAGTTTTGGCTTCAAGTGACTCCCAGGAGTACACATCTGTTTTCTTTAGAGTATTCAAGAAGGCTGACAACAAACCTGTTGTCCTAATGTGCAGTGACCAAAGCAGGTCAATTTCCAATTTCTTTCACAACTTCATATACCCTGTTTTTCATTATTATTATTATTTTTCTGATTTTCTTTCTAATTTCACAGGTCTTCCTTGAATGAGGATAATGATAAGACCACTTATGGTGCTTTTGTGGATGTGGATCCTATTAAAGAAAAGCTGTCTCTAAGGAGCTTGGTGAGTTGAAGCATATGTAACGAGAACATGCTGCAAAATTATTCTCTGCATCAGCAATTTTAATTAGTGGAAGCTATCTGTGTTTCACATGTTTTACAGATTGATCATTCCATAGTTGAGAGCTTCGGTGGGAGTGGCAGAGCTTGCATCACAGCCAGAGTTTATCCCATCACCGCAATTGAAGATAAGGCTCGCTTGTATGCCTTCAACAATGCAACTGAGGGCGTTACGGTTTCAACTCTGAGTGCATGGAGCATGAACAAGGCTCAAATTAGTTGAATAATGAAAGGAGTGGACAAGTTTGTACTGTGCGAAATGTTGCAGCAAAAATTATTGTTTTGTTGCTAATCAATTGTTGATTCATTGTAAATATAATTATTTGTTTTACAATAAAACCAAAAAAAAGAAAGAAAAGAAAAAGCTTTCTTGTTTTATTGCTTCTGTTGTTAGCATTTAGTTTCCCATCTAGTAATCCTTGCAAAATAATGCTATTTGACAAAAAATGGAAAAAGCCACGGTCCCTTCAAGCACCCAAAAATGGTAATTAAAAAAAAGAAAAAGAAAAAAAGAGTTCGAGCGCCAGACGCAGAAAATTGACAGCATTTTCAATTGCAATAACAAAATAAACTAGAGAATACAGGTCCTATAATACTCTCAGGTATTTTTTCCTTATTTTTGGCTACATTTTGTATATAATCTCTTATGCATGTTGTGGACAGCTAGGGAGGGTGAAGAACATATATATGTTAATCCAAGTTGCAGGCGGAGTGTATTGTTCTTTATTATTACCAAGAAAAATTAAAAAAAAAAAAAAAGCACACGATTGCTGAGACGTGAGACAATTACTCACAGCTTCCAAGGTCTTTCTCTCACAATCCGTGATTCTTCTCAGTTTAACTAATTTAATGCCATGCAAGTTGCTTGTAGCCATTCTTATACATAAATTAAATAGCCTTCATACAAAACCATATTGTTTTTCTTCTCATCCAAAACGAACCTCCAGCTCTATCTAACCATGGTCAACTCTTCTCTTTGTCTGCTCCTTTTCTTTTCCCTCTTGCTTGAAGCATCTCAATCCTCTTCTACAAGTCAACCTTATAGAACTGGTTACCATTTTCAGCCTCCAAAGAACTGGATGAATGGTATCTCATTTTTCTGAATGGCTTTTTGATATTATCATTAATTTTTATATCTCTAACATTTGCTTCTGGTGATCTCTTGCTTTTTGTTATGCTCCTCGTATTGACAAATGGCCAACCGGGCATTTTGAATATGCAGATCCCAATGGTTAGTAATTTTCTGCTGTTGCTCTATAGCTGTTAAGAACTAATCAATCCAAAGTAATAATCAAATATGGGATACTACAATGCTATTGAAGACTGAATTGATTCTGTATGAGCTCTGTTTTCTGTTCGATATAAACTTTATTACCATTCAGGCATTGTATTGGAATGAAAATTTCAGGGCCTATGATTTACAAGGGAATTTATCACCTGTTCTCCCAGTACAATCCAAAAGGTGCAGTATGGGGCAACATTGTGTGGGCTCACTCTACATCAACGGATCTCGTTAATTGGATCCCGCATGATCAAGCCATCTACCCGTCACAGCCTTCTGATATCAATGGTTGCTGGTCTGGTTCTGCCACAATCCTGCCTGGAGGGAAACCAGCCATCTTATACACTGGAATAGACCCAAAGAACAGACAAGTACAGAACTTGGCAGAACCCAAAAATTTGTCCGACCCTTACCTTAGAGAGTGGATTAAGTCACCAAATAATCCATTGATTTCACCCACTGACCAAATTGATCCTAGCTTATTTAGAGATCCGACCACTGCTTGGCTCGGTCCTGATAAGGAATGGAGAGTGATCATAGGAAGCCAAATTAAGGACAGTGGGTTAGCAATTCTCTATAGAAGCAAAGATTTTGTAAAATGGGTTAAAGCTGAACGCCCGTTGTACTCAGTCAGGCAAACTGGAATGTGGGAGTGCCCTGACTTTTTCCCAGTTTCCTTGAAAAGCCTGAAGGGTGTCGATACATCAGTTATTGGACCGAATGTTAAACATGTGCTTAAGGCAAGCATAGGTGAAACACATTCTGATTGTTATACTATTGGTACATATAATTTTAGTACGGATAGATACATTCCGGATGTGGGTTCAATGGATGGTGTCACAGGATTGAGATATGATTACGGAAAATTTTATGCTTCCAAGACTTTCTTTGATAGTGTCAAGAATCGGCGGATTTTGTGGGGTTGGATTAATGAATCATCAAGTGAGGATAAGGATATCAAGAAAGGTTGGTCTGGATTGCAGGTAATTGAATCATTAATTATTGCTTTGACATATTTGTTTCAAGATCCAATATAACAGCGTTATACAGACGCCCTAGATTACATGTGACAACTTGATTAATATATTATCACAAGAAAATCTATATTTCTTAGTTTTTGTTCGATTTGGTTCAAATATGATAAATTTAAACTAAATTTTCAGTTGGCTTAGTGTTGAGTCATCCCTAGGCTACCAACTCATTTTGCAGGCAATTCCTAGGAGTCTTTGGCTAGACAAATCAGGAAAACAACTGATTCAGTAGCCTTTAGCAGAAATCGAAAAACTACATGGAAAGCAAGTAAAATTGCCAACCAAATCGCCTAAGGGAGGATCACTACTTGAAGTTACTGGCATCACAACTGTACAGGTCAGTCTAAGATTGCAATAAAAGTAATAAAAAATGGCCAAAAAGTATGCTGGCCGCGACTAATTCTACGTTGGTCGTTTCTTTCTGATTTACAGGCAGATGTTGAATTTTCGTTTGAGATTACAAATTTTGAGAAAGCAGAAGTGATGGACCCACGTTGGACCAATCCACAGTTGCTCTGTAGCCAAAAGGGTGCATCAGTCAATGGTGCTCTAGGTCCATTTGGGTTGCTAGTTCTGGCTTCAAAGAACTTAAAAGAGTACACAGCTGTGTTCTTTCTTTCGAATATTCAAAGGCCAGAACAAATATGCAGTGCTCATGTGCAGTGACCAAAGCAGGTTCCTCAATTGTGTTCCATCACTTTCGTTAACAAGCTATCAATGTCTTACAAAACCTCATTTCCAATTTTTTTTTAATTCTTTTCTTGCCAACTCAGGTCTTCCTTGAACAATGACAATGACAAGACCACTTATGGGGCTTTTCTGAACGTGGACCCTCTTCATGAGAAGATATCACTACGGAGCTTGGTGAGTTGATATAAGCATATGAGAACACACGGTGTACAACCTGTCCCATTTTTGCTGATTATAAAGTCAAAGGACAAAGAAATAAAGAACCAAAGCAACATTCTCTTCTATGGTAACCAACAGTCTGGGAAAACAAAAAAAAAAATTAGTTCATAACTCTGAATTAAAATTTCCTTGATATGCCAATCTAGCATGCATTTTTCACATTTGACACCTTATAAATATCTTCTTTGGCATAGTTTCGTCATTTTTGGCCTCCTTGTTCTAATAATTGACTTGTGGTCCACTATTTTTGACAGATTGATCACTCCATTGTGGAGAGCTTTGGCGGAGGAGGCAAAGCTTGCATCACAGCCAGAGTTTATCCTATGTTATCTATTGATGATAAGGCTCACTTGTATGCTTTCAATAATGGAACTGAAGCTGTAAAAATAAGAAGTCTGAGAGCCTGGAGCATGAAGAATGCTCAAAACAAAGCAGCAACAAGGGAGTTCTATATGCCATAACGATTGCCGGTAAACAAACTTTCTGTATGAAAGGAAGGAAGCACATGTTTGTACTATTTGAAATGTTCGAAAGAATCTGTATCTTTTTCAGCTAAGTGCTGAATGTGATGACTGGTTTTTGCAATAAACAAACTGATGTCTTTCTAATTATTATACTTGAATAAATTTACAACACAATTCTTTTAGCTTGTGCCCTCTGATTTAAAGCTCTTGGGCTTTAATCACAAATACAGTGCAATGAAGTCCCCTGAAACACGACTCGTGGTTCAAGGCCAGAATCAAGAAGATAAACCCTAAGTTGAACGCATAAAATGAAATAAATGGATCAAATAAGAACAAAAGAGAACGCGGGATTTTGGTGGCAGCCACCTAGGGGTCTATTTCTGTCCAAGAAACTAATCGACTGCTTTTGAAATTTTTACAACTCAAGGTTACAAAACTGTCAATCACTTTACAAAGAGCAAATTCTAGCAGAAACCTCTCGCTAATGGCACAGTGGGATCCCTGAAGTTACGGCGCTCTTCATCAGCCTTTTATATCTGAGTTGGAAGAACTTTCCCGCTCATTCTAACAAAATTAACTGAAGTTTGACCCGGTCAGAATAAGTGACACCTACGTTGCACGCGTTAGGACTTATCTGCTTCAATCTCAAACCTCATCTGGACTTATTTGACTAAAATACAAAACTCTTGGGCCATAACTTAACATGAAATTCTTTTGATGTCCAAACCTTTTCAAAGGCTTCATACATACAATAAATTTAAGGATTCCCTAAGTTATTGTAACTTAGCAAATTCCTAAATTTAAACTGTCTTTTTCTTTCATAACTTTTTTAACTTTTTTTTTAATAGATAAAGTATAAATTTATTATTTAGTCCTTTAACTCTCAAAATTTAAATTTAAATAGTCATTTAAATACAGTTATTTGAAAATCACTCAGTCACACTCTTAGAGATCATTAATTTAAATAGTTAAAAAATAAAAATACTTTAGAATTAAGAAATCAATATATTAATATTTGTTATAATTTGAAAAAAAAAAAAACCACTTATGAACCGTTAAGAGTCAACTTAAAAAATGTACAGTTTATGAAGGTGTATGAAAATCTATGTGTTAATACAAGTTGCAAAGGAAGAATTATACTTTTGCCTTAGAGTTTCCGGGAAAAAGGAGAATAAACACGCGATCGACTCATAAGTTTCCGAAATGTGAAGCGGAAAATCACACAGCATCTTCTAATTTAAAATATCTATTTAACCAAATATGCAATGGATTGAAAAGTGCTTACAAATTCTCGTACATAACATGGCTTGCATATCATTCTCTTCTGATGCAAAACAAGCAGACATGGATGTGACCACTGCTTATCTGTCCATTAATTTTCTTTTCTCTGTTTTATTCCTTCAAACTTCTGGATCTACTTCTACAAGCCAACCTTATTGAACTGGTTATCATTTTCAGCCTCTTCAGAACTGGATGAATGGTATTTCATTCTTTCTTTCTTTTGTTTATATCTCACACATTTTTAGCTGATAACTTTTTTTTTTATATAATTTTTTGAAAATGTAATGCTTCCGCATGCACAAATGGAATATATGGAGTTCAGATCAGAATGGCTGGTATTTTTTTTTCCCCTCTTTTTCTAGCTAGTTACTTATTAAAATTTTTTCCCTGGCTATATATGTTCGTTCAACTGTAATAATAAGTAATCAACATGAAATAACTAAAATGAACAGTTGTGACCTATGGAAGTGTATAATAGTGTGCTCGTGCTGCAATATTGAAATTTGATTGCCAAAATAATGAATAACGTCTCGTAAAAGCTTTTGAATTCTTCTCCCGGTTTTATTAAGAAGTGTGGATCTAATTAACTGGACCTCACATGATCAAGCCATCTACCTATCACAGCCTTTTTATATCAGTGCTTCCTAGTCTGGTTCTGTCACAATCCTGCCTGGAGGCAAACCAGCCATCTTATATACTGGAGTGGACCTAGAAAACAGAAAAGTGCAGAACCTGGCTGTGCCCAAAAATTTATTTGACGTTTAGCTTAGAGAATAGGTTAAGTCACCAAAAAATCCATTAATCTGGCCCACTGAACGAATTGAACCAAGCTTATTCAGAGATCGAACTACTGCTGGCTTGGTCCTGATAAGAGATGGAGAATGATCATAGGGAGCCAAATTAAGGACCAAGGGTTGGCAATTCTGTATAGAAGCAAAGATTTTGTACATTGGGTTAAAGCTGAAAATCCACCCTCCTCTGTCAGCCATGCTGGAATGTGGGAATGTCCGGATCTTTTTTGGGTTTCTACTAATAGCCTAAAGGCTATTGACACATCGGCTATTGGACCAAACATTAAGCATGTCCTTAAGGTTTGCTTTGAATTAACATTTTCTGACAGTTACACTATTGGTACTTATAATGTTACAACAGATAAGTACATTCCAGAGGAGGGTTCGATGAAGGGTGTTTCAGGATTACGTTATGAACCGGCATATTTTGTGGGGATGGATTAATGAATCATCTATTCAGAACCGAGATGTCAACATGGGATGGTCTAGATTACAGGTAATTTAACAATAATCATCATTTCAATAAGTTTGATGCAAGCATGTGGTCAGCGTAAGAAAGTCAAACAAAGACCCCTGATTAATACTATAGCATAAGAATAAGCAAGCAATAATCTAATATTCGGTCGACTCAGACAATCATAAACTACGCATTCAGTTGGCCAAACGGCCAGTCATCTTCAAGTCATTCAGACACGTTACTTGAACTCATTTTGCAGGAATTCCTAGGAGTCTTTGGCTAGACAAATCCCGAAAACAACTGATTCAGTGGCCTATAGCAGAAATTGAAAGGCTTTGTGGGAACGAAGTAAAATTTCCCAACAAATTTCCGGAAGGAGGTTCATTGCTTGAAGTTACTGGTATCACAACAGCACAGGTCAGTCTAGGCTTAGTACAATAATGGTGTTGGGGCGCTAGGCCTAGGATACTAGATATTCAACGCTAAAGACTAGCTGACACCCTGACTTGTTCCACCACCAAACCCTAGCTATTAACCATGAATTTTTTCTATGTTTTGCAGGTAGATGTTGAGATTTCATTTGAGATAGCAGATTTGGAGAAAGCAGAAATTCTGGACTCCAGTTGGACCAATCCACAGTTGCTCTATAGCCGAAAAGGTGCATCAGTTAATGGAGCTTTAGGTCCATTTGGTTTGCAAGTTTTGGCGTCAAAGGGCTTAAAAGAGTACACAGCGGTGTTTTCAGAATATTCAAAGGCCAGAACAATTACAGAGTGCTTACGTGCGGCGACCAAAGCAGGGTCTCAACTTCCTCCCTTTCACTTTCTAAATTCCGTATCAAACTTCATGTTTTCCAACTCTTCTTTGCTGTCTTTATATTTTGATTTTACTTTTGGCAACAGGTCATCCTTGGACAATGAAAATGATAAGACCACTCGTGGGACTTTTCTGAATGACGACCCAGGTCATGAGAAACTGTCACTGGGGAGCTTGGTGAGTTGACATTAACATAGCCGTAAAATATGTCCAATTTTTATTGGTTATACAAAGTAAAAAATACACGGAGGTTAAGAACCAAAACAAACAAATCTGCATTATTCAGCAGGCTGTAAAGGAGATGAAAGAATACAAAGAATGGATAAGTTCTCCTATTAATTTTTCAAGACACAGAACACGGCTTTATACAGAAGCTTACGAACTAGAAATTGAAAGAACTTAATTGCTATACACAAAACTGGAAAGAAAAGAAATTTAAAATAATTGCTATAAATCCAGTGCAGACGAAGGGCTAACTGCGGACGTGAATCAGCCGTGCATAAAGAAGCAAGTATCAAGGGGCAAAATTATGTTCCGACTGTTCTGCAGTTGTGCTCTAATAGTTGATAACTTCCTTTTCGTTGAAACATTCTTGGATGTGCCAATTCCTTTCTCCTTTGACACATTTATAGATTTGCTTTAACCCATTTCATGATAACCTTTTTTGGCAGATTAATCACTCTCCCGTTGAGAGCTTTGGTGTTGGAGACAAACTTGTATCACAGCCAGAGTTTATCTAACCTTGGCAACTGATGATAGGGCACAATTGTATGCTTTTATCTACGGAAACTGAAGGTGTAAAAATCACAACTCTTAGTGGCTGCAGCATGAAGAGAGCCCAAATTATTTAAAACAAAATAGCTGCAATGAAGATTATCCCGTAAAGGATTAAGCAGTAAAAAATATTTTAGACAAAAAGAGGATCATTTCTCATTTCTTCTGACTCTATTCTTAACCTATGTGTTATCTCTTTCTCAAAAATGCGTTACAGAAGCACAAACAATTTCTGTACAGTATCCTGCAAATAGACATCCACGTTTTTTTAAAATCCGGACTCAAGAGTTGCTGAGAAATCAAACATAAACACTCACATACAATTCTTTGTAAGGAGACTAGGTGAGTTGGTGGTATGGATTTTGTTAAAACGTAGACATTCACACCATATAGCACGCAACGCGTAAAATTTATCATAAAGACTTATAAAAGTAAAGGTCAGCCTTCTGTCAACAATTCAAAGCACAACGCGTTCTATAAGACATGCAGTCTGCGTCTTGCTTTTCTCATTATCAAACCATGGGCTATTCTTCTATCTGTCTGTTCGTTTTCTTTGCTCTCTTTCTAGGCCATGTTTTTGTCAAGCTTGAAGCATCACAAAACGTTTACAGAACCCTTCAAACGTGTCAATATTTTTCTTCTTCTATTACTAGTCAACCTTATCGAACCGGCTATCATTTCCAGCCTCCTAGTAGCTGGATGAATGGTAAATCTTTTTTCATTTCTGTCCAATCTCCTTTTGAATTGTTAATCTTTGCTTCCTTATTTGTTCTCTAACATTTGTTTGGCCTCATGTTCTGATTATGGCTTGGACAAATGGGTGTGTTTGGATATGCAGACCCAAATGGTTAGTATTTCTCTGCTTTTCTGGTAGTTGTTGTTGTCATTTTACCTGGGTCTATATGTTTCATCCTAATTTGGTTTAGAAATAATCAATCTATAATAGTCGAAATAATGAAATGATGGTTCATGGCCCATAGAAGTTGCAAATAATTATATTTCCTACTATTCTTTTGTTTCACTGCTGAGTATTTTCCAAGCATTAATGTAATGGTGCTAGTATAAAATTCTTCAGGGCCTATGATTTACAAGGGAATTTATCACCTATTTTATCAGTACAAGCTGTGGGACACCGTCGTATGGGGGCACTCTACATCAACCGATATGGTTAACTGGACACCACATGATTCAGCCATCTATCCATCACAGCCATTCGATGCCAATAGTTGCTGGTCAGGTTCTGTCACAATCCTTCCTGGGGGTAACCCCGCTGTCTTATACACTGGAATTGATACTAGCAACAAACAAGTGCAGAATTTGGCTGTGCCGAAAAATTTATCTGACCCTTACCTTAAAGAATGGATTAAGCCACCAGAAAATCCATTAATGGTTCCAGCTGACCAAATTGATCCAGGTTCATTTAGAGACCCAACCACAGCTTGGATAGGTCCCGATAAGATATGGAGAGTGATCATTGGAAGCAAAATAAATGACACGGGGCTAGCTATTCTGTATAGAAGCAAAGATTTTGTAAATTGGACTAAGGCCGAACAATCTTTATATTCTACAAGCCAATCTGGAATGTGGGAGTGTCCAGATTTTTTCCCCGTTTCCACCAAGAGCCCAAAGGGTGTTGATACATCGGTTATTGGACCGAACATTAAACATGTGCTTAAGGTAAGCTTAAGTAATTATCAGCAGGACTATTACACAATTGGGACGTACAACATTACCACAGATACATACATTGCAGAAGAGGGTTCCTTCGATGATAATTCTGGGTTAAGATATGACTATGGAAAATTTTATGGTTCTAAGACTTTCTTTGATAGTGCTAACAGGCGGATTTTGTGGGGATGGATTAATGAATCATCTGCTCGTAGTGATAATCTCAAGAAAGGTTGGGCTGGATTGCAGGTAAATTGGTGAATAATTATGGTTTAACTAAATATTTTCCAAGTTCCAACTTAATTTTGAACGTCTTGATTGATATAATAGCATATGGAAACTATAGTATTTGTAACAGTTTAAATGTTAGTAAGAAATCTGTTAAAATAAATCATTTAATTGTTTTAGTGGCGAGCCATCAATCATTAACCACCTTTTCTTGGACTCATTTTTCAGGCGATTCCTCGGAATCTCTGGCTTGATAAATCTGGGAGACAATTGATGCAATGGCCTATTTCTGAAATCGAAAAGCTTCGTGGAAACCAAGTTACATGGCCGGCCAAATTGCTGGAGAGAGGATCAATGGCTGAAATAACTGGAATCACAGCTGCACAGGTTAGTTCATGCTTCAATTAAGTAACAGGCAATTGCCAAAAGAAGGGCATAAATGGTTTTCAAATTTTTACTACCCATTTGTTTTACAGGCAGATGTTGAGATCTCATTTCAGACAACTGCTTTTGAGAAAGCAGAACTGCTGGACTCAATTTGGACCAACCCGCAATTTCTCTGTAGCCAAAAGGGTGCGTCAGTTAAAGGTGCTCTAGGTCCATTTGGGCTGCTAATTTTGGCTTCAAATGGCTTACAAGAGTACACAGCAATATTCTTCAGAATATTCAAAGGGCAGGACAAGCATGTAGTGCTCATGTGCAGTGATCAAAGCAGGTGTTAATGAACATTTTCTGTTTCTCTCACTCAACCTCCAATAAATTTCTTGCCGCAAGTCATATCTTTTACCATTCTCTCTTCTCTTATTTTTGGTTTAATAGGTCTTCCATAAATGACGATAATGATAAAACCAGCTATGGAGTATTTCTGGATCTGGATCCAGTTCTTGAGAAGTTATCAATAAGAAGTCTGGTGAGTTGATATTAATTAACATATGAGAATCTATTAGTTGTCCATGAACAACACAAGCAGTTTTGATGATATGGTTGTTTATGTATAGATTGATCGCTCTATAGTAGAAAGCTTTGGTGGAGGAGGCAAAGCTTGCATCACAGCTAGGGTTTATCCCACCTTGGCAATTCATGACAAGGCTCACTTGTATGCTTTCAACAATGGAACTGAGAAGGTAAACATTACGAGCCTGAGAGCCTGGAGCATGAAGAAAGCTCAAATAAGTTGAGCAAGAGAAAGAGAACACCACACGTTGGAAGATGACAGAAAGAAGAAATGACATGCGACTACAAATATTTAAAAATATACAATTGTTTTTTCTTTACTTTTGTTCGTATCTAAATCATGTTATTACTTGCTCTCTCGGTTGTGACTGGTGAGTCCTCTTAAGTCTTGTCAATAAAATAGCCAAACTATGCCATATATTTCTTTCGCAATCAGAGACTGTGAGGAGATGTTCAGGTTTTTTTCGAGGACTGAAATGAGGATATTTGAGAAGTTCGGTGGCTAAGGTGCAGTATGACTTCAGTTGAAGGGGTGTTAGTGATATTTGCTTGGGTGACGTGGCCACAAATTCGTTAAGTTTGTTACGGTTTCCAGAAATATCAAAACTTTAAGAGCTGATCTTTAGCCTCTGGTTTATTCATTCGTTTTTCTTCAATTCTTTGTTAAACAAGTTGGAATTTGTTTTGTTCAACAGCTTGTAATCTCCTCTTATTCTTGAGTTGTATTTGATTCATTGTGATTAATAAAGAGAAGCATATTTTTCTTTCAAAAGCTTGCTTTGTTCGTTCATTTCAATTTTTATTCTAGGTTTGTGTTCATGCTTTGTTGCTTTTTGTTCTTTGGAAATTTATTCAAGATCGGCTGAGTTTGGATCAAGAATCCGTCGAAACTTCAACAAGTGGTATCAGAGCCTGGTATTTTTCAATCATGTCTCTTCCAAAACCCGAAATAGAGAAATTCACCATAGGTGGTGACTTTTCTCTATGGAAGATGAAGATGAGGGCACTTCTTGTTCATCAGGGTCTTGAATCTGCCTTAGAGGAAGAAAATCAAGATGGTGTAGATGGCCCTAAGCTCGATGAACAGAAAAGACAGATACAGAAGACGGCTCATAGTACCTTGATCTTGAGTCTCAGTGACTCAATTTCTAGGTACGGAATAAGGTGGAGGCCCTGTGCATGAAGAAATCCCTGGCACATAGGCTGTTCTTGAAGAAAAGATTGTACACCTTTATTATGAAAGAAGGGGTAACCATTCAAGAACATATCGACACCTTTAATAAGATCATCTTTGATCTTGAAGGAGTTGAAAATGTGAAGATTACTGATGAAGATAAAGCATTCTTCTTACTGAGTTCATTGCCAAAGTCTTATGAAGGCTTTGTTGACACTATGCTGTATGGCAGAATAGTTCTGACTCTGGAAGATGTCAAAGCTTCACTGAGTTCAAAGGAGATACAGAAGAACAATGGACATGAGGTGAACAATGGTGAAGGGTTGATTGCAAAAACAGAGAAGAAAAAGAATTAGAAGAACAAAAGCCAAAGAAAGAATCAAGAAACTGCAGAGAAGAAAAGGAAGAAAAGAAAATGCTTTTACTGCAAGAAAGAGGGTCATTACATAAGAGACTGCCTTGAAAAGAAGAAGAAGGAGAATCAAGAGAAGTCAGGAGATGCGCATCTAGCCTCGGAAAGATGGGTACCTCGGTCTTTGATTTGCTTGTGGCTTCAAATGGCAATACAAAAGGTCAGTGGGTAATTGACTCTGGCTGTTCTTTTCATTTGTGCCCTGATAGAAACTTGTTCTACAAATATGAGGCTATGGATGGTGGTAGAGTTTTGATGGGAAATAACAATGTGTGTAAAATTATTGGGATTGGTTCTGTAAAACTAAAGATGTTTGATGGAATTGTAAAAACTCTACATGAAGTAAGGCATGCTCCTAGGCTAAAGAGAAATTTAATCTCTTTAGGCATCTTTGGATATTTTCAGGGCATTACTTTAAGTCTGAAAATAGTGGCTTAAAGGTAATGAAAGGGAATGAAGTGATAATGAAAAGGGTTAAAGAGAATGGTTTGTATGTATTGCAAGGAGCATCAGTGACTACATCAGCAGGATTAACTGCTGTCTCTGAGGAAGATCAAACCAAGATATGACACCTTAGGCTTGGATACATGAGTGTGAAAGGAATGCAAGAGCTGAGCAAACAAGGGCTGTTAGGTGAAGATAAAATCAAGGAGTTGGACTTTTGTGAAAATTGCATATTTGGCAAGGCTCACAGATCAAAGTTTGCAAAAGGACAGCATCTATCTAAAAGGATTTTAGATTATATGCATGCTGACCTTTGGGGACCAGCTCAAGTCTCATCATTAAGTGGTGGGAAATATTTCATGTCTTTGATAGATGATTTTTCAAGGAAAGTATGGCTTTACATATTAAAGACTAAAGATGAGGCATTGCAGAAATTCAAGGTGTGGAAGGCTTTGGTAGAAAACCAATCTGGTTTCAAGCTCAAATGCCTTAGAACAGACAATGGCCTGGAATTTTGCAATAAAGAGTTTGAAGATTTCTGTCAAAGCCATGGCATAAAGAGACATAAGATAGTCAGATTCACTCCTCAGCAAAATGGTTTGGCTGAGAGGATGAATAGGACTTTGGTGGATAAAACTAGATGCATGCTGGTCAATTCTAAACTTCCAAGAAGTTTCTGGGTAGAAGCAGTGAATACAGCATGTTATTTAGTCAATAGAAGCCCTTCAGCAGCTATTAATTTCAAGACACCAGAGGAGATGTGGTCAGGCAGACCTGCAAAATATGAAAATCTCAGGATTTTTAGGTGCCCTGCATATGTCCACATAAATCAAGGCAAGCTTGAAGCCAGAGCTTTGAAAGGAGTCTTTGTTGGATATCCAAATGGGGTCAAAGGGTACAGAATCTGGTGTGGGGAGCAAAAGAAGTGCATTGTCAGCAGAGATGTTGTTTTTCATGAAGCTGCCTTGTTAAAGGAAGGAACAAGATCTGACATTGATGTGTTTGGTGATCAAGACAAGAACTCCTCTGCTGACAACACCAAGATTAAGGTGGAGTTATCTGATGATAGAGTTGATGAGAATGTAGAGACTGGTGATGAAGATAGAACAAGAAATGACACTAATAATGCTGATGAATTAGAATTGCAGCAAGCTGACTTGGAAAACTATCAGTTAGCGAAAGACATGATCAGAAGGCAAACCAAGGCACCAGTGAGGTATGGTTATGCTGATTTAATTGCCTATGCACTGTTGTATGCTGATGATATGACAATTGAAGAACCTGGAAGCTATACTGAAGTTGTTAAAGGTAAAGACAGCTATGAGTGGCTTGAAGCAATGAGGGAGGAGATGAATTCACTGTTGAGAAACAAGACTTGGTCTCTGGTACCAAATCCAGGGAACAGGAAAGTAGTCAGTTGCAAATGGATTTTCAAGAAGAAGGAAGGAATTTCAAGTGCTGAACCCTCCAGGTTTAAAGCAAGGCTGGTAGCTAGAGGCTTCACACAGAAAGAAGGGGTGGATTTCAATGAAATTTTTTCTCTTGTTGTGAAACACAGCTCTATAAGGGCTCTCCTAGCTATGGTGGCTTTACTTGATATGGAACTAGAGTAATTGGATGTTAAAATAGCCTTCCTTCATGGTGCACTTGAAGAACAGATACTGATGAAACAGCCTGAGGGTTTTGAGATCAAAGGGAAAGAAGACTATATTTGTCTGCTACATAAGTCTTTGTATGGACTTAAACAGTCTCCCAGACAATGGTATAAGAGGTTTGATGAGTTCATGACTTCAATTGGATTTCATAGAAGTAAATATGACAGCTGTGTGTACTTTGGTGGTTCAGATGAAGAGAAAGTTGCATACTTGCTGCTATATGTAGATGATATGCTTATTGCCAATAAGTATAAGTCTGAGATAGGTAAGCTGAAGAACTTGCTGAATAAGGAGTTTGAGATGAAGAATCTTGGTAATGCCAAAAGGATCCTTGGCATAGAGATTGTCAGAAACAGGGCAGCTGGTACCTTGTTCTTAAGTCAAGAAAGGTACATAAGAAAGGTCTTAGAAAGGTTTGACATGATGGATTGCAAACCAGTTCTAACTCCTCTTGGTGCTCATTTCATGTTGTCAACAGATCAATCTCCAAATGTCAAGGCTCAGATGGATGAGTTTCCATATGCTCAAGCAGTTGGAAGCTTAATGTATGCAATGGTATGCACCAAGCCTGACATAGCTCATGCAGTGAGTGTAGTTAGCAGATTTCTCAGCTGCCCAAGCAAGACTCATTGGAGTGCTGTGAAGTGGATAATGAAGTATCTCAGAGGATCTGTCACGTGTGGTCTGCTTTATGGGAAATCTAGAAACAAATCAACTTTGGTTGAGGGATATGTGGACTCTGACTTTGGTGGAGATTTGGATAAGAGGAAGTCAATTTCAGGGTATATGTTCATGTTAAACATGTGCTTAATCAGCTGGAAAGCTTCACTTCAACATGTGGTGGCTTTGTCCTCAACAGAAGCTGAATTTATTGCAACATCAATGAAGGAGGCCATGTGGCTTAAAGGGCTGCTTAATGAGCTGTGGTTAAATCAGAAAACAGTTCAAGTTTTCTGTGATAATCAAAGTGCCATACATTTGATCAAAAATCAGATGTATCATGAGAGGACAAAGCATATAGATGTTAAGCTTCAGTTCATCAGGGATGAAGTGGCAAAGGAGCTTGATATGTCTCTAAGATTCACATTCGATATTGATTGATGCATTCACTAAAGTGCTGCCATTTGCAAAATTTGAGTTCTGTGTGGACTTTATGGGTGTATTACCCAAACCAAACTAAGTTCAGGAGTGAATTATAGTTGATAGAAAGTTTTTTGGGTGCTGCTTTATCAATAGGATCAACTGAATCAAACTGTAATGTGGAGAGTTGTGAGGAGATGTTCAGGTTTTTTCGAAGACTGAAATGAGGATATTTGAGAAGTTCGGTGGCTAAGGTGCAGTATGACTTCAGTTGAATGGGTGCTGGTGATATTTGCTTGGGTGACGTGGCAACAAATTCGTTAAGTTTGTTACGGTTTCCAGAAATATCAGAACTTTAAGAGCTGATCTTTAGCCTCTGGTTTATTCATTCGTTTTTCTTCAATTCTTTGTTAAACAAGTTGGAATTTGTTTTGTTCAACAGCTTGTAATCTCCTCTTATTCTTGAGTTGTATTTGATTCATTGTGATTAATAAAGAGAAGCATATTTTTCTTTCAAAAGCTTGCTGCTCGTTCACTGTTTCTTATTCTGGGTTTGTGTTCATGCTTTGTTCTGTTTCTGTTGCTGGAAATTCATTCAAGATCGGCTGAGTTTGGATCAAGAATCCGTCGAAACTTCAACAGAGACTAATTACAGATATGAGACTCACGTTGGAAATCACCAAAATAAGAAAACATTTAAAAAAAAAAAAAGGATATAAAGCTTTGCTTTAATATGAAAATTGCAAAAGTAAAACCTGAACAATGATGAAAATACCCCATGCGGTTACCTGGGGTTTCTAATTCTGCTCCTCGACAGAAAACTTCTAATTTTCTCCTGCTCATCATCTTGGATGTATCTGAAAAAAGAGATTAACTGAAATGCTCTCTTTATTGCTAAATTTTTGAAAGATCATCAGACTTTACTACTGCCAATACTTCAATGCAGAAATAACCATCTATATGATGATGCTAACGAACACACACGGAAATATTTTTACCCAATTAAAACTTTGACAAGATGAAAACTGTCAAAAAATGACAATTTCTCGATTATATTATCTTGAGGTCTTAGACTGAAAATGAATTTTTTTTTAAAAAAATCAGATTGTTACAGGTAAATAACTACAAAAAAATACGGACCTGGCAAAAGCCTGATTGGACTTGACACCATCCATAACGTGATTTTTTTTTTTTTTGAAAAAAACTTCTTACCAAATTCGTTGTGGTAATAATCTTCTTTAGGATGTAATCTTAGGCCACACGTTAACAAGATCCCATATATGAAAAGATGAAATTCTCACCGAATCTTTATAATATAAACATTCTCATTCATTTTTCATTGATCTACGAACAAATATAAATAGCTTGCATATGTTTGTTCTTCTAAATAAACCTATGCAGCAGCTACCACAAAATGGCCAGCTTGTCTCTGTCTACTCCTTTCCTTTTCTCTCTTGCTTTGTCATGATGCAGTTGAGCTTGAATCTTCACACCAGGTTCACAAAAACCTTCAAAAATCAAAATCTACTTCTCTAAATCAGCATTACAGATCTGGTTATCATTTCCAGCCTCCAAAGAATTGGTCGAATGGTATTTTTCTCTCTATCTGATAGATTCTTGTTGATCTTATTATTCCTTTTTATGTCTATAAAATTATTTTTGGTCCCTGTTTCCGCCTTTTGAGAAAAATGGCTCGTTTGGGTATGCAGATCCCAATGGTTAGTTCTTTCCAGCTCCTAATTTAGTTTTCTCGCCACTGTTGGTGTGGCTAAATATTTCAACCATAGTTCTTGTTTCTTGTTCTGTTATTAAGGTTTTATTAAAGTAAAAACAATTTCAGGACCTATGATCCACAATGGAATTTATCACTTTATCTACCAACCCAATCCAAAAGGTTCAATGTGGAAGAAAAATCTCGTGTGGGACACTCTACATCAATGGATTTGAATAACTGGATCTCACATGATCCAGGCATCAGATATCAAAGGAGTCTGGTCAGGCTCTGCCCCAATCCTGACTGGAGGCAAACCAATCATCTTGTACACTGGAATTAACCGAAATAAACAGACAAGTGCAGAACTTGGCTGCGCCCAAAAGTTTGTCTGATCCTTATCTCAAGGATTGGATTAAGAAATCAAAAAATTCATTAATTTCACCCACCGACCAAATTGATCCAAGCACTGTTTGCCATGGTCCTGATGAGAAATGCAGAATGATCATAGGAAGCGCAATTAAGGATACGAGTTGGCAATTCTATATAAAAGCAAAGATTTTACACATTGGGTTAAAGCTAAAAAGCCACTGTATTCTGCTAATCATTCTGGTATGTGGGAGTGCCTCGACTTTTCCCCAGTTTTTAGTAATAGCCCAAGGGTGTCAATGACACATCGATTATTAAACAGAAACATATGAAAAAAAAAAATAGTCTGGCAAGAAAATATTGTTAATACAAATCTTCAAAAATAAGGATTTAATTGATTATTCACGTGTATTATATAGAAATATATGGGTGAGTAAAATGGCTCTCACAAGAATTCATTATACATGACTAAAGGAAAGGCCAAATTTTTCTACCGTATAAGAAAGAAAAAAATTTACACGATTTTCATCCATGTCAGAAATAAACCTGAAATTGACTTAAAAGAATAAAATATATATATTAATGTAATTTTATAAAAGAGAAATCGAAACAATTTTTTTTTTCATATGAGCACTAAAAATCAAAATTTCTCAATTGGTTTTTCCTTCCCTATGGTGCAAACTCGGTGTTTCTGTTATATTAATGTATACACTTGTTGCCAATTCATTAATCACATTTTATTCATGAAATGGGTTGGATTGATATTAGTTTGGATGCAGCAAGCACTCTAGGAACGAATTAAGAAAAGATATTTAGATCAACAAAAGCAAAATTACCACACTAATTTAACAAAAATGTCATACAACAGCTAAATAATTATCCACAATATAATATTTATCGAGATAGTAGCCCCTTTATATTATGCTCAACAAACGCGGTCTTTTAGCACCCAAATAGCCTGTTGTCTGTTTCTTTAGTGCATTAAGCTGATCCCATATATGAATACATTACTGAATCCGACCCTTTTTTACTTCGAAGTTGAATGTAAAAATGCTAGAGAGTAGTAAATCTCCCGTGGTTTAATTCTAAACCCCATCGCGCTTTATTTAAACGGACCAGTACATAACAATCGAAGTCCATTTCCATGTTCTATCTAGCTATTTCAGTAATCATTTATTAGAAAGTGAAATTACTTGTAATTAATTTCTAAACCTTTTGAAACTTAATTAGAATTTTCATTTTCTCCTTTGTGTGCGTTAAACGTTTCATATTTGATTTATAAAATATTCCCGAATGTTAGTGGGAGACTGCACCTTCTGGCTTCTGCTACTTTCCATTTTTCTTCCACAGCAAGAAACAAGTTTATTTGGCAAGATATGCAAGATAAATATGTAATTGCATTTCCGTAACGCTGTAGCATATCTCCAGCTTGCATGAACACAACAACTATCCTTCAGTCCTATTATATCCAGCAGCAGGTGCACCATGACTACCATTGAATCTGTACGGCATCATCATAAGTTTCGATTTTAGTCATCATCGCCATCATCAAATTCTTCTTCCTCCTCCTGATCCATATCACTTTCTACTACTAGTTCCTCATCCCCATCATCAACTAAAAAGCCTCCCAACGTGGGATCATCTTCGTCTTCGCTCTCTTCTGCCTTTGCAGGGACAGCTTTCTTCTGCACCAAACTTCTGCCATCTTTCATACCCTTTAGTGGTTTGTCACGATCTTTTGACCTAGCAGAATATGTTGGTTTCTGCATCTTTTTCACTTTAGCAATCACCTCCTTATCCTCTTCACTTTCTCCTGTCCATTCTTCTTCATCATCATCGTTCGTAGTAGCTTTCCCTCCGCTTCTCCTCATACCCTTCTTCTTCCTTGTGTCATTAACCTCATCATCTTCATCAATATCTTTTCTGGGTTCCTCAAGAAACCAGTCCCAGTTTTTCATTTCGCGGATCTTTTCCTTGGGATACTGATCAAATTCGTGGCCAATCACAAGAAAACCAAATTCTGCATTTCACAAGATGTACAGAGTACTTATAAAATTCTGCATCATTTTCCACATCATACACATCTTCGCATACAAGATCATCAAACCAAAATGATCCTGTATATGCTCCATAAATAGACAGGCTGAACAACGCCATTTCTCAACAAAGCACATACATGAACCATTAACCATTCCAAATTCTCTACAAAAGGGACACAGATTTTCTCTTTAACTTTCATTTGAATAATCCACACAATCTATTCACATAATCCGAAATCTACAGTACTAAGCTTTTTCTTTTATAAATGACCTATGCTTTTATTTAAGCCAAGCATTTACATAGTCCCTCGGCATACGAAATTCTCTGTTGAAGAAAAAGTTCACTTCAATATTTAATCTTCATTCCATCCCAAATAATCTCAGCAATTCATCATTATCAGAATTTTAGACACAGTATTAGCAAAACCGTTTCATAAATAATAACACAATCCAATAATGTTCTTTTAACAAAGCAAATTTTACAGTCCATTCCCATTCTAAATTCTATGAACGAACATATAAATACACAATTAAAGACCGTACCTTTAACGGGGTCAATACTTGATACATCAATACTCTCCAACTCACCACCAGAACTCAATTCACTTGATTCACCAGCATCCATCATTTCCTTCTTCTCTTCTTGCTCATTTATGCTCTTTACAGCAAACCGAACCGGCTGCTGACTTTGACCGCCGCCAATATAGAACCAATCACCAACCGTAACCTCACCCTTCTCATTTCTCCTAAAAGCTTTCACCTTCCCGCTCTTTCCGCTCCGAATCCATATGGGATTTTTTCCAATCACTTCGAAACAAGCTCTGGGCTCTGTTTTGGTCCCGTTTGAGGAGTCTTTAAGCCAGAACAACAAGTGACGGCGGGACACTGTACGGTCGGCGGTGATGCACCCTGAGCCTCTGCCTAAAACGGTGTTGGAAAAGGGTTTTATCTCGACCTTGGAACCGTCTTCGCCGGTGATTTCCATCGAAGATGAGAGTGCTTTTGAGTTATTTGGAAGTGATTTCAGAGGTCAACAGAGCTCTCAGATTCTGACAGCTTATAAAAAACAAACGGTTTTGTAATATAAGAGCGCACCGTTTTTATGCGCTTATTC
Source organism: Aegle marmelos (assembly GCA_030449875.1). Lineage (NCBI taxonomy): Eukaryota > Viridiplantae > Streptophyta > Magnoliopsida > Sapindales > Rutaceae > Aegle > Aegle marmelos. The sequence goes on from JASUUL010000116.1 coordinate 8,631,868, forward strand.
AACGTGAGGGAGCATAGTTATTGATTGGTTATTCCAAATTTTATGCTTTGCTATTACCGTTTGTTCTCAGTTTTAATGGTAAATCAAACTCTTCTAGTTTGTTGTTCTGAATTTAATGTGGCTAAATTGTGTTTCAATTATTAAAATGTTGGATTTTTTTTTTAAAAAAAAATGCAAGTTATAATAGCATTTGGTGAGCTTGTGACTTATATTTTATGCTTTGACACTTACGTGTCATTTCTTTAAAATAAAAATCTGGATCCTTTTTTTAATATTTACAATTAAGAAATTTTGTTACATTAAAAGAGGCTTGTAACTTTAAGAAATCAAATGTCTGTAAAAAGAAATGTACTTCCGGTAAAATCACTTTTTGGACTCCAAACACACGCCCCGCCTCTTCTGCCAGCTCACTTGCTCACTCTGTCGGTCTGTCCAATTTAGTTCACAAATAGTCAAATAGAGACAAAAACGGCAGCAGAAGCAGAGGCGGGAAAGCCGAAAGCACAGAGAAAAAATTTAGAAAAGAAAAGGAAATAAGCAGAAGGTAAAATGAAGGAGGGAGGCAAAGGAATGGAAAGATCGGTTGATGATAGATACACACAATGGAAGTCCTTAGTTCCTGTACTCTACGACTGGCTCGCCAATCACAACCTCGTTTGGCCCTCTCTCTCTTGCAGGTCCTTGCACCCTCACAAACAAACACGCTCTGTCTCTATCTTCTATTCCTCTTTTGTGGGTTATTCTTGTTTTTAAGTTTTGTGTCTTTGGTTGCTGATAAAGACGTAATGTATGAGTTCAAACAGGTTTCCTTTTGTTCTTTTCGTCTTCTAGGGTTTGGACCAATTTTTCTTATGCGGGTATCTTGAATTTGAAGTAAAAAGTGAGGATTTGTTATGGTGCTTTTGATAATATTCGCTTTTGAGGATTTATGGGTGAAGAAAAGTAAATTTTTAACGGTTTTAGCCATTTTTACTATGTGGGTATCTACGGTTTTGGACGGGAAAGTGAAAAACGTTTGTCGACATTAGAATGCATCTAATCCTGTCAACGAATTGCTTGTTTTCTTTCTTTGCTTTTTAGGCTTCGAAGGGGATGTTATTAATTTGTAGTTCAATGTAAGGTGAGGTTAAATGGCCAGATTTACTTACTTCTGTTTTTTTGTGGTGGTAAAATGAGGGAAAGAAAAAATGATAATGTATTATTTTTGGGACAAAATTATTTTACATTTTTCATTCAGTTCAATGTCACTTTCTTGTCTTATTGAACCCTCTGGTTGGTTGAAGAGAAAAACTTAGGGGGAAATTTTCAAAATTGTATGTTGTTCTGCATTTCAGTTCTTAAAAAAAAAAAAAAAAAAAGGTAGGGCTTTAGGCACAGTTTCCTTAACTCTCTTTGTAGGAATAGCTCAAATGTTCAAGTGAATGTCTAACCCTTCTGCTGTTCTGATAGATGGGGTCCACAACTTGAGCAAGCTACATACAAGAATCGCCAACGTCTATACCTTTCTGAACAGGCGAGTTTCAGTTTGTAAAACAATCAGCTGTGTATTTCTTTTTTTCTTTTTTTTATAGTTGGTGAGCTGCTTTCAAGTTTCTTGGTGCAGAACATGTTTTGTATTCCGATGCTGTCTTTAACCATTCTTATTATTCTTCTTATAATTTCCTGTACTCAGACGGATGGCAGCGTTCCAAATACTCTTGTAATAGCAAACTGTGAGGTTGTTAAGCCTCGGGTTGCAGCTGCAGAGCATATATCACAGGTGACATTATTGTGAATGGTTATTACCCATATTTTGGCCACTCGTTCTCATTGGTTTTCTTCTGTATCTGATTGAATTGGATTTGTCTTGTTCATTGCATAATTATATTATTCTTTTCTTGCTTAATCTTACAGTTCAATGAAGAAGCACGCTCACCATTTGTGAAGAAATTTAAAACAATCATACATCCTGGCGAGGTATGTCATCACTTTCCCTTTTCGCCTTCCTAGGGATTTGCGGATTTAAGCCATCTCGTTGGCAGTTTGTTGCTTTTGCACCTCTAAGGTTTTTATTTGTTATTATTCATAGTTGTAACCTATATCAGCCCATGTGCACTCTTTCTCATGATTTGCATATTAGACTATGTTGCCCTGCTCGATATTTTAGCTATCTGCAGTGATTTAAGCAATCTATGAACATGATCTTGCAGGTGAACAGAATAAGAGAACTCCCACAGAACAGTAAAATAGTAGCCACACACACTGATAGTCCTGATGTAAGCAATTGTTTTCAGTTTTGATCCTTTTAATAAACAGAATCAAATGTTTGAATAACTTGAATTATGTTTATACATCTGAACTTGATTAAGTTAATGAAGCTCATGTGAACTATGTTCTTGTGATTTCCAAAATAGGTCCTCATTTGGGATGTTGAGGCACAACCTAATCGCCATGCTGTCTTAGGAGCCACTGATTCTCGTCCAGATCTGGTGCGATTGTGCTAAGGAATAGTTGTTATTTTCACCTTCGATTGTGATAGCTAGTGTGTTTGCTAGTGTTGGCCCTATCGCATGCACCAACACAGGATTAGAGAGAGTTCACTTATTACCATATTTTTGTCATTGGGTTTCTGATATCAAAGTGAAGCTTCGCTAACATGCAGCATGTCATCTTGCAGATATTGACTGGCCATCAAGATAATGCCGAATTTGCTCTTGCCATGTGTCCAACCGAACCCTACGTGCTCTCTGGAGGTTGCAGCTTTTTATTTCTTTCTTTTTTCCTTGGCTTGATGAATTTCTGCATGACATGTTCGTCAGAACATCATGAAATTACCAGTTCTTTATTCTTTTGTTTCACTTGGCCTATGAGTTGGGTTTCCTTTTCAAATCTTTTCTTGATTGAGATGATTTCTTTTCATTCTTCTTGTTATGAATTCAATCATTTTCTGAGTATATAATTTTGGTTGATGAGGTTTTTTCTGACAGGCAAGGATAAGTCAGTGGTTTTATGGAGCATCCAAGACCATGTCTCAGCTTTGGCAGCAGAACCAGGTTCCACAAAATCTACAGCTTCTGGTGGTGCCAACTCTAAAAATGCTTCCAAGAGTGGTGGGAATGGTGATAAACCTCTAGAGAGCCCTTCTATTGGGGCACGAGGTATATACCTAGGGCATGAAGACACTGTTGAAGATGTTCAGTTTTGTCCATCAAGGTATTTGGCATTATTTAGCCAGTGCATTGGACGTATGTAGCTAGGTAATTATGTATTCTTGATCCGATTGGATGGTATAATTTACCATCTGCTAAGTAACATTGACTTTTCTCATAAATTTAGATGTCATTTATTTTCTCTCTTCCCTCTTTTATTCTGTAATTTGGTCTTGAATTGCTGAACTAAAAAGATAACATGTGAAGCAATAAACTATAGAGATAATCTGCTCATCAATGCATGCTGATTCTTCTGCTTTACAGCAGGATGACCATTTCTGGACTTATGATGGGCTCTATTGTTTTCTATTATTTATGTGTAGCGCACAGGAGTTCTGCAGTGTAGGTGATGATTCGTGCCTTATACTATGGGATGCCAGAGCTGGCTCTACACCAGCTGTCAAGGTCATTGTTCTTCACATCATACCTATCCATCTTCTTTTAGTTTTTAGTTTCTTTTTTTTTTTTTCTGTGATCCTCTCAATGGTTAGAGAACAGTTCTGGGTTTTGTTGTTGACTTGCTGTTGCAATTTCTTTTCTTGTGAGGGCAGGTTAAGAAAGCTCATAATGCCGATATTCACTGTGTTGATTGGAATCTCCATGATGTGAATCTCATCCTGACAGGGTATTTATATCTATACATCTATTCTCTTATAGGATATTAACCAATCATCATGTGGTGAATTTTATGTCTTCCTTTCACATTCTATGCTTGTGTATGCTTGTGAACAAATAATTTCATTTTCATGGATTAAGGTATACTTCTTCAATTTGCTGGCCCTACTCTCCCTGGCTTTTGATATAGGTCTGCTGATAACTCTATTCACATGTTTGACCGCCGAAAACTCATTTCTGATGGAGTTGGATCTCCTATTCATAAATTTGAGGGTCATAGTGCTGCTGTCCTTTGTGTGCAGGTAACTTATGTTGCCTCACCACATCTTTGGGACTGAGGTCTGGTTTCATTTTTTTATTTTTATTTTTATTTTGGGTTATGTTTAATATCAGCAATTCATTTGTTTCCAGTGGTCTCCTGACAAGTCATCAGTCTTTGGAAGTTCTGCAGAGGATGGAATTTTAAATGTATGGGATCATGAGAAGGTGTGAAGCCCTGAAAATTTCTCCTGCCTGCCTTATTCTTTCTCTATGTGTCTCATCTGGAATTCTTTGACAAGACATACCAGTAACAAAGTGTGAATTGGCCTTTTATTGATGCTGTTTGCATTTGTAGTTGGAATCATTCACAATTATATTGATTTTGTCTGTCTATCAGTCTGTATATTTTGTGTTTTTACAGTTCTTTTGAGATATCACCCTGACTCCCCCACAATTTCCATCTTATCCAGCAAGAATTATAGTATATGACTCCTAGAGTTTGGGTGGTTCGTATTTTGCTTTCCATATAAGATGTTGGCATAATTGATATGAGATTGATGGTGTTGATGACTGAATGTGGAACACAATCTATGGTGGCTGATCATGTTATGTTTTTGTGTATAACAAAGTCCAGTTGTTTTTTAGATTGGTGAGAAGCAAGATTATGCTGGATTGAAAATGCCCAATTATCCACCCGGCTTATTCTTCCGACATGCTGGACATAGGTAAATGGAGCTATACGAGATGATAATTTAAACTTTTGGTCATGCACTTGAACTTCTTTATGGCTGAATTTCATAAGATTGTCACTTACTATTTAGTACTTTTTTGCATATGAATCAGAGACAAAGTTGTTGACTTCCATTGGAATACATCTGATCCATGGACGATTGTTAGTGTGTCTGACGATGGTGAAAGTACTGGCGGTGGTGGCACACTACAGGTATAAGAACATTGACTTTAGTCTTACACATGCACAACGTACAAATGGATTGCCCCATTATGAATTGAGGTTCCAATTTGGTCAACAGTAAAAATCAGATAATAGGAAACTCCGTGGGTGATCTATCCTAGAACCCTGTATTATTGCAGTTCAATCCGGCTTTGTTTTTTCATGGTCTTATAATTGCATAAGTTCACTTATTTGTGAATCAGCTATAAGCAGCATCCCAGCATTCTGTTGAACATTATAATTATGCCTTAATTCGTTGTTAGATTTTTGAAGTACTGGGATTGATATAGCCACCCTTGCACGTGTTGCAGATATGGAGGATGATCGATTTGATTTACCGGCCTGAAGAAGAGGTTTTGGCTGAGCTTGACAAATTCAAATCTCATATTTTCGGTTGTGATAAAAATTGTTAGAATACCTCGCCAGTCTCTTCCCCCCCCCCCCCCCCCCCCCCCCCCAAAACTCTCTTTCTGGTGTTAAGTTAAATTGTTTTAATGTGATTGTTGGGTACCTCTATCACAATTATCCATGAGATTTGTTTCCCTCCTTTGGATTTTGGGAAACTACAGTGTTCTACAAGAAAATGGCACTCTTGAGGAATTTTGCCAAAGCAATGAATGCACTATTATATTATTATCCGGCTAGCTAACTGGCTTTTAACTACGGAAAGGGAAGTTATTTAATAAGATGTGTTGTGTCAAATTTGTTTTAGTTAAAAAAGAAAATCATACATCTGTTTAGGACTATGTTTGGCAAACATTGGTTGCTGTGTAGCAACATATTTTTAGCACAATATATGGTGTATTCACTATCATTTGTTGTATATAAAACATATTTCTTCATTACAATTTTAACGTTATATGGCAAATTTAAAATGTTTTGAAGGTTGTCATCGGGTTAGGTGGCAGTGTCAGTGTTGCGCAGCCCGAATATTACTAACCGGTGCGACTTGTGGCTTTGCGTAAAACGACGGTTAAATCATATTCTAATATAACGTCAATTAAAATAAGTAAGAAAAATAATAAAATAATGTTAATAATAACGAGAAGGAAGGAATTTGGAAATAGCAAAAATAGTGAGTCGTGGCAATAGCAAAACGAAAACCAATGACCGGGACCAGGACCATGACCAATATTATCAACACCAAATACGAAAATTGCACAAAATTTCTCTAGTAATCATCTCATCTCCGTTTTCTCGGTGAAGCAAACCCAAAAATGAACAAACCCAAGAAACCCTGCACAACAACGATGAAAATACTTGTCTTCACTCTGCTTTTCATCACCTCCGCCCACTCTTTCTACCTTCCCGGCGTCGCTCCTCGTGATTTCCAAATAGTAAACTCTCTCTCCCCCTTCCCCCGCCCACCCTGTTCGTCTCTGATCCCCCAACTCGTCACCCTTCCTTTTTACTTCTAATTCTCATATCTTTTTTTTTATTTTCTTGTTTTCGTTTTCTATTTCTTGTTTTTGCTTTTATTTTCTTGCTGGCTTTTTTGTTTCATGTCTTGCTGTCATGTTTGTTTGTGTTTGCTTCTGTTTTGTATTTGACTTCTTGGTGTTGAGTTGGATCTGGGGTTCTTCGTGTTTGATCTGATGTTTGTTTTTGTCTTTTGTTTTGGATCTGGATTTCTGTGATGGGTTTAATGTCAAATATTGAGCTTGACTTAGTGTGCGGTGGAAGTTTTCTTTCTTATTTGTCATGGATATTGTTACGTTAGCTTGCCAATTAAAGAGATGAGATAGTGTAATCTGTGGACTTGTTTGGTGCAACATTTATAATGGGTTTTATTTTATTGAAGTTCAAGATAATACGACTAACATAAATACGTGAAAAGAAAATAGTTGTCTTGTGCTAATGCGTTGTGTAGCTCATTTTCTTTGCATATATGTTAGGTCCTAGTGGTATTGTATGATCTTCAATAATTTTGGAGTGATGATTTGTGTTATCTGTCTGTAAGTGTTTTATAGTAGAAATGTAACATCAGGAAGTGACATTTTCTCTAGGGTATGCTTATGGTGTTTTATTGTGTGCATTGAGTGGTTTCATTTGTGATCCACACTTACCTTCTTAGTGAGAGTTCGATTGTGATGCAACTGTTGTTGACTGTTTGAGTTTTTAATTATCACTCAACATGGTAGAATTCCATTTTGTGACGATGCCAATCTTTTAAAATGAAAATGAAATAAGAAAACAAGTTGTTTCCTGTGGATGACTGATCCATTACGAGATCCAATAAGTTATGTGAGAGTTCCTAAAATCTGTATATAGATATAGATATAACATGCGGTTAATATGGGCTTATCTGCTCAATTTGTCAGACTGTTTGATTATAAACACTTTTCATTTCCTTGACTCAAGCCTGATATTATCTGTTTTAGGAATATGTTAAGGTGTTTGTTTGTACTTATATGGTATGTTCTGGCTTTGATGATTACCTACTTCTCTACTGCTTATCCTATGCTTTTCTGGTTTGAACAGCATGATCCACTATATGTCAAAGTGAACAAACTATCATCTACAAAGACCCAACTGCCATATGACTTCTACTTCTTGAAGTACTGTAAGCCTTCAAAGATTGTGAACAGTGCAGAAAATTTGGGTGAGGTTCTTCGTGGTGACAGAATTGAAAATTCTGTGTATGAAGTGAGCATCCGTACCTTTTCCCTATATTCTTTAGTTGTATCTTACATACAACTGAATTGATAGAAACGCCTTTGCATATTGTTGCCTTTATTCTTTTTTCTTTCTTTTATGTGATTCTAAGTTTATGATTTATATGCCAGTTCAAAATGAGGGAGGATCTGTCATGTAAAGTGGCCTGTCGAGTCAAACTTGATGCTGAATCTGCAAAAAATTTTAAAGAAAAAATTGATGATGAATACCGAGTTAATCTGTAAGTGTTGGCCCTCCATTGTGTGGTTTATCCTTGTTATGTCTTTTACAATTTTTCTCTTTAGGTGAAAGGTCATTTGTTACATGGATAAGTTGATCTGTTTCATATTGACATTGAAAGTATGATGAATTTGCAGGATTCTTGACAACCTTCCGGTTGCTGTTCTTAGACAAAGAAGAGATGGAAGTCAGTCTACAACATATGAACATGGATTTCGTGTTGGATTCAAAGGAAATTATCAAGGGGTATGCCTCAATAATCAAATGTTACTATGGAAGTGTTTGTATTTATAAGTAACCATTTTTTTGATTTTGCAGAGCAAAGAAGAGAAATACTTCATCAATAACCACTTGAGCTTCAGAGTCATGTACCACAAGGATCATGAAACTGATTCTGCGCGAATTGTGGGGTTTGAGGTTACTCCAAACAGGTTTTTTACTGTTTCCGGACATTTTTGCATGGCTACTTGGCATGAACTTGGATTCTGTGGCCGGTTATTCATCTCATTTGTTTTTTAATCAAAATCTTGTGAACAGTATCAATCATGAATACAAGGATTGGGATGAAAAGAACCCTCAGGTGACTACATGCAACAAAGACACCAAAAATTTAGTTCAAGGTACTGCTATTCCACAAGAAGTTGACAAAGATAAGGAGATTGTGTTTACGTATGATGTTACCTTCAAGGTAGTCTTTTAGAACACTTTGTTTCAATAATTCCTTCTGCCAATTGCAGAGTTAATTCTAACTTACTCTGGCTTATTTTTTCAGGAAAGTGATATCAAATGGGCTTCTCGTTGGGATACATACCTACTCATGAATGATGATCAGATCCACTGGTTCTCCATCATAAACTCACTGATGATTGTCTTATTCCTTTCTGGCATGGTGGCCATGATCATGATGAGAACTCTATACAGAGATATTGCGAATTATAATCAGTTGGAAACCCAAGAAGAGGCTCAGGAAGAGACAGGATGGAAACTTGTTCATGGAGATGTCTTCAGGGCACCAACCAATGCTGGCTTACTGTGTGTTTATGTTGGTACGGGGGTTCAGATTTTTGGGATGACACTGGTAACAATGATATTTGCATTGCTGGGTTTCCTATCTCCATCCAACCGAGGGGGGCTTATGACTGCTATGGTTCTTCTGTGGGTTTTCATGGGCTTATTTGCTGGTTACTCCTCAGCTCGTTTGTATAAAATGTTCAGAGGCACAGAGTGGAAGAGAAATACCTTAAAAACTGCATTTATGTTTCCAGGAATCCTTTTTGCAGTCTTCTTTGTGCTAAATGCCTTAATTTGGGGAGAACAATCTTCTGGGGCAGTACCGTTTGGGACAATGTTTGCTCTTGTTTTCCTATGGTTTGGCATTTCAGTGCCCTTGGTCTTTGTGGGTAGTTACTTGGGCTTCAAAAAGCCAGCCATTGAAGATCCTGTTAAGACAAACAAAATTCCTAGGCAGATACCAGAGCAGGCATGGTACATGACACCAGTATTCTCCATACTCATTGGGGGCATTCTTCCATTTGGGGCTGTCTTCATTGAGCTCTTCTTCATCTTGACATCTATATGGCTGAACCAGTTCTATTACATTTTTGGCTTCCTTTTTATCGTGTTTGTTATTCTACTAATCACTTGCGCGGAGATAACGATAGTGCTCTGCTACTTTCAGTTGTGTAGTGAAGACTACCATTGGTGGTGGAGATCTTACCTGACTGCTGGCTCCTCTGCTCTGTACCTTTTTCTCTACTCAATTTTCTACTTCTTCACCAAGTTGGAAATTACAAAGCTGGTTTCGGGCATCCTCTACTTTGGGTACATGGTTATTGTTTCGTATGCTTTCTTTGTCTTGACGGGGACAATTGGGTTTTATGCGTGCTTCTGGTTTGTACGGAAGATCTATTCCTCTGTGAAAATTGACTAATGTGGGTATTTCGAAGATCCTTGCACTAGTAGATGAAGCAAAGAGTCTGAACCTTTTTGACTGTATCTGCAGATTTACACTACGGGAAGTTTGTTTCCCATTTTCGTGAGAACCGTTTTTCATTTTGAAATAGAGTAGGGATGAGCAATGTGCATGTGTTCTTATGTTTACACTACAAAAATCAAACATGTACTTTCCATTAGTTGCTATGCAAGAAGTTTAGATTGTCTTCTGTTTATGCTTATTTTCACCACTAAAATCATGAATTCTGAAGTGTTCTTTGTCACGATTTTTTAACTATTTGTGTCTTGAAACTTTAAAGATCTATCATCCAAGTTTTCTACAGTCCTCTTGATATATGAGCACTAGGGACCAGCCCATGTGCTTCCTCGGGAAGGAGGCAATCTGCTCGAATATGAAGATCGTAAACATCAGGGAACACAGCTTGCATCATAATAATAAACTTTGGACTCAGACGTCTTTAAGTTACATTTCTTTTTATGTCAAATTGGGTTCATTGGAATTGCTGTGATTTGATTTTAGCTCTCTCCTGATATATTAAACATTAACTATTGGAATCAAAATCTTGAACATTTAAGTTTATTTTGACAAGTCTTTCTTCAAGAGTCTCTTTCTCTTGAAAGAGAACTCAGAATGAAAGTGTAATGGGGTCTGTGTGGCTCAATTCTGTCACCCCTTGCTAAGTTAGTGGGTGTTTTTTTTCTGGATTTTTTGGAAAGTCTACGGTAGAAGTTTTTAAAGCTTTTGTTGGGTAGTTAAAGCTAAGTAAAAAGTAGAGAAGCCAAAGGAAAGGTTGGAAGGAAAGGATGGTTAGTGAAATCTTTTAATCCATAGCGAATCACCATGGAAATAAAGGAACTCATAAAGAAGTGTAGTGCCATTTCTTTAAAAGGAGAAGAAGAGGACAAAGTATCTTTTGGGGGCAAAATGAAGATAAAAGGTGCAGAGACTATAGCGAGATGTTTAGTTGGAAAAATTCTAACTACAAGAAGAGTGAATATCGAAGGGCTTAGATCAGTGATACACCAAGTGTAGAGAACGATTCGAGGGGTAAGAAATAGAGTCTGGGAGAAAATGTGTTCATGTTCAAATTTACGTTAGAAGCTGATAAGAGAATAGTGCTAGCGGGTGGGCCCTGGCACGATTATGAAGCTTTGATAGCTCTTATAGAACCAGCTGGAATAGGAAACGTGACAAAGCAAGCCTTTACCCATACTTCATTTTGGGTCCAGATTGTTAATCTGCCAATTATGGCCATAAATACAAAAGCAATCTCACGATTGGGAGCCATTATTGATACAATCGAGGAGGTAGAGAGAAATGAAGATGGGAAAATATCGGAGAGATCGCCAGAGTTCGAATCAAAGTAGATGTTACAAAGCCTTTAAAGAAGATTATTTTCTTGGAATTCGAAGAGGAAGAAAAAGTTCCAATGCCGGTTACATACGAGAGATTACCAGACGTCTGTTTTGTTGTGGAATTATCGACCATCAGTTCAGAGAATGTGTCAAATATAAAAATCAGAAACAAGAAAACTTTACTTTTGGTCTATGGATGAAAGCTGTTACATTGTCTGAACGCCTCAATCATAACAAGTACAAAGATACGTGGAATAGAAGTAATACTACAAGGATGGAAGAGCCTGAGAACCGAAAGGAACATACAAACCAAAACCAAAGTCAGAGACTACACAACCCAACTCCAGAGATCGGGTCAGAGACAATCCAGACCGAAGTGGGTGGATCTTCAGCACAAGTGATAGACAGCCACATGGCAATTGGAATAGATGAACAATTAATGCTAGAAAGGGCAAACGTGATGCAGCAGCCATTGGGTGTAGAGATCAAATCACAACAGCTGGAGAAAAGGGAGTATTGGGAAATATGGACAAGAAAGCGGGAGGAAAATGGCGAGAAATTGTAAATGAGAAAGGCATCCAAGGCTTGGGATTAATGGGCTTAGTAAATAAAGCCTAAGCAACCTCAAACGAAGGGGTGGAGGAGAAAACGAGAACAATTGTGGAGGAGCCCAAGTCAAAGAGATGGAAGCATCTCGTTAGGGATATTTGTGCAAAGGATGAAAATAAAATGGGTTAAATTGCTAAGTGAAATTTTAGTTATGTAATACAAGAGGATTATGAATTGAATTTTTAAAATTTAATCAAAATAAATTATATAACAATTTAATCTCTTGCCCTAATAAAATTAAAAAATAGTAAGTTTGATAAAATGTAATAAATAAAAGAGTAAAGAAAGAGAAATCAAACACGAGTAATTTTATGTGGTTCAGTAATCTCTACCTACGTCCACGCCTCCAAACTATACAAGTCCGAGGATTTCACTATCTAAGACTACCAAGACTTTAAATCCGTTACAATTGACTTCAAAATATCAATGAACCTTTACAATCTTGGAATTACTTCTCAAATCCTTCACCTAATGTTGAAAACACTTATACACTCACAAGTTTGATAAGAAATTAAAGATTACAATAAGAAAATCTCTCTTTAAGAGGGAATGAATAAATTATAATTCAATAATGATTCAATCCATGATGATTTACAGGTTAGAAGTTCAATCAATAATGTATGAACTTGTTTTTGGTTGTTCAAGTAATTAGAAATGAGTTTGATTTGGGGTTTTATAGTTTTTATTCAAAAAATAGCCATTATAGGTAAATTCCAACAACCGGTCGACTTATACATTTCACAACTACTAAATTTCATTAAATTGAAATTTTTCTAAGATTTTATCATTCATAAAATTATAATTTTATTTAAAATTTTTTATAATTATATTATGACCCAAAACTTATAAAACTTAAAGAATATTTTTGAAATAAAATCTCATATTCCTATAAGTACTATAGGGTCAAAAATCCTTAAACAGTCTAATTTATAACTAAATAATGATTCAATCATTCAAAAAAATATTTTTGATTTTGTAAATAAACCTAAATTCATATTTAAAACATTACTTATTAAAATCAAAGATTACAAAAATTTTTCACTTTAGTCTATATTTAGAAAATCAATTAGTTTGCATGAGATACTTGATTTATAATCAAGTCTTTAGATTAATGAATAATAATTAATTAATTAAAATCTTGAGTTTCACAAATTACTAAATCAAGCATAAATTAAGTCATACCAGCTTCACAAGAATTTTATCGTAATAATAAATTTGTTGAGTTCCAAACTTTGTTCTTGATCAAGTCGTTGTCCGTTAAGTGTCTTAAAATTTATTTCACTTGATTCACTTACATAAATACT